>CM033721.1:23263601-24463601 GCA_019671005.1 Hibiscus mutabilis
AAAACAAATTGAATTATTCGAGGAACCCATGGGGAAGGGATCAGACGTACACATGACAGATACCCCAAAAACTAGATACGGAAGGATAGGCCTTTATCATCTCTCCCAGATAGGGAATGCAGTGTCTCCCAAGGAGAAACCAGCAAGATAAATCCAAGATCGCTATTTCAAAGACCATCTCCATTCCCATTCAAAGACATGCGACAAATTCCCGAATTATGCCGCGAATGTGACCATGACAAAAAAAATCAAAACACGAACAGTAAAAGAGCTCACGCTGAAGACCAACAAAGCCAAAATAATGTGAACGTTGGTGAGGCAGGCCATTTCACCAGAGCGCCGATGTTATTCCTCCGAGGCTTTGAGAGCAAAATGAAAAAGATAGGGGGAAGAGTACAAAGAGCTAGCCCTACGCATGATATTTGGAGAAGAACCTCCCAAAAGATAAATGAACTGCAATCGAGGCCCAAAGCAAAGAATTTCTAAAGTTCTTGAGACATAGCGAGTACAAAAACAGAAAGGGAACAACTACGGAAACAACCGCCCAGATCACAAAGGTCGAATTACTCTTGAGTTCGTAGAAGCATCGGAGACACTATTAAAATTGCTGAATCAAACTTTTGTGCCCCAGACATTTCAGAATAAACCCGACATGATAGTGGGGCATATTATCGCTTATAATCATATCACGCTCAAAGATGATGAGATCCCTGGGAGGAAGGGGTCCACTAAAGCCCTTAACATCACTACCCACCGCAGCGGTATGTATTACCACCGCGATCGATCGACAACGGGTCAGCATTGAATGTCTTGCCTATGGTAACCCCGCAAAATTACCAATAGATAGTTCGCACCTAAAAGCCTTGCTACAACTCGGTAAGAGCCTTCGATGGTACGCAAAAAAAGAACAATGGGGAAAATTGAGATACCCCTATTGATCGGACCAACCAATATGTGATCGATTTTGTGGTGATGGACATAAAACCATCTTACAAACCGCGCTTGTTGGGAAGACTGTGGATCCACTCCGCAGAGTTGTCCCATCATCATTGCATCGTAAATTAAAATTTGTAGTTGAGGGCAAATTGGTCACAAAGAGAGGCAGAGCATGAATTTGTTGCTTCCGTGACATCGCACACCCCCTACATTCAAAATGATGAAGAGGTCGCAGAATGCCGCCCGAGCATTAGAACTAGTAAATGCCACATTCGCTTCGTAGGGAAACCGATCCCCTACCCTAGGTTATCTAATTGTACCAAGATGACCATCGCAGAAACTCCGGGCCGAGGAGCCAAATTAGGAAAAAAGGGTTGGGGAAGAAATTACAAGGAAACCCGAGACCCAAGAATATCATTACCAAGAAGGATCGCTTTGGGTCGGGTTACCAACCAAGTGTCCAAATGTAAGAAAGAAGAATATAAGAGAAAAGAGGAACAAAGAAAAGCTAGATCTAAAGGAGAAGACATTCCGTGGAGGTCAATGTCCTTTCCTAGTTTAAAAGCCACTTTCATCTCCGGAGGGTTCTACCGCCAGTGTCAAGATATTGAGAGACAATGAAGAAAAATGATGAACTTGGCCAGAGGAAATGTTCAAGAAAGCATTTGAAGGGATGTACATCAACATGATAGCCAAGAGGACCGAGGTAGCAAAATGTTGACCAACATCCGCCTTGTCATCCCGGGAGACACTCGATAACCGAGCTGCATTGATTTACCCGTAGTTTTTAGGAATAGATCGTAGTAATGCTCAATCAACCTTTTGTTTTTGCCCATAGACAATGGGGATCTCTTGTATGGGCACCTATGTTAACTTTTTTGATTGAAATGAAATATCCCCACTTTCTTAAAAATAGCCAAAGTCTTATTTATTCCATTCATGCATTCTTCATATTCATTCCTTCATGTAAAGCCGCCTCTTTCCCAATACAATTCATTCTCATTTAATGCAGGTCGCCATGATCGATTTATATGAATGATACCGATCCAACTCGAGTAAATTTCAAAGCCCCGAGGTCTCGTGAGGAAACGGAGGGAGGATATGATGAAATAGAAATTGAGGTCCCGTAAGAATTAAAGAGAATGGTGGACGACGAAGAAAGGCGATTATGCCCCACCAAGAAGAAACAGAAATTGTCAACTTAGGGATCAAGAAACGAGAAGAGAAATAAAAATAGGAACGACGATTTCTCAAAAACCAAGCATGAACCGATAGCCCGCTTCAAGAATTCAAGGATGTCTTCGCCGACTTATCAAGATATGCCAGATTAAATACCGACATAGTGGTGCACAAATTGCCAACAAAGTCGGAGTGCAAACCAAGACAAAGAAAAACTTCGAGAATGAGGCCGATATGCTCATTAAAGATCCGAGAAGAAGTGAAAAAGCAATTTGATGCTGATTCTTGAAGTAGCCAAATACCCCGAGTGGGTTGCAAACATTGTACCAAGATCAAAGAAAGACGGAAAGTTCGTGATGTGTGTAGATTATAGGGATCTGAATCGAGCTAGCCCAAAAGACAACTTCCCTTTGCCACATATTGACACGCTGGTTGACAACAACGCAGATATTCATGGTTCTCCTTTATGGATGGCTTCTCGTGATACAACCAGATAAAGATGGATCCTAACGACATGGAGAAAACCACATTCATAACCATGCTGGGCACTTTTTGTTATCAAGTAATGCCATTTGGGCTAAAGAATGCAGGGGCAACGTACCAAAGAGCAATGGTGACTCTTTTCCATGACATGATGCACAAAGAAATAGAAGTATACGTCGATGATATGATTGCCAAATCCCGAACAGAGGAAGAGCACCTACAGAACTTAAGGAAACTATTCCAAAGACTACTAAGTACCAACCGAGGCTCAATCCTCGCCAAGTGTACCTTCGCCACATTTCGAAAACTCCTAGGGTTCGTAGTAAGCGTAAGAGGGATTGAGATTGATCCCGATAAAGTGAAAGCCATCCAGACCTTTCACCACCCCGCACGCAAAAGGAAGTTCATGCTTTCCTAGGGAGGCTGAATTATATCTCTCGCTTCATTTCCCAATTAACCAATCAATGCGACCCGGTCTTCGACTTTTAGAAAGAATAATCCCGGCGCGTGGGGGATGAAGAATGTCAAAAGGCCCTAGAAAAGATCAAAAAGTACCGACAAATGCTCCAATTTTAGTCGCACCGGCATCTGTCGACCACCAATTCTCTACCTAATGCCTTCGAGAATTCAATGGGATGTGTACTAGGGCAACACGATGAGTCAAGAAAGAAGGAGCAGCCATCTATTACCTAAGCAGAAATTCAACGATTGCGAAACATGGTACCCGCCAAAGGCGTGTTCGTGTGTTGCGCTTAGTTTGGGCTACTGTTTACTCAGCAAGACTGCTGTACCATACTACCGTTAATATCCAAGCTAGACCCATTGAAGTTCCTAATGGAAGCGCCAAAGACTAACGGGAAGGATGGCCCGATGGCGTATGCTCTTATCCGACCGACATCGTATATGTTAATCAAAAAGTCAGAAAGGGAGTGCCGAGCAGATTTCCGCAAGTCGTGGCTTCTAATGACTATGAGGCATTGAACTTTAGTTTCCCGCACGAAGACTTGATGTGCATTACAACCAAGAAGAGATTTCGTGATGATGTGTCATGGAAACTTTACTTCGACGGAGCCTCCAACGCCTACGGACATGGGATAGGGGCAAAGCTAATCTCACCCGAGACGATATTATCCTTTCACCAAAGAGATTGAATTCTTCTTCGCACAAACAATATAGCTGAATACGGCTTGCATCATGGGACTAAACTCACCATCGAAAGAAAGGTTAAGAAACTTCGAGTGTTCGAGATTCGCCCCTAGTCATTTACCAATTGCGCGGGGAGTGGGAAACCAGACCCGGTTGGTCAAATATCACAAATTAATCCAAGAGCTCACAAAGAGTTCGAAAAGGTCACTTCAATTACCTGCCCCGAGAAGAAAATCGATGGCGATGCATTGGCAACCTTGGCATCCATGTTTAAAACAAACACCGGGCGTAAATGAGACCCATTGAGATGCGACGCTTGAAAAACCAGCTCATTGTTGTAATATACAGAAAGAGATTGACGAAAATCCATGGTACTATGATATCCTCGCAATATGTCAAGCTTCAAAGTATCCGTAAGGGCAAACGACAATGACAGAAAAAGCGCTTTAAAAATGGCAACGAAATATGTCCTAGATGGGGAGATCCTATATAGGAAAAGTCATGATCAAACATTGCTGAGATGTGTGGATGCCCGGAGGCGAAGGAAATCTTAGCCAAGTACATGACGGGATCTGTGGAACGACGCCAACGGGCCGTCTATAGCTCGGAAAATTATGAGATACGGTTATTTCGTTGACTATGGAGGGGATTGCATCGACACGCCAGAAATGCCACAAATGTCAAATTTATGCCGACAAAATTCATGCACCCCATCGCTTCTACACACCATGAATTCTCCGTGGCCTTTCGCAGCATGGGGGCATGGACGCCATCGGGCAAATCCATCCGGCGGCCTCCAATGGGCACCGCTTCATTTTGGTCGCTATAGACTACTTCACTAAATGGGTAGAGGCAGCATCTTACGCCAATATCACCAGACTACAGCTTGTAAGTTCTAAAGAAGGAAATTATTTGTCGATACGGATTGCCGAGAGGATCATCACCGATAATGCTTCTAATCAACAACAAAATGATAAAGGACGTGTGCACTCAATTCAAGATAACACACCATAATTCCACAGTCTATCGCCCTAAAATGAATGGAGCAAAGGGAAGCAAAAACAAAAATATAAAGAAGATCATAGCGAAAACTACGGATACCTACAAGGATTGGCATGAGAAGTTGCCTTTTGCCCTTTTCGCCTATAGAACGCCCATTCGCATATCAACGGGGCAACACCCTACTCCTTGGTGTATGGTACCGAGGCAAGATTCTAATTGAGGTAGAGATTCCGTCCCCTCCGAGTCTTAAACGGCGTAAAACCGAAGAAGCTGAATGGGTGCAGCGATTCGACCAAATAAATCTCATTGACGAAAAAGACTAAAGGCCATTTGTCATGGTCGATGTACCAAAAGCGGATGGTGCAAAGCTTAAACAAAAAGGTGCGCCAAGAGAATTCAAAGAAGGGGATCTGTACTCAAGAGAATCCTCCCAATCCGTAAAGATTCTCGAGGAAAATGGATGCCCAATTGGGAAGGACCATACGTCAGAAAGAAGGCCTTCTCGTGAGGAGCCCCGATCCTAACGGAAATGGACGGGGACGAGCTGAAAAATCCCATAAATTCTGATGCCGCAAAGAAATACTATCTTTAAAAAAATGGAGAGCTCAGATGAAAACCCAAAACCGGGCGCCTTGAAGCAAAGGAAGGACTCGAGTTGAAAACCCGCAAAGGGCGGCTCGGGTAAGTTGAAAAGTTAAATATCCAAGAGAAGAGTATCCCCATGAGCATCATGAAGAGGAAGCTTCAGCAAAAATTCTACACCACTGACAGATCATGTGTCATTCATATCAAGATAATGAGAGATCTTGTATTTAACTTATACGTGTCATACCTTTCTTTCTAAGATATCTCAAAGCCCTTAATCCTAATAAAACCATGTTTTGAGCATCCATTCCTAGCCTCCTTGTCAATTTCAAATGATAAGATAACATAGGCTTATAATGAAACAAGAGATTTCAAGCATTACTATGATTTAACCTTGAAAATTGCAGGTAATCAAAGAAAACGGTTAACTCCGGCCTTTAAGTTCCCTAAATGGTCATTGATCGGGAAGGCGGGAAGCTTCAAACAACCTGATAGGATAACCGATGGCACATGTCCTATCTATTCAAGAAAAGCATACGAGATAACAAAAGAAATCTCCGGGTGAAAACCGTATGGCACCTCTTTAAAAAAAAAATCTAAAGTGAAAACCCGAAGGGCGCTTTTTAAAATTCCAAGTCGAATTGAAAAAGAGAAAGATCGAGACGGTTGAACTTGGCAAAGAAGCAGGTATCGATGCCCGTGACAAAGGAGAAAGCGAGCGGCAAAAAGGACCAAAACAAACCCACCGTGATATTGAAGCTCATGCATCATGAATAGTCGACATCACTAGGATTAGGAGCATGTCAATTCATTTGTCATAGCATTTTTGTTTTCATCTCGTATTTGCTGCATCCAAAGAGACATCAAGACCATCACGATGTAAATCCCAAATGAGAAGACAATGTTTTACATACAAAAGACACATGTTTTCAAGCTCTAGAGAGAGTTTTTATATAGGAAGAATCTACCTCTCCAAGGCTTCGTGTTGAAAGTTCTATATAGGAAGGACTGACAAATTTAGGGTGAAGACTCAGCTTCTATATAGGAAGAACTCCTACCAAAGCAATTCACCTATGACACAGGTTATATAGGAAACTCACAGTGTCAAAAGCAAAGAGTCTTATATCGGAAAGACTCCGAGCTTCATTGTCTTAGGGTGAAGGGTTCTGTGGTCGAAAAGAACTCGTGGCTCAGATTCCGTGACGCCAAAAAGTTCTATATAGGAGGAACTGATGGCGCCAAGAAGACTTCTATATAGGAAGAACTCCACGAAAGCAATTCACCTATGACAGATTTATATAGGAAACTTGTTGTGTCAAAAGCAAAGAGTCTTATATAGAAAGAGATGTCCAAAAGAAGGGTTCTCAGGTCGTTTTTTTCCAAAGAGTTCTATAATGAAGAACTTACGAGCCTGGAAGATTTAGCCAAGGGAACGGAGATGTCCAAAAGAATTCGCTTTTCCAAAGCTAGAGAGCGAAGGGTCCAAAAAGAGCCCAAGGTCGAAGGTGACGGCTCTATATAGGAAGAACTTACGAGCCTCAAGATTCAGCCAAGGAAGAACGGAGATGTCCAAAAGAATTCGCTTTTCCAAAGCTACAATGAGAGCGAAAATCGTTCAATGTCGAAAGAGCCTGTAGCTCCAAGATCGGAAGGTGACGGTTCTATATAGGAAGAACTTACGAGCCTCAAGATTCAGCCAAGGAAGAACGGAGATGTCCAAAAGAATTCGCTTTTTCCAAAGCTACAATGAGAGCGAGGGGTTCAATGTCGAAAGAGCCTGTAGCTCCAAGATCGGAAGGTGACGGTTCTATATAGGAAGAACTTACGAGCCCAAGATTCAGCCAAGGGAGAACGGAGATGTCCAAAAGAATTCGCTTTTCCAAAGCTACAACAGGGAAGTCCGATAAAAAAATCAGAGCGAAGGGTTCAATGTCGAAAGAGCCTATAGCTCCAAGATCGGAAGGTGACGGTTCTATATAGGAAGAACTTACGAGCCCAAGATTCGCCAAGGAAGAGCGGAAATGTCCAAAAGAATTCGCTTTTCCGAGGCTACAAACAGGAAGTCCGATAAAATGAGTGAAATGAATCTTTGCTTTGTTTCCCATTTCATGAGAACAAGCAAAGAGGGGCAAATCAGAATCACTCATTTTTACTTAAATATATTAATATTGCATGAATGTTACTAATATAAAGGTGTGTGCATATATAAGCTATGTATACATATTAAGGGGGTATGTATGTCACGTATGTGTCTAGGGTATAGGCATATGTAGATGTCATGTTAATTATACATATGATTATACGTGACGTATACTAGAATAGTATATTAATTAATGATCGATAATATAAGTATATATGTATTGTCTGTTATAAGTATACTATTGGGCTAGTAAAATGAAAAATTAAATATATATTAAACCCAAATAAATAAAATCCAAGTCCAATTACAAATCCAATTACAAGGCCCGTATGGCCCAAATCAATCCTATCTATTACAATGTGCGGGATAATCAGGGGCCGTTGGATCAAGATCCGATCCAACGCCACGATGCAATGGAAGTCAAAAATATCCGCCAGCGCGCGCTCTCACACGTATGGACCGCTCGAGTGCCACGCCACGCGCGGGTCCACGCTACGACGCTTTATTATCCCACGCCGCAGAAGATCCACGCGCTCGACTCCTCGATCGCGTGCTCCACGTGGCGAAATCGCCGCTTTCATCGATCGAGGCTTCATCCAGCCGATCGTTTCGCCATCTCGACCGCTAGATCGATCCGATCTAACGGCCGAAAATGCGCCCGCCTCGCATCGGCCACACCGCCACCGCGCCGATATTCAGTCCCCCGCTCGTGATTATGCCAAAGACAACAAGCAAATGTCGATCCGAAAAGAAGATACAAGTTGCAACCAAAATACAGAGATAGTGATATATATGAAACGGGTCATTGTAACGGGTTTTTTTAGAGAGAGCAGCAAGAAAAAAAAGAGAGAGTAAACAAAAAAAAAAAAAGCTTGTAAAACCGAAACTTGTAACCACCAAGATAATCAAAAGGCAAAACCAAAGGGTAATTTTTTGTCTCTTTTTCTTACCTGCTTTTTTGCATGCATATACGAAAAAAAAAAAAAAAAAACAAGTAAAGAAGTCTTACCGCTTTGTCCGTGGGTCTTCCTTCCTCTCAGATAAGCCTTTCGGCTTTCTACAAGCCAGATCCGTGAACAAAGGGAGGGGAAGACCCTTTGTGGTTTTCGCTTTGGTCAAAAAAAATATATTTTTGGTTCGTATTTCTTAGATCTAGGGTAAATAAAAGGGGGATCCTCTCAATCCAACCACGGATTCATGTTGAGGACGATAAGGGGAATGTTTTGGTGTATTTTGGGAGGCTACCGGCCCGAGAGCGGCGGGCGGCGGCGGAGAACGCGACGGCCGCGGGATTCGGGTTTCTCAAGAACATTTGAGAGAAAAAGATGAACATGGCTATTTGAGAAATCAAGAATGAAACGAAAAATGGGGAAAATGGGTTTCGGGTCTAAAACGGGCTTTTTATAGTTATTATTATTTTTGAAATGGGTAAATTACACACTTAATCCCACCGCTTTTCAATATTTTCATTTTTGTCTTGCCGCATGGTATAATCACACCCCAAATCCCGAAGTTTTCAAAAAGTCACAATTTAGTCACTAAATTACACTAGATCAATTTCAATGGTAAAATTACGCCTTAATCACCCCGCTTTTTTGAAATTTTCATTTTGAGTCCGCCTTGGTATAATTACAACCCGGGTCTTTGTAGGTTTTATTTGTTTTTCAATTTCGTCCCTAAATTACATGTTATTGCTCTTTCAATTTCGCCACTGATTTTCATTTTCCTTTCATTTCAGTCCTATTTTCTTTGTAAATATTATTGTTCAATTATAATCGTATATGTTGATATTATTTTATTTTATGCCTCACCATATGACTCGCTTTATGCTTTATGTATGTGTTAAATATAATATTTATGTTTTTTTTTTATCCTGTTATCCGTACTCAAGCATGTTATGTTTTAGTTAATTCGCATATGGCATATTTAGTATTTTTATATATGTGTATGCTTTCTTTTTTTTAGGCCGCATGTTAGTAATTTACCCTTTATATACGATATGTGAATCCGTATATGTTGAAATATGTTTTATTATCAAGATGCATGTCTTTTTGAAATACTTGTTTGTATATATGTGCATTTATTCCTCGCTTTATTATTTTGACATATGATAGTTATTTTTATCTATTATTTAGAGTAATATGTATATATATACATGCTTTAGTCTAAAATATCATTCATGATAAATTAATGTTCGTATGTCAATATTTATTATATTTAAATGATTTGTCATGTTTTATGTTTTTGCCATTAAGATTGCATATCGAGATATAAATTGTTAATGCGGTGTCCTTTTATCCGAGCGTAAACGGGCCAGATTGCCGAGTGATAGTGGTTGGGCGCTTATTCTCGATAACGGGACCCTTAAAATATATTCGCAATTATGACCGAAATTTAAAATAATCGCTACTTTAATCCGAAAAATCCAATATTAATAAAGCGTAATTATTAAAGTACCAATTTTTTTTGGCGTGTGGGGGGTGCTAATCCTTCCCCATCCGTAATCGACTCCCGAACCCCGCGCCTTTTTGAATCTCTGTTTTATGGTGTCCGCCTACCTAAGTGGTTTGGTGGCGACTCCATTTTTATAAGATTTTTGTAAACCCCACGGAATAAATATTTTTATATCCAAACACCTTTCAAACACACCTTCAAAAAATCACCGCTCAAAAATCCACGCTTTTTATTTAGCGAATGAGAAGTATCGTCCAGTCAAGACATCGCTATGTGATGGCGACTCACTGGGATAATTTTTTGTTTTTTTAAAAAAACAAATGAGAGTCAAGCTTTTAAAATAATTACCACTTTACTAATATTGGAAGTTCCGATTAAAGTGACTATTAAATTAACGCTCGTCATAATTGCGCCGCTTATTTTAACGCATTTAAAATATGGCATATAAACCCGCTTTTTTAAGTGGGGGGAAAACGCTAATGCTTTCGTGGAGATATTGTTCTCCGTATGGGCCTAGCAAGTACCTTCGGGCTCGAGTACCTTATGCTTTCGTAAGGATATTGTTCCTTCAGACGGGCATAAGCGAACGGGTCCCCGAATTGAACCCGCTGAAAGGAGCCTATAATGGGTGATGATCGGGGCCTTGCTACCCTTAGTAGGGGACAGCAAGGACAATTCGGTACCTCCTAGCACCAACACCGCATGTAGAGAACATAGAAACCCACCCTGTTAGAGCCATGGATAACCTTAGGTTTTAGACGGGATAAATAGGACTGTTTTGTGTGTTTATTTCTTATTTTATTTTTGTCATTTTATTTACTTTATCCGCACTCGACTTGTTTTCTTTTCGCTTTTTGTTCTTTTTCTCATACATCATTGCATTTGCATCGCATAAAGGTACCGGATCAAGTGGTTTGCCTGATCGTAAAGTCTTTCACTATGGAAAAAGGTGTCTTAGGAAAGAAGAGCTTAATTTGTCACCGACATTGGTCGAGGTCAACCAGAAAATCCAAGGGGACAAATTGCTTAACGAACGCTGTAATAGCCGGATACACCTATGTGAGTCTCCAAATGTAACGACTTGTGGGATCTTCAAAGCATTTGGGAAAGATGGGACCAAGGCTACAAGACTTATTTAGCGATAGTTATGGCGACATCGCGCAGCCTATTATATGTTCGGATTAACCAGCCCCTACCCGAGCTATAGTCCGCTTTTGAATCCGCTTTTTGTCGCTTCACCTTCAATGGGCAAGACATGATGCCTACGGTAGAAGAGTACATTGCTTTACTTAACCAAAAAATATTCAGAAGATTGATCTACGCCAAGCCTCCAAGGAATCGGGATTACACCGCGAAACTCAAAGCCTTTGCAGAATGAGTGATGATTGATTGTTAGTGGCCTCCTTCAAATCCGAGGAGATAATACGCCTTTGCATGGGAGAGTATTCGGGACATCATATCGACACATCCGCATTTAGGCAAAGAAAATGGACTTATTCGCTTTAGGAATATATGGCTTGGTGATCTTCCCCAGAGTACTGAACATTGACATAGCCATTCGATTTGTTTGAACGGGTAAAACGGAAAGCAAACCCGTACAAGCAATTTTGGTCGAGACTTTCATTTCTTGAACGCTAGCCTAAGCATGAAGAAGGACGCTTTTCGGATGCGCGCACAACTATTACAAGTATGGATCCAGAGTCACATGTGGAAGACACCGACGCTGGTCCTCGCCGGGATATCTTTCCAAGGTTTTTCGCTTTTACGAGAATACTTAGCAAAGGAATGGCGAAAGATTTGAAAACAAAAATGTGGACCAGCTTTCTTCAGAACATTCAAGATGAAGACATAGCATGGAGGGTCCCATGGCTCGGAAAGTCAATTATTTTCTATACAATTGTGGTGACTTCAACCGGGCTGATGATGATGTTAGGATTACATGGAGGGATCGCTTGTGCTCCACTTTTTAGTGTCTCGACAGCTGATCACGGCAGCTTCATTCCCAATACCGCCGGATTAAGCCAAACTGAATTTCTTTTCAAAGGAGAGTTCAAAGGAAAAATTCGACCATCATGAGGGCCTCGGGATCATTGTTATCGGATCGTGTGGAAGGAGACACCGAGCACATGACTACCCCAGACACGATCTTTGAGACGCTTGAGGGTTAATAATGTGATTCCCGAATCTAATCAAGGACCAACAAAGGTCACCGAGGAGCTTACAAGGGTGGTACCGTCCGGGCCGATATCTTAAGGAGTGAGCTCGAGGAAGTTAAAAAGAAAATGGACATTCAATGACCCAAACACGCGAGCTAACTCTATAAGGCAAGCCTAGAAGTCGACGAGCGGGAGGGGATCATTAGGCAAATCAAGAAATTAAATGCAGATTTGAATGACAAGAATACTTTATCAAAAAGATGCCCTCCTGTTATGTGCAAAATACAAAAGGCCGGGCCGAGTCGGGCCATAGCTCAGGAAAAAGAAAGAATGAACGGCATCCGCTTGTTGGAAGAAGAACGAAAATTAACAAAAGAGCGATCGAGAGAGAGATTGAAAGTCGTCGCTTGGCTATGGAGGAAGAAAAAACGGTCCGCCAAGAAGGCCATTGATCAAGAGAGAGAAAGATTCGCATAAGAAGTCAAAAAAGGAAAACAAGATGTTCATCATGAGAGAGAAAGTGTCGCCGTATGGAAAAGAAAATCCATGAATAGCCGAAACAGATCATTAGAGATGCAGAAACTGACGATGACACTCTTCAAAGTTTGGGGCAAAGCCAAAGTCAAAATGACGAATTAAAAGAAAAGATGGCGGAAGCCAACACTCACTTCGAATGTACCGTCAGAGGAATAATTTCGCGAGCTGCAAGAAAAAGAGAACGCCAAGGGGTGTATTACGAGCACGAATCGGATCCTCAAGCAGCTTGTGGAGGATTACAAGGAAAGAATTAATGTGTTCGAGGAAGCCGCAGCCGGGGGACACCTATTGGCGTAAGAGATTACGCGACGCTGCTCGAATGGTACAGATGTAGACCAAGATTACGCAAATCTAATGGTGGACATACAAATGAGTCGCCAGACACGTAAATGATTTAGCCGTCGAGGCCGAGACACTCCGACCTTTATAGCCCCGGAATGGAAGAAGCTCCTAGGTTCCTCAAGCCGCTCAAGGCAATTGGAAAGTTAGGGGATAGAGCTAGAGTCTATCTATAGGACTCGTGTTATAATTAGATCTTTTGTACTAGGGATCTTTACTTTGTAACACGAATTTTGTTGTAATCAAGACCCTTTAATTCCCGTAAAAGTAATTCAAAAGGGTGATTACCAAATGAACTAAGACTTTGTCTCGCATGCATTCTTGCATCATAACATTTGCATCATTGTACATGCATTTATTTTTACAACCATATTAATAAAGATGAATATTGTGGCATTCCAAAGGTGTTAACCCGTAATCATTCATCACATATACTTTACCCGCTACAAAGAAAGCTCATGGAAGAAAGAATAATCAATCTAGAAAGAGGGCAGAGAGAGCTCGAGTCAAGGCTTGAAGAGGCCTGCAGAGAAGCCTTAGTGATCGATTGCACACCACAAACTTCAATAGTATCCGATATAACGGCATTGTCGGGCGAAAAGTCTCTAAAAACGAGTAGAAGGAGAAAATATCCCAGAGCCGTAAGGTACCCCGCTCACTTCAAGGTTCAACCAACTGCACCAAACCAAAGCTAGAAGGTGTATATTGACCCTACAGAATGTCTTCCAGCTTTCAAGTAGGGCACACCGAGACTCAACCCCTTGATACCAAGCAATGTATGAAGAAGAAGTGCCGGACCTAAACATGGTCGAAAAGATCAGAATGAGGTAGAAAGAAAGTGGGAAGAAAGATTTCGCCATGGAAGAAAGAAAAAATTTAAAGCGCATAATCAAATGAAGAATCAGAAACAACGCTAGTGATCTAAGTCTAGTGTCCGATCTTGTCTTGCCACCAAAATTCAAAACGCCGAGTTTGATAAATATGACGGAACCACATGTCCTTCTCGCACACATAACGATGTATTGCGTAAAAATGGCGGCTTACCATAAAGATGAAAAGCTACCGATCCACTGCTTTCCGTGATAGTCTAACTCGAGCAAAGATTACGCTGGTATACTCGCTTATAAAGCAAATGTCAAGACATGGAAAGATTTGTCTAAAGCATTTTCCGAGCAATACAAACATGTAATGTATATGATCCCTAGCAGAATTATGCTAGAAAATATGGGGCGTAAGTCCAATGAAAGCTTATGGCAATATGCCCAAAGGTGGAGAGAAGTGGCCGCCAAATCCAGCCACCTATCCCGAGCATGAAATCACGCCATTATTTGTCAATACTCAAAAGGGGGCACTCTTCGATCGCTTCATCAATAACACAACACAAGTTGTTTCGCGACTTGATCAGATCGGGAGTCTCTCGAACTGCAATCAAGAGCGCGCAAATTGATGGTGGGGAAGGGTCTCAAAGTACAACAAGAGAAGAAGAAGTAAACACCACCAGCACCTATACCGCCAAGAACTTCACAGCCTCACAGCCCCAAGCACCTGTGGGAAAAACGCAAAATTCAATCAAAGAGATGAAAGAGTCACCGTAAAGGATAAAGAGAGGAGAACTTTCACCCCTACCGGTTTCATACTGTAACTTTATTCCCAATTGTATGAAGCAGACTTGGTCCGACCATACATCGTTAATCCTGCAATCCACCCTTCCCGCCTTGGTATAATCCAAGCGCACATTGCGACTATCACGGCGTATCCCCGACACCCCACCGAGAACCGCTTTGCCTTCAAAAAAAAAAAGCTTGTGCAGTAACTTAATTGATTCCGGATATTGAAGTTTGAAGAGCCTAGCGTAGCCAACAACCCGCGCTTAATCATGGGAGCAGAGGGGTAAATGCTATAGAAGAAGGTTTTACCAGAGGATAAAGGATGACGTGTCGAAGTCAAGTCTCCTTTACGGTGGGTATTTCAACAGCTATGCATGGCTCGTATGATCAATAAAGGCATGATAATAAGGCGTAAAAAGAATGTGGAAAGTATTGCGAATTCCATCGATCAAGGGCATGATATCCAAGAATGTGATGAGTTCAAGAAATTGGTGCGTGGTTGATGGATGGAAAACAAATTGAATTCTTCGAGGAACCCATGGGGAAGGGATCGACGACACATGACAGATACCCCAAAACTAGATACGGGAAGGATAGGCCTTTTATCATCTCTCCCATGGTAGGAATGCAGTGTCTCCCAAGGAGAAACCAAAGAAGATAAATCAAGATCGCTATTTCAGACCATCTCCATTCCCATTCAAAGACATGCGACAAATTCCCTAGAATTATGCCGCAATGTGACCATGACAGAAAAATCAAAACACGAACAGGTAAAAGAGCCTCACGCTGGAAAGACCAACAAAGCCAAAATAATGTGAACGCTGGTGAGGCAGGCCATTTCACCAGAGCGCCGATGTTATTCCTCCGAGGCTTTGAGAGCAAATGAAAAAGATAGGGGAAGAGTACAAAGAGCTTAGCCCTCGCATGTATATTTGGAGAAGAACCTCCCAAAAGATAAATGAACCCAGAATCGAGGCCCAAAGCAAAGAATTTCTAAAGTTCTTGAGACATAGCGAGTACAAACAGAGTGGAACAACTACGGAAACAACCGCCAGATCACAAAGTCGAATTACTCTTGAGTTCGAGAAGCATCGGAGACACTATTAAAAGTGCTGAATCAAACTTTTGTGCCCCAGACATTTCAGAATAAACCTCGACATGATAGTGGGGCATATTATCGCTTATAATCATATCACGCTCAAAGATGATGAGATCCCTAAGGAGGAAGGGGGTCCACTAAAGCCCTTAACATCACTACCCACCGCAAAGGGTATGTATTACCAGCGCATCGATCGACAACGGGTCAGCATTGAATGTCTTGCCTATGGTAACCCCGCAAAAAATACCAATAGATAGTTCGCACCTAAAGCCTTGCTACAACTCGGTAAGAGCCTTCGATGGTACGCAAAAAAGAACAATGGGGAAAATTGAGATACCCCTATTGATCGGACCAACCAATATGTGATCGATTTTGTGGTGATGGACATAAAACCATCTTACACCGCTTGTTGGGAAGACCGTGGATCCACTCCGCAGAGTTGTCCCATCATCATTGCATCGTAAATTAAAATTTGTAGTTGAGGGCAAATTGGTCACAAGAGAGGCAGAGCATGAATTTGTTGCTTCCGTGACATCGACACCCCCTACATTCAAAATGATGAAGAGGTCGCAGAATGCCGCCCGAGCATTAGAACTAGTAAATGCCACATTCGCTTTCGTAGGGAAACCGATCCCCTACCCTAGGTTATCTAATTGTACCAAGATGACCATCGCAAAACTCGGGGCGAGGAGCCAAATTAGGAAAAGGGTTGGGGAAGAAATTACAAGGAAACCCGAGACCCAAGAATATCATTACCAAGAAGGATCGCTTTCAGTCAAGGTTACCAACAAAAGTGTCCAAATGTAAGAAAGAAGAATATAAGAGAAAAGAGGAACAAAGAAAAGCTAGATCTAAAGGAGAAGACATTCCGTGGAGGTCGATGTCCTTTCCTAGTTTAAAAGCCACTTTCATCTCCTGAGGGTTCTACCGCCAGGTCAAGATATTGAGAGACAATGAAGAAAAAAATGATGAACTTGGCCAGAGGAAATGTTCAAGAAAGCATTTGAAGGGATGTACATCAACATGATAGCCAAGAGGACCGAGGTAGCAAAATGTTGACCAACATCCGCCTTTGTCATCCCGGGAGACACTGATAACCGAGCTGCATTGATTTACCTGTAGTTTTTAGGAATAGATCGTAGTAATGCTCAATCAACCTTTTGTTTTTGCCCATAGACAATGGGGATCCTCTTGTATGGGGCACCTATGTTAACTTTTTGATTGAAATGAAATATCCCCACTTTCTTAAAAATAGCCAAAGTCTCATTTATTCCATTCATGCATTCTTCATATTCATTCCTTCATGTAAAGCCGCCTCTTTCCCAATACAATTCATTCTCATTTAATGCAGGTCGCTCATGATCGACGATATATGAATGATACCGATCCAATCTTGAGTAAATTTCAAAGCCCCGAGGTCTCGAGAGGAAACGGAGGGAGGATATGATGAAATAGAAATTGAGGTCCCGTAAGAATTAAAGAGAATGGTGGACGACGAAGAAAGGCGATTATGCCCCACCAAGAAGAAACAGAAATTGTCAACTTAGGGACTCAAGAAACGAGAAGAGAAATAAAAATAGGAACGATGATTTCTCAAAAACCAAGCATGAACCGATAGCCCCGCTTCAAGAATTCAAGGATGTCTTCGCTGGACTTATCAAGATATGCCAGATTAAATACCGACATAGTAGTGGTGCACAAATTGCCAACAAAGTCGGAGTGCAAACCCAGAGAAAGAAAAAAACTCGGAGAATGAGGCCGATATGCTCATTAAAGATCCGAGAAGAAGTGAAAAAGCAATTTGATGCTGGATTCTTGAAGTAGCCAAATACCCCGAGTGGGTTGCAAACATTGTACCAAGACCAAAGAAAGACGGAAAGTTCGTATGTGTGTAGATTATAGGGATCTGAATCGAGCTAGCCCAAAAGACAACTTCCCTTTGCCACATATTGACACGCTGGTTGACAACACCGCAGACATTCATGGTTCTCCTTTATGGATGGCTTCTCGTGATACAACCAGATAAAGATGGATCCTAACGACATGGAGAAAAACACATTCATAACCATGTGGGGCACTTTTTGTTATCAAGTAATGCCATTTGGGCTAAAGAATGCAGGGGCAACGTACCAAAGAGCAATGGTGACTCTTTTCCATGACATGATGCACAAAGAAATAGAAGTATACGCGATGAATATGATTGCCAAATCCCGAACAGAGGAAGAGCACCTACGTAACTTAAGGAAACTATTCCAAAGACTACGGAAGTACCAACTAAGGCTCAATCCTCGCCAAGTGTACCTTCGCCGCTACTTCGAAAACTCCTAGGGTTCGTAGTAAGTAGAAGAGGGGATTGAGATTGATCCCGATAAAGTGAAAGCCATCCAGACCTTTCACCACCCCGCACGCAAAAAAGGAAGTTTGTGGTTTCCTAGGGAGGCTGAATTATATCTCTCGCTTTCATTTCCCAATTAACCAATCAATGCGACCCGGTCTTCGACTTTTAGAAAGAATAATCTTGGCGTGTGGGATGAAGAATGTCAAAAGGCCCTAGAAAAGATCAAAAAGTACCGACAAATGCTCCAATTTTAGTCGCACCCGCATTCGGTCGACCACCACCTCTCTACCTAACAGTCTTCGAGAATTCAATGGGATGCGTACTAGGGCAACACGATGAGTCAAGAAAGAAGGAGCAGGCCATCTATTACCTAAGCAGAAATTCAACGATTGCGAAACACGGTACCCGCCAAAGGCGTAGCCGTGTTGCGCTAGTTTGGGCTACTGTTTACTCAGCAAGACTGTTGTACCATACTACCCGGTTAATATCCAAGCTAGACCCATTGAAGTTCCTAATGGAAGCGCCAAAGACTAACGGGAAGGATGGCCCGATGGCGTATGCTCTTATCCGACCGACCTCGTATATGTTAATCGAAAAGTCGTAAAGGGGAGTGCCGAGAGCAGATTTCCGCAAGTCGTGGCTTCTAATGACTATGAGGCATTGAACTTTAGTTTCCCAGCATTTAAGACTTGATGTGCATTACAACCAAGAAGAGATTTTCGATGATGTGTCATGGAAACTTTACTTCGACGGAGCCTCCAACGCCTCGGACATGGGATAGGGGCAGTGCTAATCTCACCGAGGACGATATTATCCTTTCACCAGCAGATTGGAATTCTTCTCGCACAAACAATATAGCTGAATACGAAGCTTGCATCATGGGACCGAACTCACCATCGAAAGAAAGGTTAAGGAACTTCGAGTGTTCGAGATTCGTCCCTAGTCATTTACCAATTGCGCGGGAGTGGGAAACCAGAGACCCGGTTGGTCAAATATCACAAATTAATCCAAGAGCTCACAAAGAGTTCAAAAAGGTCACCTTCAATTACCTGCCCCGAGAAGAAAATCGATGGCGTATGCATTGGCAACCTTGGCATCCATGTTTAAAACAAACACCGGGCAGAAATGAGACCCATTGAGATGCAGACGCTTGAAAACCAGCTCATTGTTGTAATATACAGAAAGAGATTGACGAAAATCCATGGTACTATGATATCCTCGCAATATGTCAAGCTTCAAAAGTATCCGTAAGGGGCAAACGACAATGACAGAAAAGCGCCTTAAAAATGGCAACGAAATATGTCCTAGATGGGGAGATCCTATATAGGAAAAGTCATGATCAAACATTGCTGAGATGTGTGGATGCCCGGAGGCGAAGGAAATCTTAGCCAAGTACATGACGGGATCTGTGGAACGACGCCAACGGGTCGTCTATAGCTCGGAAAATTATGAGATACGGTTATTTCGGTTGACCATGGAGGGGATTGCATCGACACGCCAGAAATGCCACAAATGTCAAATTTATGCTGACAAAATTCATGCACCCCATCGCCTCTACACACCATGAATTCTCCGTGGCCTTTCGCAGCATGGGGCATGGACGCCATCGGGCAAATCCATCCGAAGGCCTCCAATGGGCACCGCTTTCATTTTGGTCGCTATAGACTACTTCACCAAATGGGTAGAGGCAGCATCTTTACGCCAATATCACCAGGACTACAGCTTGTAAGTTCTTAAAGAAGGAAATTATTTGTCGATACGGATTGCCGCAGAGGATCATCACCGATAATGCTTCTAATCAACAACAAAATGATAAAGGACGTGTGCACTCAATTCAAGATAACACACCATAATTCCACAGTCTATCGTCCTAAAATGAATGGAGCAAAGGGAAGCGCAAACAAAAATATAAAGAAGATCATAGCGAAAAACTACGGATACCTACAAGGATTGGCATGAGAAGTTGCCTTTGCCCTTTTCGCCTATAGAACGCCCATTCCGCACATCAACGGGGCAACACCTACTCCTTGGTGTATGGTACCGAGGCAAGATTCTAATTGAGGTAGAGATTCCGTCCCTCCGAGTCTTAAACGGTAAAACCGAAGAAGCTGAATGGGTGCAGCGATTCGACCAAATAAATCTCATTGACGAAAAAGACTAAAGGCCATTTGTCATGGTCGATGTACCAAAAGCGGATGGTGCAAAGCTTACAACAAAAAAAAGTGCGCCAAGAGAATTCAAAGAAGGGGATCTGGTACTCAAGAGAATCCTCCCAATCCGTAAAGATTCTCGAGGAAAATGGATGCCCAATTGGGAAGGACCGTACGTCAGAAAGAAGGCCTTCTCGGAGGAGCCCTAATCCTAACGGAAATGGACGGGGACGAGCTGAAAAATCCCGTAAATTCTGATGCCGCCAAGAAATACTATCTCTAAAAAAATGGAGAGCTCAGATGAAAACCCAAACCGGGTGTCTTGAAGCAAAGGAAGGACTCGAGTTGAAAACCCGCAAAGGGCGGCTCGGGTAAGTTGAAAAGTTAAATATCCGAAGAGAAGAGTATCCCCATGAGCATCATGAAGAGGAAGCTTCAGCAAAAATTCTACACCAGCTGACAGATCATGTGTCATTCATATCAAGATAATGAGAGATCTTGTATTTAACTTATACGTGTCATACCTTTCTTTCTAAGATATCTCAAAGCCCTTAATCCTAATAAAACCATGTTTTGAGCATCCATTCCTAGCCTCCTTGTCAATTTCAAATGATAAGATAACATAGGCTTATAATGAAACAAGAGATTTTGAAGCATTACTATGATTTAACCTTGAAAATTGCAGGTAATCAAAGAAAACGGTTAACTCCGGCCTTTAAGTTCCCTAAATGGTCATCGATCGGGAAGGCGGAAGCTTCAAACAACCTGATAGGATAACCGATGGCACATGTCCTATCTATTCAAGAAAAGCATACGAGATAACAAAAGAAATCTCCCGGGTGAAAACCCGTAAGGGCACATCTTTAAAAAAAAAACTCTAAAGTGAAAACCCGAAAGGGCGCTTTTTAAAATTCCAAGTCGAATTGAAAAAGAGAAAGATCGAGACGGTTGAACTTGCGCAAAAAGCAGGTATCGATGCCCGTGACAAAGGAGAAAGCGAAAAAAAAAGACCAAAACAAACCCACCGTGATATTGAAGCTCATGCATCATGAATAGTCGACATCACTAGGATTAGGAGCATGTCAATTCATTTGTCATAGCATTTTTGTTTTCATCTCGCATGTATCCGCATCCAAAGAGACATCAAGACCATCACACTGTAAATCCCAAATGAGAAGACAATGTTTTACATACAAAAGACACATGTTTTCAAGCTCTAGAGAGAGTTTTTATATAGGAAGAATCTACCTCTCCAAGGCTTCAAAAGCTGAAAGTTCTATATAGGAAGGACTGACAAATTCTAGGGTGAAGACTCATGATTCTATATAGGAAGAACTCCCACCAAAGCAATTCACCTATGACACAGGGTTATATAGGAAACTCACAGTGTCAAAAGCAAAGAGTCTTATATCGGAAAGACTCCGAGCTTCATTGTCTTAGGATGAAGGGTTCTGTGGTCGAAAAGAACCTGCAGCTCAGATTCCAGACGCCAAAAAGTTCTATATAGGAAGAACTTGGCGAAGACTCAGCCTTCTATATAGGAAGAACTCAAATAAAGCAATTCACCAAGGAAGAATATAGGAAATGTCCAAAAGAATTCGTTTTTCCAAAGCTACAATGAGAGGGTGAAGGGTTACTGTGGTCGAAAAAACTCCTCCAAAAGCTCCAAGAGAGCTCGGAAGGTGAGAGTTCTATATAGGAAGAACTTACGAGCCTGAAGATTCAGCCAAGGAAGAACGGAGATGTCCAAAAGAATTCGTTTTTCAAAGCTACAATGAGAGCGAAGGGTTCTCAGGTCGAAAAGAGCCTCGTAGCTCCAAGGTCGGAAGGTGACGGTTCTATATAGGAAGAACTTACGAGCCTGAAGATTCAGCCAAGGAAGAACGGAGATGTCCAAAAGAATTAGTTTTTTCCAAAGCTACAATGAGAGCGAGGGGTTCAATGTCGAAAGAGCCTCAGAGCTCCAAGATCGGAAGGTGACGAAGTTCTATATAGGAAGAACTTACGAGCCCAAGATTCAGCCAAGGAAGAACGGAGATGTCCAAAAGAATTTGTTTTTCCAAAGCTACAATGAAGTCCGATAAAAATCAGAGCGAAGGGTTCAATGTCGAAAGAGCCCGTAGCTCCCAAGATCGGAAGGTGACGAAGTTCTATATAGGAAGAACTTACGAGCCCAAGATTCGCCAAGGAAGAGCGGAAATGTCCAAAAGAATTCGTTTTTCCGAGGCTACAAACAGGGAAGTCTGATAAAATGAGTGCTTATGAACCTTTGCTTTGTTTCCCATTTCATGAGAACAAGCAAAGAGGGGCAACTGTAATCACTCATTTTTACTTAAATATATTAATATTGCATGAATGTTACTAATATAAAGGTGTGTGCATATATAAGCTATGTATACATATTAAGGGGGTATGTATGTCACGTATGTGTCTAGGGTATAGGCATATGTAGATGTCATGTTAATTATACATATGATTATACGTACGTATACTAGAATAGTATATTAATTAATGATCGTATAATATAAGTATATATGTATTGTCATTATAAGTATACTATTGGGCTAGTAAAATGAAAAATTAAATATATATTAAACCCAAATAAATAAAATCCAAGTCCAATTACAAATCCAATTACAAGGCCCGTATGGCCCAAATCAAATCCTATCTATTACAATGTGCAGGGGATCAGGGCCGTTGGATCAAGATCTGATCCAACGCCCACGATGCAATGGAAGTCAAAAATATCCGCCAGCGCGCGTCTCCACACGTATGGACCGCTCGAGTGCCACGCCGCGGGGTCCACGCCACGACGCTTTATTATCCCACGCCGCGTAAAGATCCACGCGCTCGACTCCTCGATCGCGGTGCTCCACGTGGCGAAATCCGCCGTTTCATCGATCGAGGCTTCATCCAGCCGATCGTTCTTCAAGCCATCTCGACCGCTAGATCGATCCGATCTAACGGCCGAAAATGCGCCCGCCTCGCATAATGGCCACACCGCCACCGCGCCGATATTCAGTCCCCGCGCTTCAGATTATGCCAAAGACAACAAGCAAATGTCGATCCGAAAAGAAGATACAAGTTGCAACCAAAATACGAGAGATAGTGATATATATGAAACGGGGCATTGTAACGGGGTTTTTTTAGAGAGAGCGAGCAAGAAAAAAAAAAGAGAGTAGTAACACAAAAAATGTAAAGCTTGTAAAAACCAAAACTTGTAACCAAATAAGATAATCAAAAGGCGAAACCAGTGGTAATTTTTTGTCTCTTTTTTTTTACTGTTTCCTTTGCATGCATATACGAAGTACAAAAAAATAAAAAAAAAACAAGTAAAGAAGTCTTACCGCTTTGTCCGTGGGTCTTCCTTCCTCTCGACAAGCCTTTCGGCTTCTACAAGCCAGATCTGGTGAACAAAGGGAGGGGAAGACCCTTTGTGGTTTTCGTTTGGGCAAAAAAATATATATTTTCGGGTTCGTATTTCTTAGATCTAGGGTAAATAAAAGGGGATCCTCTAAATCCAACCACGGATTCATGTTGAGGACGATAAGGGGAATGTTTTGGTGTATTTTGGGAGGCTACCGGCGCCGATTAGCGGCGGCGGCGGCGGGAGAGAATGCGACGGCCGGCCGCCGGATTCTGGGTTTCTCAAGAACATTTGAGAGAAAAAGATGAACATGGCTATTTGAGAAACTCAAGAATGAAACGAAAAATGGGGGGAAAAATGGGTTTCGGTCTAAAAACGGGCTTTTTATAGTTATTATTATTTTTGAAATGGGTAAATTACACACTTAATCCCACCGCGTTTTCAATATTTTCATTTTTGTCTTGCCGCATGGTATAATCACAGTCCCAGTCCCCCTAAGTTTTCAAAAAGTCACAATTTAGTCACTAAATTACACTAGATCAGGGCAATGGTAAAATTACGCCTTAATCACCCCGTTTTTGAAATTTTCATTTTGAGTCCGCCTTTGGTATAATTACAACCCTGGTCTTTGTAGGTTTTATTTGTTTTTCAATTTCGTCCCTAAATTACATGTTATTGCTCTTCAATTTCTGCCACTGATTTTCATTTTCCTTTCATTTCAGTCCTATTTTCTTTGTAAATATTATTGTTCGAATTATAATCGTATATGTTGATATTATTTTATTTTATGCCTCACCATATGACTCGTTTTATGCTTTATGTATGTGTTAAATATAATATTTATGTTTTTTTATATCCTGTTATCCGTACCAAGCATGTTATGTTTTAGTTAATTCGTACATGGCATATTTAGTATTTTTATATATGTGTATGCTTTCTTATTTTTAGGGCCGCATGTTAGTAAATTTACCCTTTATATACGATATGTGAATCCGTATATGTTGAAATATGTTTTATTATCAGTATGCATGTCTTTTTTGAAATACTTGTTTGTATATATGTGCATTTATTCCTGCCTTATTATTTTGACATATGATAGTTATTTTTATCTATTATTTAGAGTAATATGTATATATATACATGCTTTAGTCTAAAATATCATTCATGATAAATTAATGTTCTGGTATGTCAATATTTATTATATTTAAATGATTTGTCATGTTTTATGTTTTTGCCATTAAGATTGCATATCGAGATATAAATTGTTAATGCGGTGTCCTTTTATCCGAGCGTAAACGGGGCCAGTATCAAGCGTAGTGATAGTGGTTGGGCGTTTATTCTCGGATAATGGGACCCTTAAAATATATTCGCAATTATGACCGAAATTTAAAATAATCGTCACTTTAATCCGGAAAATCCAATATTAATAAAGCGGTAATTATTAAAGTACCAATTTTTTGGGCGGTGTGAGGGTGCTAATCCTTCCCCATCCGTAACCGACTCCCGAACCCTGTCTTTTTGAATCTCTGGTTTTATGGTGTCCGGCTTACCTAAGTGGCCGGTGGCGACTCCATTTTTTTTGAGGTTTTTGTAAACCCTTTGAATAAATATTTTATATCCAAACGTCTTATATCACAAACACCTTTCAAAAACACCGTTCAAAAATCCACGTTTTTATTTAGCGATGAGAAGTATCAGAAAAAGACATCGCTACAGAACTTTTAATTAAGTTGTAAGGCCTTTAAAGTTGATTTTACTGCATTTTTACCAGATTTTGTGCCTTCGGTACCGGTACAACTCATACCGTACCAATACGACCTTCAACCAGTACCGATACGGTCCCCTCCGTACTGGTACGTGCCGTCAAAAAGAGACTGTTTTGACCCTTTTTGCCATACCTTGAATGCTTATATGAGTATCTTGTTTTATGGCATGTTTAAGTTGAATTTCTTGTTTTTATTTTATTTGACTTATTTAAAATTCAATTATATTTCTCTTGAATTGTTGGACTAACAATTTACTTGATGCTTGATTAAGGGGGAGCCATTTTTAAAATTCTTTTCTTGATAATTTTTTGGTCTATTTTCTCCAAATGTTATCTTACACCAACAATTGATATTTCCTATCAATTGGTACTAATTTTTCCAACAATTGGTGTTTTTGAACTTAAATGTGATTTCAAACTTAGTTTTGAAACAATTTTTGATATAACAAAAAGGGGGAGAGATAATTTTGAAAAATTAAATTTCAAAAAGAAAAAAGGGAGCCTTAAATATTTTTAAAAATACTCTTTTTCTAAAAATATTTTCCTAAGGGAGAGTTTTTACAAAAACAATTTTTCAAGTAGTTTCGTTATATCAAAAATGGGAGATAGATAAACATATTTAATTTTGATATAACTTTTAAAAAATGTTTTTGGACTTACACTAATTTGCAAAAAAATGTTTCAAAAGTCCATAAACTTGAAAAATATGTTTGAAATGTTTTCAAAGGGGGTTTGACATGTTTTAAATGTTTTAAACAACCAAAATGTCAAAAATTGGTCCTGAGTACCTATACGGTTTGACCCGTACCGAAACCCAAAGGACCCTGTACCGATAAAGTTTTGAGAGTAACGATACGCCCCTATGTCCCCGTGTTTTGGTAAATTCCAGTAGCCAAAATCAGTACCGGTACAAGCTTGGCCGTACCGATATCGATGGGTCCATACCGATACCGTGTATCGCATACCGATACTTCTGTGTAATAAATGCTCCAACAGCTTTTTCTGTTTAAGGCAGGTACCGATACTAAACCTCGAGTATCGATATCGAAGTGTCCAGAACTACATTTATTACTGGAATTTATGTCTCCAACGGCTCTTAACAACCCTCGACAACTAGCAACGTCCATGAAGTCATTAGAGGGTTTAAAAGACCACTCCAAGCATCCATGGAAGAACAAGAAACAGCTTGCCAACATTCAATGTATATAGAAAATGTTTTGTGCTTTTAATTGTCAATTTTCTTTGTAGAACACACTTGTGAGCTTATTTGTCATATATGCTCAAGTGTTAGGTTTTGGGTGAGAGCTTAATTGTGCAAACATTGTACCTTGTGAGGATTTTCTTGTTTGCTATTTGTTTTTCTTTTGTAAGAGAGGGTTTTCTCAAAGCTTTGGGGTATAAGCTTTGAGGTTGTAAAGGTTTCCCCTTGAACCTAGAAAAAGAGAAGAAATTCATAGTGGATTTGGAAAAACCCTTAGTGGGAAGCTAATGTAGTGGATGTAGAGCTTGGTTAGAAGCTTCAACCACTATAAATCCTTGTGTCCGATTTTTATTTTCCATTGCTTCCACTACAAACACCTTAAAATGAATCCACCCCTTTTTGGCTATCTCGGTTGATCATTCGAGCCTCCCAACAATAACATACCATGATACCAATATGGTTAAAATCATCTTACACATTTGCATATGGATGTGCATATTGAACTACTTTGGGACAAAATTGAAATGAAGGACTTACATGTGAAATTTGGACAACAGAAACCAGCTACTGCAAAAGAAATTGACACAAAATTTACAGGTTTGGTCTTATTCTATGGCATTAAATAGTATATTAATAGGAAGTGAGAGAAGAAAAAGAAGAAAATTAGTTTAGTGATGACGACTATCGAAGAATATCTAACGGTGACTAGAAAAGTAAAATAAGGTCGGTGACGGTCAATTTGAAAGCTTAGGGTTTTTTAGGAAATAAAATGAAATATAAAGGAAAAATAAAATAACTTTAAAGTGTCACATCAGTATTCTCTATCGGTGGTTAATGAAAGTGGCCTTAATAGAAGTAAATTAAAAGTTCAGTGATTATTTTTAAATTTTAAAAAGTTTGGTGACCAAATTACAAGCGCCCTAAAAATCCAGTGACTATTTTCATAGTTTATCCTTATTTTATTCTCAAGTCTATACCAACTTAATATATTCATTATCCAGGTATTGGTAGTTTGCTAGCAATGAACAAAAAATATTATCAACTAATATTTTTGACGGTTTAAGTATGTTGATTGGTAAAGTGAACAAGAGTTGGAGACGGTGGTCCGAGGGTGGCTCTGGTGGTTGCTCTAGGTCTGAGTTCGAGTATGGCTTTTTTGGTGTGGTTGGTAGATTTTTGAAGTGGAAGATCTTGTGTTTTCCTTGTTGCATTCATCTTTTTATACCACCCGGACAAGTGCCACGACAGGGTTGTCATGGCGTTGTAATTAGACTGGCTACGAGTTGACGTCCTAGGTTTGTTGTGTCATCGGTAGTGATTGCACATGCAAGCACGTGGATGTTAGGTATCGTTCGCCTAGGTACGTGTAGTCACGTGTTTTTATTCGGCCTATTTTATTTTTTATATTATTTCATTTTTATTTATTTTTAGTTATATTATTATTATTATTATTATTATTTTATTTTATTTATTTTTTTGCAGATCACAAAAGATCCTAATCATATTAGATATGGGAAGATTGCAAGAGATCTTGTCCAACAAATATGGGAAGCCAAGTGATGTGCAAGGCATTCTCAATGCCGACTTATGGCAATTTTTCAATAGGATCCAGGCATTTCTGGGCCATGATGTCTTTTTAAGAACTGGCCCTCTTTCAGTTACCTTTTCAACGCATCTTTAAACTCCTCAATCGAACATCGGGAGCTCAAGATATGTTCATTTTACTAAAGACAGTGCGTGCAGAAAACTTGTTGTTACAAGTCCAATACGGGAATTTGAGTTTATTACGAATTTTCAATTATTTTATTGATTATTTGTAATTAAATTCAAACTTGGACTTTCCCTTATTTTTTTAATTAATTTAGGGTCATATTGAGTGTAAGGAAAGTGGTTTGGTGCCCAAGTAAATGCAGTATTCCCTTTTCCAAGAATATTTAGCATTAATGTGAAAGATGCTTTTAGGGGTCGTTTGGTTCGCGGAAAAGATTTAATTAAATGGTAGGAATGTGATTCTTTTGGATTTCTTAGGTTTTTGTCAATTCCCATCCTTTGGACCATATTGCTCATATATTAATGAATTTTGTTCGCATGAATCCTTTATTGAATTTAATTAGATGATTAAATATGTGTGGTGTAAATTAATTAAATATTTTTATTCAATATTAATTTAACATTTAAATGGTGTTACACATATTTAAATATTATTTTAATGTTTAATATATTTTTATTAATATTATATTTATGATGTTTACAGGTATATGTTGTGATTGCATATTGCTTGAAAATTAATAAGCTAAGCGTTGATGTTTTAAATTTTATTCTTTGATTTATAAGATGTTTATTATCTTATAAAACATTTTAGTAGGTTAACTTATGATATAAATTCTTATCACTATCATACAACTTTTAGATTTACTTTATTAATTACTTTAATTTACTTGACAATTTGTCACAAGTAATAAAAAATTAAAATTTTGAGATCTACTATTGCCCTGGTGGCTAAGGATGCTTATCTTGTCCCATCTTGTATGGGTTCAAATCCTGACATGGGAATGTAATACTTCACTATTTAATCAAATAAAAAATTAAAAATTTGAAAATATTAAAATTTTAGCATTTAAAAATTCACAAAAATAATTTAATAGAGGGTAACGAGAGTATGTAAATATAAATTATATTTTTTATTAAATAATAGTTAATATAATAATTATATTAATAATATGATAAATATATAGTTTTTGTAAATTTTAGATAGTGTAACAAAAATAATTCTGTTACTTTTTGTGCATATGTTTGTAATTTAATATTAAAAGTTTAACATGTTAAAAAGAAAATATAACACATAGTCAATTTAGTAAATTTCACTTCCACATAATCTTATATGCCTCCAACCAAACACATCAATCTTACATTCCCACCAAATAAATCAAACAAGGTAATGTAACATTTTAGTAATATGTCAAGTAATGTTGTTGAGATATTTGATTTTGATATAACTTAAAAAAAACGTTTTTGGACTTAAACAAATTTGCAAAAAAAAATTCAAAAGTCTATAAACTTGCAAAATATGTTTGAAATGTTTTCAAAAGGTTTTTGACATGTTTTAAATGATTTTAATAGCCAAAGTGTCAAAAACAGGGCCTGAGTATCGATATAGTTTGGCCCGTACCGGTACAGGTTTTCGAGTACCGATACGCCCCTTTGTCCACGAGTTTTGGCAAATTCCAGTATCATGTACTGATACAGCTTCAACCGTACCGATACTACCGATGGGTATGTACCGATACACTTGTATCGTGTATTGATACCCAGTGTATTTATTGCCCAACGGCTCTTTCTTCATTGAGGCAGGTACCGATACCCAAGCTCGTGTACCAATATGTCATGTTCTAGAAGTGCATTTAATATTGGAATTAAAGTCCCCAACGACTCCAAATTAACTCCAACGACTAGTAACGACCACAAACTCATTAGATGGTTTAAAAGACCTCTTCAAGAAGCCATGCAACAACAAGAAATCAACTAACAACATTCAATGTTATAAAAATTATATAATATTAGTAAAAAAAGAATATCATTAATAATAATATTACGAAAATAATAATATCACGAATATTATAAATAAAACAAATAAACTAATTTTTTTTAATGTACCTTGCATCTTCAAATAACCTGATAGATCAAATAACTCGATATTGTTTTAGAGCTTAAAATTGCCATATTTCTTGTAGAAAACACTAGTGAGTCAAATTGTCACATTTGCTCAAGTGTTTAGGATTTTGGGTGAGAGCTTAATTGTGCAAACACATTTGTCTTGTAAGAGTTTTCATTATTTGCTAATTTGTAGTCTTCTTATAAGAGAGTGTATTCAAGACTTTAAGGTATAAGTCTTGGTTGTAAAGGTTATCTCTTTAATCCCGAAAAAAGGAAAGACAAATTAGTGGATTTGTGGAAAATCCTTGATAGCTAAGGTAGTGGAAGTAGACTCAGTTTGGTAGTCGAACCACTATAAATTATTGTGTCCCAATTTTCTTAGCCATTCATCCACCAAAGAAAAAAATCCAATTCACCCCCTCTTGGCTATCTCGGTTGATCGTATGAGCCTCCCAACAAATGTTACATTCTAGAAATCTTATTTTAGAGGTAATCTTACATTCCGTGAACCAAATGCACCCTTAGGGTTTTTAGGGTTTCTTGAAGCCTATAAATAGGCTCTATTTTTTGTAATTCAGACACAACACAACAACAAAAATACAGAGCATTGTAGAGAGAACAAAGAGAGAAAAAAAAACATAGTGAAGAGAAATAAAAAGAAAAAGTTTTTTATAGCCTTTTCTTTGTTCAAAATTTCATCTTTTTTCTTACTTCAGAATAGTGAAAGTCCAAGGCATTACGACATGTAAAAACCCATCCAACGCTTTTACATTTTCAACATTTTTCTTGCAAAATCTTGGTTGAGGTATTAAATTTTTAAAACCCCTTATGAGGAGTTGCTCGAAAGGTAATTTCAAATTTAATTTCATGTGTGTTTCTTTTAACTTTGGCTTATGTATTAGAAAGAATGTTCTTTACCTTTTTTGTTTTGTTTTGTTTCTATATAGGATTTGTTTATATTTGCATATACTATATGTGTTTTAATATTTACGATGGTAATTGTAATGTATTAATTATATTATTTTTTTATTCTATAATATATTTATATATCCATATATACCATATAAGTTATTTTCTTTTTAATATGTATATATATGTCAAGTGATTATTTTCATTTAATGTATACATAATGTGTTGTACCATCTTTCCATATTTTCATTTAATGTGTACATTCTTTCATTTAATCCTTAGATTAATTTTAAATCCTTTAGATTAGATCCTTAATCTAAATCTTTGTAGGTTAGCTCTTTAATAATGTAGATTTGTATTTAATGCCATAGGTTTATATTCCCCAAAATAATTCAGTCTTAATAACCAACTTGGTAATTTTTAAAATGATTAAATGAAAATTTTCTTTAATTAAATTCGCTAAATAGAGTCTTTTAGGATTAGTCTCTAAACATGCGCTTTTAAAATAAAACCTTAGACCTTAGGCTTTCTTTAAGAATTAATTTAATTATATAAAATACCATAAAAAGATTTTCTCTACATCAAGAAAATCAAGTATTTTCTCAAGTGGGGTTAATCTCCGCTATCCCCTAGTAGTTGGGGAACGGTCGAAACTACTATACGAGAGTATATTTTTGAATTTTAGAGATTAATGTCTTAATCCTCAATGCGTTACGGGGGTTTCCTCAGCTGTGGTGAATTCAGGATTGTAGCGATGTCCCCTCGCTAAAAAAATGTGTTTTTTTGTTTATGATGATTTCCGTGGGATTTTAGAAAAAACGTATTTTATTTAAAAATGGAGTCGCCACCGGCCACTCAAGGTGGACCGGACACCGTAAAAAAAACCAGAGATTTCAAAATGTCGGGTTCGGGAGTCGATTACGGATGGGGAAGGATTAGCACCCCTACACCGCCCAAAATTGGTACTTTAATAATTACCGCTTTATTAATATTAAACTTTTCAGATTAAAGTGACGATTAAATTAAAATTTGGTTATAAGTGCGAGTAGATTTTAAAGGCCCCGTTATTCGAGAGTAAACGCCCAACCACTATCACTACGCCTGATACTGGCCCCGTTTACGCTCGAATAAAGAGGCACCACATTGACAATTTAGATTCTATTATGCAATATTAAAGTATGGTATTTAAGCATAACACATACAAAAATAAAGGCATAAAACCATTATAAAAACTGAAATCAAAAGCACAATAATTAAAAATAGGTGCATGTATAATACCATAAGCATATATAAAGAGAATTAGAAAGATAAATAAATATGCATGTACATGGTAAAATGCTAGATATATACAAAGATATGAATATCTAAGTATGCTAATATGTTAAACATATATAGATGCATGAACATATAATATACTATCATAAATATAAGACGTAGATAATAAAAGTATAGACAAATTGAATATATCTTAAAAAAAATTATAATATGACACATGATAATACTATGTAAATATATATATATATAGATAGATATATAACATACCTAAAAATGTGCACATTATATAATATAAATATAATATTGACATAATATAGTATATATATGATAAAGTAAAATATACATTATACTAACAAAAATAACATGTAGTTCATAAGGTACAAAAACTTAAGAAAATTATAACGTAAAATGTAATATGCATGGAAATATATATAATACACATAAAACAACATGGAAATAACAAATTAAGGGCTAAAATGCACAAACATTAACTTACATGGCATGAGCAGCAAACAATAGGACTAAAATAAAACAAATGCAGCATATATGAGCATAAATATAAATGACAATAAATAAAGGTGCTGAAAAATTAAATAAACACAAAGCATGTGACCAAATTAAAATGAAAAGCAAACTAGAGTGCGAAAAATAAAGAATAACAAAAATAAAGGACAAAGAGAAAATTAGGAAGAAAGGGGAGGACCGAAAACATAATTTGACCCTGGACAAAAGTGAAAGCGGAAAAGTAAATGAGGGACCAGTTTAGTAATTTGCCCACTGAACAAAAACGCAGATCAGCCCCGGGTTACGGGTCACACGCGGGTCGGGCTGCACCAAACGGTGTCGTTTTGCTTGACATGCTTAAAAAGGTTATATTTTATTATTATTATTATTTTACCAGTTTAATAAAATGAAACTAAACCTAAACCAAACTTCAACCTAAAACGTTTAGCCTCTTTCTTTCCACCCCTCAAAGACGGTGGCACTATTTCTCGTCGTTACCATTGCCGTTCATCGGCGAAACCTCACGGCGGCACCACAACAACTAGGTAAACTTCGATCTTCCTTTCTCTTTTGTTTTTTTTACAATTTAAACTAAAAAAACAAAGAAAAGTTTTTTTTAAAAATGAAAAATCCCTTTCGAATGGATGTTTTTTTTTGTTTTTGATTCGAACAGAAAATGAACATGCAAGAAGAAAAAACTAAACTTTTTATTGATTTTCAAAACTTACAATTTTTTTGACTCTGAAATCCCCTCTTAAACTCTATTTTTTCAAATCTAAAAGAACCCATCGATTTCTCTCTGTTTTCTAATAATCGAACCCCCTTTTACATATCTTTTCGTTCGGTTTTATAACCGGCCTGATAAAATAAATAATGAATCTTCCCATGTTGCTGCAAATCTGATGAGAGTAGGCAACCATGATTTGGGGCGGATTTTCGGGAATGAGATATGAGCAGTGGCAGAGTTGTTGGGCAGTGGCAGAGTTGATTTTTGGTTATTTTATATTTAGGGTTAGATTTAGGGTTCCAAGATTGGATTTAGGGTTTGAAATGGGTAATCAGCGATGGTAGCCGGAATGGATATCGACGACGGTAAGGGTGTATGGCGGCGGCAGATGAAGGGTTCAAGGTTATTAGGGTTTATTCTGTTCGGGTCGGGTTAATGGGTTTTTGGGTTTGGTTAGTGGGCTTAAGGCCCGGGTGAAATGGGTTATTACAGTTGCCCCTCTTCGCTCATTGTTGTGTAACGGCAACAAAGCAAAGACTAAAAATGACCCATTTCATCCGGTTTGGCTGGCCATCCCCTCTTGACGTATGTCTTCTTTCTTCAGTAGATCTTCTTTCTCTTTGATGCGGGTCTTCTTTCTTGTCTTGATTGATCCACATTGTCACTCTTAGGGAAGCAAAATCTTCAAAATGGGGGGTTGTTTGTTGGGGAAGCAAAATGAGTATGGCTTACTATGTTATTGACGATGATAATACCTAAAGAGAGTTCGACCCAGCTGCAACACCGACGAAGAGGCAGGGTCTACAAAATTCGATCCAGCTGCAACACTGACGAGGAGGCAAGACCGATGGATGAAAGTTCTGATGTCTAATCCAGCTACAACTCTGACGAAGAGACAAGACCAAAAAATTAACAACTTCTTCCTTTTCTCTTTTTCTTTTTTCTTTTCTACTTTTTTCATTTTGCTCTCTTTTTCTTTTTTTTCTTCTTTTTTTTAGATACAACAATAACAAAACTTGAAAGTTGGTAAATATTGACCAAGATACAACACCGACGAAGAGGCATGGTCTAAATTTAGTAATGTTGATTCAGCTACGACACCGACGAAGAGGCAGGATCAAGAGTTAGTGAATTTGGTCTAGCTACAACACCGACGAAGAGGCAGAACCAAAAGTTAGATTTGACCAAGCTACAACACCGACGAAGAGGCAAGGTCTGAAGATTTGATCCAGCTACAACTCTGACGAAGAGGCAGGATCGGTGGATGAAAGTTCTGATGTTTGATCCAGCTACAACTCTAACGAAGATGCAGGATCGAAGGATTGAAAGCTCATTTTGATTTTTTCTTTCTCTTCTTTCTCTTCTTTTTTTTTCTTTTTCTTATTCTTTTTTCATTTTTCTTTGGTTTTTTTCTTCTTTTCTCTTTATTCTTTGATTTTTTTCTTCTTTTCTTTTTTTTCCTTTTTCTTCATTTTTCTTCTTTTCTTTTTTTTAGCTACAACATTAATAAAGAGAACTTGAAAATCAGTAAAGTTGGATCTAACCTCGCCATCAACGGAGGGGTAAGATCGAATAATAACATTTTGGACCCTACTCGCCATCAATGGAGAATCATAACATTAACTGGAACCCTACTACACCATCAACGGAGAAGCAGGATAGCAGCAACTTGGACCTATCCACTCCATCAGCGGAGGGACTGGATCGGATGATGACGACCAGGAATCAGCTACGCCATCAGCGGAGAGCAAGATTAGAAGACGACAGCAGCTTGGACCTAGCCACTCCATCAGCGGAGGACTGGATCGATAATGACGACCTAGAACCGGCTACACCATCAGCAGAGAGCAGGATCTGAGGACGACAACAGCTTGGACCCGGCCACTCCATCAGCGGAGGACTGGATCGGATAATGACAACCTGGAAATAGCTACACCATCAGCGGAGAGCAGGATCTGAGGACGATGGTAGCTTAGACCCGGCCACTCCATCAGCGGAGGACTGGATCGGATAATGACGACTTGGAACTGGCTACACCATCAGCAGAGAGCAAGATCTAAGGACGACGGGAGCTTGGACCCGGCCACTCCATCAGCAGAGGACTGGATCGGATAATGACGACCTAGAACCGGCTATACCATTAGCGGAGAGTAGGATCTAAGGACGACAACAGCTTGGACCTAGCCACTCCATCAACGGAGGACTAGATTGGATAATGACGACCTGGAACCGGCTACACCATCAGCGGATAGCAGGATCTGAGGACGACGGGAGCTTAGACTTGGCCACTCCATCAGTAGAGGACTGGACCGGATAATGACGACCTGGAATCGGCTACACCATCAGCAAAGAGCAGGATCTGAGGACGACGGGGCTTGGACCCGGCCACTACATAAGCGAAGAATTGGATCGGATAATGACGACATGGAACCGGCTACACTGTCAGCGGAAAGCAAGATTTGAGGACGTCGGCTTGGACCTAGCCACTCCATCAACAGAGGGTCTAGATCGGGCGATGAAAGTTGATAAATTTTCTTTTGATTTTTTTCTTTTTTTGATTTTTTAATTTTTCTTTGAATTCTTCTATCTTTTTCAAAAATTTTCAATTCTTTTTTTTGATGATTTTTTTTCTTTTTCTTGAACTGTACAAAGAAGTAAAACTCGAGAAAAAAATAGGCCTGCCTGCACCGTCAGCGGAGAAACAAGACCTGAATAGAAATTCGATCTGCTTGAGGAAAGGTTCGGATCTGTTGCACCATCAACGGAGAAATGAGATCTTCAGGATGTCTATACTACTGCACCGTCAGCGGTAAAGCAAAATCTGGAAATGTTGGCCTATCAACAATGACGAAGGCAAGATCTGAAAAGGCTACTTCTGCTGCTCTACTGGCGGAGAGGTATGACCTGAAAATGGAAAAAAAAAACATTAATCAGTAAATGTTCACAAAATTTGTCACTCTTACCTTTTATTGATGTTTCAGCATCCTCTTTATGTTTGGCCTCCTCTAAGACTAAGGTTGGCCATCATGTTGTTGCCCCCATGGCTGAGGCTCTTCGATCCCTTTCGTAGACATGTTATGTACAAGCGAAAATGCATGAATGCATCTAATTTTATGCCTAAATGCATGTGTCTATCCTAAATGTATGACGACTTAAATGTATGCACCTAATCTAAATGTATGATGTATGCAAGAATGATTCAATGCAAGATGAATGCAACTAAATGCATGAATGCGACATGATTTGATTTTTTTTATTTTTTGGTCTTCAAAATGATGCCCCTAACTCTCGACTGGTCATGTCGGGATCTTGGTCCTTTGTGTGGCGGTGCCCCAACCTCCTTCAGCTTCGAACATCTTCTTTAGACTCGTTTTCCTGTTTGGATGCCCCCAAACTTTTACATATTGTTCTGGAATACCTTTGTAGCATGTTTTAACTTTGAGTTGCATTATCACCTTTTTGGATGAATTTCAGTGCTCTCGTGAACGTGTTGCGTTACCTCTTAAGTTGGGTTTATGATTTGTCATGTTGGTTCCTGGCCGCTTATCACTTTCGGATTAGGTGGAACGCTGTAGATGGCGATTGGTGTTTAGCATTTGGGATGTGGAGGTATGACTCCAAAAGAAGGGTAGCAAATGTTTGCTTGGCTTTCAGTTTTTTTAATGGCTTTGGGTAGAATGGTAGAGTTGAAGGGCTTGGTTGTCGGGTGATGGTAAGTCGAGAGTTCAAAAGGACTCAAATATAAAGGTTCAGGCAGTGAAATGAAGGGTTTTCTGTTCGAGTATTTTGGTCGATGGGTAGCGACGGTAGTGGGGATGGAAAAAACTTTATTGTGTTTTCGGTTGGAAATGGTGAGTGAATGATTTCTGAATGATGAAAGGTGGTGGGTTAATTTCGGTGATGGAGAGTGAAGGGTGGGTGTTGGAATTTGGCACTTGTCGAGAGATACCCCTAGACTGAGTTCTTGTGGAGGTTTGGTAATGGTGTTGAATTGGCCGACTTTGCTTTCTCTGGTATTAATGACGCGGGACATCCTGAGGACCGATTTTAAAATTGATGCATCTGTATGCAAAATGTGTCTTAAATGCAAAATGATTTATATGAATGCAATGCAAAATTGATGCAAATGAAATTGATGTGATGAAAATGAAACGAGGTAGTATCGAATAAAATGATTAAATAAAACAAATGATAAATATGACAAAAATGGAGTAATTAAAAAAACTGTACATAAACAAGAAATAATGCACCAGAGCCTAAATAGGGTGACCACTAACGGGCAGAGTACCGACATGGCTCTAACAGGGTGGGCTCTATGGGCCACTATATGCAGGTTTGGTGCTAAGAGGTACCCGAATTGTCATTGTTGTCCTCTACTAAGAGTAGTAAGGCCCCCGGTCATCACCCATTATAGGCTCCTTTCAACCGGGTTCAATTCAGGGGGACTCATTCGCTTATGCTTGCACGAAGGAACGATATCCTTACGAAAGCATAAGGTACTCGAGCCCCGAAGGTACTTGCTATGCCTACACGGAGGAACGATATCCTCACGAAAGCATTAGCGTTTCCCCCCACTTAAAAGGACGAGTTTATATGCCAAATTTTAAATGCGTTAAAATAAACGCGCAATTATAACCGAATGTTAATTTAATAGTCACTTTAATCCGGAACTTCTGATATTAGTAAAGCGGTAATTATTTAAAAAAGCTCGACTCTCTTTTATTTTTGAAAACCAAAAAACGTCCCCAGCGGAGTCGCCATCTGTAGCGATGTCCCCCTCGCTAAAAAAAGTGTTTTCTTTTGTTTATGATGCTTTCCATGGGATTTTAGAAAAACCGTATTTTATTTAAAAATGGAGTTGCCACAGGCCACTCAAGGTGAACCGGACACCGTAAAAAATCAGAGATTTCAAAATGTTAGGTTCGGGAGTCGGTTACGGATGGGGAAGGATTAGCACCCCCGCACCGCCCAAAATTGGTATTTTAATAATTATCGCTTTATTAATATTAAAATTTTCATATTAAAGTGACGATTAAATTAAAATTTGGTTATGAGTGCGAGTAGATTTTAAAGGCCCCGTTATTCAAGAGTAAACGCCCAACCACTATCACTACGCCTGATACTGGCCCCGTTTACGCTCGAATAAAGAGGTACCGCATTGACAATTTAGATTCCATTATGCAATATTAAAGTATGGTATTTAAGCATAACACATACAAAAATAAAGGCATAAAACCATTATAAAAACTGAAATCAAAAGCACAATAATTAAAAATATGTGCATGTATAATACCATAAGCATATATAAAGAGAATTAGAAAGATAAATAAATATGCATGTACATGGTAAAATGCTAGATATATACAGAGATATGAATATCTAAGCATGCTAGATATATACAGAGATATGAATATCTAAGCATGCTAATATGTTAAACATAAATAGATGCATGGACATATAATATACTATCATAAATATAAGACATAGATAATAAAAGTATAGGCAAATTGCATATATCTTAAAAAAATTATAATATGACACATGATAATACTATGTAAATATATATATAGATATAGATATATAACATACCTAAAAATGTGGACATTATATAATATAAATATAATATTGACATAATATAGTATATATATGATAAAGTAAAATATACATTATACTAACAAAAATAACATGTAGTTCATAAGGTACAAAAACTTAAGAAAATTATAATGTAAAATGTAATATTCATGGAAATATACATAATACACATAAAACAACATGGAAATAACAAATTAAGGGCTAAAATGCACAAACATTAACTTACATGGCATGAGCAGCAAACAATAGGACTAAAATAAAACAAATGCAGCATATATGAGCATAAATATAAATGACAATAAATAAAGGTGCTGAAAAATTAAATAAACACAAAGCATGTGACCAAATTAAAATGAAAAGCAAACTAGAGTGCGAAAAATAAAGAAAAATAAAAATAAGGGACAAAGAGAAAATCGGGAAGAAAGGGGAGGACCGAAAACATAATTTGATCCTGGACAAAAGTGAAAGCGGTAAAGTAAATGAGGGACTAGTTTAGTAATTTGCCCACTGAACAAAAACGCGGATCCTTCCCGGGTTACGGGTCACACGCGGGTCGGGCTGTACTAATCGGTGTCGTTTTGCTTAACAGGCTTAAAAAGGTTATATTTATTATTATTATTATTATTATTATTATTATTATTATTTTACCAGTTTAATAAAATGAAACTAAACCTAAATCTAAACCAAACTTCAACCTAAAACGTTTAGCCTCTTTCTTTCCACCCCTCACAGACGGCGGCGCTATTTCCCGTTGTTGCCGTCGTCGTTCATCGGCGAAACCTCACGGCGGCGCCACAACAACTAGGTAAACTTCGATCTTCCTTTCTCTTTTGTTTTTTTACGATTTAAACTAAAAAAACAAAGAAAAGTGTTTTTAAAAAAATGAAAAATCCCTTTCGAATGGATGTTTTTTTGTTTGTTTTTTATTCGAACAGAAAATGAACACGCAAGAAGAAAAAATTAAACTTTTATTGATTTTCAAAACTTACAATTTTTTTGACTATGAAATCCCCTCTTAAACTCTATTTTTTAAAATCTAAAAGAACCCCTCAATTTATCTATGTTTTCTAATAATCGAACCCCCCTTTTACATATCTTTTCGTTTGGTTTTATAATCGGCCTGATAAAATAAATAATGAATCTTCCCATGTTGTTGCAGATCTGATAAGAGTAGTCAACCATGATTTGGGGCGGATTTTCGAGAATGAGATATGGGCAGTGGCAGAGTTGATTTTTGGTTATTTTTATATTTAGGGTTAGATTTAGGGTTCCAAGATTGAATTTAGGGTTTGAAACGGGTAATCAGCGATGGTGGCCGGAATGGATATCGACGACAGCAAGGGTGTATGGCGGCGACAGATGAAGGGTTTAAGGTTATTAGGGTTTGTTCTGTTCAGGTCGGGTTAATGAGTTTTCGGGTTTGGTTAGTCGGCTTAAGGTCCGGGTGAAATGGGTTATTACAGGGGTCACCTTTAAAACTTTGTGAATTTTTGCATCAATTTTTGCACGCATTTATCTGGGTTACAAAGGAAAATATTAGTGCTCAAGTAAGCGGATGTTTTACGGGCGTTGTGAGGTGATAACCCTTCCCTACAAGTAATCGTGTCTTCCCACCTAAGATTTCGTAATCTCTGATTTGTTTTAGGTTTCCGGTCTATCTATTTAAAAGGACCGGTGGCGACTTCGTTGTCAGAGTACTTTCGCAGTTGGGTCGCCTGTTATAGAACGCCTCTATCTGTTCGCCTATACGGGATTCGCAACACTAGCTTGTCATAGTTCGCCTGATGTATATGTTAGCTGGTCGTAATTCCTTGACAGTAATTGAGACTTCGCCACATTATTAGTTCTTAAAAGCCAGAATTCGATGCTTTTGGATCCTTTTCTGGACACCCATTTCAGAATATCTCGAAAGGGTTTCTCCAAATTCCCTTACTCAAAACTTGTTCCTGGATGCTATAAAGTATCATTAGTGGTGACAGCTTCACATTAGAATCAGTCTTTTCTAAAATCAAATCTTTGATTATTTGAGGCGGTTTCGTAGATTTAGATTACCGGGAAAGCTGTAATGCTCCGTTAGATTATCAACCATGTCCGGTGGCTGCAACAGCAGATTGAGGTAGGATGCCATTTTTGCATGCAAATGTGAACAAATTTGCTGATAATAGTATGATTGAGTCTGTGACATTGTTACTTCAATGTCTTCTCCTGAAGAAGTCAGACAATACCACAACAAGTTGTTAGCAGTTGATTTCCAGCATTTTATTTTATTATTAAATTATTTTGTTTATTATTAGTGGATGTTTATTTGAATACAAATTCTAAACTAATTAAAGATGATCTGGTGTACTTTAGGAGTATTAGCATATATAATAAGATTAGAGTTTTATATCTATTAGGATTAGTATTCTGTATCACACCTGCATCTAATCTTATAAATATAAGATTTGAAAACACATTATAAACGTTACCGATTGTTTTCTCTTGCTAGTGCTCTTTATAGATTTCCTTGGAAATCCTTAGAAAATCTCTATTTTCTTAACATCCAATTTAATTTAGAGGAAGGAGAGATGACTACTGCAGACAGCAGAGCAGAGAAATCAGAAAATTACAAGGAAACACCAGATTCGAAGAGGCAGCAACCTGAAAAACAGGGCCCCGACTGGTCGGATATTCCTCGTGACATCATTGAATGTGTAATTGGACAGACCGTATCCGGATACGAGCAGTTTGTAAGGCTTGGTCGATCCCTAACCATCACATTCCCACCATTAGTAAAGTCCCCTGGGCACTAAAGATCAACTACGTTGAGTATCGGTTGCTTGACCCTTTTTCTCGAGAGTACATTATCAAAGACTCGTCGATATGGAAAGGGTATCTGGTTCCCCACTTTGCAAGGCCTTGTGCTTCAGACTATGGGTGGATTCTTTTGCGCAAGCCCCTAATTTACTTAAAAACAAAAATGCTTTTTCTCTACTCTCCCTTTACAACTGAGGTAATTAACTTGCCGGAGCTAGCGGTGTCTGTACTTCCCATGCATCAAGTGTCTGCATTTTCCTTGAATGCAACCTCTCCTAAATGTGTAATCTTTCTTCTGCATTTGACGCGCCACAAAATATATATCAAGTTATGTTCTGCCGGTAATCATCCGTGGAAGAATTTTGAGTTTAATTGCGGTTTCTATAATCCTAGTTGTGAATTTGCAGTTAATGCTGTCTATGCCAATGGAGTTTTCTATTGTGTTTTCGCAGGAGGTCAGTTAGGTGCCTTCGATCTTGAACTTAAAGAGTGGAGCATACTAGCTGATCACCCGCTGCCAGGACTTCCTACCCTTGAAGCTAACCTCATTGCATCCGGTGCAGATCTTTGGCTGTTGAAGCGGCATGATTCGAAACCTTGGAAACTTTTCAAGTTTGATTTCTCAGAGATGCGTTGGGTTTATGAAAACAACTTGAACAACCGTGTGTTGTTTATTGGGGCCACATCTTTCTTTGCTCCAGCAGTGGGGGTGGAAACAAGTGAATTATCAGATACCATATTTTCTCTTGATGGGCCGAGTTACTCCGTAAGAAGTTATGGCAGCACATCCCCTACAAGTAGGAAGTCACAACTCTACCGTAAATGTTCAGAGGCGACCGAGTTCGGAATGGTTTGGATCGAAATCCCGTCGGTGGTATTTGGAGAGCTAATGATTTGATTAATGCTGCATAAAGCATTGCGGTGTATAGGACATAATCTAGCTGCTGGGATCAACGTATCTGCTTGTGCCTGGAATCTGGATTGAACAATTCCCAGTGTCTGGTATTATGCAGATGTCCTAATCTTATGAACATATAGGAGCTGGTTTGCAGGAAGGACTATGCAAGGATAGTTTGGATGAACATTCAATCGAGTCGAATCGAATGAGTCAAAAAAATAGTTAGTTAAATTGTTGGGTCCTATTTTATTTTTTCTGAGTCGAGCTGTTCAAGTTTTCAAATTTAATTATAATCATTATATTTTACGTTACTAATTGGTTCTTATGTAATTGACTTTCTCTAACCATAAATGATATATATATATTCATATTTTTTTCATATGTCATATACATAGCTTGACTCGAACTTGAAAATCGATCCACTAATTATTAATATTTCAAGTTTACTTTATATCTTAAAATTTATTTAAACACTTTCGAGCCGAATGAATTTATGAAATTACAATTTGAGTTAATTCGAATAAAAAAATTTAATTTTTCAATTCAAGTTGACTTTTGCTCGCCACTGCTTATACACTGATACACGCAGCAAATCTATATAGGCTAAGTTAAAATAAAACTTTTTTTCTTACAAACCTCAATTCTAATCTTACCTAGAGGGGAAGAAAAAGAAACTCTGAGAAAAGAAAAGGGTGTTTCTAGTGGATCTAAAAACTATGACACGAGATAATACGAGGAAATCATTGTTGGCATTTCCTTTTTTTCTTTTTTTGGATAAATGATTTGTTATTATTCATCCAAAGAACCATCTTTGTACAATTTTATTCTTAAAAAATTTAGGTACCAACTTGGGTGAATGAGTTTAGTTCAAGTAGAGCAAAAAAGAAAAAGGTGCCAATTTAAAAGAATATGTCTAGTTCAAATACGAATGTATAACTAAGCCATCCTAATATTTTTAGGGAAAACTACATATTTAGTATCCAACTATGTCCGCGTTACTGGTTTGGTACCCCAACTATTATTTTTGGCAAAATAGTACTTAACATTACGCTTTTGGTCTGTTTTGGTATGCTACCGTTAAAACTAACAAAAAATACTGATGTGGCTAGGGTTAATAACAGTCTTAGTCCAAAACTTATCTATCAATTTAGTCTAAAATTCTATCAATTTAAACATTATTTTAATTTTTGAATTAAAATTATAAATTCCTCATTTTTCTTCTTTCAGTCAAATCTAACTTGCAATTTTTCCCCAAAATTAAGATGATACCAAACCATATCATCATCTTCGTTAGTTTTTAACAGCCAAGATACTAAACAGAACAAAAATATAAAATTAAATATTATTTTACTAAAAATAATAGTTATAGTACCAAAACAATAACAACTTAGGTACATATTTTTTTCCTTATTTTTTAAATTACAGTATTCATAAAGTGAAAAGTACAAGGTATTTTGACTCACTCTTAGCTCTTCCTGGAGCATGAAATTTGTGGGTATTATGGTGTGTCAGAGGTTAGTTACAACAGTTATTTATTGTCGAAATGCAGTTTGTAAAACAACCTTGGATGACATCTTCTATCCTATGTCCTACCATGGTCGATGGAGGAGCTATTTTTCCCAACCATAAATTTGGTGAGCCGCCCCACCTCTGCTGACGGCCTACGACTCTACGACCACCACATCACGGCCCACAATTCAGACAATGGAGACACCCCACGTGGGACTGCTTTAAATTTTAGGATAAATATTACTATTAGTCGCTAAATTATTCTCGTTTTTTAAATAAAAAAAAGGCCGAAGTCGTTACATTAGATGCTTCTTAGGCGAGCATATGAAGAGCTAGAAATATTCCTTTGGAGGAGACCGGGAAGACCATCAGGAGGATCAGAGAGAGTTGTAAGCGAACCATTAGACCTATCGTTGGACTTGGCCATGAAATCCACGGTCATGTTCGCCTCAGAACGAATTAGGACAAAGTTAATCATCCACGATCTTGACAACATTAAAGAGATAAAGCTTACCAAGGCATGTGAGCTCGTAGAAGAAGCAGTCGAGAGAAGCTTGAAAGCATCGGCACTGTCCACTTGAACAATTAGGCTCGAATAACCTTGGGACCAAGCAAGATGCAAACACCTCATAAAGCTTGCAACGCATTTGATTTGCCAATACCCTTAGTGTAAGCCGATAAGAAGTTATCAAGATAACCACGAAAAACACCACCTATTGAGCTATACCCAGAGTTGGTGGAGACGACTCCATCTAAATTGAGGCTAATCCAACTTGAGGGAGGTGGCTGCCATTGGATCATCTCGATCGAAGGGGACAGGGCGGATGACATGTGAGAAATTTCCGAGGCATATAGCTTCGCCCAGTGTGTGCTAATGCCAAGTAAAGTTGCCACATCCATGTGGTCACCGCTGAAAATTGATGCATTGTGACGACGCCAAATTTGCCAAAGGAGAGAGGCGAATAGAAGAGAACAAAATCCCTCGGTCAAAGAGCAGTATCTTGAATAAGAAATGCCATGGAGAATCCAATCATGTAATGGAAGAGAAAAGAAATCAGAGCCAACAAGTGAAGAGGGGAGTTGGGACCAAAGGCCTCGAATAACCGGACAATCATGTAGAATATGGAGGAGAGATTCTTGATGATCGTTGCAAATGTCGCATGTAGCAGAAGAAGCAAAATGACAGGCAACTCAAACTGAATTCTTGAGCAATTTATCTTGAAAAGAAAGCCATAAACTCGTTCGGGAACCTTTAAGGACCAAATAGTATTCCAACAGGGGCTCGGTGTGTTCCAGTCTAATTGAACAGACTGTAGATAAGCATTCTTAACAGAGAACATGTGATTTGGTGCAGTAAACCAGTAGCAAATATCTTGGCCAAGATTGGCATTTGGGGGCGAGATACCCTGGATGTAAGGTAGGACAACCGGCTGAAGGAAATGGGAAAGTTTAGCCCAGTCCCAAGCAACACACAGTAGGACAAAATCATGAACTTTGGCTTCATGATCAATGATCGAATGATGAGATTTCCATGCATACAATGCACCCAACTCCGGGATCCAAAGATCAATCCAGAAACGTGTTGACAAGCCATCACACACAGACCATGCAAGATTCGCATAGTATAGTGGCCATACCTTTGCAACAAAACGCTAAAAAGTAGGCAATTCGGGCAACTTAAAGATTCTGGGCAAGCGTCCGCCTCCTTGTACTTTTCGCGTAACAGACGAACCCAATAGGCATCTGACGAATGGACTAGAGCATCATATATCATAAGAAATGCAATATTATTAGACTTGGTACTACGCAAGCCTAAACCGTCTCAGTTCATTGGTTGGCAAAGAGATTTCCAATTGATAAGCAGAATTAGTTTAGTTTGACGTTAGAACCCCAAATTAAATGCCTAACAATTTTCTCAATTTCATCACATATAGAAGAAGGGAGCATGCATGTTTGCATCATATAAGATGGGATGCTGAGAAAAACTGACTTGACTAAAGTGATACGCCCAGTGAACGATAAAGATCGAGCCGACCAACCATCTAAACGGTGTTGAATTTTATCAATTTGGAAACAAAATCTTTCTTGGGTAGCACTTGAGTGGCAAGCAGGTGTATCGAGATATTTGCGAAGATCAGAAGTGATTTGGAAGACAAGATACTCACTAATAGCTTGGCGTGAGTTACTATCGGTATTGGGCGAGAAGAAAATCTTGGTCTTTTGTTTGTCAACAATCGCATGGCCAAGCCTCTCCATTGTTATTAAAGAGATAAGTAGAGAATGGGTCTCCTTGCCATATACCTCTCCATGGATGAAAGATACGACTCAATTCGCCATTCCACTGCACTTGCAGACTAGTCGATGAAATACAAGTGGAAATAATACTAATTAAATTGGGAGGGAATCCGATATCCATGAGTGTCGATAATAAACGACCAATGGAGGCGATCAAAAGCCTTTTGTAAATCAACTTTGATTACCATCCATCCAGAGTTACCTTTCTTAGATTGCATGGAATAAATGACCTCCTGATTGATAATAATGTTTTCCAAAATACTTCTTCCTTTGATGAAGCTTGTCTGCGTAAGGGCGATAATAGAAGGCAAAATAGGTTGTAAACACCGAACAATAATCTTAGAAATCAGCTTGTATAACACAGAGCACAAGCTTATGTGACGGAAATCGGCAAAAGATTTCGGATGTTCAATTTTGGGGATGAGCACAATAGAAGTTTTATTCAACTCCGGGTCCAAATCAACTCTATTGAATAAACTCTGAATCATCAAGCAAACCGAAGAGCCCATGACTTCCCAGTTCTTTTGAAAAATTGGGCATGAAGGCCGTCAATGCCAGGTGATTTAAGAGGGGACATGGAGAATAAAGCATCTTTAATTTCATCCAATGATGAAACTTTATCAAGGTCATCAAGGCACGTTGAAGGCAGCGTTGGGAAACAATTCTGGATAGGATAATTATCAGCCGGTAGCTCACCACGATCAAAAACATTAGAGAAATAAGTAACAACTTCCTCACGTAAGATAGTAGAATCTGAGCACCAGTCACCATTGTTTATTTTAAGCATAGAAATATTAGATCGTCACCTTCTTCCCATGGCAAGAGAGTGAAAGTAAGTAGTATTTTGATCACCAAATTTAATCCAATCTCCGCAAGATTTATGTTCCCAAATTAATTCCTCTTGCTCAAGAGTAATTTCGAGTTCTTCTAACAACTGAGACTCCATCTTAACCATATTAGATGTGCGTCGTTGATCAAGAAAACGTTGCACTCCCTGAAGACGTACCATCAAAGATTTCTTTTTCTTCCAAGCATCCTGTTAAATATTTGCTTTTAGGAACCTTAGTTCAGTTTTTTCCCTCATTTATTTGAAATTAAATAAACCTTTGATGGTCAAAGCATATCCATATTCTAAAGGAAATTGTTAATATTTTGTTTTTTAGAATAGTTTTTACTGATGTTTAGGTAACAACCATCTAAATTCAGTTTGTAACTCAGCTATTTAAAGGGCTGAACATTGAATAATTAAATATACTGATCTATGCATTTTATTTTCTATCACAACTCAAAACTCTTCCTTATCTGTTGCAATCTTATTTTTTTTTCTTTAAGACATCATCTTCTTTGTTTTAAAACCTATAATTAGCATCAAAGCTCTTATTTCTTAAGGGATCTGTGAGTATAATGGAGAGTGAAACCAGTTTTTCCCAAATGGCCCCTCATGTCTTTGATGGTGAGAATTATCAACTTTGGGCAGTAAGAATGAAGACTTATCTTGAAGCTTTGGATCTTTGGGAGGCCGTGGAAGAGGATTATTAAGTTCCTCCGCTGCCAAATAATCCTACCATGGCCCAACTCAAAACTCACAAGGAAAAGAAAACCCGAATGGCCAAGGTGAAACATCTCTGTTCGTTGCTGTCTCAACAACAGTTTTCACAAAAATTATGTCTCTCCAATCAGCAAAAGATGTGTAGGACTATCTCAAAGAAGAATACGAAGGAGATGAAAGGATACAAGGCATGAAAGTGCTGAATTTAATAAAGGAATTCGAGTTGCAGAGGATGAAAGAGTCAAAGACAATCAAACAATATTCAAACAGATTGTTTGAAATTGCCAACAAGGTAAGGTTACTTGGCACTAAATTTTTAGAGTCCAGAATTGTTGAAAAAACTCTAGTAACAGTGCCTGAAAGATATGAAGCTTCAATAACCACCTTGGAAAACACAAAGGATTTGTCTAAAATCAGTTTGGCAGAATTGATAAATGAATTGCAAGCTCAAGAGCAGCAAAGACTCATGAGGCAAGAGCAAGTGGTTGAAGAAGCTTTGCCAGCCAAGCACCAAGAAGTTGGAAGGCACAAGAAGAAGACTGACAGAAAAATATATATGACATCTGCAGCAAATTCTTCAAACAACCACACTCGAAGTAAGGGTAGAAATTCAAAGAAAAACTACCCACCTTGTCAGCACTATGGTAAAGTAGGTCATCCACCATTTAAATGTTGGAAGAGACCAGATGCAAACTGCAGCAAATGCAATCAACTTGGACATGAGGCTGTGATCTGCAGAAGTAGCTTACAGAAGTTTGGAGAAGTCCATGTAGCTGATCAAGACGAGGAAGATCGAATGTTTGTAGCAACATGTTTATCAACTAAAATTTCTTCAAAAAATTGGTTGATTGATAGCGGTTGTACAAACCACATGACTTCGGACAAAACTCTCTTCAAGGATTTGAAGCCCTCTAAAGTCACAAAGATCAGAATAGGAAACGGTGGTTATATTTTCACAAAAAGGTCAGGAACTGTGGCAATTACAACAAGTTCAGGGACAAAAATAATTCCAGATGTTCTTTACGTACCTGAAATTGATCAGAATTTACTGAGTGTTGGTCAGCTATTAGAAAATGGGTTTAAAGTATTCTTTGAAAATTTCTATTACTTCATTTACGATGCCACTAGAAAAGAGATTTTACAAGTTAAAATGAGAGGCAAAAGTTTCTCATATGACCCAACGGAGGAGGAGCAAATAGCTTTCTTCAACAAAGTTTGCACCACAGAAATTTGGCACAAAAGACTTGGCCATTGTCATCTTCAAAGAATGTTGAAAATGAAGAAAAGATAAGAGGAATGCCAGAGCTTGACGATAGTCTTCCAAATTGTGTTGCCTGTCACTTTGGTAAACAATATAGGCTGCCATTTCCAAATTCAACTTGGAGAGCTTCCCAAAAACTGCATCTAATTCACACAGATGTAGCCGGACCTCAAAGAACGCCATCATTACAAGGTAGCATCTATTACATCTTGTTCATTGATGGTTTTACAAGAATGTGCTGGATTTTTTTCTTAAAATTCAAGTCAGAAGTGGCTGGCGTGTCTTGGAAGTTCAAGAAAATGGTAGAAAATCAAAGTAGCTGCAAAATTCAATTGTTGAGGTCCAATAATGAAAGGAGTACACTTCACCAAAATTTAATTTATTTTGCGAAGAAGCTGGTATTGAACATCAGCTTACTGTTCCACACACTCTGGAACAAAATGGTGTTATTGAAAGAAGGAACATGTCAGTAATGGAGATGTCTAGATGTATGTTGCATGAGAAGGAGTTGCCTAAAACTTTTTGGGCAGAGGCAGCCAACACAGCAGTTTTCTTGCTGAATTGTCTTCCAACCAAGGTTTTGGGAGACAAGACTCCATTTGAAGCTTGGTATGGGTATAAACCTTCACTAAGCTTTCTCAAAGTATTTGGTTGCGTTTGTTTTGCTCATGTTCCACAGGTCAAGTGTGACAAACTTGATAAAAAGGCAATTCCATAAATCTTCGTGGGATATAGTTCAGTTTCCAAAGCCTACAAGGTGTACCATCCTCAAACAGGAAAAATGACATTCATTAGAGATGTGCAATTTAACGAGGATAAACAATGGGATTGGATGATTCCACAAAAAAAGGCATGTCACAAGAACCAAAATGTGATTCTTTTGAAACAACAGATGAATGCCTAAATGAGTTGGAAGATGATCCTCCAGTAAGAGGTACAAGACTACTTTCAGACATCTATCAAAGATGCAATGTAGCGATTTGTGAACCTACTAACCATGAGGATGCATTAAAAGATCCAAAATGGAATAAAGCAATGGACGATGAGATGTCAATGATAAACAAAAATAAGACGTGGGATTTGGTTGAAAAGCCTGAAGGTAGAAAAGTTATTGGAGTCAAATGGGTGTTCAGAACAAAGCTTAACGCAGACAGTTCTGTCAACAAATACAAGGCCAGACTTGTTGTTAAAGGGTATGCTCAAATTTATGCTGTTGATTATTCTGACACTTTTGCTCTTGTTGCAAGACTAGATACAATCATATTGCTGCTTGCAATATCGGCACAACAAGGCTGGAAAGTGTTTCAGTTAGATGTCAAATCAGCTTTTTTAAACAGTGTATTGCAAGAACAGATATACGTAGAGCAACTTGAGGGATTTGTAAAGCAAGGCGAAGAAGAAAAAAGTCTACCTACTCAAAAATGCTCTCTATGGCCTAAAGCAAGCTCCAAGAGCTTGGTACAACAAAATAGATACCCATTTGTTAAGTCTTGATTTTGTTAAAAGTCTTTTGGAATCCACTCTTTATGTGAAACATACAAATAATGACACTCTCATTGTATCACTCTATGTTGATGATCTTTTGGTGACAGGAAATAATACAAGGCTGGTGAGAAATTTAAACAAGAAATGATGCAAGTCTTCGAAATGACAGACCTTGGTCTTATGACTTTCTTTCTTGGAATGGAGATCAAGCAAAGCATGAACAAGGTGTTCATCTGTCAAAAGAAATATGGAAAGGAAATATTGAAGAAATTTTAGATGGACGAATGTAAAGCGGCGAGCACACCCATGAATCAAAAGGAGAAGCTGAGTATGAAAAGGATCATGTTTGTTATAAGTCTTTTATCTCGATTTATGCATTGTGCTAGTGAAATTCATTTAAGAGCAGCAAAAAAGAATATTAAGGTACATTAAAGGTACTGTTGATTTAGGCGTCAAGTTTGAGATGTGTCGAGACTTAAGGTTGTATGGGTTCTCGGATAGTGATTGGGCTGGATCTATTGATGATATGAAAAGTACGTCAGGATATTGTTTCAGCTTAGGCTCCGAAATTTTCTTATGGTCCTCTAAGAAGCAAGACATTGTAGGACAGTCCACTGCAGAAGCAGAGTTCATAGCAGCAACAGCAACAGCAAACCAAGCCTTATGGATAAAAAAATGATGCATGATTTAGATATGGAGCAGAAAAACAACACTGAGATTTTTGTTGACAATCAGGCAGCTATTGCAATCTCAAACAACCCAGTGTTTCATGGGAAAACTAAGCATTTCAACATCAAGCTCTACTTTTTGAGGAAAGTTCAACAAAACAGAGAAGTCACTTTAGTTTACTGCAAGTCTGAAGAACAGGTAGTAGATTTATTTACAAAGCCGCTTCTAGTCAGAAAGTTCGAGATTCTAAGGCAAAGAATTGGAGTTTGCAGTTCCTTAAGCAAGGAGGAGTGTTAAATATTTTGCTTTAAAGAACGTTAGTTCAGTTTTTTCCCTCATTTATTTGAAATTCAATAAACCTTTGATGGTCAAAGCATATCCATATTCTAAAGGAAATTGTTAATACTTTGTTTTCCAGAGTAGTTTTTACTGATGTTTAGGTAACAACCATCTAAATTTAGTTTATAACTCAGCTATTTAAAGGGCTGAACATTGGATAATTAAATATACTGATTTATGCATTTTGTTTTCTGTCATAACTCAAAACTCTTCCTTATCTGTTGCAATCTTTTTTTTTTCTTTAAGACATCATCTTCTTTGTTTAAAAACTTACACATCCCAAAAACATGGGTATTCCAAGATTCAGCTGCAGCAGTGAAATGAGATATTGCTTCAGTTAGAGGCAGCGATCGATCCCAACTTTCACGCACAAGACGAGCAAAGTCGGGATGAGGGGACCAGCCGGAGAAGTACCGAAAGACCAGTCGCTTCGGCAATGACTGAGAGAGCATCAAAGGACGATGATCAGATTTCATCCTTAGCAAGTGAAGAATAGATTCTGCTGGAAAAGCACCATACCATAAATCATTACAAAAAGCTCGATCTAAACGAACAGAGCAAGAGCCTTTATACTATTTTTTTCTATTTTGGTCACCAATTAATTACTCTTAAGTTTGTACTTGAAAACCTAGATACAAAATTATTATTTTGTGCAAAATCGTCATCAACGTTACATTTATTTTTTTATTTTAGTCATTAATACTATTTTTTTCCTATTTTGGTCACCAATTAATTACTCTTAAGTTTGTACTTGAATTTTAATTTCATCTATTGTTTTGATACTTTTGTTAATAATTTTATTTTCAAAACTTATACAATCTTTCAATTTGATCATAATTCGAAACAATTAAATAAATTTAACCTTTATATTCAAAAAAAAATCATCAATTTAGTCATATTTTACGATATTGTACCAAACAACTCTATCGGATTGAAGCAACAGTTAATAACTTTATTCTATGATAAACAAGTTACTCTTAAACTTTTACTATACCAGAAAAATAATACAACATTTTTTGGAGAAGAACAAACGATTTAGTAGAATAACAAAGAGTGAATTGATAGAACTTTTAACTATAGATGGTTCAATTTATTGATTTGTTTCGATTAGGATCAAATTGATATGATATATACGTTTGGTACCAATTTGAGAGAATGTGTCTAGTTCAAAAACAAATTTGTGAGTAAAAATTCTTCAAGTACCAACTTAAAAAAAATGCCTAGTTCATATACTAATTTGAGAGCAAAAATTCTTTTGGTATCAACATAGGAGAATGGTTTATATTTAAACCTTTTAATATAATGTTATTTTTATATATATCATTATATTTTTATTTACTACACATTTAAGTGTTTTCTTTGTTTGTTTGCACCGCCTAATCGGCTAGTCCTAATAAAGAATTTTCAGTGAGATCCCATTTATCCAAATCATAATTAGTATGCTGATTTTGGGGAAGGTCTTGTATAAGGGATACTTCTCCAAATTTGGAAGCCAGTGTTTCCTTACCAAAGACTTGCCATATTTTCAACTTTCCTTTTATATCATTATTACATATGTTATCAAATTTGACTTTTAACCCCCGACATTAAAATATAATAGTGATTATATCAATATCAACTCATTAATTGAAATACATATCTATTTTAAAAGTAATCCTTTAACCTAATTTGCTCTAATCACATCGCAAATAGTAAATAGTAAATAGTAATAGAGGAAGAATACAATCAGAATGAATGAATACAAGGATATTTACATTACAATTATGAGCAAATGCAACATGATCAAAGCACATTAAATCAGATCTAAATCCCTGTTCGGTGTTTCAACAACAATTTGTTCTTCAAAAAGAATTTGATTAAAAAAACAAAGGAAAAAGCATTATATATACTGAAGAGACATAGTTTTGAAGTGTGCCATATAATGTCCAAATCAAGGCCATGGAACTCGACTCCGAGTGTAGACGACAGTGAAAAGCACCCTCAGCTCAGCTCCCATACAACTTTATTCACATGCAATGATTTAATCAGCTTCGGTGTTCATCAATGGCGGCTGTGGTTTCCTACAAACTTCCTAATCTGTACTTTTAAAGGACCTGTTCTCCGATCAAGTCCAGACCGACCAGAAGAAATGATATCCCTTGAAATAGTAAGAAATAGAAATGGATACCTTGCGCGGAAAGGAGGCTCCTTGCCGAAGCTGTTAGAAGAAGGAATGCAAGAGCTAGCTCCTTCGTATATATCCTATTGTGCTTCTTTTTCTTAGCCTTTTGTTCTTGCTCGAGCTCAGTTTTCAATTCATCGAGATTGGGTTCTGATCCCCCGCGTTGATGTTTAGGTTGTTTCTCAACCAAGGAGACAAGATCACCCTCGGATGACCGACCGGATTTTTTCGTAACGACCCACTCATATGCACTGCCAAGTTGGAAAAGACCAGAGATCATGGCGTTGAACTTGGTCACCGACATTGTATTCTCGAAAAGAAGGTATGGAACTATGAATGGGAAGGACTTTGGGGCAGGAAGGATGTTGAGGAATGACATTGTAACGGGGATGTAACAAACAACCCATGCCGGAAGCTCAGCCTCAGGAACGAACATGGTCATCGGGAGAATTATGCAGAAAAGAGTGAAGGAATAAAACGGTAGGATCAGTTTCCGGAGCAGAAAGAACAGAAAGATCATATTGAATTTCTTCCACACACTAATCTGCACCAATTGGAATACAAAACAAGAACAATGTTAGGAATCAGAATCACTCGAGAATTATCGGGTTTAACAAATTAGAATAAATCATTGCTACTTTAAAGCAAAGAGTGGCCTGAAAATGTATTCACCTTAGCACGGATAATATCCGGCAAACAGAGGCGGAACAATTGCATTGGTCCCGAATGCCATCTATGCTGTTGTTTTCTATAAGCTTCATAAGATTCGGGAAGTTCGCACTGACACTGAACAGAAAACAAAAAATTAACAAACATTAACTTCCAACAAAGTCGAATTGCTGCAAAATTCGACTACCAATACAACAGATTAAACTATAGCTACTACCTCAACGTCATTGAGGAAAACAAACTTCCATCCACAAAGATGAGCACGGACGGCAATATCCATGTCCTCAACTGTGGTTCTCTCTAACCACCCACCGGAATCTTCCAAAGCCTTAATCCTCCAAACCCCGGCAGTCCCATTGAACCCAAAGAAATTAATGAAAACACCATTCACTTGTTGCTCAACCTCGAAGTGAAACGACAAATTTATGTTTTGCAATCTTGTTAGCAAATTCTCATCCTTATTAACAAAAGACCACCTTGCCTGAACCAATCCTACATCCTCATTATCCTATAAAGCAAATATAACCAAAATAAATATCAAATTCAACTAATCCGAACACCTACTAAATCGAGCTGAATTCACTGAATTGCAACCAAAATTCAAAATCAAACACGGAAATAGTTAGTTTAGTTACCTTAAAATGGGGTACGGTTCGTTTAAGAAAATCGGGATTTGGCTGGAAATCGGCATCGAAAATGGCAACAAATTCATAGTCTTTAACATAACTACAACTCATTGCAGATTTGAGATTACCAGCTTTGTAACCATCTCGAATCACACGGTGCCGGTACACGATATAGACACCTTGTTGTTGCCATTTATGAACCTCTTCTTTGATAAGTAACTGAGCCGTCGGATCGTCGGAATCATCCAAAACCTGAATCAAAATTTTCAACTTCGGCCAGTCCAAGTTACACACTGCAGCTATCGACTGCTGGTAAACCTGCAAATCAAAGATTTGAAAAGATGGGTTTCTTCTCAAATGATCAGAAAAAGTGTTTTCTTCGTTTGTTTTTACCTCTTTTTCGTTACACATAGGGATCTGAACAAGAACCATTGGGAAGAACCCATTTTCCCCAGATTCAGGATCTGCAACAGTAACTTGTTTGGGAATTGGTTTGATTTTCTTGAAACGGATCCAAAAGCAACCCAAACAGAGGATTAATCTATCCAAGCTTTGGATAAGGAAAAGAATAATGCAGACATTTGCCAGGAACTGAAGAGGAGGGGCCAAATACTCGACCCGGATCAAAACCCACGGGGAGTACAACGAATCGAAGAAATCCCTAACGCCGAACGGCGCCGTGAAGATGTACTGCAATGGAAGCTTCGGCGCACCGAAATGCCAGCCTTTAAAATAGGCGACAATCTCGAAACCGAGTAACAATAACGATAACCAAAGGAACACTTTGATGCAGTTATAGAACCTGGTTTTAACGGTTCTGTTTTCGTTGGCGGGACCATTGTCGGTGTCGGTGTCAGCGTCGGTTCGACCGGAAGCGACTCGACGACGGATGGCGGAACCGACAGCAACCAATGTGGAAGCAATGGAGGTTAAGCAACCGGCGGCGCGGTGAGCTTTTAAGAGGAGGACCCAAGTGAGTTGCTTGGCGTTTTTGCCGCGCGCTTTTTCGCGAGTGCCGGTCGGGGTGTTACCGACGAGGAAATCGTCTTCGGACAGCGCTTGGAGCTCCTCCACTGACCAGTTTGGGTTTTCCATTTTGACAACCACCGGAGTTCCTTTGTGGCAGACTTTTGCCCACCAACCAAAAGACGGCGCCATTGTTGGGTTTTTTTTCTTACCTCTGAAAAACTCGACTGTTGGGTTCCGATCTTGGGGAGATCAAAAGTTGAAAATGTTGCCGGAAAAATGGCTAAAAATCGAAGAACATTATCAGAAACAAACCAAGAAGAAGGAGAGACAAAATATAAATTAAGAAAAAGACAGCTCCTGGACTCGAAGAGGAAAATGAGCTACTGAGTTAAAAAAAAAAATACACTTCTTCTCATTCAATTCCACAGCTTGCAAAAGGGTAAGCTTTAAAATAAAAAAAAAAAAAATTGGAAATTGAGAGAAAAATGGAAAATGATACGACTTTGATTTTGAATTTCTAAAAAAATGTAGTAGAATATTAGGAAAACTTATTTGGATATTGCGGTGGGTTTCTTTTCTCAAAGTATTGCATTGTATTAATTCCAAAAGTATTGTAATTTTTAAAGTTGAATTCAGCTGGTGTCGACTCTAGGTGCACTGTTTAAGCTATAATAATTTTAGAATTAATCTATTTAGTACAATATTTTGAGAAAAAAAAAATCTCACCACAATATTCAAGTAATTTTTCTAGAATATTAATTTACAGAAAATGATTCATTTACAAAAAGGAATATTTTTTTATTAAGGGTAAATTATACAGGAGATCAGGATCTTTAGGGTTGGTGTCTAAATGACCATTGATTTTTTAATTTTGTCAAAATGACCACTCAACTATTGATATGGTTCCAATATAGCCACCGACCGTTAAAACCTAACGGAAAGGCTAACGTGACAGTTAAAAGAAAATTGTATAATTACGCATTTAGTCCCCGTTATTTACACATTTAATTAATTTGGTCCTAATTTTAATAAAATAAATTGATTATTTAATATGTGGTAACATGTGTCACCACCTTATTGGAGAGGGGAAATGGAATTAGAGGTTGGGGAATCGAACCAAGGACCTCCAAAGCAATGGGAGTATTGTATGCTTGCCAATAGGCTAAGCCATTTTTATGACATAAAACACAACTTTTTATATATGTTTTATATCGTTTTGATGCCCAAAAAAATGAAGGGGAAAATGGCATCAAGGAGATTTGAACACAGGACCTTGTATTGTAAGGTAGTGTATGCTTGCCACTGGAACAAGCATATTTTTATGATATAAAATACAATATTTAATATATATCGTAAACAATTGTTAATGCTTGGAAAAAGAAAAAAATGTGGTTTTAGGAAACTCGAACATGACATACTTTTGATACACAAAAACATCTAACCCAATTAAATAAATCTAATAATTAAATTAAAGTTAATAATATTTTGTATATATTTAATATAATTCATGAATTTGTATTCGCTAAATGAAGATTAAATCTCGATTTCTCAGTTTTATTATAATTTAAAATTTATACAAAAAATTGTTAACTTTAATTTAATTATTAGATTTATTTAATTGCGTTAGATTTTTGTGTATCATAAGTTATATTAAATATATACAAAAATGTTGTTAACTTTAATTTAATTATTAGATTTATTTAATTGGGTTAAATTTTTTGTGTATCATAAGTATGTCATGTTCGAGTTTCCTAAAACTACATTTCCTTCTTTTTCCAGGCATTAACAATTGTATACCATATATATTAAATATTGTATTTTATATCATAAAATTATGCTTGTTCCAGTTGCAAGCATACACTACCTTACAATACAAGGTATTGTATTCAAATCCCCTGGACGCCATTTTTCTAGGCATCAAAACGGTATAAAACATATATAAAAAATTGTGTTTTATATCATGAAAATGGCTTGGCCTAGTGGCAAGCATACAATACTCCTATTGCTTTGGAGATCCTTGGTTTGATTCCCCCATCCTCCAATTCTATTTTCCCCTCCAATCAGGTGACACGTGTCACCATTTGATTGGAGGAGAAAAATAAATTAATTAAATTAAATAAAAATAAATAAATCCCTCCAACGATCACCATCTAATTAAATAATTAATTTATTTTATTAAATTAAAATTAGGACCAAATTGATTAAATGTGTAAATAACAGTGACTAAATGTGTAATTATACAATTTTCTTTTAACTGCTACGTTTCTCTCTGTTAGATTTTAACATCCGGTGGCTATATTGGAACCATATCAATAGTTAGTAATCATTTTGACAAAATTAAAAGATCGGTGATCTCCCATATAATCTACCCTTTTATTAATGGGAAATTCATGTACACGACAGCACATTGTCTGTCTATCCAAATCATAAGAAAGAACCTTTTTTTTAAATAAAATGGTTAAATTTTTAATATAAACAAAAGGTTAGTTAATGAGGGGAAAACAATTTAAAACAAAATTAGGTGGTTCAATTAGTCTGTTATTATAAACAAAAGGTTAATTATATGGTGATTGGTGGCTGGTGGGTACTGAGGTCATGGCCCTTGAGCAATCATTGTCTATTTTAATCTTATATTATGCGTAGTTTATTAGTTTAAATTATTTAACTAAATTACAATGCATGTATAACTAAAATAATAATAATATATGATTACTTTAATATAAATTCATATATATTTGAATCATTAATTATTTATGTGTATGAGTAATTATAGTTCTAACCATACAATATATTGTATTGTAATTATAACTTTTTCATAAAAAAATTGCAACTTCAAAAAATTTGATTTACTGAGTTTATATAATTTTTTAAATAACTATATAAATAGAATTGTAAATAAATGTAAAATTGAACGCTAAAAAATATTGGTTTCTATTATTTCTCTAAGTGACATTTTTAAAACAATATTAACTTTTGTTAATTGAATCTTACTTGTCAATTTGTCAAGTGAGACAGAAATGTTTTCACGTCGGTGACCATTTAACTACATTGAGTCGATACGAAATTATATTCATAATTACAAAAGATAAATTGAATTAATTGCATGATTGATCACAAATATTAGATCAAATTCTCCGATATTTAAAATGGAAAATTTTCGATATACAGACTGTGTAAACTTTAGTTTATGCGTGTCTTTTAGTTTTAGGGGTTAGGGTTTTAGTTTAGAGTTTAAAGTTTAGGGGTTAGGTTGTAGGGTTTAGAATTTAAGGTTAGTATTTAAAATTTAGGGTTTAGAATTTAGGGTATAAGATTTAGAGTTTAGAGTTTAGTTTTTAGGGTTAGGTTAAGAATTTAGGATTTGGGTTTTTATAGTGTAAATACACAGGCTTGTGTAAAATTAATTTTACACAGCTTGAGTATTAAAGTTTAACCCATTTAAAATTATGTTTCAATTGTTTTATTGTCGTAGTCGTAATTAGTAAAATGAAAACAACAGTAATTAGAAATAAAAAAATAGTTATGGTTACCAACAATTGGTTGGTTTAGTGAGATGAGACTATATCACTTAAGTAAGATCATATGTTCGAATTTTAGTGCTGTGAATGGATCAAGTGGATTGGGATCACCCTCATAAGGTATTTTTGCAGTATTCAATTTAGATTAGTCAAATAAAATTGAACCCCGATGGTTGACAAAAAATTCATATTATTTAAAAAAACTTGAATTCAAAGAATTTTATATAAAATGTGATTATTTATTAAAGATTAAAATTAAACAAATATTGTCATAATTCACACTAAAAATTAAAAAAAATGACCGTAATTAGAGCTTGTATTGTTTCTTTTTGTTTCGACACGGCTCACGAGCCGTCTGGGACTGGGAGCTTGTTCTATATCATCTTTTTTTGGATAAATTACAAACTTCAGGACTCAATTTTCATTTCACAACTACTTTGGTAATTAAAGTTTAATTTTTAATTTAATCACTAAACTTTTAAATTACTTATGTTTTGGTCACTTTACTGTTAAATTACAAAAGTGTGATGATATGAATTAGCTTATTAATATTTTACTATAACATGATATATTTTAATAAAAGTTTATGTAATGCAAGATTTAAATTAAAAGAAAATTAAAATTAATATTTCAAACCCTACTAATTTCAGTCCACTTAGCTCATCACATAAAGGGAGACCTTTGTCGTCGTAGCTATTGAATACTTCGTTTTCGCCGTTTTGATGTCTTTGTAGTCTTCTTGTCGATTGTTTAATCGTTTTCGCTCACTCGAAAATTAGAAGTCGTCTATCATCGCGTGTCCATAACCACTGTAATAACGCAACCTCCACCTTCTTCCGCGCTCTTAATCTACACTCGTGATCTGAGACCATCTTAACAACCCCTTGCAGAACATCGTCGCATGTGTTTTCTTGGCCAACATTGAAATCCAAAACACCATATGTTCTCATTGCCATCCGCACACTCCACCAGTCAGCAACCATTGCCTCTACTATCATGTTCTCCACCTTCCTCCGTTTACCCGACCTAAACTCAAAATTTGATACCATCCTAGCAACCCCTTTTTACAATATTCACATATTTTTCTTGGCCCAAACTAAAACCCATAAACCTAAAACACTATATATTCCCATTGTCATTCGCGTACCTCGCCATCCGCCAACCTCACATCTACTATCGCAACCTCCATTTATCTATGTCTACCCAAACTGTACCGAAGATCCGAGGCGATCTTGACAACCCCCCATTGCACAACGTTGCCGCTTGTTTTCCTTAGCTCAAACTAAAACGCGAAAACCTTCACTTTTGTGAGTCAATAAAGAATAAAATATAGAATGAATAAAGAAATGGGAGAAGGGAAATGGTTTTATATTTACTCTAAAATGACGTAGTTTTGAAAAAACGATTTTAAAATTGATGTCTTTTTGATATTATCTTCCATGCCATAATATCATTAACTATCTAACAGTGGAATGACCAAAATACGAGAATACGAAACTTCATGGATTAAATAAAAAATCAAACTCTGATGACAAAAAACAGTGAGAAGAAAGTTTAATGACGATATTTGTAATTTAACCTATTTTATTTTAATTATTTTACAATTGATTAATATAGAAATGGTTAAAGGTTGCTTAAAGCACTCAAAAAAATGAGTTAAACCACTAAATTTATTTTGCACCCAATTAAGCCATCATCCCAATAAATTAGATCAATAAGTATTTTGACTAATTTTGGCCATTAATTTTTGATAATTTTTTCTTAAGACATTACTGCCTCCTGACACATTATAGTTTTACTATGTGACATTTTGATAAGTCTAATATTTGCATTGTAACACCATCGACCCGGATGTCCCAATTGGGCCTCAAGCCCAAGCCAAAAACTATGAAAGTTCTCAAATTAGGTTTAACCCAAATAAAATACATTCCGAAAACATTTAAAGCCCACTAATAATATATATATATATATATAATTAAAACATTACAAAGGAGCTCCAATTGAATTAAAACATTTAAACATTCGATTTGATTAATACAATTTGCAAAATAAGAATTATAGACTCTACCACGTAAGGTCCTATGAATATATAGCCCACTAAACACAAGTACCATACTCCGAAAGCCTCCACATGCTAGAATCTCATTCTGATAGTGCTCTTCGATCCCACGATTCGCGATCAACCTATGAACGAAAACAACGATTCCTACCCCTGAGCTTACAAAGCTCAGTGGTACACATCTACTCTACTATACTTCATGCTAATCATAAACATAAGCATGCAAGCTAGTACGAGCAATACGCAGAGATAAATAAATGTGTGGCGCTACCACTAGTCGCCTAAACACATACTCTCATCATAGCAAAACATCATACATGACACACAAGGCCCAACCAAATTTGAGATCTCAAAAAATCATCTAGGCTAACACACATCAACAACAACAACTCTAGAGTGAGGCTGGTCACGCAGTATCGAAATATACACTCCATGTGAGGGCGAGTCACGTAGAATCAGAACATACACCAATGCTCGAAATCCCCCCTCGAGCATCTATACTCTGGTGAGGTTGGGTCACCTAGCATCGGAACATACTCCCTTACTAGAAATCCCCCATCAAGTATCTTCGAATGAGACTCGGGTCATATAGCATCGGTAACCTTCATTCGGTATCTCTAACTAAGGTGTTGCAACACTCTTTTACAGGTATCTGAATCCCATCAACCAAGAATAATCAACCAATCAAATGCATATCTGACATACAAGCAACGTGATCCCAAGGATCTCCCTATCGTTGCTACACGTCATCACATCATTTATTTTACATTACCAAGTTGTTAATACATTATGGAAGAGTATATAATTAATCCCGTTCATTGACTCTATTAATCCTCATTATCTTATTTATCAAGGCATAATTCGATTATTAATATACACATCAATTTCTGCCCTAATTTATATTTATCTATTATTTAAAGTATTGGGTTCTGGTACTTGTATATGAGTATCGATACAGTATCTTTGGGTATTGGTACTCTCACACGAACAGGTACTGAAATTGCTCACTAAAAATCTTTAATTTCTACAAGTACCGGTACGGGTCGACCCATACCTATACGACACCCAAACGTGTACTGATACGGCCAAAGCTCGTACTGATACCCTATACACGGGTTCGCACAATTTCTTTGAATTACGGTCTTACCACACTTTATTCGATCCCTAAAACTTATGAAAGTTATTAGAGTTGGTTTACTAACGCATTCACCCAATTAATATTAATTACTAGCTTCATAATCATTTAATCGAATATGTTAACCCTTAAGCATAATTCACATCAGATTTCATCAATCTATTCCAATAAACATACAAGAATCACAATTTGTCAAGTAATCAATCAATCAATCATCATGTAATCACACGAGCATCTCAAATGACCCTACACGGTTTCTAAAGTCTGAACGAGTCTTATTGTATTTGTAACATCATCATGCATCTCATAGATATATCAAGTATCATGATATCGGTCTCACAACATGCTTATTCATCTACCTATTTTGCAACCACTAGCAAGTAAGACAATTACACTTATGATGCTCATGATGCATTTTCAAAGTTTGAGGTGTACTAACATTAAGCCAAAGCCATAAATCCTCAAATAAGCTTCCAAAGTACTCCACTTGGTCCGATATTCGATCCCGAATAATCCTTGTATAACAACAAATACGAAACTACATTAATGTCATGTATCCCATATTTAAGTCACAAGGTCAAACGCGTAAAAATAGCTTATTGAGTTCAAATTTGGAAACGAACTGTGTCATCAAACTCATAACGTCGAGAAACCCCCGGGTATGGTTCCTTAAAAAAGTCAACGGCTTGGTCAACATGGTCAATGCAGTCAACAGCTCAAATGGCTCGGTCAATGGCTCAAACGACTCGGCTCAACTAGACTCGATCCGGCTCAATCTCACTAAAGTAGAACCACGCCCACACGTAGGCGGCGACGCGTGTGGCAGCTTTCAGCAGCAAAAATTCAACAGCAAGCTCTAGATCCCTATTTCCGATGCCCGTGAAGCCATTGGTGGTGCTATAACTCAATGGTGACCGACACAATATGGATTTCTTCAAGGGCCAAACTATCATGAGCTTCATTCTGACAGATGACAGCTTCATTAATGATGAAACCACCACCAAGTTGCTCGTCTCTCCAAGCTGAAACCAGCCATGTCGGCGGTGTACACCACCGTAGCCTGAATGACGATGAGAAAAATCTTGCTAGCTCTCTCTCTTATTCTTCTTCTCTAAAACCCTCTCCATCATTATCACTTTTCGTTTTTCTCGTTCCTCAATAATATCCCTCCTATGTTTTTCCCTAGCTACCACCCCTTTATCACTTTTTTCTCTTCTTTTAAATTTCAAACCTTTTTTACACTAAAAGATTATAACAATTTTAATAAAAGCCCAACACCATATTTTTCCTTTTTTCCACAAAGCTCATATCCAATTTCCTTAGTTAGGCTCCCAACATAAAAGCCCAAAACCCTGTCTAAGGCCTGATTCGCTGATCTTGAAATCTGGGTCGTTACAATTCTCCCTATCTTAAAAGAAATTTCATCCTCGAAAATTATACAGGTAAACCATAGAAGATGCTAAAACCTTTATAACTCTCTAACGTTTTCAACATTTCTTGATGTGCTACTCTAATTTTTTACATCACTTATTATAACCCTTGTCTTTTAACGATACAACATAATCTCAGCTGATCATTTCTTTTAGAAGGAACCCATCTTCATTTGGTACATTAAAGACAACAAGAAAAACCTAACGGTACCCCAATAATCTATCACATAAATACATCATCAACGCGACTTAACTTAAACTGTAGAACCCGAAAGATTGTTGCACACAAAAATCCTTCCACAACAATGTATGATAAAAAAGAACAAGATATTAAACAGTCGTTGCATCCAAAATAGAACAATTCTTCTCGTGATAACTCATTGAAGAAGACTCTAACTATAATGGCATCATTTAGCTATATCATTGCTTGCCCGTTGCAAGACTTCTAAGAGCAAAAGACGTCCCTACATACCTCAAGCATGGCCTTAGATCTTGGTGCGCTTACATCAAATGACAACTAAAGCAGAGTTCACTAACTCGATTCTCAAAATAACCTTACACTCTAACCCATAATATGTTTGGAAAAACATGTCATCTCTACAATCACTCGGATATGTCATCGCTTGGAATCCCGCCAAGGATAAGGTTCCATCACAAACCTCGAATCTCATGGAAAAGGTAACATGTACAAACCGTAGTGTCGTACATTCAAACCCATAAAAAACCAAGCAAACTTCTTATCTAGATCTCGCATTGCTGAAAAATATTAAGCAATACCCACCAAGGGCTATTTTATTACTCAACGTAACCCTAACAAAACTTTGCACTCAGAAATCCTTTACAAGACTCGCGGCCACTGATTTAATTCCTACAAAGAAACATCAAAGCATTACAACAAATCTAAAAAACTTAATGTTTGACTCTCAACTGATGGCAAGTACAACACTTGTCATAATCTCAAACACTCGGCTTCATATAGTCTCCCAAAACATGCAGCGAAAGTTTGGTACAAACTGACGCTCTCAAACTTCCCCATATTTTAACCTCAATACCATATAGGAAGAATATCTTGCCTTGACATGTCTTTCTCTAAAACAACCACAACAAGATCTCAAGGTCCATCCAAAACCATCGAACCTAAATCCAACCATAATACTATATCCTCTTAGTTATAATCAAATGCTACTTCTCACGGCTTACATAGCAAATCAATCCTTAACTCGAAGCTTAACTAAAAAACATATGGGAACCGATAATAACTGATCAATACCAACGTGAGATAATTCAACTATCGTTACCGTATTGAGCTAGCATCGACACTCCCTTACACGACCATTACTTGCGATCCTTTACCACCCTATATGGGCAACTTGATACTCTAACCCGAACAAACTCCGCACCACCCATCACTTATCAAGCTCACTTTACTTAGGTGGTGATTAACCACACAATTAACAGATCTTAATCACCTCGACCCACGTCGTTGTTCAACTATCAAATTCCTTAAAGATTAGGTACCCAAAATTTCACACTATGGAGGTGAACACAACATTCTCCCTTCTAGAACAAAAATACAGCCTTTTTAAAACAACATAACATCGTCGAAGATCCCGAAACCTTACTCAGCCTTAATCGAGTCAACACTACTGACACAACAGAATGGTCTCCCATAGCTCGAATTTCCACCAATGTCCATTGGCTTGCTCCAAAGAAACTGTGATACTACAAAAGCATTCCCAAAGTCTCAAACCTCTACTCTCTTAACTGATTACACGGTAACTAACCTTTCTCACACACATGTTCATTAAGGTAATTATCTTGCCAAAGTTCATCTTTCTATACTTCTTATAAATTCACACGAGTCACTCAAAGCATAAGACTTATATCCGGAAGACAAACTGGTGGCCCTCACCTTATCATCGTTGAAACACCTTAAACATTACTGCAAACATCAACTGTTACCACGACACACTTTAAAGAGAAAGATCCTTAATCTAAAATTCATTTCAAAACTATAAGACTTTAACACTTTAACCACAACCATGTTATTCTCGAACCAATCCAGGAAAACACACAGGTACTTCACAATCGATTAAACGAGTCATCCATCTTAGGTGACACGTAACAGTTAATCGCTTTTACTTAACAAGCTATCAACAGTTTAACATCACCTTAATGAACCAATTTCTCGCTAGCGAACAAACTCGATTCTTTCTTGGGCAAAACACTTAGACAAAAGAAACCTCATTCGGGTTGAGCCTTCGCAACAGAACCTCTTACTTTTTCAACTAGATCGGTGCCCTCTAACAAGGGCGATGGGCACTGACGTCCCACTTAGCCTTACCTCAACATCCACTCATGTCCATGACAAAATAGAACTAGAAAGTCTTGACGACTCCTCCAAGAAACATAACCGAACACTCTTACAGTCTGAAAGCTCCCAAACATCGAACTACACATATTTGCAACCGTCAAATGGTCAAACATGTCTCAAAACTTTATTGATCCATTCTCTAAACAACTACAACAAAAATCATGATAAAAGGGCAACGGTTCAACATTCTCATTACTAAATGTCAAGTTCCCACGAGGTCATCAGAGCCTCGAGCCCATTCTCGGCATTACTGGTTAGCATTGCGCTTGATTAACCAAAGCAATTTCCAAGGTGCAACAACTTCCAAGAAGGAAACTATATCAAACATGTAGAACGTCTAACTTTGATCACACTCTAACGAACTAGTGGACCCCAAATCCACTATCTTCAAGAAATACCCTTGAGAAGAGCAATGATACTTCCCAAGTATCATCGAAACTCCTTTTAAGCGAAGAAAATATCCTTCAACCAATGTGCATCCACTTATTGATTTTGAAAGTGAGATATCATTACTCGCTTCATAAATATTATTCACGCATAACGATGAAGATTCTTTATCACAAACTCTCATAATATATTTGAAGGCTTCGAAACGTCTTCAACATGCAATGAAGACACCATTTAGGTGGCGGAAGGAAGACACATCCTCGACTCTGGCGTCATTCAACTAACTCTCATCTGTAGACTCTGTAGAAAATGTGTGTTATAAATGCTAAAAAAGAGGCAAAATGCATGTATTAGTAAAACAGTGCCAAGAGTCTTTTGTGTGCAAGTATACACGGTCTGCAAGTAATACAGCAGTTAAACTGAGTATCGATCCCACAAAGATTGACTTGGAATTCGATTGTTTGATTGTTACTTGCCTTAGAAGAAAATATGTTTGTTTTGAAGATTATTTTGGAACTAATAAAAAGAAAAAAGAAATGAAGTAAAACATCGGCAAGGAAGGTGTTCTTAGTGAATGATGAGTGTTGGCAGGGAATGCTTGGTGTTTAAAGTTGCTCATGCCAGCCTTTGTTGGAAAACTATCTTGACATTGTTTGCCGAGCAGATTTAACATTAGCAATGCCTCTTTCGATGTCTATTGCCCTAAGTCGGTTATGTAAAAACCCCTATATCTCTATCGTAAATGTTTTTAAATGAACCGAGTTGATTAAGAACCAATCTATGGTAGATATCACTTCTGAAATAAGTTCATCTACTTGAATCGTTGCCACCCAAGTCTATTAAGATATTAGGAAGCAATAGGCCAACGGTGCTAGCTCTCGCTTGTCAAAGTATTTAGGAAAAATTTAAGTATACCGAATAGAAAAACTTTTGCCAAAATAGAATTGTCATTAAAGAAACTAAGGCATGAAATCAACGTTTAAACCAAATATCCCCCACCAACTATGAAATTAGTTCATGGTGAGGGATTTAACCAACAAACACATAACCGTTTTCAAATACATCATCATAAAAATATAAAAAAAAATAGCTTGAACCAAAGAGAATAGGCAAGAGGGGCTTCTTGATGCAGCACTCGAATCCAGGCTGTCGGCCAAGTGGTTGATCCACCCTTCCTCGATGCAGCCAATCGTCACTCATCGAGTACTCCAACACCTCACTCAGATCACTCAAAGTTTTCCCAATCTCCTCTTGTGCATTTATCTAATGCTTGATCGGTTGATGTTTATATAGGCGTGTAAGGGAAGAGAATAGGATAATTTCTTCATTTGAATTTTAAATGCTCCAAGGATAAGAGATATAGTCTTTATTCGATCAGTGTGATAGGCTGACGTCATTATGCCGATGTTGCCTTGACACACAAGCTTGGCATGTATTTGCCAACATAACTTGTCTTCACCTTATTCGTAATTTTCTCAGAGGTTGATCTATTTGTGATATTTTAGGAGCATGATCATGTCCTATTTTTTCAGGGTTTAATAGTCTCTTGGCATGGCATCAAATTCACTTCTCTGCTAACAAGTGCTTGGCACTATCTTGTCCTTCTGTGCCAACAACACTTAGCATTCTCTTTGGCCATCCTAATTGTGTTGCTTTCTTGTGCCTAATCCTATGCCAAGCTTGTAAAATAGCCACAAAACAACCCTTCACACTGGCATAGACAAAATATTAAACTCCTTATGCAAATGCATGATTCTAACAACCTAATGCAACTAAATGTACATAAAAATAAGCAAAAACATTATGAATTTGGCATTAAAAATAGTACTTTTAGAGAGGTGACAACATCTTAACAATATGAGGAGACTTCACTCTTGAAATCACTGCCATGAGCAGCTCAACACTTAACTCGACCTTTTCGGCCACAATCGTAACCATCTTAGCGTCGCAATATTGGACACACCATCAAGATTTCAGTCTTAAGGAGTACAAACTTAATTTAAGGGTTTTTATTCACTAAAGACTTTCCTAAAACACCTATACCACTACGGGGTTTCCTAGAACTGACTAAACATAAGCTCTGATACCATTAAATGTAACAACCTTGACCCGGATGTCACAATTGGGCCTCAAGCCTAACTCAAAATCCTATCAAGTATCTTCGAATGAGGCTCGAGTCATATAGCATCGGAACGTACACCCATGCTCGAAATCCCCCATCAAGCTTCTATACTCTAGGTAAGATCGGGTCACCTAACATTGGAACATATACCCATACTCGAAATCTCCCATCAAGTATCTTCGAATGAGGCTCAGGTCACATAGCGTCAGTAACCTCTATTTGATATCTCTAACTAAGGTGTTGTAATACTATTTCACTGGGTATCTTGATCCCATCAATCAATAATACTCAACCAATCAAATGCATATCCGACATACAAGCAACGTGATCCCAAAGATCTCCCTATCATTGCTACACATCATCACATCATTTATTTTACATTACCAAGTTGTTAATACATTATAGAAGAGTATATAATTAATCGTGTTCATTGCCTCCATTAATCCTCGTTATTTTTTTATCAAGGCATAATTTTATTATTAATATACACATCAATTTTCGCTCTTAATTTACATTTATCGATTATTTAATGTATTAAGTACCGGTACTCATACGCGAGTATCGATACGATACTTTCGGGTATCAGTACTCTTACGTGTACCGATACTAAAATTGCTCACTGAAAATCTTTAATTTCCACAAGTACTGGTACGGGTCGACCCATACCGATACGGTGCCCAAACACGTACCAGTATGACCAAAGCTCGTACCGATACCCTATACATAGGTTTGCACCATTTTCTTAAATTATGGTTTTACCACACTTTATTCGATCCCTAAAGCTTATAAAAGTCATTAGATTTGGTTTACTAACTCATTCACCCAATTAATATTAATTACCGACTTCATAATCATTTAATCAAGTATGTTAACCCTTAAGCATAATTCGCATCAGATTTTATCAATCTATTTGAATAAACATACAAGCATCACAATTTATCAACCAAATCAATCAATCATCATGTAATCACACGAGCTTCTCAAACGACCCTACACATTCTCTAAAGTCTCCACGAGTCTCATTATAGATATATCTAGTATCATGATACCGGTCTCACAACATGCTTATTCATTGTCTACCTATTTTGCAACCACTAACAAGCAAGGCAATTAAACTTATGATGCTCATAAAGCATTTTGGAGTTCAAGGTGTACTAACCTTAAGCCAAAGCGATAAATCCTCAAATAAGCTTCATGAGTACTCCACTTGGTCCGTATTCAATCTTGAATAATCCTCGTATAACAACGAATACGAAACTATATTAATTTCATGTATCTCTTATTTAATTCATAAGGTCAAATGCGTAAAAAATGCTTACCAGGTTTAAATTTGGCAAAACAAACTACGCCATTGAACTCAAAACATCGAGAAAGCCTCAGGTAGGGTTCCCTCAAAAAAGCCAACAACTTGGTCAAAGTGGTTAACGGCTCGGTCAATGGCTCAAACGATTCGGCTTGGCTTAGTCTGACTTGGTCTCACTGAAGCAGAACCATGCCCATGCGCAAACAACGGCGAGTACGACTTACAGCAAAAATTTGACGACGAGCTCTAAATCCCCATTTTCAGTGTCGGTGAAGCCATTAGTGGTGCTATAACTAGACAGTGACAGACGGAATATGGATTTCTTCAAGAGTTGAACCTTTTTTAGCTTCACTCTGGTAGACAGTGGCTCCGGTGATGATAGAACCACCATCAACTTGCTCGTCTTTCCAAGCTGAAGCCAGCTATGCCGATAGTGTCCACCACCACAGCCCGAACAACGACAAGATGGAGCTTGCAGCTCTCTCCTTCTTCTTTTCTATAACTCTCTCTACCATTATTCCCACTTTTTATTTCTCTTTCCTCAATATTATCCCCCCTTTCTTTTTCCCACTACCACCCATTTACCACGTTTATCTCTTCTTTTAAATTTTAAACCTTTTTTCCACTAAAAGATGATAACAATTTTAATAAAATCCAACACCAAAATTTTCCTTTTTGCCACAAAGCCCATATCCAACTTCCTTAGTTGGGCTCTCAACATAAAGGCCCAAAATCATGTTCGAGGCCCGTTTTGCTAATCCCGAAATTTGGGTGGTTGCATGCATATTTTTCACATATAGACACCTATATTTTAGTGTTCTAATCCAACTATACATCCATATTTTAACAAGCATTTGATTTTTTCGGATTTTGCAAATAAAGGATAATGCATGCTTAAAAGAAAAGTTTCAGTTGAATTTGGATTCTAAGAAGCACTTAACACAACAAGAAGAATTCTACTTCAAGTTAAACTTTAACTTTTATATTATATTTGGAGTATGATAGAGTTTTAAATTAAATCTATTGTAACCCCTTCTCCTAGTTGATGTATATGACCTCTATTATAAATAGGGTCATGAGGAGAAGAGAAATCATTCATCCTCATAATTCCCCATTATTCTCTTTTCTTCTCCCTGAGTAGCTAAATTCTTTCTTTCTAGTTAAGGTTTGATTCAAGGCTATTAATAGAAGTTCTTACTGAGGTTTTCTTGTTCTTCATCATCTTCATCTATTTCAAGTATTTTTTCTATCTTTCGAGATTACTCAGTAAGTATATATTGATTTATAAGCTTCACATGCTTTTCTTCAGTTTATTCATCTTTATATGCAACAACCAATCAAGACATTCTTGGTAAGTGTTAAGTAACCTAAGCAACGGGTTTTGAAGGTATAGATTCATATTCTTATTAAGTTAACGGATTAGTGCTTAATAGTTTATGTGCTCGGCTCTCGTAAATCAATAAAGCTACTTGATAGGCTTTAATTCTTATATGCAATTCTCTAAGGGTTTTAATCTTGATAATAAGGGTAGAAATCATTTATGTAGTTCTTAGTGATTATTTACTAATTAAGAGAGATTAGTTTATACATGTGCTTTTTTTTCTGGTAACCTATAACTAAGCTATTTGAAATTGATGTAAAATCATCTTTTGTGAAGATCGATGAACTAAGTCTTGAATTAATACACTGAGATAAACCTTTACTGTGATTCATCTCATTATTGAATTCTTCTTTATTTTAATAGTTTCCTTGTTTTCTCACTTCTACTCAAACACAAATCCCCTTACTTTAATTGCTTGTTTTATATAAAATCGATCTCTTACCATTCTCTGTGAATTCGACCCTACTTACCACTTCTACAAGTTATTTTGAGCAGGGTTTTTTTTGACGGCTTCGACAACCACTATCACATTTACATATTTTTTAGTAAACTATTTTTATAAGTTTTTTTAGAATTTTTAAAGAATTTTTTAAATAAAATAAAGTTTCTAAAAATGTCAAGTGACAATAGTGTAACACGACACGTACAAACTAATAAAAAACTATCAGATTTAGCAATCAATGCTAGTCAAAGGGGTGAATTGATAAAACTTTGGAGTATAAATGATTAATTGGGTGGAAAAAAAAACTTAGAGATTTTTTTTTTGCAAAAGTTCAATGGCTTATGAAATATAAATTCAATAGCTTAATCTAGTGTCGTCATTAAAGGGTGAGCAAAATTTGGCTCGACTAGAAAACTCAAAATTTTTTTACTTGAATAAGTCAATTTTTTAGTAATTAGTGGACCAATTTTTTTGAGTTGAATCTCTCAATTTTGCATGATATATATATATATATATTGCATATGGTTATAGAAAATCATTTAAATTAGAACTAGTTAGTATCATAAACATTATAAATATTAACGATTAAATTTAAACAGAAACTTGAACAACTCGTCTCGGAAAAAATTAAATAAAATTTCAGTTATAAAAAAGAACTCATTAACTCGACTACTCAAAAGCTTTTTACTTGACTCGATCGATTGCTCACCCCTGTCATCGTTTGGCTTTTCTTTATTTTATTTGTTTATTTTTTCTTTGTTTTTAGTCTCAAATAAAAATCCTCTTTGCTTTGGATTTATTCCTTTCACACATTTTGGTTTATTTGTCTGACTACCTCTTTAACACGATTTTTGTCTATTTTTATAATAGTCTAGTGTTTATGTAATAATCATCACGGCGTACCTTCTAATAAAAATATCGACAATCTAATATGATTAGATATCTATTTGTGATAATTTTTTGATGTAGCCATAACTGTTAGCAAAGATGATCTACAATATTGATTTTTTCAAATCATATATCTATTAATGTCTATTGGAAGAGATAATAAATTTTTTTTGATTGTGAGGTTTTCATAGAAGATTACCGATATATTTAAGGAAATATTCAATCTTTTTGATTCATGCCCTTAAAGTTACATATTCCAATTTTCTTTCTTAGTTTTCTTATTAGACCTGGTTTCCAATGCTCTTTTTATGGTTTATGTATTGTATTTATAGTACATTTACTCATTTTTAATAAATACCATTTTTTATTTTTAATATAATATAGTTGTGATAAAAAATAATTTTCAGCAGTACTTTCAAAAATTATATTAAACTGGCCTATGAAAATTTTTGAAATTAATTTTAAAATTATTTATAAAAGGCTAAAATATTTTTTTGGTTGTTCTCCGATTTCTTATGCTTTTGTCATAATTAATCTTGACCGGCCCACACTGTACACTTAATTTTGTTGGTGAATCTCTCTGCGAGAATTTTTTATATATACAGTACTTCAAATTTGATATTTCTTTAAATTATATCAAGATACTTATCACTTGAAACAATTAGTTAATATAAAAAAACTAAAATATTAATAAATGAGTCATAATTATTTTTTATTTTAATAGACAAATAACGAGAAAATCACGCGCCATAGATGGGGTATCACTTGTAACGAAACGACGATTGAAATTAGCGTCTGACGATGTCTTAGCCGCCGACAATTTTGATTCAAAGGATAGTGGTACTCAGGAAGGGTTATTTTGGGAAATACGACAGACGATAAATTAATGAATACACGCAACGCGCGGTGTTACGATGTAACTTCACGGATGAAATCAATGCCCTGATGAAACCTCGCTTTTTTTGTTCCCATCACTTCCAAAAACAGTTACCTTGAAACATATATTTCCTCGTGGAATAATATGATTTTTGACCCCTAACTTGGTAATTTAATTTAGTTTGGTATTTGATTTTTCTTGTATAATTATTAGTATTCGATTTATTGACCGACTAATTTATCAGATATTATAGTGTTCTATTATGGCGACGACCCTTTTATCTAATTTATTTCCTGTGGAGTGATCTCAGTAATAAATGATGATGTATTTCATTCAGGTGATCCGAGTTCGAGCACCATCCGTGCACAGTGTGTGAGCGTTATTAAAGGCTAAGAAAATTGAACATATATTACCATGTAATCACACTAGCATATTAAAAAATCCTAAATATTACTTTAAGAATATAATCTTTCATCTTGTCAGATAACTAATTGTAGATACTTAAACTCTTTTCTCTATGTTAGTCTTAAAATTTGACAACTTTTTTTAAACTTGATCTTTGAATTTAAAATTGATCTTTTTATGATGTGATATAATTTTAAAGTGTCATATCATCATAAAAATAAAATGTATTTAGAATGTTTCAATAGGGTTGGATGGATTCACACTATATAAAATTCAATTAATTTTATACTAATTTATGACCATTGGATGGGTGAAATGGATGAGATTATACACTCATCTATTTTCCCTTCAAATTTTCCTCATTTTTTAATTTTAATCTTTTCATCATTCCACTCATTTGATGATCATGAACAAGTATAAAACTAATTAAATTTTACATGGTGTAAATGGATCATATCTCATTTATTAAATGTTAGAACTAAACCATAATTAAAATGAAATCTAACATCCATGATCTATCATGTCAAATCATCAAGAACAATAAACTGAATGCGGAAGCGTACCTGAATTCATTGATAGACTGAAAACCTTGAATCTTGATGTAGAAATCCCAAAACTTTGGTGTTGATCTTCTAAGAAGATAGATTATCTATTGACGTAAAACTCTCTGACGGGGAAGGAGAGAAAAACAAGTTAACCTATTTCTTGAAGACCAATACCTATTAATATAGTTGATTATAATTCTACCCCTCATTGAATTATAAATACATTTTATGGTATCTACACTTTTATTTCCATGACACTTTAAAACCCATGACACGCCTAACATAATTGGTCACATAATTTTGTGTCATACTTTATAGTAGCATCATACATTATACATATGTGCTCACAATTGCGAATTTTAATCCAACAATCTCCCACTCGGGCAACATATGTTTCCTGATAAATGTACAACCTTATGAGCTCAACATTTGCTATTATATAATAGGTATTTTATAACAATCTCGTCCATCAGCTATATTCATATAGGATCAAAGCAGTCTTTGCCATATCAATCATGACTAGACCCATCAATGGTCACATATACAAATATAGTCAAATGACAGAGAACAATCATGGATGCGTAGCATGGAAAATTACATGAAATATGAACCGAACATGTTTATTTCCAACTGGTCCTCCTAAATCTTAGTGGGGTCAAACTTTACCGAATTTAAAGTGTGCATAAACCAAAAGAACTTTACTTCTGCAGAAAATATTCTTAAAATATCCTTAAACTGAAGTAATCTAAATTGTGTCAAAACCAAATGAGCATTTTTCAAAATTACAAACTCCCACTAAAACTAAATATATTTAAATAACATTACACCCACATAGTAGTGTACTCATGAAAGACCTAGGGTGATAATTTCTTAATAAGCGCGCAATTATGGAGTTTGTACCAACATGCTCTATAGACACACAATCACTTTGAATTTTCTTTAACAACTAGGAACTTAATATTTATGTGCTTCAAATTTGAAGTGTTCCTATTATTTATAGAATAAATGAATTATCTATTGTCACAAAATAACTAAAGTGGTCTTTCTATTCAATCTATAATTAGTAGCTTCCGTGACAAAATTCTTTTGCATCAATATTCTAATAGAACTGAAGTCTGTAAACTTGATGATCTCTAACTTACCAGAACTCTGATATGTGAGCATATAATTTTTGTTCTCTAAATATATCTCATAACTCTATTGGCTGTTATCCAATAGTTCATACTAGATTTTCTTAAATATCTGTCTAACATTCCAACAATGAACGCAATATCCAAACGCATACATACTTGAACATAAATTAGATTCTCAATATCATATGCATACGTAATCATTTGTATTTTCTAAATTTCAAAGTTACTTTTAAGGCATTGAGTAAGACAATATTTGTCATCTTTAGCAATATGAGTATCACTTGGTTTACTCCCACTAAACTTGTAGTACACATGAAGAGTGTAGCAATCAATCGAATATATCCAAGAGGGGGTGAATTGGATTTTTAAAGATTTGTGGACATTATTTGCAAAGAAAGAAAATGCAAAGGGATTTAGAGTGGTTTAAATCCCCCAATGGAGTCTACATCCACTACCTTAGTGACCACACTAAGGATTTCCTACAAATCCACTAATTTGTCTTTTCTTTAGGATAAGGAGTAACCTTACACAATTCAATAGACCTATACCCCAAAGTCTATTGAATCATTTCCCAAATTTTAGTACAAAGAAGCAAACTAGAAAATCCTTACAAGATATGTGTTTGCACAATGTAAGCACTCACACACACCGAAAGAAACATTAGGAAATAAATTACAATGAAGAACAACAGTAGTGTTTACAAGAAATATGGAAATTTGAGCACAATTTGAGTTGTTGATGACTTGAATGTTTGGATAGGTTTTCTTGTTGTTGCTGAGATGCTTTGACCTTGATTTTATATCTTCTCTATCAATACTAGCCGTTTGGGATGTCATAAAGCCTTTACCTACAAAAAATTTTAGCATTTATAGCACGAGGGATCGATCCCTTTACCAAGGGGATCGATAATTTTTCATAAGAATATGACCGTTGAAACTAAGGGATCGATCCCATAAACTAGGGATCGATCCTTTTGCACTAGAAGGCTGGAAGTGAAAAAATATATTGAAATTGTCAACCAAGGGATCGATCCCTTTATATAGGGATCGATCCTTTTTGCCTTGAAGTTTGGAAAACAGAATTTTTAGTGCAAAAACGGATCACACTTGTTTAGAAAAAGATCGGCTAAGATGGAAATCATTTGAAACAATTTTTTCAAGTTTGTTTGAACTTTAAAATATTTTGAAAGATTTAATATATTCGATTAAGTCCAAAAACATTTTTCTTTTAATTTGTTATATCAAAATATTAGTTCAACAATCTCCCCTATTTGATATAACAAAACTCTTTAAAAATTGTTTTTGACAAATGCTCTCCCTAAGAAAAATAATTTTTGCATTGATGAATGATTTTGAAAACTTATTTTAATAAGCTCCAATTTTTCTAAAACTTATTTTTTTCTCCCCCTTTTTGTTATATCAAAAATAATTCAAGAAAATTGTTAGCACATAATAACAAAGGAGAATTAACAAAATAAAGGCTAGAATTAACAATATAGATAACAACAATATAGATAACAAAATAAAGCATTAATATCCATAGGTACTTAAATTAAAATCCATAAAACATCCATGAGTACCCAAATGAAGTAGCAACATAAGCATCATCCAACAAAGAGTCATAATAATAAAATGTAACAAAGTCAACCAAAGCATAATGTAATATGATGTCCATGTATGCATGCATCTAAGATGGAGGTGGGAATGGATAACCCTCAAGCTTGCGCTGAAGAGTGCTAAAACATCTCATAAAGAATCCTGACGTGCCTCAAGAGAATCGAGCCTAGAATCCATGTGAGACCTAAAAGATCCAATAGATGAGTCCACATAACGAATGAGAGACTCGTGAAGCTCCCTCAAAGACATGTCATGAGAAATAGCATTGGGGAAGCTCTAGGAATATCATCCATCTGTTCATCTTCATGATCTTCATCTCCTTCTTCACGGTGTTCAGTTTCAGGAACTTCGCATTTTTTTCACCCAATTCATAGAGAATTCAGGTTATTCTTTGTATCCCAATTGATCCATGGAATAACAACCAATAATATTGTCGGTAGGAGGATCGATGCCGAGCTCAAAAGATGTATCAATGTCAAGTAGAGCAAAAATATGGCTAAGATATATACCATAGACTAAGGTTTTTAACTTTCTTAGCCTTGATGGTCTGTACCATATCTTCGAAGATGAGGCGGCAAGATGGAGAAGAGTTCCATTATGAACGCAATGAAGCCACCAATAATCAGACTCTCGAACCAATGAATACTTCGTCCCACGAGGACGAATCACATAAGTGAGAATAAGGTGCAAGAGACGATCATGAAGAGAAAGGAAAGTGGCTTGATTGTTTTTGACACGAGAATTAGAAGGATAAGATCTTCTTTCAGTTTCAATACCCTCATCGGAATGACTAAAAGCATTTGCAATAAAATCGACGGTGAGAGAGATATGCTTACCCAAAACATAGGATTTAATTGTTCGAACAATGGTGCCATCCGATTGTTTTGAAGAAGACACGGTGGGATTAGAATAAAATACTCGAACAAGAGTAGGAAAAGTTGGCCCCTTGAATTTTAAAAAATCCATCCATTTCAATTCCCCAAATCTTTTCAAGTAAGCAAAACCAAGTTTGGTTAGGAAATCAAAATCAATTGAGCGAGTTTCCTTAACCGGTGCGGATGCAAAAAGATTTCAAAAATGATCATTTTCCTTAGAGCTTCTAAAACAAGATTCTAAAGAATTTGAAGATGGAGGAGGATTGGATGACAACCCCTTTCTCTTAGAAGCCATTGTCTTTCTTTTTGACATTTTTGAATTAAAAAAGATTTTGATTAAGAGAAGAATGTAAAAAGGTGTTTAGGGAAGATAAAATAGAGTTTTTGATGAATTATAAACACAAGAATAGCTTGAAAATAAGGTTTGGCTGAAATAAGTATAGGTGAAATTTTGGTTGAGGCTTTTTATCAAACACTTTGAGGGTGTAGAGCAAAAAATAAGGGGTTTGATAGATTTTGAGCAAAGGGTAAACCTCCTGCAACAAAAATCAAAACTAAGTTCTCTAACACCACCTAAATCAACCAATAAACTTAAATTTTCAAATAAATTTCGAATGAAGGTTAGGTTTATGGAACTTACCCAAAAGATGATTTTTGAAGAACCACAACTCAAGAACAAGAGCCAAATCCGATTTGGAGAAGAAAATCCCAAGAAATTCATGTTGAAAGTGTTGAAAGACGATTAGGATGGAGGATTTTAAGAAATTTTTCGAAAAGGGGTCGGTTTAGAGTGTTTTGGATGAGTTTTGGCCGACCAAGGGGTTTTTTTTTAAAAAAAAAAGCACGTGTTTTGGCACTTAAAAGAAAATGCCCAGCCCTCATGCCTAAAGGGATCGATCCCTCGGGTGTAGGGGATCGATCCTTTTAGGGTAAAAAACTAAGGATCGAAAAATGAGGCTTACTGCCAAGAAAGGGATCGATCCTTTTTCTGGAAAAATGCATTCTAAGCACAAGGATCAAAAATGATGGAATTCAAACTCTAATTGAGGCACCCTAAGGCATATGAATGATATGAAATGAGTTTTAATGCCTTAGAAATTATCTAAGGACATAAATGTCAACTTGAAACAACAAGATATGCAATTAACACCATATATAAATTTTTAGTCTTATAATTGCACACAATGAAGTTCATTTCAAGTTACATACACTCAAAGACTCTACAGGTTCTAAGCAAGCATTTTTGACAAATTTGCTACAACAAAAACATCATATTCTCAAAAATCCATCATGCAAAAACAAATGAAGCATAGAGAACATGATATCACATAATCAATCAAATATTACAAATTTAAGGCCGAAAAATAGATATAAGCATATTAGGCCATAAATGTGCAACTCATGCATTATTGACTCCCCTTACTATAAGCATTAAAGCACCATATAGAGTCATTAAACCATGCTTATTAAGATATAAAAACACATAAAACATGATTAAGTAACATTGAATGAAAAAAAAAAGTTACCACTTGGACCAAGATAGGTTGATTAGACCACATCCTCTTCAAGTGTCCTTCCTTCTAGTGTGTCTAGAGCTTTTCAATTTCTTCAATTGGCTCATCATGGCTCCAACACACCTACAAAAGGGAACTATGCATGTTTTGGTACCCAAATTCTTTTGGGTCCATGTGAGTTAGTTCCTAAAATTCTATCCCCTTTTGGTATCCATTTTGACAAAAGATCATATTCCTTATTAGCAATGAGTCCCTTAGGGACCCAAATACTTTTAATTACATTTTTATTATATGACCTTTGGGGACCATCATATCTATAACCATTAAAGTTATTTCTAACATAGCTGGGTCTTGAATTTTCACATTTCTCAAAACCTTTTGTCCCAACATTGTTAAAAGAAGCTTTAAGATCATCAAGTTCCTTTTGATGATCATCATGGACCCTTGAAAATAAGTTGTGCTAGTCTTGATTTTTCTTTTTAAATTCTTTTATTTTGACTTGCATTTCCTCAACTCTACTTTTAAGCTCCTTATTAGATTTGGAAAGAGAGTCATTTTTAATTTTTAATTTTGAAATGATTTTTCTATTTTTCAAAATTGACTCTTCAAATTCCAAAGCTAATTTATCATAAGCCTATTGCAATTCATCAAATGTATAATCAATTGAAAAAGATGAATTAGAGGTTACCATAGAGTCATCATCTATTGCCATGAGACACAAGTTGGATACTTCATTATTGTCGTTATCAGATGATTCGTCATCACTCCAAGTAGCTATATGAACCTTGTGTTTTTTTTTTCAAAGCTCTTCTTGTTTAATTGGGGACATTCGAACTTGATATGTCCCGGCTTTTTGCATTCATAGCAAATGATTTGATCTTTGTCTTAGGATTCATTTTTGAAGCCCTCTTCACTTTGAAATATTCTTCCTTTGTTGGACCTCATGAATCTTTTGAATCTCTTGGCAAACATGGCTATTTCTTTGTCTTCATCTTCTCCACAAGCATCACTCTCTTCTTTTGTTGCTTTGAGAGCAACTCTAAATTTCTTCTTTTCCACTTCTTTTTTCTTTTCTTCCCTCCCTTTTGACATCAACTCATGTGTAAGCAAAGAACCAATGAGTTCATCTAACTTGAGAGTTTTGAGATCATTTGCTTCAATGATCGTCGTTTTCTTTGACTCTCATGATCTGGGAAAAGAATAGATCATCTTTCTCACAATTTTATCTTCCGGGATCACTTCTCCATAGCCCTTCAAACCATTTACGATCACAAAAAATCGATTAGACATGGACTTGATGTTTTCTTCATGATCCATTTTGAAGTTTTCATAGTTGAGGTTGAGGAGCCCGATTTTGGTCTCTTTCACTTGGTTTGTGCCTTCATGAATGTGTTGTCACTGAATTTTCACCTAACTTCTTTTACTTTCATTGTATTAACTATGTCATTTCGGTTTTATATTGTATTGTTAGTGTTACAATAGCTATATAAACCCCACTGTAAATCATTTTAACAACAACAATCACACACACAACAATTACAGAAAACACACTAGATACATACAATTAGCATTCGGAAGTTGCAAAGCCAGCAAGCAAGGATCGTAATCAAAGTTTCAAAGCAATAAGAGAAGCAAGTTTCTGGTAATGTTTTCTATCATTTTCTTTCGGTTTCGAATTTAAATAAAGGAAAAAGGATTGTTTTAACTTTGTTCTGTTTGAAGCGCCGTTGTGATTTGGCTTTGACGTAGCTCCGTTGAAAAAAAAATATGATTTTAAGGTCGACAGAATCTAGAAAAACTAGGGTTTTTGGAAAATTTTTCCACCGACAATGGCGACCGATGGAAGGCGGTCGGCACGACGGAACATCGTCGTGTTCTTCAGTTCATGAAGAACACAGATGAACTCTACAGAGAATTTAAAGGGGGATAAGTTTGATCCATTTGGGGAGAGTGTTATAAAATGATTTCTATTTATAACATTATATATACTAACCAGTTTGACCCGATCCGAATCTGGTTATAACCCACGCCCTTCTTACCCGGTTATTATATTGCAGCACCTTTATTTTCAATTATTTTAATTTCGTCTTTTCAATTTGGCACTAAATTTTAAATTGTTTTCAAATTATCCCTTACATTTGGTTTTCTTTTAAATTTAGTCCATAATACAGTTTTTATATAAATAAATTTAATTGCTCTTTTCTTTATTTAGCAATTATTTTGATAGTTAATTTAATTTATGTTTTTGTTCTTGTATTTATATATTTGTATGTATGTTAAACTTTAGGAATATGGACTTAAAACATAGAATAGAGACGTGTATGTTGTAAAACATTCTTCACTTTCAATAAAACACACTTAATTGTATTTAAACTAAATAGTTAAAATAAGTGTAGATGTTTCTTTATGGTTTAAACACTAAATTCTAAAAAACAATAACACAACTAATCTTTTCTCTGGTTTGTTTTAAAAAAAGTGAAAACTTAATTAATGTGGTGTCTTATCAAACGGGAATGATGGGTTAGCGCTAGGAGTGTTAGCGGTGATTAAAGTTCATTTATCGGGCGATAAGGCCCTTAAAATAGATTTAAATTCACTAAGCGGATAAATAAATTGAAATTTTGTGAACTTACAAATTCTAGTTTTTTAAAAAAAACACTTTTTGAAATCAATTAGGTACCAGTTTTTTGGCGTTGTGGGGGTGCTAACCCTTCCCCACATGTAACCGACCCCCGAACATGCTTTCTTTGTTTTCCGTAGACCAAAATGTTATTTTGATAAATAAAACGTTTTATCAAAATACCTTTATTTTAAAAGTGATCCAATCACACCTTTTTTCAAAAAGATTGGTGGTGACTCAGTGTTTTTATATAGTTTTCTAAAACGTCAAAACTCCTAAAAAAAGGTTGCGACAGCTTGGCGACTCCGCTGAGGACATTTTGTTTTTTAAAAAAAACAAAAGAGGGTCAGGCCACAAATTGTTTTCAAAATGTTTTAGAAAAATAGAATTTGCAAGTCACAAAGGTTTCAATTTATTTGCCCACTTAATGAATGTAATTTTATTTTACGCATTTAAAAATGTTGCAAAAAGCTTTATTCCCAAGCTCCACCCAATTGTTAAGTGAGGGGAAAACGCTTTGCTCATGTCAGAATATTGATTCTCTGTATGAGCCTAGCAAGTAACTTTGGGACTCATATGCCTCATGTCTTCGTAAGGATACTGATTCTTTAAGAAGACATAGAAAGTGAGTCATCCCGAGTTAAACTTGGTTCGTTTGAAGCCTATAATAAGTGAGAACCAAGGGCTTTGCTACCCTTAGTAGGGGACAACAAGGACACATAGGGTACCTTTTAGAACCCAACGATTTGAGAACTTAGAGCCCACCCCAATAGAGTCATGCGAAAAACCTAGGGTTTTAGTAATAAGGGGAGACATGTCTTAAAGTGTTGGAATGTGCTGTCCAGAATTGTTTATGAAATTGTTTTGAATTCTCTGAGTTTTCTTGATTTTAATCTTCCTTTTCCTTATCTTATTGTCTTGCATATCCATTCATGCCACAACATTACATATTTAGAAGGGGTTGATTCTTTAAATCATTGCTCAACTTTGAAAAGCTCTTGTTATGGATGGAAGGATTTTGAAAAGTGAAGATGAGAATGCAAAGGTACGACATTTGTCTGAGGTAAATCAGCAGACATTTGGAGATATTTTAGCAGTTGATCATGAGAGACTTCAGAATATGCCCACATCAGTATCAAACAGAACAATGTGCAAGAATTGCGGGAAATTTGGGAGCACTTCCATGAAGTCTATGGTGACATAGTCTATCTCTTCTACATGAAGGTTGATGAACAGTTTCTGAAAGCCTTGGTTCAATTTTGGAATCTAGGATATTGCTGCTTCACTTTTAATAAAGAAGATATGATGCCTACATTTGAGGAATACTTAGCCCTTTTCAACCTGTGCAAAGTGAAGAAGAATTGGGTCTATGCCAAGCCTCCTAAAATCAAAAACCGACATACAAAGCTTCAGCTGTTCGCTGGCATATGTGATTGTTGGGTCAAGGGGTTAATACGAAAGAGATGAGACACCTTTAATTTCCCTTGGTCAAGCATCAGAAGTATAATTTTAATTCACCCCGACATAGAGAAGAGAATTGATCTTCTAGCCATTGCAATTTATGGTTTAGTCATCTTTTCGAGGGTTTTAGGAAACATTGATGTGGCACTACTTGATTTCCTTGAACAACTAAAGAGGGGAGTCAATCTAGTACCAGCTGTACTTGCTGAAACCTTCATTTCCCTTAATGCTTGTCGAAAAGTTGAAGGTGTTCGTTTTGGAGGGTGTGCTACATTTCTACAAGTTTAGCCTTTTAGTCACTTCTGGAAATGCCCAACATTGGCCTTACCGAATGTATTTTCCCCGAACTTCTCACCACTTCCACAATTCTTGGCAAAGGAGTGGCCTGTTGTTATGAAGAATAAATAGATTGATATATTCAGGGATCAGCGTGATAAAGACATCAGATGGAGGGTTCCTTAGATGGGTCATACTAAGCTTTTGTACAAATGTAGAGATTCCAGCTTTCTAATGCTGCTAGGTTTGTGGGGAGGAATTGGATGTGCCCTTTTGCTATTATCTCGTTAGTTTGGGTCTCAACAGTTCATCTTATTCACTACCGGTCTTGGCTCATCAGAGTTTAAGTTCTAAGGAGAGTTCAGATAGAAGGTTCAGACAATTAGTGATGCATGGAACCACTGTTATCATGTGAAGTTATAATCTGATAGTCCTTGCATGTACACCCCAGACTATGATATCTGGAGGCATACGAGAGTAAACATTTTAAGAGAAGAATTAAGAAATGGCTAAGTTAGAGATAGAAGTCTTACGAGAGCAAAACCAAAAAGACAAGTTTGAGTCAAGCCTCGATGTTGAAAAGTATAAAGGGGAGACGAAGCGAGTAGTGAAGCTGTATGAAGACCTAGAAAAGAAATTTGAAGTCCAAAAGGTTGACTTCCTCAAGCTCCAGACTACTGTTCAAAATGCTGATCTGAGAAAGACCCAGAGCAGTGGAAGCAAGAAACTGAGCATGCTGTAAGGAAAGAAAAGGAACGAGGAAGGCACGAGGTTGAGAAATACAGATGAGCCCTTATTGAAGAAAAGAAGAAGGGTAAGCTTCCAATTGAAAATGGAAATGGAAAATGGGTTCAAGAAAGTGTGGCTGCATGGAAAAGAAAGGCCCACGACAACAAGATTTGCTTATTTGAGTTGCAGAAGGCATATGACCAGACCAGTGCGAAGCTAAAGTAGAGTCAGGCTTGTGTTACTGAGTTGCAGGCCAAAATAGATAATTTGAACCACTCATTACACAGACTCCATAATCATTACACCTATATCGAACTTCAGGCTTATCTAAGTGAGAATGATACCTTGAAGAAACAAGTTGAAGGAATGGATAACATCATCCAGGAATATAAGACGAAGTTTTTGGTCCTTGAAGACATAGCTGAGGGAGGTAATAAATACTGGTTCAGTCATCTTAGAGACATGGATAGAAGATTCCAAGAACGGGATGAGTTTGATAGGACTATCATGACCTAGGTACAAGATGTGGCTCGACACGTGGTGATGTTAGCCACTGAAGCTATAGCCCTTCGTCAGTACGTCAAGCCAGTAGAAGAAGTGGGATCAAGGTTTATGCGGCTCATTGAAGAAATCAATGAACTAGGAGTTCAAGCTGAAAAATATTTGTAAATAAAATTTGATGTAATAAAGACCATTTTATATATAATAAAAGAGTTGTTTTTTAAGCAGATGTTTCATGGAATTGATGTCCCTTCGCTTGCATTCATGCATTTTCATTCTATTCTTCTATGCTTCATAGCTTTTCTTTGCATTTGTGTTTACATTTGTGCATGCATACATGACATAATAAGAATCCAACTTAAATAAAAATGACAGAAAATCAAAATAGCAAAAACAAATCACAAGTACGGCACTCGGTCTCAAGCCAGAGCAATGGAAGACAGAGTGACGGCCTTAGAAAGCAACCATAAGAGCACCCATGATAGGTTAGACAAGCTAGATACGGATTTGAAGCAACATATAGAGTTGGTTCATCAAAAGACAATTGATTCAATTGCAGCCATGTTAGGCTTTAAGGACTCAAACACAGTAGAAGCTGGCGAGGAAGCAAATAATGTGCCAAAATTTCAAGGGATGGCCTTCGTTCATCCAAACATATAAAGAGAAGCTCAATCTTCTAAGGCCAAGATTTCTCCATATTTTGCTTAGGCTTCGGCGTAGAATGATAGGAAGATAAACTCCGAGGAGGTCATTGAGGTGTCTGATCTCGATGAAATTGCCGACAAGTTAAAAGTTGAGAAGAAATGGGAAGATCGTTATGAGAAGTTGGAGGGAATGATTAAGTCTTTCCAAGAATGAGGTATATATGGAGGAGTGGGTGCCAAGGATTTGAGCCTAGTGACTGATCTGGTAGTACCAACAAAGTTCAAGGTTCTTGACTTCAAAAAATATAATAGAATTGCGTGCCCTGCAGCTCATCTAACTATGTATTGTAGGAAAATGTCAATGTATCTTGAGAATGAGAAGCTGCTTATCCATTGCTTCCAAGATAGTCTAGTAGGATCAGTTGCACGCTGGTATACGCAGCTAAGTCGAGTTAACATCAGATCATGGAAAGATTTGTCCAGAGCTTTCAATGAGCAGTACAAGCATGTTTCAGACATGATTCCAACCCGTTTAGTTCTACAAGGATTGGAGCAAAAGCATCATGAGAGCTTCTGCAAGTACGCGCAAAGATGAAGGGATGTGACTGCCCAAGTCCAGCCACCATTGTTGGAAAGTGAGATCACCCCAATGTTTGTGGAGACATTAAATGGTTTTTTCTATGATCGTATGCTCAATCATGCCACAAAGAGTTTCGCATACATGCTTATAAATGGAGAGTTGATACTTGCGGCCATGAAAAATAGAAGGTTGGATAGTGGGGAAACAAAGAAACCATACAAAAAGAGAGACAATGAAGTCAATGCCACTAATGTCTACAACCACAGTTACTCAAAGGGGGTAGTCTTCAACAAACCAAATGTCTCGACCACAGCTCTAGTAGTCACAAATCTTCCAAAGGAAGAACGAAGATATCAAGGGAGCTCGAAACTATATTTTCCTCATATCCCAATGACATATGCAGAATTGTTTACTGAACTGGTCAAATCCCAGATGGTGCTGCCAAGACATGTTCCCACATTCTCACTGCCATACCCACCATGGTATGATGAGAAGGCGCAATGTGAATACCATGCAGGAGTTAGGGGGCATACTATTGAAAATTGCACTATATTCAAAAAGGTGGTGGATGACTTAAGAAAATCAAGGATATTATCATTTGATACGTCAGAAGAAAAGGGAAACCCTCTGCCAAATCATTAGAAGAAAGGTGTGAATACAATCATAGAGGAGGAGGATAAGGTGGTTAAGGAATATGTTACAGAAGTTAGAACTCCCATGAAGTAGGTATGGGCTCAAATGGTGGCAGTAGGGATGCTGGAAGAAGGAGCCCAGAAGTTGAAAATTGAAGACGAATTATACTGTGAATACCACATGAAGGATGGACATGAGATTGATTGTTGCTTAGAGTTTAGGCAATTGGTTCAAGATAAGATAAATGAAAAAGAAGACAATGAATGCATGTTGGACATATGTGCATCAGATGAGTCACCCTCTAGAAGAAATTACTCTGGAATGAAGCCTTTAGTTATTAAGGCTAAAACGAGAGTTAGTGAACCATCAAGGGGTGTAACCCCATAGCTTATAATTAAGGCGCCAATCCCGTTTCCATACAAGGATAGCAAGCAAGTTCCTTGGAATTACGCTTGTGTGGTGGCAGCTCCGGGAAAAATATATGTTCAAGAGAAAGAAGAGCCAGTCAATGAGGTGAGCTGTTTTACGAGGAGTGAAAGGCTCTATTCCCAACCAATAGCAGAGGATAGAGATGCAGTGCAAAGGAAAGCTTCTACTGAAGAGCCTGAGAAAGAGGATAACGAAGATTTCTTCAAAGAGAAACCGGCAGCATATCACAAGCTTGTAAAGGAATCAGAGGCTCAATAATTCTTGAAGATTTTAAAACACAGTGAATACAGTATCGTGGAGCAACTCCACAAGCTTCCAGCTCGAATTTCTATGCTTTCTCTATTATTAAGTTCTGAGGGCCACCATGAGGCATTGTTAAAGATTTTGAACCAGAAGTTGAAATTCGTGATCGATGGACAGCTAATAACTGTCGGTGTAGAGTTGGAAATCATTGTATCACTAACCACTGATGCACCTTTTATCAAGATCGATGAGGGCGCGCTCGAGTGTCATTTTAGGACATTAGAGCTAGTCAAAAGGGAATTAAATCCCTAATTCAAAGCCCTAGCTGGAACCAAATCATAATCAAAACGGGAAAGGCTAATCCCTAAATCGATGCCATGGCAAAGATCAAGCAATTTCAGAGGAAGAAATTAGGGATTTGTTCTTGTAATCCAAGCATTTCAATAGCTATATAAACCCCACTGTAAATCATTGTAACAACAACAATCACACATACAACAATTACAGAAAACACACTAGATACATACAATTAGTATTCGGAAGTTGTAAAGCCAGTAAGCAAGGACTGTAATCAAAGCTTCAAAGTAATAAGAGAAGCAAGTTTCTGGTAATGTTTTCTATCTTTTTCTTTCAGTTTCGAATTTAAATAAAGGAAAATGGATTGTTTTACCTTTGTTCTGTTTGAAACGCCGTTGTGATTTGGCTTTGACATAGCTCCGTTGAAAAAATGCGATTTTAAGGTCGTCGGAATCTAGAAAAACTAGGGTTTCTGGAAAATTTTGCCACCGGCAACGACGTCTAGCATCTTTTATGGAGTTTGTACCAACATGCTTTATAGACACACAACCACTCTGAATTTTTCTTTAACAACTAGGAACTTAATATTTATGTGCTTCAAATTTGAAGTGTTCCTATTGTTTATAGAATAAATGAATGCATATTTATTGTCATAAAATAACTGAAGTGATCTTTCAATTCAATCTATAATTAGCAGCTCATGTGACAAAATTCTTTTGCATTAATATTCTATTAGAACCGAAGTCTGTAAACCTGATGATCTCTAACTTACCAAAACTCTGATATGTGAGCATGTAATTTTTGTTCTCTAAATATATCGCATAACTCTATTGGCTGCTATCCAATAGTTCATACTAGATTTTCTTAAATAACTGTCTAACATTCCAACAATGTACGCAATATCCGAACACATACATACTTGAACATAAATTAGATTCTAAATAGCTTATGCATATGGAATCATTTATATTTTCTAAATTTTAAGGTTACTTTTAGGGCATTGAGTAAGACAAAATTTGTCTTCTTTAGCAATATGAGTATCACTTGATTTACTCTCACTGAACTTGTAGTACATATAATTGTCAACCAAATTTATCTCAAAATCAAATGAGATAATCAATATGAAATTTATAATTTTATTAATGAGAGTCCTACTTAATCTCATAGATGGATTTCTTTAATTTACATATCATTGATATTGTATCATAAGACATAACTCTATGAATGTACCATATAAATAGTTTCTTCAATGTTGCCATTGAAAAACAAGCTTAACATCTATCTAATGTAGCTTAAGACTAAAACGAACAAGTGTAATAATTATCTTGAAAGAGTCTTTCAATGAAACTTGAGAGAAAGTCTCTACAAAATCAATGTCTTCTTTTAGAATATATCCTTTAAATACAATATGTGCTTCATACTTATCCGCATTACCATTTCCATCCTTAATAGCTTTAAATATCCATTTACAACCAATTGGTTTGCACCTTAAGGTAATGAGACAAGTTCCTAAACTCTATTGTCTTGCATAAAATTATACTCTTCTTGAATAACATCAATCTACTTTTGAGAGTTGGAACTTTTATGGTTTGATGAAAAATAATTAGGTTATTTTCTATCATTCCATTGTTACCTTATTTTCTTGAAGAAATACAATATAATAATCTGGAATAGTATTTTGTCCACCTCTCGTGGGCCTCTTTAATGACACTTGTTTTTTTAAGATTGTTGACTTTGTTCTTCTGAAACAATTACCTTATCTTGAATGAAAGTTACTCAACATTGTCCTGTTGAGGTACTTTATTCACTTCTTGTTAATGATAGGTGTGGAAACCTAAACATCATCAAAAGTGATAGTAGGAATTAAATTATAATCTAATTCCTCCTCAATAGTAATGTATCTAACCTTACTTCTCCCTCGAAACTCAACATCCTAAAAATATTATAAATTTCTCCTTAAAATAATCCTAATTGTGGGATCATAAAATTTACTGCCCGTGGATCACTCAAAATAACCGGAGTAGTTGCTTACTTTTGAAGTTTAATTTCTTCAGATGTGTCATAACTTGTTACAAAAGAATCAATCCTATGAAACTTATTATTGTTTCTTTTGAGTTGGACCCTTAGTATTTTTATTCTAATATTTTATTTTATTACTCATATTCTTAGAGACATTAACTAAAAGAACACTAATAAAATGAGTACTTTTTCACTTGTAATACTTCAACTTTTCTTCCTCTTGAATAGAATGAGAAATGAACCCAATTAGAGTCTATTTCTCATTTTGACTGTTGTAACTTGAATTGGTTAAACTGTATAGGAAGTGGTACCAAAAGCATAAGAGCAAGCAATTGTTAGAAAGTTCGATCTTATGTGCCTTAAATTTTTGAAGCAATATTAAACATTTTCATAATGTACTCCCTCACGTTTCCTTGATCCTTATACTTGATAGACATCAAAGAAGGCATAAGTGATGTCATCTTAACCTTTATGTTTTAGGTAAAACATTTCTTAATTTCGTCAAGGAAAACCTTAGTACGAGTAATCTCTTTAGATTTGTGCTCCTAAAGACTTATAGAATATTGTTCTTTATGATCATTAGACTCATGCAATTTGAACAATTTCACCTCTCAAAATTTCTTTGATGGGTGTTTATCGCAGCGAGAGGTGCAAATTGTTCTTCCCTTACTTTGAAGTCTATGTTAGGTAAGTGTCTTTTCTATTCCTTGAAATTAGTTTCACTAAACTTGAGTGTAGAATGTATATTAAAAAATATTGTGACAGGCAAAGATAAATTAACTAAATATAAAACAAAATAAATAAAATACAATAAAAACAAGCTCACATAAATATTCATAAGTAAACAATAAATTCAAAATAATGGCTAGTTCCCTTCAAGATACTAAGCACAACATTAATATCAAGTCTTTGGACAGTAATATTAACAGTAAGCGGTACTCTTGTTGTAGCAATCGAACATTGACAATAAACTATGTCAAACAATAGATTAATCTTTAGACTAACATATTGCTCACATAAAATACCTTATGATTGTCACACATTTATTGCCACAATTGTCGTTGTAATTCTGTCAAATATTAACTTTCCTTTGAGCCAATTAATAAACGCATAAATTATAAAAACCCATAATCATCTTAATATTTTAAATAAACCAATCTACACAAAAGCGGTCACTTTGGTGACATTATGTTTCAATTAATCCATTAAAATATTAGACATCCGAAGTCAAAATAAGAATTTAATTATTTCAAAATATTTTCCTTAATTTTATCTTTTTATTAAATTAAAAGATAACGAAAATAATAAAGGTAAACCTCATATCAAGATATCATACACTCCATTAATATTTCATCTTTGGACAAAATATTAACTTGCAAGTGATATCTTTGTATTGTAATCAAACATTGATAATAAGAACTTGTCAAACATAAATCTTTCTTTGGGCCGATTTATTGCTTACATATAAAACTGAATAATTATCACATGTTTATTACCATAATTGCACATGTAATAATGTTAATTATTAACCTTCATTTGGGTCGATTAATACTAACATAATCTGACTTACATGCACAAAACCTTCTATATTTTAAAATAAAATAATTTCCACAATAGAGGTCACTTTGATGACTTAATGCTTCAATTAATTTATCTCAAAATATATAATATAAATATATCGATATTCAAATTTAAAATTTTGTAACAATCAAAAGTGAAATTTCTGATAATACTTAGGTTTCCGAAATAACCCAAAATAAGGTTGTCTAAATGGGGCTATCAGAAATCGAAAATCCTAAACTTTTTTACTGTTTCTTAAAAAAAATGTCTTAAACCTTAAACATACATTTGCCAAAATCAAAGTCAAATTCAAAACATTCGATCTTTAACTAAAAGCTAAAATTAGAAGTATAATACAAATGAGTAATTTATATAATGATCACATAAAACTTTAATATATATTCGCAATAACCTAACGATCAAAATTAAAATTCTTGATCAAACCGAATTCAATATATATCATTGCCAAACATATGTTCTATAATTCATAACAATAATAGTGTGTGATCAAACTCAAATAGAAAAAAAAATAATGATTCAAACCCAAATAATTGCTTACAATAAGAGCAACATACTTGAACCATTGTAATATATGATACTAACATACTTTAAAGGTAGCCTCAATGAATTATGATGCAATAGGAATGGATTTTTGGTCTTCATTTACCGAAGAAGAAAAATGAATTATTCTTAGAGATTGAGATTTTCTCCTATTATCTTTATCTTGTGAAACATTTTCAGGGGAAAGATCAGTAAACTTTTGAGTAATTGAGAATATGTTATTCTTTGACGTCCATTACCCTTACGGTTGTTACTAGAGACAAATTAGGTTGATTTGTTAATGATCTTACGAGTTTTGTTTTGGCTTCCGTGGTCTTTGTCTATTAGAGAAATTTCTTTTATTTGTTAACATTTTTTTAGCCAAAAATATTCATCGTCGTCATGAAAATGCACACTGTGCATATGGATACGGATTGAACCACTAACCTCATAATTAAAGAATGAGGTCAACAACAACTACACCTTATCATATAGTTTGTTATAATAATATTTTAAAGTGTTAACTATCTTGTATTTATGAATAAAATTTTCTTTTTTTCAAACAATAATAATAATATTATTAAATTTAATTAAACCAAATTCGATTATTATTATGGACGAAACCATGAATTAAAAATTAATAGAGACGAAAATAAAAAATTAAAAATATCATCAATAAGATTTGATCTATTAACTTTAAGTAAAACATACTAATTTCACTTACACATTTTACCATTAAAACAAAAACTATTTTATAATATTAAAGCAAATAAAAATAAATTATTTCTTAGAATTTTGTAGCGGACAAATTACAAATGTAAGGGTGGGCTGTGCAGGGGCCATACCTTTGCTAGTCCTCTCCTCATGTGACTTTGCCCGTGATTATTATTAGACAATATGTTTTATTTTTTAAAAATAAAATTATCTTTTAACGACTCTTTTAATTAAAAAAATTCAATTATGACTTATTGTTTTTAAAATTTCATTATTGAAAAAATATTTTAAAAAATTTCTTTCAATCAAGTACTATTTAAAAATATATATTTAAAAAGTAATTACAATAATTTTTTTAGTAGATAAAAATTTAATTTTTTTTAAAAATATTAATAAAGAACAATTCTAATAACACAAATAAGTATATTTTAAATATACAAAATAACAAATAAAATATTTTGTATCAATCAATGAGGTTTTTCATAAATTATATTTAATTTGACGTATATGACATATATAAGCGATTTTCATAATAGAGGTTGAAAGAGAATTTAGGATGTTAGATTCCTAATCCTAGGCTAGGTCTGAGTCAAAAAGAGCGTCGATTTTGTGACACGTATAGGATTAGAGAGATGAGAGAAGACACGTGGCAAGTGAATGTCAGCGAAAGACAACACAAGCTGACGGCAGCCTGTTGTGGCTTCATCAACTTTCGCGCAATCTTGGCTTTCTTGCCCGCTGCCGCCCGCCCATTCCTTATAAAGTGCAGCTGCAAATTAAAAAAATAAAGATTATAAATGGCAACTCAACTTTAATAAATAAATTTGTAATTATTTTAATATGGGTATTAAAATTTTAGTTTTAATTTAAATTGGTTATTGAATTGTTAACCGTCATTAAAAAGGTAATAGGAAAGTAAACAAAATTTATATAATAACACGTAATCCTTTAAGTTCATATTCAATTAATTTAATTTTAATTTTAAAAAAATAATAAATTTAATCCTCATTATTTAGACACTTTTAATTTCAACTTATATATTTATTTAAAATAATTTAATAATTTATTAGAAATATAAGAGGGATTTAATTTATTTTAGTACATTCTTAGTAGATAGATGTAATCGCAACGAGTTCTATTTTGACAGAACAATCTTTGAAATGTACAAAAAAGAAAAACATTTAGTAAGATTTTAGATAAAGGGACGGTCAAAGATACATTTTGATCCACAAATCTTGTTACAACTTAGTTCTAAAAAAATGATAATCAATAACAAAGTGTTTTATATACTATGAAAAGTAGACGGTGAGGTTCTGGACAGACGTGATAGGAGCAATCGTACATTGCCTTCAAAAAAAAGGACCCTAAAAATAGAGTACTTATAAATTAAATATTTATAAAAAATTATAAATTTATATATGTAATTATGTGTATATATAATAATTATCTAAAATTTAAAACATGCAAAAAAATACATTTTTAAGTGAAAATATTTAATTTTTAAATATTTATAAGTTAACTTTTTATTACTCAAGAGAATAATATAATAATATTTTTTGTATTACAATAATTATATCTCTTATTGATTATACACTAAGAGTCGCATTTTAATATAATACACATAACCCAAAATCTATGAAGAAAGTAGGGTTCTATTAAGGAAAATGACTCCAAGATTATCTTAGCAAATGGTAGGAATATGTCAACGAGTCAAACTCGTTTGGGAATGTTTTTAGACGTATACCGACAGTGAAACATTTTCAGACACTTAAGTCTTGACTTTTGGCACAAAAATCATGTTTGAAAAGTGACTCTCTATCAAAATAAAAAAGTTGATATTTTAAAACTTTGCGGTGGAAAAACTCGATTGGATAAAAAACCAAATTTGAATCTCATAAATTGGATAAAAGCCTTGAACTTGTTTTGATTTGTGTTGTCCGAATATAAATGTTAGAATACATATAGAAAAATGATGAGCATAGAGTAAATATTATATACCGATATGTATAACTAATTATATGTATTCATATGTATTATTAATTATTTTAATAATTTTTAAAATTATAGGGACTTAAAGCGTAAAATAGGTTAAAATACTTTTTAGGTCACTTTTTCATTTTTTTTAATTCAAAAAATAATAAAATTTGATTAAAAATAATTTCTAATTCAATTTTAATTAACTTATTTTAAAAATATATTAAATAAATTAAAAGTATGATTCTTTTATTATCAATTCTTTATCTAAGATTTAACCTACTCCATCTTCCCCAATGATAAATTCTTTACCTAAAGCTGTTTTACCTTCTAGTTCATGTCATGGAAGCTCAAGACCTCGTTCCGCATATGTTAAGGTAGTGGTCGGAAATTATATTTTAAGTCCCTAAAATTAAAAAAAATATAAAATAATTAATGGTACATATAACTAGTGGTGCATATCAGTACATATTACTCTAAAAATTTCCAATGCATGAAAATAACAATTCTTTAAAAAATTATTTTAATTAATTTTCACCGATGTAAATATATATTTTTGGAACAAATCATTGTGCAAGCATGATTTAAAGAAAAAAATAATATTGATAATTTATTTACACCGATACAAACATAATTTAGATACTTGTATCGACAAAAAAAATAATGTACTCAAACAAACAAATGTCAAAGTTGACTAATTTTTCATCTAAGCCTAAAAATATAAACGACGAGTTATCATAAACTATTTTTACTAAATTTTATCATAGTAAATTAATATAGTATCATAATATTAATAAATTTAAATATAATTAAAATAATATATTTTAAATTGTTATAATATAATATTTAAAATATATATTTTTTACTTTTTAAAAACGTTTTTTTAACGACAATGCTAAATCATCTTAAACTAAACTTTTCAAACACTCTCTTTCATGATATTTTTCAAATATCATATAAAATTATTACGACTCAATTGATTTCAGTATAATCACGGGCTTAATTTCATTCAATATCATGGGCTCCATGGAAGTACTCCCTATTCCAGTATCCCTCCATATAAATAAATTAAACTATATAGTTTCATTATGATGAAATAAATCAATTAAACTATACATAACCATTTTTTCAAGTCTTATCATTGTACAAGACAAAGCTAGAGGCTTTGGTTTTTTTTGACAAAGAAGAGAAAAATATAAAATATTACTACTAATTAGATAATTTTGACGAGCATTGTCAATCATTTTCACCTAACACCGAGCAGATTGGATGTATGTACTTTGAAATTTCTTTCAAATCATTTTGCTTTACCTTTACTCGATAGAAGGAAAGAAAAAGCTAACTTTCCCACTTCCCAAACAAAATAGTAAAGTAATTTAACAAAATAGTAAAATTCTTTTAAATATTACTACTAATAGTTCTTTGGCATTATATCTATTAATAATAATGTATGGTATTGCTTAAATATGTTTTGAGTTCGAGATGTCGAGTATATAGAAAATTTTTCCGGGGAGATTCATCTACTAAAGCCAGATGTGTAACGCGGATCGATCTGAATTAGTTAAAACGAAACCTAAAAATGAAAGTGTAACAAAAAAAAAAAGAATGGTTTTGATCAAAAAGAAAAGAAGGGTGTTGTTCAATATCTATATGTATTATATAATTAGAATTATTATCTCGCTGCAAACAAAGTTTTCACGAGCGAAGTTATTTAGGGGCTTAGATTTTAGTTTAGAGTTTAAAAGTTAGGGGTTTAGACAGTAGGATTCAAAATTTAAGATTTATGTTTAGAATTTAAAATTTAAGGTTAGATTTAGGGCTAGAGATAAAAATTTAAATTTTGGCTTAAAAATAAACATGCTTTAGTAATTTATTTGACAGCAACAACATATAAAATATTCAACCTTATAATTGTATCGATTGCATATTTATATTCAACATCTACGTTTGGTTACATAGATATTAAACTAAATAAATATTTCATTATTACACAAGTTTTAAAATAGTTTGGTATGGTATAAAAAATAATTATTATATATATAAATTTAAAATTATAAATATGAGTGAAAATTTAAATAAAAATAACATTTATTCAAAATATATTTATTATTTCTCTTTTTCTGAATTAAATTATGTAAATGATAAAAAATATCATCAGAAATCTGCTTGATAAACTTACATACTGATGGACCCACCAACTCCCAATTTTTCTGATAAAAAACATGCATGCAAACCCTCCAAACCAAGAGCTTTCAAACGACCCATGCTAAAAACAACACTTCGAATCTTATCATCAGAAATGCTACGTGATAATTCGCGCCACACCTCAGGTAGAGGGGAAATGGCCAAGAACCACAGAGTCACGCCCATTCAAACCCGCAGAAGAGAACAACTTGGCAAAAAAAAAAAAGATGCAGCAATTGACTTAATATCCTCTTGGTCCACACATAAGTCACCATCTCCCGTCCTTAGCCCATGTATAAAGTTTGATCGATGTCGAGCCCTAACAAAAGCATGGTAAAATTTCATGTTTCGATCCCCATAAGCAATCCACCGAGTCCTCGCTCGTTGAAACCAAAAACTCTTCTCCTAATCCAACACATCCTCAAGCTCTGCCTTTAATTGAAACTCTAGCCGCATAAGATAGTCTGAATGTCGGATTTGAAGGTAGCGATCAATACCTCGCAACTGTGCCATTAGTTCCTTCTTACGCTTATCAATGTGACCAAACACTTTAGAGTTTCACGTTGCCACATTGGTTTTAAATTCACGCAAATTCTCCCCTAAGTCTCGAGAATCACTCCATGACTGAGCTAAAAATCTGATAATTGCTCGTGCTCTTGCCAAGCCGCAAGGTAACGGAAAGTACCCGACGACCTTCTCCGTTGCTCCTTATGACACTTAAATAGAATCGGGCAATGGTCTGAGCCCACCCTGTCCATATGTAAAACTCTCGCTGATGAAAGTAAAAAAATCAAAGCCTCATTGATCAAGCATCTGTCCAACCGTCGGTACAAATCGCCACGCTTCCAAGTAAATTGGGAACTGACAAAATGTGGCTCAATAAGTCTAGCATCAAAAACAAAATCCGCAAATAATTTACTCCCACTAGAACCATGCGCATCACCTCCACTTCGATCTTCAAAGTGTAGAATGGCGTTGTAGTCCCCTCCTACAAGCCACGGGAACTCCCCCACGGGATTTAAAGCTAGCAACGATGCCCAAATATTTTTTCGTTTTGAATTTATATATATAACATCATTTAAATATTAAACTAATATAAAATAAAATATTTAATAAAATTACACTCAAGTAATTAACTATATAATTAAATGTAACAAGTGGATCAACATAAAGAAAACTCATTATTTCAAAGGTATTTAAGTCTAAAGTGATAAAAATTGACAAATACTTAAAAAATGGATGAGAATGATATTTCCAACATTTTACCAGAAAAATACTACTGCCGAGAATAATTTTTCCCTGTCTGATGACAAATTAAACATAAATATAAAGTTTCGAAAGAAATTATTACCGATCTTTTTCGTAAAGAAAAAAGAAAAGAGAGGAGGTTCGTGGTTTAATTCGGATCACATAAAAGAGATTCAAGCATAACACGTAAGAGGAGGGCTAAAGTGTGGCAAAGTGGTGACCGAGTTGTAAAGAACGTGTGGAGTATAAAAAGGCCCACCGTTTTCCAATATTACTATTCCGCCCGTGTTCGTTCAAATGCTTCCAAAAACCAAATTAACAACTGCCAGCTAAGCCCAGGAAGCTACTTGAAGAAATCAATTTCTAAAAACCAAACTGTAAACAAACAAGGAAAATTACTGCGATTTTCGATCGATCCACGCCTCTGTGTACGCTTACCATTTTTTCTATTTCTTTTTTAAATTTCTGGTTTAGCTTTTTAGCGGTGGAGGAAATGGCGGATTCGTCCGTGTTGGGATGGATCTTGTGCTCCGTGATCACGCTGATCGCGCTATGCGGTGTCGTTTTGAAAAGGAGGAACCGGAAGGGGATCTCCGTGACGAGGACTGAGTTAGTGAACAGCGTTATAACCAGTAACGGAGAATGCGGATCCACTGACGGCAGCCACGCCGATGTCATCATCGTTGGAGCTGGCGTTGCCGGTTCCGCCCTCGCTTACACTCTCTGCAAGGTCTTCTTATTTTCTTCTTGATTTTCTGTATCCTTCTACTTTCTCATATTAACCGATCAGCAGCTAGTTATTTGAACAATTTTTTTTTTAAAAAATCAGGAACAAGATTTCTTCATTTCGATATCCTCCCCTTTTAAAAGTAATTTTAAGTGATTCTCCCCCCCCCTGCCCCTTTATGCCATGCTTGCACTTTCTCGGATCTTCTGCTGTTTAAGGCGCTATACATCCTTTTATTTTTCTTGAGCCTTTTTTATATATAGTTGTGCAGTTTTTAATGGCTATTTATTTTGATTTTACAAATGTGTTGTTTTCGAATGTGTTGCGACTTCTCAAATTGAGCGTTATTATTAAAAAGAAAAACTAGTTTAGCCGCCGTATATTCTGGGATTAATTTAGGTGGATTATAATCATAAATCGATATTTACCATTTTTAGCATTTTAATGTTTGGTTCATATTGTTTGACTTTTAAATTTTTTTAAAAAAGATTACTGTTATCACTTAGTAATCAACTAATCATAATTGAAAGCTTTTTACCGAAATGGAATTGAAGATAACGACTGTCTGTTGCTATCAGCGATTTTGCTGACCTCAAGTTTTACATAATTAGTGACTGCCGATTTAAAATTCCTTGTTTACTAGCTGTCACGGAAGATTGGCTAGCACCAGTAGACACTTTTCGTTGTTGTAATAACTAGTACTCTATGTTTGGTGACTTTTGTACTTCCCTGTACATGATCGGATATTGATTAATCCATGTTACATGGTATTGTCGGATATGGATATGAAACTGGTATGAGTATGTTCATTTTTTTTTCTATTTTTTTATATAGTTGGAGGATCCTTGGACATATCTCCATGTTTAAATATGTTGGACATGGTTATTCTTAGAAAAATGAAGAATCGGAGCAGATTAAAGTTAGCCATCAAATACTAGCTCCTTACAGGTTTAGACATTCAGCCAAGTTACACTCTGCATGTATTCTCTATGTCTGTTATTTGTTCTGATTTCCGCCTTTTGTAGATTATAGCTCTAGTATATAATATAGAGGTCAAATCGTTATTTAATATTCTCTATGACTGGTTCTTTGTTCAGATGTCTGCTCGTTGTAGATTACATCATATCTAAGTGAAGGAAGAAGGAAACGTATTAACCACATATCTCTATGTTTAATATAGTGGCCAAATCATTATTTAACCCAAAGTTATTTCAACTGTAAATTGATCATGTGGTACAACATGCAGGATGGACGTCGAGTGCATGTGATTGAAAGGGACTTGACTGAGCCTGACCGTATAGTTGGGGAATTGCTACAACCAGGAGGCTATCTCAAGTTAATGGAGCTGGGACTTGAAGGTATGTGTTGGATATTTTATGTATTAATTGTTCTTGATTACTTAAACACTAATGGAAAAAAAATTCCCCATATAACACATAGAGGAGTAAATTCTACGAGCCTTCTGTATTTTTCTGACTGCAGATTGTGTGGAGGAGATTGATGCTCAGCAGGTATTTGGTTATGCTCTTTTCAAGGATGGGAAACATACCCGACTTTCTTACCCCTTAGAAAAGTTCCACTCAGATGTTTCTGGTAGGAGCTTTCACAATGGACGCTTCATTCAGAGGATGCGGGAGAAATCAGCTTCCCTATCTAAGTATATCTTCTCCCATTTTAGATATCAATGAGTTGTTTATTTGTATGTTTCTCACATTCATTGCTCAAACTTTTGGTTGTTTAGTGACCTATATTGATACTATAATTATAATGAAAATATTCAATGCCTAATGTAGCATTGTGGTAATTTTATCTTTTTTCTCCCCATTTGTTTACCAGTGTACATTTAGAGCAAGGGACAGTTACTTCTCTACTTGAAGAAAAAGGGGTAATCAGAGGAGTGCAGTACAAAACTAAAGATGGTCGTGAATTGATTGCATTTGCACCTCTGACCATTGTATGTGATGGCTGTTTTTCGAACTTGCGTCGCTCCCTTTGCAACCCCAAGGTGATTTGATATGTCAACTTTGTTCCGCTTGTATTTCACTTCTTATTCCCTCTTTTTTTTTTAAAGTAAACTAGTTTAGAAATTAATATGACCTCAATTACACTCCGTAGGTAGATGTACCTTCTTATTTTGTGGGATTGGTCCTGGAGAATTGCCATCTTCCATATTCAAATCATGGGCATGTTATACTAGCAGATCCTTCCCCCATTTTGTTCTATCCGATCAGCAGCACAGAGGTTCGCTGTCTGGTTGATGTACCTGGTCAGAGGGTTCCTTCTATTACAAATGGTGAGATGGCAAACTATCTAAAGACCGTCGTGGCTCCCCAGGTATATAACTTCTATCGGGTCTGCGCATTTAAGCTCTTTGTAGCTTTATTTGTTTGTGTTGTTCTTTTGCCCATGATATCTGAATTTATTTTTAAGGATCTTTTGGATGCATATCTAACAGGTTCCCCCAGAGATCTATGATTCATTTGTAGCGGCCGTCGATAAGGGAAATATTAGGACAATGCCAAACAGGAGCATGCCCGCTGCTCCTCATCCCACACCCGGAGCCCTATTGATGGGAGATGCATTCAACATGCGGCATCCATTAACCGGTGGAGGAATGACTGTCGCTTTATCTGATATTGTTGTCCTCCGTAATTTACTAAGGCCTCTACGTGACCTCAATGATGCACCTACCCTCTGCAAATATCTTGAATCATTTTACACCTTGAGGAAGGTGAACTATATATTATTGATATGTTGAGATTCCATAACCACATTGTCAAAATCTTGAATTCAACATTTAATCGAACTTAACTCGGTTAAACCGATTCGACTGTCATGTTTTGCAGCCTGTGGCATCGACCATCAATACCTTAGCAGGTGCCTTGTACAAGGTATTCTGTGCTTCCCCTGATCAAGCGAGGAAGGAAATGCGACAAGCTTGCTTCGATTATCTAAGTCTTGGTGGTGTATTCTCAACAGGACCTATTGCCTTGCTGTCTGGTTTAAACCCCCGTCCCTTGAGCTTGGTTCTACATTTCTTTGCCGTGGCTATATACGGCGTTGGTCGTTTACTACTGCCATTCCCTTCACCTAAGCGAATCTGGATCGGAGCTAGATTGATCTCGGTGCGGATCCCTAACCCTCCCATTTTCTTTAATTTCGTCTTTTGGCATTATGGAGTATTGCTTTTATGTACTCAACTATCGCGTTTGGTGTGTTACAGGGAGCATCGGGAATCATCTTCCCCATAATCAAAGCAGAAGGAGTTAGGCAGATGTTTTTCCCGGCAATGGTTCCTGCATATTATAGGGCTCCTCCACTTGTTAAGTGAGGCAAGAATTTAGCAATGGCCATGACAAACTAGTTTGTAACTGTAAGTTCATTCCTCGGGTTTTCCACAAGTTTTTACTCTTTTTTTTACCTTAAAAAAAGATGGACTGAATTGGAAATTGGAATCATGTTTTCCAAAAGAATATTTGCATGAGTAAAACATTTTACTGTTTTCTTACTATAATTTGTTTTTTAATTTTATATCAAGGACTTCTTTCCGTGGCTGTTAATTAACTACTTTGAGTAGAAACAGATGAAGTATAAAATAACATGAATATACTATTTATTTATTTATTTTTCTGGAGAAAAATATATTCATATAATAAACCAATCAAGAACAAAATAACTTACACTTACGGACTTGCCTCGTACCTCATGAATATTTAATGAGAAGGAAACATTCTATGTAAATTGATATGCTTGCGATACCTACACTTCATTAGCATCTTAACAAATATAGTGAAATAACATATACGCCGGTGAACTCAACAAATATTTTTTTTAAAAAATAATATAGAGTTAATAGCCATCAAGGTAAGGGTTTTTGGGTCTAAAGAGGCTTAGATTTCTATCATGATTTTTAAATACCGACAATTAGGCACTGTCTTTGAATTTAGAGTTAAAGTGTTTAATAAATTCTTGTAATTTTAAAATTTTAGTAATTTGGTTCTTCTCAATGTCCGATTTTGGTTCTGTTCAGGGCAGTCACGTAGACATAAAAATGTCGTAGGAATTGAGATGTATGTATGCAAAATAGTCAGCTAAACCGAAACAAGCGACAACAAACAGAAGAGAAGCACTTAGCACAACGTCATAGTGCACAATGCAAGATACAAACATGGCATGAAGAGATCAGAGAACCTTGATTATCGGAATATTTTTAAAAATAAAAATATTATCAATTTGTTGACGTAAATAGTACATACGATTGTCGACTGATTTCCTTACCAAACTAATCGTATTTTGACGGGAGAGTTGTCTACTAAAATCGATCTTGGGACTTAGAAGCGTAATCCGTACTTCAAATGATTTAATTCAAGTTATATTTAATTCAAGCTAAATTCGCTACTTTAAAGTATAATTGTAGAAATATAGACATGTACAGACAATGACTCTAAAGATGAATATGGAGATTTTTATTTTTTTTCAATTTTATTTTTTTACCAAATCGGTCGCACTGTAAATTTTTGAATCGGAACAAAATGAAATTTAAATCAAAACTTATAACAAATTTCACATAATCTATAATATGTAGTAGGTATTTAGTGAAACTAAAATAAATTACATGATAAAAAAATATACTTGAAGCATTACAAGATATGAAGAATTAATAATAATACGAAACGGTCCATGCCTATGTGAATAACTGTAGGGATGTCAATAGGGTAGATTTTGCGGGAATTCGCTCTATTTCGCATTCAATTGGGAAATGATGGTTATAAATTACGCGAGTTGTGGGGCGGAGATGAAGATAAAAATTAAATTAGAGATGCCAATTGAGCGGGGAGGGTGCGAAGGGTACTCTTCCCACATCCATTCCGTCAAGAATTTTTATCTCTATCTCCGCCCCACGACCCGTTGTGAATACAAAATCTAAAACCATCTCTGCCCACAACCCGCAAAACTAAAACCATCTCTACCCCACATGGGTCCTAAGACTCACCTAATCCCCTCTTTACCCGCCCCGTAACTCTTCCATATAATATTTTTATAACTATTAGTTAAAAATATAAATCAAATTTGTTATGAAAAATAGTATAAAATACCCGTGATTCAGAAACTAAAACCATCTCTACCCCACGTGGGTCCTAAGACTCACCTAATCCCCTCTTTACCCGCCCCGTAACTCTTCCATATAATATTTTTATAACTATTAGTTAAAAATATAAATTAAATTTGTTATGAAAATAGTATAAAATACCCGTGATTCAGAAACTAGAACCATCTCTACCCCACGTGGGTCCTAAGACTCACCTAATCCCCTCTTTACCCGCCCCGTAACTCTTCCATATAATATTTTTATAACTATTAGTTAAAAATATAAATCAAATTTGTTATGAAAATAGTATAAAATACCCGTGATTCGGACTCCCACCGCATAGTGAAATTATTCTAATTGTCACAATTTTTTTAAAATAATAATATAAGAAACTAAAATTGTACAACAAAAAAGTTTGGACTAAAAAGATACTAAAATCTATTGTAAAAGATCGAAAATAGCACAAATAACATGTAAAATAATATTTCAATTGCTTAACAAATAAACATTACAGAAAGAACTAAAAAATATAACAATTAAAAAATAATCTTAAAAAAATAAAAACAAATACCGATAGAATCTAAATAACATACAATATTAAGAAAATAAAATACAAAAAGTAGAAGAATAACATATATATAATGAAGACTGAAGAGAAGAAGAAAATATTAAAAAGAAAGTATAACAACAGACAACAATAAATAATAAATCAATAAACATAATAAATGTTATATATATATAAAATTTCATAAATATTTCAAGATAAGTCAATGTAAATTATTTTAAATTTGATTCTGATTCAAATTGATATATTAAAAATATTTATATATTTAATATGATTAATTTCAAACTCAATTATATATATATATATTGAATTTTTTATTAATATCCCAAGAAAATGTCAATATAAATTATTTTAAATTTGACTATGATCCAAATCGGTATTGTATTTTTAATAACATTTTATAAGATTTGTTAGGGCGGATGGGGATGATGCGGAGTGGGTGGGGATGTGGCGGGTACAAAGACATATTCACGCCTTCCCCATCACCCACGACGAATCTAATTTTTATCTTCATCCTTGCTCCACAACCTGCGAAATTTGTAACCACCCCTGCCCAATTGAATGTGAAGTGGGGCAAATCTCTACAAAACCCACCCCATTCCCATTGACATCCCTAAATTAGATTCGTCGTGGGTGGTGTGAAAGGCGTGAATATGTCTTTGTACCCACCCTATCCCCACCCGCCTCGCATCATCCCCACCCATCCCAACAATCTTATAACATGTTATTATAAATATTATTTAAAATATAATATCAGTTTGGATTATAGTTAAATTTAAGGTAATTAATATCGACTTGCATTGGAATATTAATAAAAAGTTCAATATATATGTGTGTGTGTGTGTGTTATATTTTGATACACAAGCTGTGTAAAAAAATTACACAACCCTTCTATAAAATTGAAAACCTAAATCTCAAACCCTAACACCCTAAAACATAAACCTCAAACTCTAAATCCTAAACCATAAACTTTAAGTTCTACACCCTACACATAAACTCCTAAACCTAACCTAAAACCCTAAACTCTAAACCCTAAAAATAAAAGGCTTGTGTATCAAAGTATTTTCCTATATATATATAATTGAATTTGAGATTGATCAGATCAAATATATAGACATTTTTTTAAAAATATTAGTTTGAATCAGAGTCAAACTTAAGATAATTTATATTGCCTTGTCTTGGAATATATATATGGGGGTTAGGATCCACTTACACAGTGTAAAACTCAATTACTTTTACACTAATTTTAGACTGTGGGACGAGGGTAATAAATGGTTAAAATTATTTCCTTATCTTTTTTTCCAAATGATAATTTTCATATTTTCTACTGTTAATCTCATTCATCCAGTTACCTTCATCCAATGGTCCAAAAAGAATATAAAACTTTCAAAGTTTACATAGTGTAAGAGGATCATATATATATATATATATATAAAATTTATGTTTATTAGTTTCTTCTCTATTGTTGTCTGTCATTAAGCTTTCTTTTTAAGGTTTGTTTTTTTCTTCTCAGTCCTCATCATAGGTATATTAACCTTTTACTTTTTTTAATTTTATTTTTCTAATATTGTATGTTATTTAGATTATATTGTTATTTGTTCTTATTTTTAAAGAGTTTTTCATTGTTATATTCTTTTTAGTTTTTTATATTGTTTATTTATTACAATAATTGAAATATTATTTTACATGTTATTTGTGCTATTTTCGGTCCTTTACAGTAGACTTTAGTATCTTTTTTGTCCAATTTTTTTGTTGTACAAAATTTAATTTTGTTTATTATTATTTTTAAAATAGTGACAGTTAGAATAATGTCACATATGTGGTGGGAGTCAGAATGGCGGGTATTTCATACTTTTTCATAACAAATTTGATTTATATTTTTAACTAATATTTATAAATATATTGTATGAATGTCTCATGGGATGGGTGAAGAGGGGATCAGATGGGTCGCAAGACCCACTTAGGTGATGGGACGGGATGGTTTTAGTCTTGTGCGGGCAATGATGGTTTTAGATTTTGTATTCGTAGCGGGTCGTGGGACGAGGATGAAGATAAAAATTATTGATGAGGATGGGCGTGAAAAGAGTACCCTTTGCACCCTCCATACCCAATTGACATCCTTATGAATAAGGCGGTGGCATGAGGTAAGCAAGACCTAATGGGCTTCATGTTGGTTGTCACCAATATTATGGTCATTTGGGTCCTAAACAAATGGACCCGAAATGACGAATTTTGATATTTTTGAGTATTAGAGTTTGTGTCACCGATAGACATTTTGTGGTGAATTAGAGTTTGATTTAAAATATAGTAAAATATAATTTTCCCGATAAAACCGTGAAGTGAAATAAATGTAAACCAAAAACAACTTGTAGATGTGGACTACATTACTTGTGTTTAGGGATGTAAAAACAGATAATCAGATGAGTTTTAGGTCTGGTCATGTTAGGTCTAGTTAAATCGGATACATGTCATTTCAGGTTGATTCGATATTTTAACTTGACTCGGGTCGGGTGCGAGTCAATTTCAGGTCGGGTCAAAACGATTCGAGTTCGAATCAGTTATTTGACAGGTTAATTCGGGCTCGTGTGGACTTCAGGCCGGGTTCATTTCAGGTCGGGTAATTTCAGGTCGAGTTAGTTTGGGTTTCAATTAATATTAAGTTTGAGTTCAGTACAATAGTCGACAGACTTTGGGTTGGGTCATTCCGAGTGAATTATTTATCACCTTTCACGAATATGAATCACATTAAAATAAATATTAGGGACAAGAGTAAACAAAAATATCATCATATTTAAAATATTAGACTAAATTACAAAAATTAGAAATAAATAAAGGTCAATTTTGGCTAAAAATAAAATATTAGGGACTAGAGTGAACAAAAATGTCAGCATATTAAAACTATTGGACTAAATTACAAAAATATAAAATAAATAGGGGTTAATTTTGGTTAAAAGTAAATTTTTAGGGACTAACATGAACAAGAATATCATCATATTAAAAATATTAGACTAAATTACAAAAAAATGAATAAGGGTCAATTTCGACTAAAAATTAAATTTTATGTACTAGAATAAACAAAAATATCACTGGACTAAATTACCAAAATATAAATAAATATGGGGAAATTTTGACTAAAAATTAAATTGTAATGACTAGAATAAACAAAATATTATTCGACTAAATTACCAAAAATAGAAATATATATTGGTCAATTTCAGCTAAAAATAAAGTTTTAGTGACTAGAATGAACAAAAATATCATCATATTAAACTATCATCATATGAGTCAATTAGTTTCTCACATTATAATATAATAAATTCATAATTTCTTAAATACTTCATTTTTTTTGAAAATCATCAAATCACAGACTTCCTCAATTACAAGTGAAGTAAATATCAAGTCAGGTCAATATCAGTTCAGGTCAACAACAGGTCAGATTCAAAACAGATCAGGTCAATTAACAAGTTGGGTTCAAAACATGTTGGGTAAAATCGAATCTCGGGTCATTTCAGTCGGATTATATCGATTATTTTCTAGGTTAGTCTCGGGTTCGCATCAATCAGGTGCAATTCGAGTTCAGTTACTACAATATCATGTCTAACTCGGGTTTGGGTTAACAACAGTCGATTACAGATCGGTTCGGGTCATTTCTAAGTTAATTCGAGTTCCAACATAATTTCAGTCGAGTTTTCGAGTCATGTCAACTTTCTACATCCCAGCTTGTGTTTGCAATTATGTTGGAAAAACAAGTGGCATTTTGTCATCTAACAACGAGGGGGCATAGCCATAAGAGATGAAGTGGTGAGAATCAATGGCGGATGTAAGTGTAACTTAGGGTGGGTTCGTGTCCATTATGATCTTTTTAAATTTTATATATTTGACTTTATTATTTTTTAAAAAATTATAAATTAATTTTTAAGTTTTAAATTTTTATGAGTTGTGTCCATCCCAATTTTAAGATTTGATGTGTATTCATTATTAAAAATATTTTTAAATCCACTGTGAGAATGAGAATGATATGGTGGAACCATATGAAAAAGAGTCTCAAAAAATGGAATGTGTATGTAAGTGGTTTCATATCCATATATTTCATAGGTTTGCAGAGGCTTTGGCTGCATCAGATCAGTGGTTTTACCCATAGTTTTCATAGGCTTTGGTTCCATGGGCGGACTTTAGGCTGATGCAAGTGGCGATAGTCTAATCATTCCTAATTCCAATGCCATCCCAGTTTAGCATCACCAAGCCTTTGAATTATTTATATTCACTCGGTCCCCAACGCAAAAGCCAAGCTCTTCCTACCCATTTTCATATTTTCATATCCAATTATAGGGGTAGAACTAAGAATGGCCATTCGATCCAAATTTATAGGAAGAAAATTTTGGGTTCGGCTCATATTCAGTTCAATTTTTTTTGAAGATGAGGTCATGTCACATTTGGATTTATAGTAAAAAAATACCCGACCCGACCCAGAATATAATTAATTTTATTTTAAATATTTAGATATATTGTTATAATACTCCTTTTTTATATATTTTTTAATTATCTTCATATTTTGTTTAATAAAATAAAAATATTATAATACCCCTCTCTATTTGTATTTTTTAAATTAACTCCATATTTTGTTGAATGAAAATAAAAAATAATAATTTTTAATTTATGTCTGGTCGTGCCGTGTGGAACATCATAAAATGTCAGGTCGGGTGGATGTATTAAATTTTCGAATCAAGTGCGGGTCGACCAAAAACCCAACCTTAGACCATCCCTAAGCAGAACTAAAAAATTAATTGTGGTGACGAAATTTTAAATATTAATTAATATTTTATTAAAAGCGGATGAAATTAAATGATGAGTGTCAATTTTCTTTAACTGACCTCAATCATTTTTATACTAATGTCAATTTTTTTCAAAATGGTGTCAATTTTTTTATATATTATTTTTTTTATAATTATTCCATACACGGTGAAAACAAAAAGTTTTCACAAGTTCCTTAGTTAGGGGCAGATCGTTTAAGGGGATAGTGGGGGCCACATTCCCTCCGCAAAATTTTAGGAAATTTGAGTCTCGTCCTTAAATTTTTTAAAAAAATTTAATTTGACCCCTCAATATTTTTAAAAATTCATATTAAGCTTCAAATTTTTAAATATTTTAAATTAAATTCCCTCTTAATTTTATTTTTTTGCTAAATCTCTCAAAATTATTAAAAATTTTGGTTAAACCCTCATTTTTTGTGAAATTTCGTTTAAGCCTCCAATTTGTTTTTTAAATTTAAGTTTTCCCCTCAAATTTTCACTCCAAATTCCACTATTGGCCTTAGTTTTAGGGTTTAGTGTTTGATTTTAAGGATTGTGGCTTAGGGGCTTAGGTTTAGTGGTTTAGAATTGATGAGTTGTGGTTAGAATTTAGGGTCTAAGGTTAGAATTCTGTGTTTACAAGTTAAAACGTAAATCCCTAACCATATTATCATAGACGCAACCCCTAAATTCTAAACATCTAAACCTTAAAACTAAGATGTTCGTCGAAACTTTTTATTTTCATTGCTTGTGTAATGAATATAAGTTCTTATTTATTTTCTTGCACAATTTCTACCTAGGGGGAAGGAGAATTTTGCTCCTAATGGATCTTGAACCCACAACCAAGGGAAAAAAATGGTGTCAACTGAAAGTTTTAACCACATGCTCTAAAGATTGTTGACTATAAATCTTTTTTTTATATATAAAAAATTCTCAAAATTTTTGGATATCGAGTGAGACACCGTTTATATACTTGGTTCCGCCATGTTTCAAACAAAATAAATATTCAAATTAAGACGTAAATAAGTGAAGCAATAGCTGAAATAGTCTATAATATTAAATATAAATCATAAAATAAATATAACTGGTAAAATAAACCTAAAAGATAAAAGAAACTTTGATAAGTTTACAATGATACATGCTCGATGAATAAAAAATCATTTGTTATTTTCGATGCCCCTTTCATGACCCACACTATAAAAATTAAATTTTAAGCTTTAACATTAAATTTTAAACTTAAACTATAAATTTTAAAAATATACCTTGTTTTAAATTTTCTAAATTCTAATCTTAAATTTTTAACTCTAAATTTATTTTTTTAACGTAAAAGTATAAATAGATAAAAAAAAAGGTAGTGCCGATTTTTATTTCATGTTGGATCAGCCCAAGCATCGGGGTCTTTCTACCCGCCGTTTAATCAAGCTTTAAACTCAAAAGCAAGGAGACACGGACATGTGGAACGCGAAGACTGGTTCCGCTGCAACTTTCAGCACCAGGCTGGACCACAAATCAAACCTGAGCATATCAATTTGACGTCTGACCTGGAGCACCAAACACCAAAAATACACGCATGATAAAAGTCTAGCAAAATTCCCATTTGCTTGTTGGTCGAGACCCAGCATGCCCATCAAAGACCTTACCTTTCTAACGGCTGCTGTTTAGTCTAAAAACATTGCTCCAAATTGGTAAACTTTTCTTTTTGCAGAAAATGGCAATCTTCATTTCTGATTGTGATTTGAGGAAAAGTTCCATTATCATGGCTTTAACCTCCCTTTCACTTCCATACACTCGAATCCCGTATCAAACACATTCCTGTACTCGACATATACGCTCGAATCCGTCGATCCAAAACTCCCACATTATTGTCTGAAATCACAAATTTTATTTTCTGGTATTCATTAAACTGAAGAGACGAGTCAAACTCTTTTCAAAAGGGTTTGAAATAATAGGAATAACAAATTCACGTATATTCATCATATTGTGGGGACTTTGAGAGCCTACCTGCTTCTATAAATCGCCATTATTTCCTTCTTTCCAAACCCATCAAAAGTCTGTGAACGAAACCGATTCTCTCCCAGAATAAGCAGTGCCAAACTTGCTGGTTAAGGTAGAGGGTTCAAAAGATGTTGTCTACCAAGGCTAGTTGCAATTCCCATGGACAAGATTCTCCATACTTCTTGGGGTTGCAAGTTTATGACAAGAATCCTTTTGATCAGCTTGTTAATCCAACGGGGATTATTCAGATGGGGCTTGCTGAGAATCAGGTAAGTATATATATGAAAAACAAAACTTAAAAAAAAAACACCATTCCTTGTTTGTAATAAATATAATGTGTACTTTGTCTCAGCTATCTTTCGACCTGGTAGAATCATGGCAACGGAAAAACCCGGACGCCATGGGATTGAACAAGGATGGGGAATCTGTATTAAGGGAGCTGGCTCTCTTCCAGGACTATCGCGGTTTACCTGCTTTCAAAAATGTAACTTTCTATATCTACTTACATATGTATATTATTTAAATTCTTTGTTCGAAAACATTTATATATGGTGTCACGATCATTCGTAAAGGAACTGGTCGAATACATGGCGAAAACCAGAGGGAACAAGGTTAAATTTGATCCCAAGAAGCTGGTGCTTGCTGCCGGTGCAACTTCGGCTAATGAGACTTTGATCTTTTGCCTTGTTGATCCTGGTCAAGCTATCCTTCTTCCCACACCATACTACCCGGGGTACGCTTCATGGTTCCGAGTCGATACTTGATATATCTTTCATGTCTGTTTTATGATCTTGTTGCAGGTTCGATAGGGATCTTAAATGGAGAACAGGGGCGGAGATTGTTCCGGTGCATTGTTGGAGCTCAAATGGGTTCAGAATTACCATGTCCGCACTTGCGGATGCTTACGAAAGAGCTCTAAAACTTGAGCTCAAAGTTAATAACGAATCCTTCGAATCCATTGGGTACAACATTGACTAGGGACGAGCTTAACGATCTCATTACCTTTGCCATTGCCAAAAGCATTCATATCATAAGCGACGAAGTTTTCTCAGGAACAGTCTTCGATTCCCCTGGTTTCATTAGCATTATCGAAGCCGCAATGGATCGAAACCTCGAAAGCCCTGATTTATGGAACCGTGTTCGCATCGTTTACAGTCTTTCCAAGGATCTAGGCTTACCCGGATTTCGTGTCGGAATGATTTATTCAAACAATGAATCAGTGGTGAGTGCAGCGACAAGAATATCGAGTTTCGGACTCATTTCGTCGCAAACGCAGTACGTGCTTTCAAACATGTTGGCGAACAATAAATTCATCGGCAAATACATGAAGGAGAACCAAAGGAGACTGAAAAGGAAGAAGGAAATGCTGGTTTCGGGGCTTAGAAAATCCGGAATCGAATGCTGGAAAAGCAATGCGGGGTTGTTTTGCTGGGTGGACATTAGACATATGTTATGTTCCGATACGTTCGAAGTCGAAACGAAGCTGTGGAAGACGATTCTATGGGATGTGGGAGTGAATATCTCGCCCGGTGGGTCTTTCCATTGCAGTGAGCCAGGGTTGTTCAGAGTTTGCTTTGCAAATATGTCTCAAGCAACTCTTCAAGTAGCGTTGAGACGAATCAAGGATTTCGTCCAACATTGGAGGTATGGTTGTGGGATTGGTAATAAGATAAGTAGGAATTTGCCCAGCAATTGGGTTCGCAAATTATCTTCATCTCAAGGTGATGAAATAGGTTAATCCAGTTTTTTTTTTTTTATCCCCCTAAATGTTATTATTTCATATACCGTTATATATATATATATATATATTAATTATTTACATTGCAGCTAGTAAGTTGTATAGTAAAAGCGGAATAGCGGATGCTATTTATTTTAGGAGACATGTGTTCAAAGGAAAATTTTACAACAGGTGTCGAATACCGCTGAACACCATTAACGTTGAACACTATTAAATTGATTAATAAAGATTAAAAATGTCAAGGACTCAACATATAATTAATAATTATTTAAAATAAAATTTCAATTAAACTATTTTTCATAGGAAAAACTACATGGGTGGTCACTCAATTGTCACTCTTTTCCTGTTTTGGTCACCCAATTAAATTTTTCATCAAAACCGTCACTAACGTTTCATTATTGTGACACGACATGGTTTAATAACAATTTTAGTCCATAAATTTTTTACATTATATCAATTTAATCCTAATAGGAAATAACTCATCAAATATTTGAGTTAAACTCCAAATTCCCCGTCCCTTTTCTTCTTCCTCTGCAACATTATTCTAAAAGTTTAGCTAAATTTTTTAGGAAAAAAATACTTTTTTCTAATCGCTAGAAATACAGTCGTGAAATAACCTCTTCTTTGTATCTCACTACTTAACTTTTTCAGGAAAAACAACACTTCTTTTTTAGCTTTTTTTTAAAGAAGCAGAAGATGAGAAGAAAAACGTGTACCCAAAATTTGTGTTTGAAGACTACATGAAGCTATACGCTAGACTGAAATTCCAAGCCAAGGAGTCGAGATTCGAAGCCATAAAAGCCAGAGAAACAACGACTCCCATTGCAACAGATTAAGAAAATTTTACACCTTAGCTAAATTGAGTGCTCAAGAAATAAAGAGTTGTGCTAATCTACTTTAAGCTTTTTTTTCTAGTTGTGTGTGGAAAAAATTTAAAAAAGAAGTCCAGAGTTTTTTTGTTTTTAATCACAAAGTCAGAGTTTAGTATAGCCATAGGTGAGTGTTATGTGGTTTAATAGTCTAAACAGTATCAACAATGTCTATTTCTACAGTACTATTTTATTGTTGTGTAATATTTAAGGAAATTTTACCTTTGAGTTTTTTATTGTTTGTGGGTGGATTTTAATTCATACGATATGCAAAATTAAAAAAGTAATGGTTGACTGCTACATATTTCTAGTAAGAGAAGGAAAAACATAAATTATGCAATAATCACATTCTAAACTGTTTGGTTTTATTGATCCAAAAAAAATTGTTTGGTTCTTTTTACTCTTCGACCATTGTAGCTAACATAATTTAATTAAAATATTTAATAAATTTAAACTCACATTCGTAAATGTAATTTCTTCGAAACTGGTTTTTATAGAAAAAAGTAGTTATAAGTTAAACTTTGGTGAAATTTGGAAGAAACTGTTATTCAATTATTGTTTTGCAAGTTTGGTATTGGAACACAATTATTTTGTGCACATTAGTTTGATTGGGATTCGAATGGGCGTTTAAAGAATCTTTGAATTGCAGGAACAATTTCACACCTGCCCTGCTTCACCTCACATTTTCTATTTCTTCACAACTTTATATAAAATAAATTGATAATTTGAGAATATTTTATGCATAGAATATTATTTAACAGATGATTATAATATTTATATGTGAAATGTTATAAGATTTGTATAAATTAGACTCAAAAAGTGGTGTATGCGAGTAGTTTGGGGAAGTCGAAGAAGCTAAATTGGATTTCAAAAGAACAAATTATGAAACTAAAGTGGTCTTCTATAATCTGAAACTTAATAAGTTGCTCAAAGACGCAAGAGAAATGAAGAGAGAGTTGGCAAATTAATTCTCAGAGTAGTGTTGCATATGAAGAAGAAAAGGTATGGGGAATTTGGGGTTTAGTCTAAATATTTGATGAGTTTTTTCTTATCTAAAATTGTTATTAAATCGTGCCATGTCACAATCTTCATTAAATATTTAACTGTTAGTGACCAAAACGATAACGAAACGAAACATTAGTGATAGTTTTGACAAACAATTTAGTTGGGTGACCAACACAGGAAAATGGTGATAGTTGGGTGACCACCCGTGTAGTTTTCCTATGAAAAATAATTTAAATAATTATTAATTGTATATTGAGTCCTCGGGATTTTTAATCTTTATTAATCAATTTAATGGTGTTCAACGGTGTTCGACGCACGTGGTAGACTCATTCGTGTTCAAATCGCTTTGTCTATAAGGTGTGAGTGCATTGTCAAAGGTTTAAGAATATATGTGGGATAATGGCACATTTTCCCCATGTACTTTCAAAATTTTGTCAATGCGAGGTCTGTACTTTGAAAACGTTCAATCAACCCCCTATACTTTCCTTTTGTCATACAAAGTACCCCCACCCTTAACATCGTTATGTGCTAACGTGACAAGAGACCTCACACTGGCAAATTTTTGAAAGTATAGGGGCAGATGTGTCATTATCCCTAAAGAAAAGTAAAACTTTGTAAATTTTATTGATGAATCGAGTACATATATATAACACATTTACATTGGTATACATTATTCTTAACTATAACTAGCTAACTATGACTAACTTACACCGGTGTAAGTTCTACTGAACTACAGCTAACTAACTAACTATGACTAATTTATACTGGTGTAGTTCTATTGAACTACAACTAACTAACTATGGCTAACTTACACCGGTATAGATTCTACCGGTTTAACCAATATAAATTATTCTTTGGTTCAATAAACGAATTAACTAACAATTTGCAAAATTATTCTTTAGTTCAATAAACTAATTAACTAACAATTTGCAATAAACAACACAAGTTCACTTTCACCATAAGGCATAAACTATTACAGAAACCAACACAATGAAAATCGAACCTAAACCATATTGGTATAATGTGATTATCCATCTTTTTTGGTTCAAAACTTTCTTGTACAATTTTTTTGAGCTTTCAATTTGTTAACCTCCTTCAACAGGTTGTCCATCGCTTCAACGCTTTCATTTTCTTTCAACCATGTGATTTCAGTCCTTAATTCTCTCATCTCGGCTACTAAATTTTGGTTCTCCCTCGTTAGTTCTTCAAAGCTATTTTCAGATTGAATTCAGAACATTTAGACGATTCAAACCATTCGAAAAAAGAACATTTTCCCTGCAAAACACATTACCATAACCTATAACCCATTAAACATCTCTCTGAAATTATTCTACAAAAAACTATCACCTTAAAGAATTGAGCCTCTTACCTCTTCAAATTTTCCGCACCCATAGAACAATCGTCCGAGATTCTTCTCCGCTTTTGAAACACAAACAGGAGCTTTGCATAAGCATTCCATTACTTTAACACCGGTGTAAGTTAGTCATAGTTAGTTAGTTAGATGTAGTTCAATAGAACTTACACTGGTGTAAGTTAGTCATAGTTAGTTAGTTATAGTTAAGAATAATGTGTTATATATATGTACTTGATCCATCAATAAAATTTACGAAGTTTTACTTTTCTTTAGGGATAACGACACATTTGCCCCATGTACTTTCAAAATTTTGTCAATTTGGGGTCTCATTCCACGTCAGCACATAACGACGTTATGGGCTGGGGTACTTTGTATGACGGGAGGAAAGTACACGGGCATATTGAACGTTTTCAAAGTACAAACCCCACATTGATAAATTTTTGAAAGTACAGGGGCAAATGTGTTATTATCCCAATATATATAGTATCACCTTTAAACAATTACAAATAGTTGTATAGTAAAAAAGTTGGAAACTTATAATTAAGTACATATGTGTTAAGGGTGTTAACTTTTAGTAAGTTAAATTAAAATTTTAAATGTGTGAAAATATAAAATTTCGAAGATTGCGAAATTAAATGTAAAATACAATAATTGTTTTTAGTTATATTATGATTAATAAACTAATTTTTCTACAAGAAGTTAATTTTTAAGTTTGAGTCAAGTATAAAAAAGATGAATATATATAATATGATTATAGAAAATCGTTTAAATTGGGACTAATTAGTAGTTAGTATCAAAATATTATAAATGTTTACAATTAAATTTAAATAGAAACTCAAACAACTCAACTTGACTTGACTTGAATTTTATAAATTCGACTCGAAAATATTTCAAATAAAGTTTGAGTTATAAAATATGATTCTTCAACTCGATTAACTTAAATTATTTTAACTTAACTTGACTTGATCAAATGCTCGTTGCATTGGTACAAATAGTAAGAATCGTCCCATAACGAACCTTTGTAGTACCAAATCTAGATTACTCAACTAATAGATTAGATAACGATGGTTAGGGGTGGGAATTGGGTGGGGTAGGGACGGTTTTGCATTCCCCACTCCGTCTCTAACACTTGCGGTTAGGGTTTCGGGGAACTTTTCGTTCTCATACCTTCTCTGTGCGGATCCCCGCGGTTTTCGGAAAGTCCTCATCCCCACAATACTTAAACAAAATTACTATTTTACTAACAAAAATAAATGACCAATTTAGTTTAAAATATAAAGCTGAGATAATTAGATTGGAAGCCGTTACGAGATGATGAAGATTGAAAGGGTGTTGTGTTGGGGATGATTTAGACGATGATTTTAGCTTATATCTAAAAACTAAGATAAAAACATGTTGAGAAACGTGAGTGTGACTAGGTTTGAGAGAAAGTTAAAGCGATAATAATATAGTTAAGATTTTTTATTAAGATATATATATATATATATATATATATATATATAGGTGTACATAGATAAATAAGTATATTTTAAAAAAATTGTAAAATATCGGGATCTTTGCGTATATTTTTTTGGGGATCCCCACGATTATTTATACGATTATGCTTCGGTTATCCCCACGGTTCGGATATAACAATTCCCGTCCCCATCTCCATTTAAGCTTCGGTGATAAAATTTTCCCCGTCCCCGTCTCTATGGGTGAAGATTTCAGTTATTCTTCATCGTGTCGATTCATATCCCCACAATTTTTATATATTTCCCACCCAATTCTCACCCATAGTATGGTTAAACAGAAAAACAAACAAATAAAAAAGAGAGGCAGGGAGCGCGAGCTTAAAGGACAAAAAAAGACGATGGAGAAAGCAAATGCAAATAGAAAGTTACTCTTCTACTTTCATACTTTTTATTTAGTTTCAGAGTATCATAAGTCTTTGAACTTTTAAAAAAATAATTAATTATTTAAACCTTTTTGTGTATTCAGTTAATCTTCCATATTCTAAAATTTCATCAATTTATCTATTTGACCAACATTGACTGTTAAATCTAACAATTTTTCGATCAGTTGATGCAACTTGTTAGTTACAATGTTGGTACTTAGCATTTTTAGTTTTTTTTATTTAAAAAATTCTTTAAAGTTCTAAAAAATTTATAAAAATTATATAAAAATAGTTTTCTAAAAGAATATGTAAATGTTGCATGATAGAACTGTAGTGTATCACGTGACAGTAATATCTCAAGAAAAAAAAGTTAAAAATTAATGGTCAAACTTGGTCAAGTGGCTTAATTCAATTAGTTTATTAGTTTGAGGGTTTAATCGGATGAAATAAAATTAAGTACTTTATTGATTTTTGGGTAAAGTATTAAAATGGTAACTAAACTTTGTCTAAAAATACAAAATGGTAATTAGGGATGGCAAAAAAAATGAAACTAGCGGGACGGGTTGGGTTTTAAAGAAGTTTGGGTCGGGTCGGATTTGAGTTTAGGGTGAAAATTTCCCGACCTGGTTTATTTATAAATATATATTTTACTTATTATATATTATACTTAATATTTTTATTAATTTTCTTCAGGACGGGTCGGGATAAAAATATATTAAACTCAAGTCGAGACGGGTCAGGACTTTAAATTTTCGGGGGGTTCGGGGCGACCAAAAATTCGTCCCCCCCCGTTGTCATCCCTAATGGTAATCAAACTTTCAAAAGTTACAAAATGACAATTAAACTTTATGTTTTGTTACAAAATGATAACTCGGCCGTTAAAGGTCGTTAAGTACTTAACATGACTATTATAAAACTTTGTACAATAGCATATTTAATCCTCTATATTTACACATTTAATCAATTTAGTCCTAATTTGAAAAAAATCACTAAATTTAGCCCTGTTTATTTACACATTCTTTCAATTTGGTTCTTAAAGTAAAATTTCAAAATTGTTCCACTACATTCCCAGTCACGAGACTTGCATAAAATGCTGAAATATGAATTTTTTCCAGCTGAGAACGCCAGTAGCAAGCGAGGGCTCCAAATGCGCAGTTAACAAGAGTCATAGCCAATACAGCCCCAACTGGCACCACAATTGCGTTAGTTGAGGAATCATCCAGAATAACGTTGGTTCCATCTTCAGCTATATTGAACAAAGATACAAGTGTATTTCGTAATAACTAATTAAGAACTTGAACACTTCACCCCGGCTCCACTCTATCTGCCTGCTTCTTTTATCCGTGGGACCTTGGGAATGTTGACATGAAGGAAAAAGCTGTTTGGAGGCCAAATAATCTTTGGGAATTTAGGATCTTCGGTTTTTAAAGATCCTTCTTCCTTCATTTAACCTCTTATCGAGTTCATTATGTGCGCTCCACAACCAAAGGGGAAAGCCACGAGCTGTTTTGAAAGGACTTTTAACATTGCAAATTGAACTTTCGCAGTTAGATAAAATTAACCTAGACTGTGTTTTTAGTTGTTGTTGTTGTTTCTAACGTCGTTTACCGGCCACACCAACCCCAAACAACTATTGGTTTGGTTCTCAACTGTGTTTACCCACATGTTTTAACGCCCAAACAAACGTTTGATGGCAGTTGAATTTTTCAGCTTTTGACCAACGGTCGTCGGAAACAACTCGAAAGGAAGTATAAATATTTGAGAAAATAACTTGCTTCGGAATCAAATTTACCTTGAACACATCTAATAAAAATTTTGACGACACTCCTCACAAATAAAGAAGTTGCGAATAAAATCACATATAGATGAAAATGTAGACTGGCTCTCTCCATCCTCAATCCTCATAGAGAGTGAATGCATTAAAACCCACAAGCCACAACTGCATACAAAATATGTACGATTATTGACGGCTATAAAATCAATTACAGCTGAAGGAAATTCTCTACTATGATTAACATCATATGAAAGGCTGAGAATTGTTGACGACACTCCTCATATTGCTTTGGAAAAAAATTAAATCCCCTAGAAAATTCATATTTCAACATTTTAGGAAAGTTGTGTGGTTGGGAATGTAGTAGAACAACTTTAGAATTTTAATTTAAGGACCAAATTGAAAGAATGTGTAAATAAAGAGAGTTAAATTTAGTGATTTTTTTTGAATTAGGAATAAGTTGATTGAATATATAAATATGAAAGATTAAATGTGTTATTTTAAAACATTTTATATCAGCTACGTTAAGTACTTAATGACCTTTAAAGGCCGAGTTACTATTTTATAACAGAACATAAAGTTTAATTGTCATTTTGTAACGTTTGAAAGTTTGGTTATTATTTTGCATTTTTAAACAAAATTTAGTTACTATTTTGGTACTTAACCCTTGATTTTTTTCTCAAAAGTTAAAGGCTTCAAATACCCTTAAGCCTTTTTATTTGTACTTTTATATTATTTATTATACATATTTTCCACATTGAAAGTAATAATTTTTGACGAGTTATAAATTAACATTTTAATAATTATCATGTTTAATAAGATATCACACATATTAATCATGGGATCACATCACATGTATCCCACATGTATCATGCATGATGTATCAGTCAACTCCTAAGGTCTATCTATCATGCATCAATATTTTATTTTGATCCTTCACCCTATCACTTATGGATAAAGAAAAGCATGGAATCTACAATACAAAATTAAAAGTGGTTTTCAAAATCACAATTATAGTTAAAAGTAGTTAATAAAACAATACCATGCATGAAACGTTTTTATATTAAAAGTTTAAAATTAAAATAAAAAAACTCAATATCCCATTATCCCCTTGTTTTTTAGTCTAATTCTTATTTTTTTAATACAAGTTTTTCCTCAATTATCTCATGAACTATCATTTTGTTTTCAATTATCCTTTACAATATTATTCAGCCTGGATTAGTCAGAACAAAAATCTAAAAAAATTGAAAGGAAAAAAAGTCTTACTCAGCTATTCTAGTAGTATTTATGTTTTAAACAATCACTTAGCTCAATAAGAACACACCATGTGTCATAAAATAAAGAAATTTCAAAAAACTAGAAAAATTAAAAAAAAACGATAAGTTGCAAAAAAAGAAATCCAAAAAACTATAAAAATATTTTTTTCAAATTTTATGTTTTGAATGTATATTTCTTATCAAAAATTCATAATTATATTTATTTTTAGCATGAAAACGTTAAAATTTAAAATATTCTAAAATTATTCTAAGTTTAATAAAATGAATTTTTGGAATTTGTAGTTTTTTTCTTTCTGTTTTTAATGATTTTATTTTGTTTGTTTTTTAAAGCATTTAGAAAATTTAAAAACTCATAAAAATGAAAAAAATCTAAAAGTTTTAAAATTTATGTTTTGAACTTATATATTTTTAAAATTTTAATTATGATTAATTTATTTTTAAAAATTTAAAATCATAAAATAATAAAAAAATGTGAAAAAATATAAAATTGAAAATAACTAGAAAATGTAAAACCCGGAGTTTTTAAAAGTAAATTTTGATTTATTATCAGATTTTTCTTGTTTATGATTTTTTTAAATATTCCTTGTAATTATACCAGTATATTAAAAAAACACGAGTTGAAAAGAAACTTTTGAATAGAGGATAATACCTTTTATGGTTCACTATATTACTAAAATGGCATTAGTAACAAATATTTTAATATATTGCTAACTTTATATACGAACAAGAATAAGAATAATATTAACTAGAAAATAATTTAAATAGATAAAGTTTTAGTAATATTGAAATAGATTTTGTATTTGTATTTGTATTAAATTAATTTTATTGCTTTATATTAATTATCAGTTAATCAATAATATTTGTTACATATCAATTAAAAACATTTGTAACACTACAAAGAGATGTACTAACATCAAATGGTTAAGAATTTTAATTCGAATAGCATATAAAAATATCTCTAAAAAAGCATATAATACTATTTGACAAGAGTTGCTTCCATCCTAAAAAGTTCAATTTCCATTTAACTTGATATTACCCTTAAAATTTTATTATTTAAAGTTTGACACTTAGAATTTTACATTTAATAATACTTACACAAGTTTATAGAAATTTTACATTTAATAATACTTACACAAGTTTATAGAGTTTAGATACACAAGCTGTGTACACAAGTTTGTTAAATTTAAAATTTATTGTAAACCTTTAATGATTTTAATATAATAAATATTTTTTAAGAACTTAATTGTAAAGCAAACAAAATTTTAAAGTGGCCCAAATTGACAAATATTTTAAAGCATATTTGATTCTAAGTCAAAAAAGACGTAAAGCCCTAAAATTTTTCTAAGTGTTTTAAAGGCCAAACTATTGAAATACGCCCAGGCGTATCAATACGCCTCTAAGCGTATCGATACAATTTTTGAAACATTAGCCACTGTGAGCATCTGTTTCGATATGGCTCTTTCCGTATCGATACGGCCTTCATACTGGGTTTAAGTTTTAAGCATTGCGTACCGATACGCCACTAGGTGTTTCGATACGCATTAAAGATTTTTTTTCAAATATCGGCATTTAATGTTATAGGCGTTAGAGTCAGTTATCGGGAAAGACCAATTTTAAAATGTCGTTGGACTCGTATCGATACACCCTCAAGATGTACCGATACATGTTTAGTCAGTAGCTCATGTGAACAAATTGCATCGATACTTCTTCCGTATCGATACGCCCCTTTGTTTTCACTAAGACCGCACCGATACGCTTCCCCACGTATCGATACGCCCTATTATTTTGTGCACAACAACTATTTCTTCTTATAGACAGGTACCGACACAGGCCTTCGTGTACCGATACAGATGGTTGATCAAGAGCATTAATTGCGCGAAAAATGTAGCCCAACGGCTACAATAATGGTCTCAACCACCCATATGGCTAGAAATCAATGCAAGGGTATAAAAGCAAGCCTCCAAAGCACCAGCAACAACCATTGAACCATCAAGCAACATCCAAGCATTAATTCAAACCTTTGTGCCTTATAGAGTCATATATTTGTATCCAACTCATTGAAGTTCTTCATTGTAATTCTTTATTTAGAGTTTGGGGTGTGTTTTGATTGTAATTGGGTAATATCTATCTTGTGAGAGATATATTTAGATTGCCAACTTCTTTTTTGTATTGAGAGATTTTTTGGGTCAATCTTTGGGTAGAAAGATTGATCGATTGTAAAGGTTACCTCCTAATCCTAGAAAAGGGGAAGAAAATCTAGTTGATTTTATTGAAAATCCTTAGTGGGAGCTAAGGTAGTGGATGTAGAGCTTGTTAGAAGCTTTAACCACTATAATTGCCTTTGTCCTTCATTTTTCAATTTCCTTTTTGCTTCCTCAAATTTTAAATAGCCAATTCACCCATCTTGACCAAATCACTATCATTTGATCCACTCAACAATTATAATTGAAGGGTTTAGGTTGTAGAGTTTAAAATTTATAAATTAAGGGTTTAGGTTTAAGGTTTTAGATTTAGGAATTTAGATTATAGATTCTAAAGAAGAATTGTATAATATTTTTTTACACAGTTTATGTATCACAATATAATCAATTTTTTTAGTGTGGTTTCAAGTTTGTTTTTAGTATTTGTATTTTTTAATCAATAATATTTTCGAGTAAATGTAAATATTTTTTTTTATATTTTGAAACTAAAAATTTGAACAAATTAAACTGGATAAATATTAAATGAGGTATGATTCACTTACATAGTGTACAAACTAAAAGTTTTACATTAATTTTGAACCATTAGATGAGTCTAAATTTATAGTTAAGATGATTCACTTCTCTTTCTCCCTTTAAAAATCTTTTCATTTTCAACTTTTTAATCCCAATCATCAATTTATATTCATCAAATGACTCACAATTAACGAAAAACAATAAAAAAATTACATCTTATAACTGAATCTTATCTCATATCAAATTGGACTTCATATTCATCTTAAATTGGAACAAGTTTGGCTTTATTTACATCAATTACTCAAATTATTATTTGAAATTCTTCATTTACAAAATATGTTATATTTATATGTTTAAATTATGTTTGCGTGAGATAAAAGAATTATTAAATAAAAATATTACACGTGCATACGCGTCAAAGAAAACGAGTAACTAAAACAAATTCAGGATCCTTATATATTAAGAATAGAGCTTATTAAGTTAACAAATAAGATTAAAAGGTAACATCTATACTTATTTCCTTATCATACCTTATCAAATACATTGTGTATTATTTTTTTAAAATCTAAGATGATGACGTGTAAAATATTTTTTTTCAGAATTTTAAAATACAAATAATAAAAAGTCAGGCATAATTAAGTTTGCACGACTCTGATTCGTCACCGACCGCAGTTCCACTTCAGATAAATTAGGTCGCGAAGCGCACTAACAAAACCTGCCAACCAAACAAAGAAACTGTAGCGAAAGGAATCGAAGATTGTGGCGGTTGTCGAATAGAGTAGTGGGATCTCACATCTATTACCGACTTCCTAATTCTCCGCCACGTGGCGCTTCTGTCGCCATCGCGGTTAAGAAAATCATTGCTCTTTTTGATATTTTCCGCCATTATTTAATTCCCACCCTTTCAAACGTGGCATTCGCTGGAATGTTCTCACTAATCAGAAAATGAGTGTGTAATTATTATTATTTGAATTTTTTTTAAATTAAATTCTTTTCGAAGATATTACCGTCTAATTTATTTCTGAAATTAGGTCTCTTGATTATGTTTCTCTTTCCGCAAAATTGCTTGAATTTTATTTCTTTTTTGGTTATTATTTGAAGTTAAAGGAAAAGCATAGCATTTGGCGTATAAGTAATAAATTCAAAGTTTTGCAAGTTTTTGGTTTCCTACTTTTTTAAGCGGATAATTTTGCTTCAGAATCTCATCGCCTTCGTGTTGGGAACCTTTTCGAAGTTCTTACGCTATACAGGGCTCTGATATTTGCCCAGGTACTTTACTTTATTTAATCGTTCTTTCTTTTGTTTGAGTTTCCGTCTTGGACTGATTGTTTGGAGCATTTTCTCGTTTTAATTTGAATTTTTATTACTTTAGTTTTTGTATAATCTTCTGTTGTGGAACTATAGAGAAACGTGGAAATTTAATCAGCCAGGAAAAAAAAAGTAGTTTAGAATTTTTGTTTGCTCTATTACTAGAAAGGAATTTGTTTATTTCTTTGAAGTTTGATGCTGTTTTCCGTGCGCGTTTAGTTTAAGCATTGCTTTTCTTACTTGAATTGAATCGTTTGTTTTGTGATTTGATCGATGAGAATGTAGTTAAATTTCGGTTTCTGAACTATGACAATTCCCGAATCAATTTTGCAGCACTCCATTCTGTGACAGACTACTCTCTGCATTAGTTGTCTTGACAAAAAAAATTATGTTTTGAGCGAATTGAAAGTAATATTGATGTCCTTGCTCGGTTTAGTGCTTTAGATATTGAAATTTCTAAAGCTTGAATAAAAGGATTTAGGGGACTGAGATGGATATCGGAGCTCTTTTAACTTCTGCCGGAATCAATGTAGCTATATGTGTTGTGCTGCTGTCATTGTATTCCATACTGAGAAAACAGCCGAGCAATGTTAGTGTGTATTTCATGCGGAGGCTTATTTCAGAACAAATAAAGCCTGATCATTTCGGCATTGAAAGACTTGTGCCTTCTGCAAGCTGGATCGTGAGGGCCTGGCTAGCAACTAATGAAGACATATTGGCTGCTGGTGGCGTGGATGCTCTAGTTTTCTTGAGAGTAGTTGTTTTCAGGTGATTAAGTTTTGCTATTAAGTTTCTCCAAAAAGACTACACTTGCAGTTATGTCCGAAAACTTTTGAAGTGCTTTTATGTTTCAATTATGGTTGGTCGGTGTCTGTTTTCTCTTTTGCTGGTTTACCAACTGCACTTCTATCTTCCTCTTGTTCTTTACAGTATTCGGATATTCATCATTGCTGCTATGATATGCGTTTTTCTAGTGCTTCCAGTAAATTATTATGGACAAGAAATGGAGCACAAGAAAATTCATGCAGAATCACTGGAAGTATTTACTATTGGAAATGTAAAAGAAGGCTCAAAATGGTATGTTAATTGGACCCATTATTACGATTGGATAGTTGCTTTAGTTCCTTCTTACAATGAAATGTAATTCGGATGCTGCCATGTTGAAACATGAATGTCATAACCAGGAATGAAATTTCTACTTGTGATGACCTGTAGAATTCTATTTTACCAAGTTTTTGCATGCAACCCAAAGGAAGAATCCAAGATTTTTGCTTATTATCTACCGTACATCTATAAAATTCCTGGGAGAAATCTAATTAAGAATTGGTTTCAAGTCCTCAAAGCAATGACTTTTTAAAGTTGTATGTTTCACTAGCTGCGCTTCTTCAGGCAGGAAAGCGATTTCCTTTCCTACAAGACCCATGAAAATAATCAAAAGAGCGTTTTATTAAGATGCAACTCCAACATAGTGGTTTTTTTGGTAAATTAGATTGGATAAAACCAGCTATCATTGATTGTTTTTCTTTTTGTTTTAAAAATATTCCAGGTTTTGGACGCACTGTCTTGCATTATATGTCATATCCTGCTCAGCTTGTGTTCTACTTTACTTTGTAAGGATTTGCATATTGAAATGCATTCTTTACTCATATATGGTTTGACTTCTACTGATGCATTCTTAAACTTCCTCTAGCATTCATTTAATATCCCTTCTTTGCTGTAGGAGTACAAAAGCATCACTAAAATGAGATTAGCACATATTACTGGATCTCCTGTGAATCCAAGTCATTTCACAGTTTTAGTCCGTGGCATCCCGTGGTCTCGGGATCATTCCTACAGTAAGATGGTAGAAAACTTCTTTTCAACTTACTATCCAGCAAGCTATGTGTCCCACCAGATGGTATATCGAGCTAGTAGAGTTGACAAATTAATGGTATGCATCTATCTTGAGTGACTATATTAGGGATGTAAAATATATGGTTTTATTTATTTATCTTTTTTAGGGGAAGGGGGATAGCGGTTGTGCAATGATTGAACCCAGGACTAGTGTCAATCAAAGACTCAATACCAAGTCTTTTGCCACTCCATTTGTGGTTCAGTCGACATATGTGTTTTTTATTTGAAAAGGCTTTAATTTTAAAATTTTCTGTAGTATCTTTTTTCTAAAGAGAAAAAGGACTTAGCTTTTTTTGCTTTAGTGCAGTTATTCACTACTTTCTTGACGTCTAATGAATGAATTGGGTGAAAAAATGTTGCTTTTTGTATCATTTTGTTCTATAGACCAAATAAAGTGGCTTCTTTATTGGAATTCACAACTCAACACATGATATGAAACCTGAGAGAAGTAAAAGAAAATATATCCATTGCATATTATCTCTGATAGGTAGGTAATCTTGATTTCTCAAATTTGATTTTGGGACCGTATTTTAAATCTCTACATCATTGACTTTGTTCAGTGTTTATGCACTTATGACTTGCTACTGCATACCAAACAATTATTCTTTACTTATTTTAGAATATAAAATAGGGATTACTAACCTGATTCTGGTTCTGATGCATTACATTTAAGTTGAATTTTTCAATTTCTTATTTTTATTTGGTTGTCTTTACTAGGTTTCTTTTTAATTGAACCGAGTGATTTCAAAAATAAATGTGTATTTCACCTACTCTATGCTCATTCTACTCTGCTATGTGCATGCAATGTTCTGTTTGTTTTATAGTCTTCAACAAGTTCTATGTATATTCTAACAATATTTTCTTAGCAGAAGGATGCAGAAAAGATGTACAGAGTGCTAAAATCCATTGAATCGCAGAGAAAAGATAGTTATATGCCATGTTGTCTTTGTGGTGGAACTACACATTCCTTTAAGGCACTTAACATTGAAGCAGAAAGTGTTAAGAGTAAAACCAGTGGTGATGGGCTGCAACCAAGTCAAAGAGAAAAGCTTGAAAAGGTTGAAAATCTTGGAATTATTAGTCTAATAATTTTGATTTCTGGGCTGTAGTAATATTATAGTTTATGTATTCCCTTCCAATGGTTTGTCGCCAAAAGTTACCTCATCTCATATAGTGTTCAGTCATCAAAGTCATTTGCGTTTTATATCTCCTCTGGGTTATTTTAATGTGCTATAGGCACGTCGGTTCCCCATGATCTAGTTTTTCCTCCGACATCGATATAGATCTGATTTTCTTGACCCTTGCAATATCCCTCATTTGATGCTAAAGAGCAATTTGCATGCTTGCTTTGATGCTTAACATGTTATTAATCTCAAACCTCGCCGAGATGGGTGTTTCAGCGTAATGCTAGATTGGGTACCTCCTTTTCTAGACAATTATGATGTGAAAAAAGAAAGTTGCATTGTTGAATTTGAGAGATTAGTTTCCTCCTGTTGTGATAGATGACATGGCAGCATTAGCTAATTGGTAATTCCAACCATTGTATGAATATCGGATATAGTAGTGGCCTTCCACATTATGTTAATGGTTTCTTTAAACTGTTATTTCTTTCCCAAATGCATGATCATTTTCTTGATTTCTTTAGAGACTCTTCTCCCTATGCGGTTTCAATCTTGTTCCCTGCCCTTAAATTTATTCAGTGTTATTATGAAGTAATGACCTGGCACTGCTTGCTATACAACTACTTTTACTTATTTTAGAAAATAAGATAGGATTTAGAGTGCCAGTACATTGTATTTAAGTTGAATTTTCCAATTGCTCATTTTCATTTGGTTGTTGTTATTATTATTATTTGAAAATGAGCTTTTTTTTAACCTTTACTATTCTTATTCTATTCTGCAGCAACACACAATGTTCTGTTTACTTTATAATGTGTCTATATTCTCTAACAATGCCGTCTTGCAGAAGGATGTTGAGAAGATGTACAAAAAGCGAAAAACCCTTGAGCTACAGAATAAAGAGAGTTCTATGCCATGTTGTCTTTGTAGTGGAATTTTACGTTCCTTCAAGGTGCTTAAAAATGAAGCGGAAAGTATTGAGCGTAAAGCCATCAGTGATGGGTTACAACCAAGTCAAACAGACAAGGTGAAAATTTTCAAATAAGTAGAGTTTAAAATTTTAATGTAAGGGTTATAGTTGTGTATAATTTGTATGTTCCTTTTTGGTGATTTGTTTCCAAAAGTTACACATATCACAAATTACTGTAAGTTCCATAATTGAATTTGTGCAAGTAGTTTTTTGCTGTTAGAATTTATGTGAGCATTTACTGTAATCGATAATTCTAACAATTGTATGTCAGATATAGTAGCGGCCTCCTACATTATCTTAACACTTGTTTTTTAAGCTGTTATTGCCTTCCCAACTTCATGGTCATTGTCTTGATTTCTTTATGGAGACTTTCTCCCTATGTGGCTCAATCTTATCATTCCCTGTAGCTATCATGTGGTGTTTGATTTTTGAAATCAAATATTGATCTCTAACTTCTAAACCTTTGATGGAACGGCCATGAGATACCCTATGTTATTTTGGTCTTTGATACAGGAACGCCCAGCTGCTTTTGTTTTCTTCAGGACTCGTTATGATGCTGTTGTTGCTGCACAAGTTCTTCAATCATCAAATCCCATGTTATGGGTGACACAACTAGCCCCAGAGCCAAATGATGTTTATTGGTCAAACCTCTCCATACCCTACAAGCAAGTTTGGCTCCGTAAAATAGCAACTCTTCTAGGTGCTATTGTTTTTATGTTCGTGTTCCTTCTTCCAGTTACATTTGTACAAGGCTTGACTCAACTGGACCAGTTAAGACAGACTTTTCCATTTCTTAGAGGACTTTTGAAACAGTAAGTATCATTCTGCTAACTATATTGCTAAAGTTGTGTTACGTTGTTAGCCTTTATTACACTGCTATCATTACACATTGCAGTCATGGCTGATGCCTGATGCAGCAAAATAGAATATGGAATTTGCAGCATGTTAGAATATATTTAATTATGCATTTATACATAAACAACACATGAAAAGAACCATACTTGTCAAACCCTTTTGCACTTCTATATATCTACCATTCTAAGCTTTTACGTTATCATTTATTTATATTGACTTCCTCAAGGAAATCAGAATCCCGGAATAGATGGTGCTATCTTGTTTTTGGAAACTATATGGAAAATAAATGCTTGGAATTTCATGTACACTGGAATGATATGAGCATTATGCTTAAATATTTTGAAAATGTTGTGGCATATACTGAGAATAGACACAGAGTGAAGGCTCTTACAAGACAATCTCTATGTATAAATAAGAACAGAGATGTAAATAGGAGAATACATAATTATATCCCTTGACCATCAGATCTATAGCTTTCTGTTCCTTGTTTAATCTGCTGCAATATATTTGCTTCTGACAACTGATGTATTGCAGATGAAATTTGTTTTTTATCGACTCCTTCCAGTATTTATATACATTATATCTAGGAACAAATTATTTCATGATCTTGTTAAAAGTTTTGGGTTTTAACTACTTTTATATACATATAATATGGACACTTGAGAGTGAAATTATTCAGGAGCTAGTACTGCTAGCTTCTAATTGACCAACTTACAGAAGTAATTTGTTTTATTTTATACATCATAGTTTGCTGTTTCTTGGTTATTAGAGGAGAATAGATTTGACTTATTCGTGAACCTGTCCGGTTTGTTCATATGTGCAGCAAGTTCATGAACCAGCTTGTAACAGGTTACCTGCCAAGTGTAATTCTGATGCTATTTATGTATGCTGTTCCACCAACCATGATGCTGTTTTCTACAATTGAGGGAGCTGTTTCTCGTAGTGAGAGGAAAAGAAGTGCATGTGTCAAAGTTCTGTACTTCACAATCTGGAATGTTTTCTTCGTTAATGTTCTTTCTGGATCCATAATTAGACAATTGAATGTTTTCTCGAGTGTTAGAGATATACCTACGCAGCTTGCTAAAGCGGTGCCAACCCAGGTAACTTCCCATGCCACTCCATAATATTTGGTCTAATGGAACCTCAATTCTTCCAACTTCATGGCAGAGTTTCAGATGCATCTAGATTTAGATTGTCTTGGTCTATAAGAGATGCATTGTATGCTCTTTTTTATATATATGAATCTAAATTATACTTTTGAAAGTTATTACCTTTCCTGAGTTTTAAAATTGTGATAGCCAACTTCTTGTTTTAACAAGCCTGCATGGCAATACTTTACTCTTGTGTTTTTTTTTTTAATGTAATCTGAATATGAATCTTCAGGAATATTTCTGACAGTCATTGTTGTTCTTTTCTTCTTGAGTGAATGCAGGCTACCTTCTTTACCACTTATGTTTTAACATCAGGCTGGGCAAGCTTGTCCTGTGAAGTAATGCAACTTTTTCCCTTTTTTTGCAATTGGTTCAAAAGATTCATACTAAGAAAGCAGGAAGAGCCATGTAGTAGTTCTGCTCTAACCTTCCCTCACCATACCGAAATCCCACGACTTCTTCTGTTTGGACTGCTTGGTTTCACTTGTTCTATCATGGCACCCTTAATATTGCCCTTCTTGTTGGTTTACTTCTTTCTTGCTTTCCTTGTCTACCGGAACCAGGTGTGTGTTTCCTGATCAATTTTGTGCCCTTCTTTTTGTTAATCAAATAATAGTGCATTTTGTTTGTAACTGTTTGGTTTGCGCCGACTTGTTTCTTAGTATATCTTTGCTTATTGAGTGGATCTTGTTTATTCACACTAATAAAACCAAGCTAAGAGAATAGGATTCTAGATTACAATATGTTAAACAAATTGCACATTTTGGATATTGAAAAGTTTTTCATAGAGTGGATTGAGCTGTTGCTGGAGTATCTATGAGAGGATTAATCATTTTTATTTGAGTTTTTGTTCACACTAAAGCAGTCCCTATTAAAATTATTGTAAAATGTCAAAAGTAAATATGGTGAATTCGAGCAATGAAATGGTGTGAATGAACAGCCAAAATCCCCCTTAGTGATTCTTGGAAGTAAATTCCAAGCTTTACAACCTATATGCCAACCTTGTTTATAAAACAATCGTTTAGCAGTGGAAAAGCTTCTTTATCGAATTTACATTCTAAGCTTTGATGTCCTCAGTATTATAGAATATGTTAATACTTTTTTTGTACTTAGAAGTAGCAAGCACATAATCCGCCCCTGTAGTTTTTCACATATATGTTACAAGGTGTGTTTTCTATTCTGCATGACGATATTATTCAATTAAGTACAGAGACAGATTCAGAAGAATTCAATTTCTACCTGTTCTTTGATCATGCTTTTTTCTTTCTTTTTCCCCAGATTCTCAATGTATATGTACCAAAATATGAAAGTGGGGGACTGTTTTGGCCTATTGTTCACAACACAACTATCTTTTCTTTAGTGTTGACGCAAGTTATCGCCCTTGGGGTCTTCGGTATAAAAAGATCACCGGTTGCTTCTGGTTTCACCATTCCCCTTATACTTTTAACTCTTCTGTTCAATGAGTACTGTAGGCAAAGGTTTTCCCCTGTTTTCAAGAGGAGTCCTGCACAGGTAAGAATCATAAATCTCTCTCTCTCTCTCTCTCTCTCCATCAAACTTCGTAACCTTTCGCTTTTTTTGGTGTGATGGATTGGTTGTTCAGGTTCTTAAAGAGAAGGATAGACAAGATGAGAATTTGGGTAGAGCAGAAGAGATTTATAAGTTGTTACGTACAGCGTATTGCCAATTCCCATTACTTTCTCCAGACTTGTCCAGTTCTCAGGACCCGTCCACTTCTCAGGAATTGTCCATGCCTGGCAACAGCGGGCAGAACAAAGATCACGAGAGTTCCAAAGATCCAGAGTCTCCTAATCCAGGTACAGTTGTTCTAATTCTAACTGGTTCTTGACGTCTTTCCATCTAGAATCACTTCGTAATTGCTTGAATATGTACTTTTAGACTTTCAGGAAATCAGCTTGTTAAGTTAAACGAAAAGTAGGCCGTTCATTCGCATTTCGGAAGGGAAAGGTCTAGTATACAAACCAAATTGGTTGATAGAAACATCCATTTAGAGGCTCCGTTAATGGTGGCAATGGGATTCAGAAAATAGTACACAAGTCGACAGATTTTGCTCTACAAAGACTACAAATGAATTACTTTTGTCATTTTAGTTCTCATTTTTAATGGGGCAAAGTTAGTAGAGAAAAAGTCCTTTCATATGTATACTCAAAAAAAAAAAAAATGTACAGTTTCAAAGGAAAGTGTTAATATCCCTGTTTGATGTGTATACATGATTGAGATGTTGGACCAATACTCTTTTGTACAATTTTGGTTATGGGTTAATTACTTAAGCAAATAGTATTTGGTCTGTTCGAAAACCGACGAAAATACACAAATTTTATTATGGATATGCTTGAATGATGAAAATAACATAAAATAATTGAGAAGAAAATGACACTGCTCTGCAACTTCTTTACCAATATTTCAATGCAGGTTAAAATTTCATCATTCTGTGTATGCAGCTTCTGAAATACTCGCTATTTGTTTAGTTCATTTAACTGCCACAGCACAATTAGTTCAATGTGTGATTTTACAGAATTCAACTTTCTGCAACTCCAGATGAAGATCCATCTTTCACGGAAAACAAACCGTCTCCATTTCCTGCCTCCAAGCTTCTCCATAGCCACAAAACTTGCATCAATCCACCGTTCACGACATGCAAAAGAAACAACCTTGTTTGTATCGCGAAAAGCGCAGAAACAAACTTGAAAACAACAAAGAATCCACCCATTGCCAAGAGCTGCCATTTCATTTCCAAGTCCTTTCCCTGCTAAAACAGCAAAAACCCAGAATTACAGTAAACCAGGCATTCACAAATTATCACATATTAAAGAACAGAGTATGTACCTTGAATCTTCGGAATACTTCTCCGGATGTTTCTTTCAGGAAATCAGATGTCAATAATCCAACAATCAGACCAAAGGGTATCATTAATTCTTGGTTTCTGGATATAGAAAACATGAAATCCGACAGACAGCTGAAGACAAAAAATGCAACGAAAGACAACTCCAATGCCTTCTGTCCTGCAATAATTAGTTTCTCCAGCAATAAGTTCTCAGCTTTTTTCCAAGGAAAAGATTTTACAGAATCGGGGCTATTATCCCATAATTTGTTCTTGATGACAGCTAGTTGTTCCTTGATCTTAGTTGGATCCCTAAACTGCGCCATTGTTATTTTCATTTGACATTTTGGAGAGACTCGACAGCGACGGCGACTGTTTAATTGCAACGGAAAACTATGGAGCTGAGACGAACAAGGCTGGTACTGTTCATATTGCTTAACCTGTATGACGAATTCAATGATTAAGCTTAGAAAATAGACAAAAAGGGCGTGCCGTCGACGAAACAAACTGGAGTCTTGTGCTAATTTCATGTTCCATTTCGATATGAGAACCCAAGTTTACGTCGATTTTATATATGCAGAGAATAAGTTGAAGGAATACCTTGATATTCAGAGTTGAAGGCAACACGGAGGACGCCAAAAGCGCCATTGTTACACGAAAATACTTTCCTGGGAAACACCACAGAGGTTTGTTATGTGTGTAGGCCTCTAGGGTTTAACTTGTGGAGACGACGATTCGTTGAAGGGATGGGTTTCTGATCCTTATGGGCTGAGTCTCAATCCAAAAGCTCTGGGTCCGATTGGGCCTTTACGGATCAAAAAATTTGGCAAGGAAAAACACGAAAATTTATTGTATAGTTTCAAAACCTTTAAAACCTATTAACGAGTTGGTTCAATAGGTGCAATCGCTTAAGTGAGTATCGGATTTGATGGCTTGTGTATGCAGAAAATTTTCGTTGGGTGACTCACCCACTAAAATCAGATGTACGGTGTGAGTCGGTCCGAATTAATTAAAACAAAATCCTGAAAAATCGAGAGAACAACTAAAAAAAACCTCTATGAGGGCTCAATTAGCGTCACTGATTGAGTGATTAAGATCAAATATACGTTTAGGAAAGAAAATCAAGTAACAGATGGATTGATAAGCCTTGCTTTGCAACGTCCTATGAAGAGAACAACTAAAAAGAACCTCTAAGAAGGCTCAATTAGCGTCACTGATTGAGTGATTAAGATCAAATATACGTTTAGGAAAGAAAATCAAGTAACGGATAGATTGACAAGCCTTGCTTTGCAACGTCCTAGAAGGCTTCATATTGTTAAGTGCATAGAAGTTCTATAATTTTAGCCCTTTTACTCATGATTATTGTTGATCTTAAGCCTATTTTAATTGCATTTTGTTAGCCAATCATGCATCTTTGCATTGTTTCATCTAGTGTGATGCTTGAGTACATATTTTAGATGTTTTCGGTGGAAAAAAGGTACTGCTGGTGGTTGCCTATTATGTGAGGGATTAGTTGCCCGAGCAAGCTGGAAGTTGCCGAAGCAACTGGAAATGAAGAAAATGGAAACCTGCGACTTTTGGGGAGTGATCCATGCGATTCATACAAGCTTAAGGGATGGAAACAAATCCCAAAAGAAGTTGGAATTCCATGGAGAAGTCAAGGAGAGATAAAAGTCCAAGAAGTTTAAAGGAGAAATTGGAGGAATAAATAAATAAAAGAGTTTATCTTTTTTATTTTATTTTAATCCACTCCAAACTCTTCCTCATCCATCTGAATCATCTCCTATAAATCCAAAGGACTTAGACGCAGCCAATAGAGCGCAGAAAAAAGAGAATTCGAGAGAGGTTGTTATTCATCTTCTTCCGTTTTTTCGGTTAATGCTTTTGTTGGGAATTTATTTTGTGTTTATTTTAAACCCTGCCATGAACTAAACTATTTTGGCTACGGTTATTATGTTGATTGGTTGAGAAACGATTGAAGTTTGTTTTTAGGTTATTGAATGCTATTTAGTTTGAGGTTTTCTTATTTTTGGTGTTTGAATTTTGATTATGAGTGAATTGGGAGAGGATCTCGTGATTGCATTTATTTATCTAATATCGGGAGAGTTAGATTCAAGAAACGGATAAGCATGGTTTTCACACAATCAATCAGAAAGTGAGAACTAATTCGGCTTAGGAATAAGTTATGAATTTCAACGGCTAAGGGAAGCGTAAAATCGGTTGATGTTCACCCAAGGTTAACGCAGGAATGTATCACCAAGGCTTGATCTATTGACTAGTGTTTCTAATTAGGGATAAGGAGAAGCCACTGAAGAACACTTTGCCGAATCTCAAAGAAATCGATTAGTTGCCCAAGCAATCATATAGTCATCCAGTTGCTCAGGCAATTGTTATATTAATTGCTCAAGCAATCGCTGTTTCAGTTGCCCAGGCAATCTGGATGTTGAAGTTGTCAGGCTACTTGAGTCGACTCAGTGTTCATTGCCTAAGACGAGCTCAATCAATTATCACACCATGACCCATGATAATCCAGCCTATTCTCTCAATCATTCAATTTCCCTTTAGTTTACTTGCTTTCTTTATTTTACTTTTCTATTCAACCAACTATCATTACTTGTGTTTTTACTTTCTAAGTGCAGGAAGACAAATTCTTAAAGTAGCACCAATCTCTGAGGAGACGATATCTAAACTATACTATAACTTGCGACGTGTATACTTGCACCAATTGCGAAACACTCAAAACACGCAACAAGTTTTTGGCGTCGTTGCCGGGGATTGGCAATAGCGACTTTGTTTTTATTTTCTTGCACCTTTATTTCCTTTTTTTTTTAGTTTATTTCTAATCGGTTTCAAGGGCCTTATAACTTTGGTTTTGCATCTGTGTATGACCAGGGCGAGACCAACAGCATAAGACTACCCATTCGAACCCGAGATAGAACGAGTTCTTTATAGAAGAAGATGAGAGCAACGAGTAGCAATGGCAGAACAACAAGGTAACCCAGTCGGTAATCTAAATGCCAATATTAACCAGAACATCGTAATAAGAGGAGGAGGAGATCAAGTTGTACAACCTGCTCGTAACAGACCTATTCGAGACTACTTAGAGGAAGATCTCAACGGCTTCAATCCAAGAGTTGTCGCACCGGAGATAGAAGCTGCCCACTTTGAATTAAAGCCTGTGATGTTCACCATGATCAACACAATTGATCAATTTGGCGGCTCAGCAACTGAAGATGTCAGAAAACATCTCAAATCATTCCTGGAGATTTGCAATTCATTCAAGCTACAAGGAGTCCATGAAGATATCCTAAGAATGAAATTATTTCCCTATTCACTAAGGGATAGGGCAAAAATGTAGCTGAATAGTATACCATCCAGATTTATAAGATTTTGGATGGATTTGTATCGTGATTTTATTGCTAGATTTTAGCTCTACAAATATGACTGATAAGTTACGCAATGATATTACTTCTTTTCGGCAGACAAACGATAAATCCATGTACGAGGCTTGGGAGCGATACATAGAGCTTTTACACAAATGTCCCATGCACAGATTCCCACTGTGGACGCAAGTGATGATGTTCTACAACTCAATGAACACTCCGACAAGGATGATGCTAGATTCTTCAGCAAATGGCATACTCCTCGACAAGTCACCTGAGAAAGTAATAGAGATTCTGAACCATCTTGCCAAGAACGACTATCAGTTCCCAACCACCCGAAGAGGAATAGTCAGACGCAACGCCACAATAAACGAGCTTGATTCATCAGGATCTATTTCTGCAAAATTGGCCGCCTTAACTAATATGGTTAAGAACATGCAGCGACCTAGCAACCCACAAGAGGTTAAGGTAATTGGTTCATTTTGTGAATTATGTAACGATAATCATGCTTCTTTTAAATATCTACAGAACCCAGAATCTAGTTTTTACGTTGGAAACTACAACTGGAACAGTAATGTGATGTCCAACACCTACAATCCAGCCTGGAGGAAGCACCCTAACTTCTCATGGAGTAATCCCAGCTACGCCCTCAATCAGAGCAGTCAAAATGCACAAGCAACATGATTTCAACATAACTTACCACGTCAACAGATGCCACAAATGCCGCAACAACAATCAACTCCATCTAGTTTTTTGGAAAATTCTCCCAATGCTTTCATGTTAAAAATTGAATCTTATATGGATTAGAATAGTAATTTCATGAAAAAGACTAATGCTTTTATGAACAGGACGAAGATGAGATTGCAAAATCAAGAGGTAGCTTTAAAATCCTTGGAGACACAAGTCGGGAAATTCGCTCAGAACTTGAATATGAGACCACCAGGCGGTTTACCCAGCGATACTGAAGTCGCTAAGGGAGCAAATCATGAGCAATGCAAAGCCATCACTACTCGGAGCGACTGACAACTTAAGGAAACCCAAGCCACTCAACAAAGATCACTCAACTGAGAGAGCAGCCCCATATCCAGACAGATGAATCCAGCAACAAAACCTCCAATAAAAATGACGAGTCAGAAATTGCCAAGGTAACTCCACATACCCTTGCCTCGGCAGGTCCTGAAGCCACTGCCTCGGCAATGCCTAATGCCATCGCATCGGCAACCAAGAATGCCTCAGCAAGCCCTGATGCATCGACAATTCCTCAAATCAAATTCCAATGCAAAAAATAGATTGAGGACATCCGACTTCCACCACCATTTCCACAGAGGTTGAAACAAAATAAGCAAGAATACCAGTTCAAGAAGTTCCTCGACATCTTGAAGCAAGTCCACATAAACTTTCCATTGGTTGAAGCAATAGAGCAAATGCCAAACTATGCCAAGTTCCTTAAAGACATTGTCTCTAAGAGAACAAGGCTAGGAGAATTCGAAACAGTTGCTGTAATGGAAGGATGCATAGCCATGCTACATAACCGCATGCCACCCAAGTTTAAAGATCCCGATAGTTTCACCATACCATGTTCAGTCGAAACCCATTATGTCGGGAAGACATTGTGTGATCTTGGAGCAAGCATAAATTTGATGCCAAAATCAGTTTTCCAGAAATTAGGAATCGGGAAGGCAATACCAACAACAGTCATGCTACAGCTTGCTAACAGATCCTACGTGAACCCAGAGGGAAAAATTAAAGATATACTGGTAAGAGTTGATAAATTTATTTTTCCTGCTGACTTTATTGTTTTGGATTGTGAAGCAGATGAATTCGCCCTAATTATTCTTGAGAGACCCTTCTTAGTAACAAGAAGAACCTTGATCGATGTTGAAAATAGAGAACTCACGATGAGGGTGAATGACCAGCAAGTCAAGCTGAATGTATTCTAGACCCTAAAACATGCCGATGATCCAGAAGAATGTCAATTACTCCACGCTACATCCAAATTTGATTTTGACATGGAAGTACATTGCCTCGGCAATAACATTGCCCATGCAATTGAACCTGAGGAGTTTGAAAAGTCAGACGATGAAAAGCAGGATGAAGCCAATTGGATAGCAAGTCGTCCGGGTAAGTATTTTGAACCATTGGACTACTCAGGTAAGGAGGGTAAAATTGAAAAACCCTCTATTGAGCAACCTCCTATTCTTGAATTGAAACCATTGCTAGGGCAATTGAAATATGCCTACTTAGGGAACGATAACACTTTGCCTATAATAATTTCTTCTAAGTTGCATCCTGAACAAGAAAAGAGGTTGACCGACATGTTGGTATTGCACAAAAAGGCAATAGGATAGACAATTGCCGACTTGAAAGGAATTAGCCCGGTAGTGTGCATGCATAAAATCCTATTGGAGGATGATCACAAACCGACAATTGAGGCACAAAGGAGGCTTAACCCTGCAATAAAGTAAGTCGTAAGGAAGGAAATCATCAAATGGCTTAATGCCAAAATCATATATCCTATCTCTGATAGTACATGGGTAAGCCCGGTACAATGTGTACTGAAAAAAAGAGGTATAACCGTGGTAAGCAACGAAAGCAATGAACTAATCCTAACTAGGACTATAACCGGTTGGAGGGTTTGTATGGACTACCACAAGTTAAATAAATCCACTAGGAAAGATCATTTTCCTTTGCCATTTATCGACCAAATGCTTGGCCGACTTACAAGTAAATATTTTTATTGTTTTCTTGATGGTTACTCAGGTTATAACCAAATTGCCATAGCACCGGATGATCAAGCAAAAACCACCTTCACATGCTCGTATGGTACCTACGCTTTTCGAAGGATGCTGTTTGGATTACACAATGCTATGGAAACTTTCCAGAGATGTATGATGGCAATTTTCTCTGACATGGTGGAAGATTTCCTGGAAATTTTCATGGACGATTTTTCGGTATTCGGAGACAACTTCGACAATTGCCTCAACAATTTGGAAAAAGTGCTAACACGATGTGAAGAATATGATCTAGTGCTCAATTGGGAGAAGTACCACTTCATGGTAGATGAAGGCATAGTGCTCGGTCATAAGATCTCATCCAAGGGAATTGAAGTCGACAGAGCCAAGGTAGAAGTGATTGAAAAATTGCCACCGCCAAATTCAGTCAAAGGAATTCGAAGCTTTCTCGGACATGTAGGTTTTTATAGAACGTTTATTTATAATTTTTCTAAAATCTCTAAACCTTTGTGTAACTTGCTTGAACAGGACAAAGTTTTTAACTTTGATGACCCATGTGTCCAAGCATTCGAAACCTTAAAGAAACAGCTCACATCAGCACCTGTTGTTGTTCTACAGGATTGGACATTACCCTTTGAACTTATGTGTGATGCAAGCGATTTTACAGTAGGAGCAGTAATAGGTCAACGAATAGGTAAAACTTTTTATGTGATTTACTACACTAGTAAAACTCTTAATGAAGCTCAAGTGAACTACACAACTACAGAGAAAGAGTTACTAGTTGTAGTTTTTGCTTTTGATAAATTCTGTTCATACTTGATCGGGACCAAGGTAATTGTTCATACTGACCATTCGGTAATTAAGTACCTTTTTGCCAAAAAAGATGCCAAACCTCGTTTAATTAGTTGGATTTTACTTTTACAAGAGTTTGAGATTGAAATTAAGGACAGAAAGGGTACTGAGAACTAGTCACCGACCATTTGTCACGCTTAGAACAAGGAAAAGAAGATGACACAAACATGGAAATCCATGACGCATTCCCGGATGAGCAGTTGTTAATTGCCAAGCAACCCCAACTATCGATGCCCATGCAACCGCAGTAGGGATTGCCTCAGCAATGCCCGTGGCAACAGCAGCAGAAATTGCCTCGGCAATTCTATGGTATGCAGGCTTAGTGAGTTTTCTTGTTAGTGGTATTTTACCTCATGATCTTACTCACCAGGGAAAGAAGCGGTTCCGACATGATGCTAAGCATTATTTTTGGGACGAGCCTCTTTTGTTTAAACAATGTGCAAATCAAGTTATAAGACGATGTGTCCCTGAGGAAGAATAGCAGAATGTGCTCCGGCAATGCCATGACTCACCATATGGAGGGCATTTTGGAGGCACTCGCACCGCAGCCAAAGTCTTGCAATCAGGATTGTATTGGCCCACTCTTTATAGAGATGCCCAAGAATTTTACAAGCAATGTGACCGATGCCAACGAACGTGCAATATTCTAGGTGACATGAGATGCTATTACAAAACATTCTAGAAGTCAAGCTATTCGATGTATGTGGGATCAATTTTATGGGACCCTTCCCATCATCCTGTGGAAACCTCTACATCTTACTTGCTGTCGATTATGTGTCCAAGTGGGTTGAAGCCATTGCAGCCCCTACCAATGATTTCAAAACCGTGTAAAGATTTTTACATAAAAATATATTTACACGGTTTGGAATGCCAAGGGCGATCATCAACAATGAAGTCAAGCATTTCGACAACAAACTCATTGCCAAGATGTTACAACGCTTCAGAGTGTCACACAAAATTGCCACGACATACCACCTATAGACCAACGAACAAGCTGAAATTTCTAACCGTGAATTAAAGGGGATACTTGAGAAGGTTGTAAATCCCTTATGAAAGGATTGGTCTTTAAGGTTAGATGATGCACTTTAGGCATACCGAACAACCTTCAAAATACCCCTAGGCATGTCTTCTTTTCGATTAGTTTACGACAAAACTTGCCACTTACCGGTGGAAATCGAGCATAAAGCATAATGGGAAATCAAAATCGTGAGCCTAGACTGGGAGAGTGCTGGATAAAAGCGTCTAATAGATCTTAATGAGATAGAGGAATTTCATGCCTTTGCTTACGACAATGCAAGAATCTACAAGGAGAAAACAAAGCGTTGGCATGAAAAGAAGTTATTGCCAAGGTAATTCATGCCCGGGCAATTACTCTCCTTTTTTAATTCTCGGCTAAAATTATTCCTAGGGAAGCTAAAGTTGAGATAGTCAGAACCATTCGAAGTAGTCAAACCCTTCTCCCATGGTGCCATGATAATCAAGTCCACCATCGATAGACATGTGTTCAAAGTTAATGGGCAAAGGTTAAAGCATTATGCTGGCACCTACATTGAGCGCAACAAAGAAGTGGTCACTTTAGGAGATGCATGATTATGCTCTCCCTTTGTATTTTTATTTTATTTTCTTCTTATTTTATTTTTATTATTTATTTTTATTTTAGGAACTTAAAATTTAATTTTTGCTTCATATTTATTTTCCGCATTTTATTTTAATTTGATTTTGTTTCGTACATATTTTTTAAGATAAAAGTTATATTTTATTAATTTTGTTTTATCTTTATCTTATTCTACTTATTTAATTAATATTTTTTAGGAAAAGAGTTCAAGATCAAGAAGAATTAGAACCAAGATAGAAGTTCTTCCAACAAGGGATTTATGAGCCAAAAATTAAGGCTTATAAAAGCCTAAAATATAACCCTAACCCATCCCTTCCATCCCCTAGCCGTCCAACACATCACCAAAACCCTTTCCCCTTCCCACTCAAGAAGTGCCGACCACTACAACCAATCACTTTTCTTGCATTATTTCCTTCACATCCACCTCAACCACCACATTTAATACACATCTTTTCATTCTTTTCCACTTTCCATCACAATTTAAAACACTTCCAAACTTCTTTTCATCTTTTTCTTATTCTTTTAAACTCTCAAAGTTTTTCTTTGGTTTCCTTTTTCAATCTCTCCAACCGATCCATTCATCCTCTACAAGATTTCATGGCATTGAAGCTCAAGAAACTGGTACACCCAAGCTCTTCAGCCGAACCTCCCTTCAAAAGATATGCAACACCGGCCATCGAGGAGCGGTACCTTTCAAAGTTCGCAAGCTGTTCAATTTGGCCGGAGCAAGGATTTGCCTACACAAGCTCTCACAAAGACTTTGGACTTGATGCCGCCATCTTTCAAGTGATTAAGCACCAGAAGTGGCAAATCTTTTGCTCCCAACTACAACCGGGCAACATCACATGGGTAAGGGAATTTTATGCTCATTCTTCTAACCCCGACAACCCGTATGTGTTTGTGCGTGGCAGGGCAGTTCCTATTTATACCGACCATATTAACGTCTTCTACGATGTCTACATCCAGTCGGACGAGCATCAAAACTCTGTGGACAAAATCACACCCAAAGAATTCGACAGAGTACTTCAAGACCTCACGCTCCCGGGTACTTAGTGGAACGAGGGCTCAAACAACAGAATGGTAAATCACCTTAGGTTTATGCCCAAGGAAAAACTATGGAACAAATTTATAAAAACTTGTTTGATGCCTAGCACTCATCATACTACTATTGATACACCACGCCTTCTTCTTATTCACCCTATCTTGCACAAACGCATCATAAATATTGGCAAAATTATTTGTGATGAGATTTTTGTATGTAGCCAAAAGGAAAAGGGCTCACTCTTCTTTCCGAGCCTCATATCCCAACTTTGTGAAGAACAGAAGGTCCCCACTAATCCCACAGATAAGAAGGCACCCTACAAGAAAGGATGAAACCAAGCACAATATCAAAAAATAATGGGAGAAGCACCGAAAAGATCCCTTGCGTAAAAGATTGCCCGGGTAATACCTGTTGCCTCAGCAATACCAGAGGCAGATGCCCAGGCAAGTACACCGACAGAAGCTAAAGGACTTGAAGCCATACTACGTCCTCTAGCACAACGAGTGGAACAAATAGAGGCTCGCCAGCTGCTGTTTACGAGGTGCATGAAGGATCACACCACCGCCATCGCCCAAGTTATATTGGAAAAACACCCCGACAGTACGGTGCAGTTCCCCATTTTCCCTGTCGCAATACAGATGCCCAAGCAATGCCACATGACACTGCCCAAGCAACAGCAGCAAACGATGCCCAGGCAACAGATGCAGAAGATGCCCCAGCAACAAAATAGAAAGGTAAAACCCCTGTCCAAGAACCAACCCATACTGAATCCCTCTCTAGTTTTACAGATTCCGAGGAATTCTCCACTGCATCCATGAAGTCTTCCCCCGTAACATCCACCAACCCAAAGCGTAAAGCACCCATCATTGAAGAAGTCGATGACGAGGAAGATGAAGGAGACTCGGCAGCACGAGAATCGATTCCACCACCACCCAAAAGGCAGCAACTGACCCGCTCAAGAAAACGGCTCAAGCAAACCACAAAGAGTAAACTTATCATCCATGATGATAAACTCTCCGAGTAAGTCATCAACTCTCATTTGCATTTTTCTTTAATTTATTTATTTTGCATGCATTGGGAATAATGCCTCACTCGAGTTTGGAGGGGATTTGTCATTAGTTAATTCATGTTTAGTTGCATTCACTATTAGGAATTGCATTTAGTTTATTACTTTTATTTGCCTTGCTTTTATTTGAAATGAATTTGCAAAGACTTGATGAATATTCGATTGATGACATTGCCTTTGTACCTAATCGATAGACTTTCAATTCTAGGATGGCCATGGAAAATACTTAGGATCTCACTATGATGCTAAAATTAATTGTACACTGTTGTGGCTTGATTGATTTAAGGATTTCGAATGAACCTAGGCTAATTACTTAAAAAAAGGGTAATTTAAAACTGCTAGAGGTGCCCGAAATCGGCTCTAGTAACGTGCTTAAAAATTGATCGCATTGAGGAATAATAAAACTCCAAGAATTTAAATTAAATGCCTATTGTTCAATTAGAATCTGGAAAATCAACTCGTACACAACTATGCACACACTCACAAGCATTATAGTCGGATTCTAGGTAAGTACTAAGCCATTCGAAAAAATTGAAAGCAACTCATACTTTGTGCCACGGTTATGAGGAAATAAAGTCAAGTTCGAAACAATTTCAAGACAACTAAGGTCTCTGCATGTAGTTGTTAGTTTGCATTGCTTGAGGACAAGCAATAGTTCGAGTTTAGGGGCGTGTTAAGGGCATAGAAGTTCTATAATTTTAGCCCTTTTACTCGTGATTATTGTTGATCTTAGGCCCATTTTAGTTGCATTTTGTTAGCCAATCATGCATCTTTGCATTGTTTCCTCTAGTGTGATGCTTGAGTACATATTTTGGGTGTTTTCGGTGGAAAAAAGGGTACTGCTGGTGGTTGCCTTTATGTGCAAGATTAATTGCCCGAGCAATCTGGAAGTTGCTGAAGCAATTGGAAATGAAGAAAACAGAAACCTGCGACTTTGGGGGAGTGATCCATGCGATTCGGACAAGCTTAAGGGATGTAAACAAATCCCAAAAGAAGTTGGAATTCTATGAAGAAGTCAAGGAGAGATAGAAGTCCAGGAAGTTTAAAGGAGAAATTGGAGGGATAAATAAATAAAAGATTTTATCTCTTTTATTCTACTTTAATCCACTCCAAACTCTTCCTCATCCATCCGAATCATCTCCTATAAATCCAAAGGACTTAGACGCAGCCAATGGAGCACGAAAAAAAAGAGATTTCGAGATAGGCTGTTCTTCATCTTCTTCCGTTGTTTCGGTTTATGCTTTTGTTGGGAATTTATTTTGTGTTTATTTTAAACCCCGCCATGAACTAAACTATTTTGGCTAGGGTTATTATGTTGATTGGTTGGGAAATGATTGAAGTTTGTTTTTAGGTTATTGAATGCTATTTAGTTTGATGTTTGCTTATTTTTGGTGTTTGAATTTTGATTACGAGTGAATTGGGAGAGGATCTTGTGATTGCATTTATTTATCTAATATCGGGAGAGTTAGATTCAAGAAATGGATATACATGGTTTTCACACAATCAATCAGAAGTGAGAACTAATTCGGCTTAGGAATAAGTTATGAATTTGAACGGCTAAGGGAAACGTAAGATCAGTTGATGTTCACCCAAGGTTAACGCAGGAATGTATCACCAAGGCTTGATCTATTGACTAGTGTTTCTAATTAGGGATAAGGAGAAGCCACTGAAGAACGCTTTGTCGAATCTCAAAGAAATCGATCAGTTGCCCAAGCAATCATACAGTCACCCAGTTGCTCAGGCAATCATTATATTAATTGCTCAAGCAATCACTGTTTCAGTTGCCCAGGCAATCCGACTGTTGAAGTTGTCAGGCTCCTTGAGTCGACTCAGTGTTCATTGCCTAAGACGAGCTCAATCAATTATCACACCATGACCCATGATAATCCAGCCTATTCTCTCCCTTTAGTTTACTTGCTTTCTTTATTTTACTTGTCTATTCAACCCAACTAACTTGTGTTTTTACTTTCTAAGTGCAGGAAGACAAATTCTTAAAGTGGCACCAATCCCTGAGGAGACGATATCTAAACTATACTATAACTTGCGACGTGTATACTTGCACAAATTGCGAAACACTCAAAACACGCAACACATATCTTCATGCAACCACCCGAGAAGGTGGTTGGAGCTCTCTATGATGACCTGTAACGTTAGAAAAATGAATGTGAGATTTGAGTTATGCAGCACCAACTCAACGCCTAAACAAAGCACAGTTCATGACTGCATGACCTTGCTGTAACAAAACTGTCTGTAGCTACACACCAATCACAGCTCTCTAAAAAGTATTAATATAGTTGCATTTAGATAAATTTTAATACTTTAAACGTGCATAAATGTAATATTATCACGAATACAATTTTGAGAGAGAATAACACAACAAAATTACTTAACCTTAAAATAATACCAAACATATCTCATTCGAGACCAATAATTGGTCATGTAAGGTAAACAACGTTTTGAGCTATAATTGTAGGTTTGAATAATTATTAGAGGTTTGACTAGTCAAATATGTTAGTTTGGATATTTGGTAAAAAGATGAATGTAATAGCAGATTGGGGTAAAATCTTTCCGATTTAAAATGTAGCCTTTTGTATTTAGAGACCATAATTACAGGTTTGAATAACTTTTAGAGGTTTGAAGTAGCATGGAGGGTTTGGCAGACCTGGTGTGGTTGCTGGAATGTCCATTTCACGGTTCCTTGTTCGCTAAAACTTCTGCTATCGTGGGAGAATATGCCAATAAAACCATCTTTGAAACCCTTATGGCGCATAGCTTTTTTTGGGATTGTATGGACCATGGCTACATCGGAACGATGTCATTTTTAAGGGAAAACTGTGTGATGTTGATCGTTTACCTCAGTTGGCGTTATTAAGGATAGGTCATTGGTGCAAAAGCAAATGGCCGGAGTCCTTTGTTTCAGTAAATGCCTTTACTTGGTGCCCTTCAGCATGCTCTATCACATCAGCCCCTGGGCGTAGGCCTTGTCTTGGCTCATGGGTTGCTCCTATGGCTGGTTGCTTGAAGTTCAATGTAGATGCAGCGGTCAGTGGTAGTTTCGGTGAAGCAGGGATAGGAGGGATCCTTAGAGACCACAATGGCAAAGTTCTAATACGTTTCTCAGCTTTCATTGGCTCGTCGGATCCCACGGGTGCAGAGCTGGCAGCAATCGAGAAATCATGTCAGGTTTCTCTCTCTTCTCCCTGGTTTAATAAGACCAAACTGGTTATTGAATCGGATAGCCTTTTAGCTGTGAATTGGATTGATAATCCTAGGCTTTCCCCTGCTTGCTTTGCTCAATCTGTATTGTTTTGTAACTCGTATTGCATGAGATGCGAGTGGAAATTTTGTTTTGCTTTTAGAGAAAGAAATTGTGCAGTCCATCAACTAGCTCTAGAGGGTGTCGGGAGAACCCATGAATTGCTGTATATTGCTGCCTAGGGGTGGAGAACGACAGAGTTTTTGGTTTGCAGAATGTACTCCTCTATGCAGGTTCACTTGGCTTGTATGGAATGTTGTAGCTACGTATAAGTGCACTGAACTGGGTTGCCAGAGTGGTTGGTTAGCGTTGATTTTGTTTAATGTCGTTGCGGCAGAAGATCTCGGGGATGTTGCCTAGTGACTTTTGGAATGTAATTTAGTTTAGTGGTTAGTACGCTGAAGTTTGGGAGCTTATAGGGTTAGGCACCTTTATTATTAGGTTAAAATTAGATGCGAGTTACACAATTTCTTATAAAAATGGTAATAATTTAGGTAGTTGTACAATTCCTTACAATAGCGCGAGTTACACTATTTTTTTTATAAAAATAATAAGGATTTAGATAGCTACACAATAATTAAGTAGTTACACAAATGGTAATAAATTTTGTAGTTATATAATAATTATGTAGTTATACAATTTCTTATTCATTCTATACAAATCCTTATCAAAATGGTAAGAAATTTTGTAACTACAAAAAAAAAAAAACGCTTAATTTTAACTAATTCTAAGGCTCCTAATTTTAGAATTTTCCTTGAGTTTGTGTGCTCCAACTTTGGCAGCAAAGCTCACTAATGTTTGTGTGTTCTCCTTTCCGATTTTGGATTTGTTACAGTGTGGGCTTTTGTAAGTGATGCCAACATGGTACTATTTTTCCTCCATTAAGTATTAAAGAAATTTTTTAATGAGGCTTCTGTTGGTATCGTGCCCCGTTTATTTTGGTAATAAAATCTAATCCCTCGTTTTAAAAAAAACATAAGAATTGTAAAACCTTCTTTATCTGTCACAAAAAGTATTCAAATAACATAAATATGATCTCCTAGTAAAATATATTCTCATATATAATTTAAATAATTATTTCCCTTAAAATATATGAGATTAATACACATAATTCAAATATCATTTAAATTTAATAATTACTCAAATTGTATTGAAAAGATATTATATAAATAAGAAATTAATATATAGATCCTTCAAACATTTAGTAATGTTATATTAAAAAAATAATTTTTATAATCTAATTAATATTAATATATACAAAATATTGATAACTAATAAACTATTCAAACAAGTAGTGAATATAATTATGTCTTTATATATCATTTTACTTGTTTAAATATCAAACAACTATAAGCTATCAGTTAATTTTACCAAACACTTTTATACAATCAAGCTAATGTAATCTGCTAGTCTCTTTTGGCTCTACCATCAATTAATATAATCTGTTATCAGCTATCCACTAATCTTCAAAGAGAGCCAATACAAAAACAAAGTTATTATTACAAACTTTATTTTGATAATGAAAGATAGTACAAACTGTTACATAATAAGCATACTAAGCCAACAAACACCCTGGCTGTAATTTTTTGTTTGTTTGCTTGATTACTGCTCTTTGGATGTGAGATTTGAGTTATGCAGAGCGTTGGTGCTCCATCCCTTATTTTGTTCATATTTAATTTGTTTGTTTGGTGTTTGTTAGAAGCTGACTATTTAAGTGTTAAGGTGATGTCGTGTGAGACTGTTCTCGTATAATTCTCTTTCCAAAACATTGTTTTTATCATGATAAAATTTTAAACTTTATTGAGCGAATAAAATATATATGTTTCTTTAACCATTCATTGTAAAACAATATTTGAAGTGACTGAATTCATTTCAAAACTGGTTATCATCGTAAACGAATCTTGATATTTTTTATAATTATTAATATTTAATTTATTAGTTGATTAACCCAAATTAGGTATTGTAGAATCACGTGACTTTTTAATCAAATTCGTTCTATTCACAAAATTAGGATTCGAAATTTAAGTAAACTTACGACTCCTCACACTAAACTAACTGGTAGGTAGTGTAATTGGTATTACTTTCAATATAGTAAATTCAAAAAAAATATAATACATTAAGAGAATATACGAATAAGGTAAATATGACAAAATCTTATTTAAAATAGTAGAATAGAATGTCTCAGTTGAGTTGTATAAATTTTGAAGCGAGTACCAAACGAATGGATTGGTTAGAAACATGGGCGAGTGCAGATGCATCGGCGACGGAAACCTTCGCATTCTCCACCCACATGCCCTTCTGTCTTGCAGATAGACGCACAATTACTGCTACTGAAACACGCCCCCTTAAACTTATTGCTCGCAGTTTTGCATGGTTTAAACTCCGGTGCTACTGCCTCTATTTTTGTACACAAACATCAACAACAACTAGGATTAGTTCAAATTCAAGTGTATATATACAAATTCCATTACCAGTGCAGTACCTGTTGTTAGAAGAACCAACAGGAGAAGGAAAACAACTGAAACAGATGAAGGGGTGAATTTTACCATTTTAAAATATTAATATTTTACAAAGAGGAAGATGTGTAGGAGAGTTTGTTTAATTTGATGAGAGAAGAGGTTAGTGTTGTCAAGCCTTTATATAAAGGTTGGGGTTAGGAGCAGTTGACGACAAAAATGGACAAATTTCACACCTGTTTTGTATTCCGAACTTACCTCAAATTCCATCCATTTATATTATAACTAAACCTCTAATCTCCAACTTCTTTTCTCACTTTTTTATAAATAAATAAAATAAATATTTATTGTACTATTAAAATTTTAAATTAACATTTAAAAGTTTAAAATAAAATAATAAAATTACAACGGTTATGTTCAAAATTCAACTTTTAGATCACAAAATACCTCTCTGTAAAAACCTAAAGAAACTCTAAGTATTTTTCTCCTTCAGACGGCTAGTTGTTCTCGTCATGTGGCTGGCCTTTTCCTCCAGCTTTTTTTTTTCAATTTTTTTCTTTTTTCAGTTGCGGCTTGTGCTATGATGCTCCATTCTGATTTATTCATTGGAAATTTTGTTCTCCGACGACCATAGTCCATGCATCAGCCCTCTCTAGAGATGAGGAAGTGTGAAAACTCTGACATGGTGGCCGGTGATAAGTTGAACGGAGGTGAAGAAGTTGTGAGGAAAGATTAATATAGCTAGGGTTTTCGGTGGAATACAATAAACAGAAAAAGAATATTAATTTCTTAAAAATTTATTTAGTTCTGGTTAACAAAGTCCATTATATCAATGAGTTTATAAAGCCCAAATTACAAAAAAATTTATAAACTCCTAACAATATATACAACTGATTACTTAACTGTTTAGCATTCACCCTACTTTTCTTCCTTCTAAAACTTCAAACTGTTGGGATGCTAAAACAACAATGGGCTGGTTGTTGGAACAAATCAACAACCACACTGAGTTGATAGAGTTGGTACACGGGAAGAAAAATACTTCCTTTCTTCAGTCACCATTCTTTCATCCGAGATTCTTTTAGAAACAAAACTTGTATTTCTTATTTGATAGTTTACTGAGAATTGAAGGTGATCTTCATCATTTCGTTCTTCTTTACTCACTTTTTTGTCGGGCATCTTTTTTTATTCAAAAGTCCTTCAGAAATTTATTGATCACATGAACTAGCAACAACCAGCTTGTAACTCACTAAGTAGTGTTCCAAGAAATTCTAGTGAAGCACCAAAGAGTAGTATGTTAGAAAATCGTGTTAATCCAAGAATAAATAATAAGATAAAATATTATTATTTAAATGAACAATACAAAATTACGGACGATACAACAATATGTAAATCAAACCGATTTGAAACGAACAACCAAAGGAAATGTGTTGAGGCTTGCACGAACACAATTTCCTTAAAACAGATTCGCCCGCTCTTATGGTGCTTGAGAAACGCCGGACGTCTATCTCCCAGGATACAACAACATAATGAGCACAATAGTAGCACGTCTGCAGTGATCAACAAACCGTAACCTCGCCTTCTCCTATCACCAAAAACTACTTTTAAGTTCATAGAGTAAAACAATAGAAAATTCTCTTTGTTTTTCAGTTGTATAAAACCTAGAAGGTTTGCTCCCTATTTATAGGAGGGTCACGAGGGTATAAGTGGAAAATTTGACCTAATGGAGCATTTAATATTAAGAATCAATTGATTCTTCTATAGAACTTTCCAAAATTACTTATTTGAATTACAGGTAACTTTCAATATTTACCCTTTTAATTCCAAGATAAAATTTGGAAATATATGCTCTTATTTGAGGAAAATTCATTTTAAATTTGGGTCAAAATATCTGCAAGCCCACGAAAGACCAGACCGGTTCAGACATTTACGTTACCCACGTCGTGCACGTTTGCACATTTGCAAACCAACAATTGGTTCCACATTTTCCTCAACAACGTTTGAATCAATTTCTCATTCAAAGCTCCAAAATTATCGAATTTTTCCAACAATCCCCCATATGAATGGAATTGATTTAATCAAAACATTTTGACTCAATGTGGTGATAGATTCTACGATCGATAGCTGTATAGGATAGGTAGATGTCCACCCTTGAAACTTCCCTTGTGAAAGTATATTTACTTTACTAGCTGATCAATAAACGTGATGTCCTTGAACTGTCTGTCGTTTGTATAAATGATGATATATCTCACACAACTACCTTCCTAACGAGGTTTTTAGTTCTCATGGTTATGTTCATATGGCCGTGAACATCTCCATACTCCTGCAAGAGTTTGAGAGAACTATGCCCCAATAGTCTCCTTGAAGCAACCCCACTTCACTCTTACATAGGTGACTTATGTTGCTTGACTCACTAAAGCACACAATGGTCATTAAAAGCATTGCTTAGCCTAAACCACTTTGATCATTGTTTACATCATAGGAATAGACTTGGGGATAAGAACCTCTACAGTACCACACATGTCTATGCAATTAGGTTGTCCTTTTGAACCTAGATTTTGGGATCTCTAGTCAACTAGGTAGGGTTTTCCTTTACATAGCGCCTTAAATATTCCTGGGCTTTAGTCTCATTCCTTTTGATGTTTTCTCAACTTGATCTCGATTTAACCCTTTGGTTAGTGGATCTACAACTTTATCATTTTATTTTACAAAATCAATAGAGATAACTTTATTTGAGATCAGTTGTTTAACGATATTATGTCGACGACGTATATGTCTCAACTTATCATTATACACAGAGCTCTGTGCTCTACCAATTTCCGCTTGGTCATCACAATGTATACATATTGTGGGCACATGCTTTGGTCATTCAGGAATATCCTCCAAGAAATTTTAAAGCCATTCGACTTCTTCTATAGGCTTGTCTAGAACTACAAACTCAGATTCCATTATGGATATGGTTATAACCATTTGTCTTGGAGATTTCCATCCACTTGTGTCATTGATATCTTGAATATAAGATATTCAACTAGCATCGGAGTATCATTCTAGGATAACAAAATCTCTGGAATAATGCAATCCATAATTATGAGTATATCATGGATATCTCGGTACTCTTACAATCGCTTTCCAGTGATTTTCACCTAGATTGCTTGTGAATTTACTTAAAATGCTCATAGTAAAAGCAATATCTAGTCTAGTGCAGCTCATGAGGTACATTAGACTGTCTATGACCCTTGCATATTCCACTTTGTACAGATATTGGCTCGTGTTTATTGGAGTTCTAGCTATACCAGAATCATCCTTGCCAAATTTCTCAAGAATTTGTCCAGATAGTGTGACTAAGTCAATATGAGACCTTCAGGTGACCGTTTGATTTTTATGCTCAAAATCAATTATGTCATTCTTATATTTTCATGTCAAATCTTGAATTTAACATGTCATTGGTACGTTTACCATTTTATTGTTACTTATAAAAATGAGTATGTCATCAACATAGGATCATATATCCTAATGTCGATAGGTTTGACATACACACATTTGTCACACTTATTTGTCATCATGACAATATTGTAGTTTTAACCTTTTGTTGAACATCTGGACTATTTTCACTAATAATCTCTAAGTTCGTTTCGTTGAACTTGGATCAACTTCCTTAGTTGTACAAGGATATATATTTTCAAAGAATGAATCATTCTTTGATTCCACTATCATATTCTTATGAATCTATTGCGTGTTTTGAGTGCTACGCAAATGGTGCAAGTGAACACGTTGCAAGTAATAAATGATAGGTATCGAGTATCGTCTCCTCAGGGATTGGTTTGGGCCACTTTGTTTAAGTTACTGCATTGTAAAAGAAGTAGATTGATGATGATGAATAATAAGTAAAATAAACTAAGTGAATAGGAAGAAAGGAAAAAGTAATTGATTAAAAAGAGTGGGCTGGGTTATCGTGAGTAGTGGTATGATATCCGGATGGATTGTCTGTGCAATTGATTTCTTGGGCAACTTGATTTTCGTGGAAATTGTTCAATTGGAGTAGCAACTGGGTTCCTTCCTTCAAAGCTCGACGAAGCATTCTTCAATGTCTTCTTATTATCCCTAACAAAAGAACTGGTTGTTTGAGCATGCCTTGGTGATACATCCCTGCGTAAAACTTGGTGATCAACAACCGATCTACGTTCCTCTTAGCCATTGAAATCCAATCCTTATTTTTAAGGTGGATTAATCTTCACCAACGATCGTTTGAATGAAGATCATGCTCATTCGTTTCTTGAATCTAACTCTCCTGAGTCTAGATAAATGGATAACACTCAAGATCCTCTCCCGATTCTCTCAAGATAGAGAATTAAAGAACCAAGAATGAACAAACTTTGAATTCAATTGCAATCAAGAACCTAAACAATCTAATCGTTTATCAAAACCACAAACCCAAAATAACCCCATCCATTTTACATCAATTCATGGCTGGGTTCAAAAGATATACAAAGAAAAAATTCCCAGCCATGGATCGCATAAGAATAAAGAAGAAGAAGAAAAATATGGTGTTGGGACTGTGCGATCAGCCCTCTCCCTTTCTAGAATCCGATTCCCCCTCCCTTGTGTTGTTGCCGCAATCTCTTTATATAGATGAAGAAGAAGAGTTTGAATACGTTGAAATCCATGGGGAAATTATCTTTATCCGGATGTGTATTTGAATTTAAATATGGAGAATTGTCCTCTGTGATAAGGATAAGAATAAGAGATAATTCTTGGGAAAATATAAATAAATTATATTTAAATGTGAAATAAAATAATTATCCCCTTTTATCTCTCTTTATCTTCTGTCTTTATCTGCAGTAAATTCTCATTTGAATCTGGGCTTTATATTCTGTGATCTGGATAATCTTGCAGATAATGTTGTATTTATCCAGAATTATCCAGATATGCCGCAACAATCATCTTCGGCAACTCCTTCAGAAATGTCCCTACTTGCCATGACAATCTCCACTTGCCACGACAACCCTGTCCTGCACAAAATAAAGCATGCCAGCAGTGAATTTTCTACAAAAACCAACAAAATATAATACCAAGCTCTTAACCAAGGAAACTAGGAAACTATGCATGAATGTTTATCAATGCAACTAAAATAAGCCTAAGTCTAACAATAATATGAGTAAAAAGGGCAAGAAAACAATACTTTTACACACTTATCACACCCCCAAACTCGAACTATTGCTTGTCCTCAAGCAATGCAAAACACTAACAATTACCTGCCAAGTCACTTACCACCGAAAACATGCTTTTCACCTGACTTCAATAGCCAGAACCATGGCGCAATGAATTGATTACCTTTCGATTGTTGGAAAGCACAAAGGATTGCTCAAAACTAAACTATAATGCTAGTGAGAATGTGTATGTGGCGTTGTGTACAAGTCAATCAACAGGATTCCATGCAAACAATAGGTTCTATTATTTGCTTGCTGGGGCAATTAATTCTGCTAGAGCCAATTTTAGGCACCTCTAGCAAAGCAATTTATTTTTATATTAAATCAACTAGAGCCGGATGGGCACCTCTACCGATTCTCAATGCACGACAACTAGAGCCAGATTGAGAGCCTCTAGTAAGAAATTATCTTAATTCAAATTTTATTTCATTTAAGCAAGAACCAGTTAGGCACTTCTCTCTTACTTTACCCAATTTTAATAACCTAAAATTCACTAGGTCTTCCCCAAATCAACAAGTCACAACAGTGTCAATATAAGTAGCATCATAGAAAAATCCCAAGTAAACTCCATGCTAATCCTAAAATCTAAGGTTTTCTCATCTAAGCGCAGTGGCAAACTCATCATAGGATATCACATCAGGTTTTAACAGTTTTATCATGTAACTGTCATGACAAGTAATATATGCAGACTAACATGATCCAATAAAATGAACGCAAACTAACATTAGACAAACAAAAACAAAAACAAACCCCCAAACTAGAGAAACATTGTCCTCAATGCATGCAAAAATAAACAAACGAAAAAGAAAAAATGAAATGCAAATGATTAATCAGATAGGTCGTCACCTCGAATTCGTAGTGTCCCTTAGCCGTTTGCTTGAGACGTATGTTGCCTCACCTTGTTGGTGGTGGTGGAGATTGTGCATGGTCATTATCCACAATTTCCTCTACCTTCTCAACTGACTCACCCTCATTCTTGATTGTGTCAAGTGGTAAAGTTTCATGCTTTGATGTTGTCTCTGAAGGCATATCTGGAGGTGGAGAATTCAATGGTGTAGAGGTAGTGTCTTTGAAATCTTTGTACGTGATTGGGGTTGCCGTAGCAATGCCACTCGTAACTAGCACAAAATTGCCAGCTGCAATTACCGAGGCAAGTAACTTGGCAGGGAACCTTGGAAGGATTACTGCAATTCAAATTATCCTCTAATATGACGCGCTCAATGGGTGTTAATGTAGTGCCACAATAGTTGATGCCCTGCCTCAATCTTCTCCAATCGATTCAACAGTGGGCTCAAAAGTTCTTCTAGGATTGGAGCAGTTGCCGTGACATGTTCTATTGCTGTGACAAGTCTGACTGTTTGGGCTTCTTTAACATCCTGGTCTTATTAAAAATATAATAATAATAATAAAATTAACAAAAACTAAAATCAAAATAAACATAAAAGAAACATAAAAGTTGAAGGGTATAGGTTTGCCTTAAACAAAGCTTGATGAGGGTCGTTTTTGATACTTCTTATAGTCCATCCGTACCCTTTATCGAGTGACAATATTGCCCACAAAGAGTTGGGCCAATGTGCTTGCAGCTACTCCTTTTTGCGTTACCATGGTGGAGGTGTCTTTCTTTCTTATTCCCTTGTAGCCCCTACATACCCTTCACGCTGCTACTCTTTTTGAAGGCATGGATATATTAATAGAAAAAATATATCAACACCCAACCATTTTATTACCTCACTCTCATTGACTTCCATCATGGTTGGATGTAGCCTTCGTTGTTGTGGCAATTGCTGTGCCAGCTAATTTCTGTGGCAATCTTCTACCAAAATTCTATGAATGTCAAGGGAAGAACCAAGTTTCTTAAAAGCTTCAGGAATCCAAACACCGTTTTCTTTAGGTTCTTCAAACATCTCCATCAGTAGAGATTTTGATGGCTTTAAATCTACCAGCATCGATTCCTCAAGAAATACCTACAATGGATGAGGTAAGTTTTTAAAGAATTCAAATGGTTCAACCATCACCTGCTCATATTCCATTAGCAAAGTATTGTCATATCGTTGATCTTGCATGTGGTCGCGCAATTGCTGTGGCAAAAGTGGATGAGAGCAATCTCTAGATTCCTATTTTAGCATCAACGTTGTAACATTTCGGGCATCAGATTCCTCAGACAATACTCTGCTTTGCCTCACTGAGTGTTATCGCGACATTGCTCTGTTTAGACTCCGCAATTGTCGTGGCAATTCGTTGCACATGCTTATCAAGTGTCGGGCAGTCTTTCTCATTGGCAAGTTCACGACTTGGAGGTTTTAGTTGTTCCTCACACATCAGGGATCTCTCTTTGTATTGCTCCTTCTCATCTCGCCTTAGGATTTTAGTATCCCTAGGAATTGATTGTTAGAGCATGTTATCCATAGTATATGTGGATCTCCTCAATTGATCTTCTGAATCCCTCAAAGGTGTATCCAACTCAGCTATCATTGTATCCATGGACTTTGATAGCTCTCGAATCTCCTCAATTGATCTGTCAAGTCTAGCCAAAAAAGCTGGAAATATTTCCTCCAAGGAATTGGAATGCTCTTGAAAAGGACTATATTGCCATGACATATCTGTTGATGCGACAAAATTGTCATGGTAAAAATTTTGAGCTTTTTTATCATACCATGAAGGATTTTGCTATTGGTTCCATCTATGTTTCTCTATATAGCCATATGCACCAGGATTTTGAGGGCAATCTTCAAGCGCATGATGCTCTCCACAACAAGTGCAAGCGTTTTCTACGGTATAGGCTCTTTGGGCGTTTCTCAGTTGGTATAGGTAATCATCCCTGAATGTAAGAAATTCTTGGTTGGATTGATTCCTATCTTCCCAAATCAACTATCGAATAGATCGAATTTTATTTCCCCACATATTGATGTCCCTTAAATTGTAGCGTGTAACACCCCCTACCCGGCCAAGTAGAGAACCAGGTCGAAAAATGTTACCAAAAAATATATCGGAGATTCGAAAGTATATTCAGAGTTCAGAGACTTACTCAAGAAGTTTATTAAACTCTTTTAAAGCTTAGCAGATATGTTTGATGACTACTTATTCAGTTTAGGGCCAATTTTAAACTTTTTCGAACTTAAGGAATAAATCATAATTTTCATAAATTATATGTCCTTATTGGAATATCTTTTCACTAAACTACAATTAAACTTACTAATTATTAACCTGTGAAGTTTCATTACTAACGGAGATCGTTTACCTAACCAATTAGGCTGTACAAGTTTTAGTGACCATTTTATAAACTCCTTAAAACTAGTTTCTATGTCTTTTAACATAATTAACTAACTCCGTACCGATACCCTTGGGACCGTATCGGTACACTAAGAAAAAATTCATTTCCTAGATTCGAAGATTACGTGCGCGTATCGATACACCTAGCCCCGTATCGATACACATTGACTTGGGTTGACCATTTCGATACACCCTATAGGCCGTATCGATGCAATTTATTTTTCAGACCTTACTGTCAAAATCCATACCGATACACCCCTTTTTGCATATCGATACGCTCTATTTAACTTGGCCCAATTATGCATGGCCGTATCGATACGCCATCACCCGTCCGATACGTCTGCCATGTAATAACAGATTTTAGCTGGTTTTTAATCAGTTTAACCCGTTGAACGTTGTCCGAACTTAACCAAAATTTATCAGCAAGTTTAATATTCATATTTTTAATAGCATACAAAATTTTAGAGCATTTCGAATCCATTTACATAGTTTTCATCTTTATGCACATTTAAGCTTATTTTTAAACTAGTTTATCAATTCAAAACATACCACTTCCACATTTAACATCTAGGCATTATTAGGTCACTACACACATATCAAAATATGTAGACTTAACCTGTTCGAGCCATATGCCACCTTACTAGGAGTTCAAAGAAAAAGTTAAGCAGATATATGATTGGCATGAGTGACTTGCAACCGCAACTACACGATCAGAGTCCAGAATTCTTTAAGATCCTAAATGCATGAGACACACAAATGTTAGGCTTACATAGCCTAGTGAGGTAGCCATAACGAATGCAAATATTTGACGAGTAATACGAACATCATAGTAAAATGCTTGAGTGACATATCTAGTGCACAATTCATACTTGTATCTCATGCTTAATTCAAGAAACACATTTCCATATACAAAATACATATCAAAATCACACATCAATTCCTTGGACATGATAACCAATGGATATGTGGATTCCCCTGTACACAACACATATCGAAAATAGGCCGTAGCTCCGGATAGTCCCTTACACAATCCATCTTTATTTCACCATACATATAGGCTGTAGCCTCAGACCGTAGTCCAATCCTTTACTTGGTGAGCTCGAATAACCCTATGGCATGCCAATTGTATCCAATGTTCACAAATGTCCAAGTTTACATATCATTATAAATCTTACCTTTGTGCCCTTAGGCCATATCACAACGGATGTCAAATTTAGCCTTAGCTCCACATATCATATCACAACATATTCATATCAATTTCACACATAGCCAAGAATTCAAGTATTGTATATGAGCTTACACATATTAATCTATGTCGAAAACTTACCATGCTTACCATTAGCATCCATACAAGCTTTCTCAACTTGAGCCCTTAAACAAAAATGAAAAGTATAACACCAAACGAATCCAACGGGGCGGCTCATTGCCTATCCCTTGACACGACTACACTCACCTTGATTCCAAAGCTTTCAAGATTCCTGAATTACGATTCCTTTTCTCCTAACTTTGGTTGGGGATGATGGATTGATTTCCTCAAACTCTTGAGCTAGTTCAAATTTAAAGAGTACATTATAATTAAACCTATTAGCTCACAAACGTTTTTCAAGCTTACTGTTAAGTGTCTAAAAGTACTATTTTATTCACCTTTTTATTCATATTATTGCTAGACTTAGGCTCATATTAGTTGCATTATTAGCCATTCATGCATGTTTGCATTGTTTCCTTGGTGGTTAAGCTTGATATCATATTTTGCTTAATTTTGTGGAAAAGAGTGCTGCCGATAGTTGTTTTTGTGTGTGGGCAGAATCACTTGCCTAAGCAAGACTGGAACCAGTTGCCAGGGCAGTGCATGAATGAGATGCCGAGCTAGTTGCCAGGGCAGTGCATGAAGGAGATGTCGAGCTAGTTGCCAGGGCAATTGTCGATAAGGGATAAGATGATATGGCAGCCGAAATTTATGACTAGATAAACCCAAGATGACGTGGAGCAAAGTTAAATTCCAAAGGAGTTTGATTTCCATGAAGAGGTCAAAGAGAAATTAAATCCCAAGAAGATAGGAGAAGATCTAGAAGGAATTTAAATATAATAAAGAGTTATATTCTTTAAAAGTATTTAATTCCAACTTGACTTCCTCCCCAAGAAAGAATTTGACCTAGCCATCTCCTATTTAAAGAAGCCCAAGCTATCAAACTCCAAGAGGTGCAAAAGGGGAGAGAATTCGACTAGAGGCTTCAACCATTCCTCATCTTTTTCTTTCTTGTTCGATTAGGTTTATGTTAGGGATTCTTTGTTTTGTGTTTCTTTGGAACCTAGCCATGAAATAAATCTATTTGGCTAAGGTTATTGTGTTTTGTGGTTATGAGAAAAAATTGGATTTTGTTTAGGTAATAAGAGTTTGCATTTTCAATTCAAGGTTTACTCATTCTTGGTTTTTATTCTTGTTTGCGAGTGAATTAGGAGAGGATCTCGTAATTCTATCTATTTATCTAATATCGAGAGAGTTAGATTCAAGAAACGAATGAGTATGGTTTTTATTCAATCTATTGATGAAGATTAATCCGGCTTAGGAATAAGTTAAGGATTTCAACGGCTAAGAGGAGCGCAAGATTGGTTGTTGTTCACCTTTGATTCACGCATGGATGTATTGTTAAGACATGCACAATTAGCTAGAGTTTCGAATTAGGGATAAGAAGAAACCACTGAAGAACGCTCTGCTTAACCTTGAAGTTGCTGCCCAGCCGCCCAAATAGTTGCCCAAGCAACCATTCGATTAGTTGCCAAGGCAACCCAGCTGCGGAAGTTGCCACGGAAACTGAGTTGCCTTTGCACTCTTTTACCAAGACGATCCAATTGGCTATCACACCTCAACTCACGATAACCTGGCCTAGTCCCTCTCTTTTGATTACATCTTCCTTTACTTTATTGCTTTCTAGTTTAGTTGTTAGTTAAAACTCCTACAATCTTCTACTAGTGCTCTTTTACTTTTTACAGTGCAAGAGATTATATTCTTGAAGTGGCACCAATCCCTGTGGAGACAATATCTTTTATACAATAACTTGTGACGTGTACACTTGCACAATTGCGGAGCACTTATTACGCGCAACACTTACCAAAGCTTGTAGACAAAATGGAAACAAGGAAATTAGCATACTAATACATGGGCTTGACTTGGATAATCAAAGGCTTAATTTTTGAAATTACTTCTCAATGATCAAAGGAATCATTAAATCGATAAGGGGGTTTTACTCACCGAGTTATGGGCTTTCAAAAAATGTATTGAAATCGACCAAAGGTTGAGAATTGAATCGAGGTGCTTGCTTAGCTCGAGGTTGAAGACAACAATGGTGGTGCTTGCTTGTTGGATTGCAAAGGGTGAGTTTTAGCTTTCGGGAGATGATGGAAACAAAGATGAAAACTTCCCTTTAGTCTTTTATTAGGGAACTTATCATTTAATCACTTTTCACCTATTCAAGGGCCAATAGGGTGCTTTCCTCTAAGCAAGGGAAACCTTATCTTAATTATTTCTATCACTTCATCACTTTTCCAAATTCTAAGCAATCGATGGTCATTTGTCCACTTTTCTAAGTTATCCCACATGAGGGAGGCAAGCAAGGAGGTGACTAAGCACCTTACCCTCCATTTTTTTCAATTTGGGCTTTAAAACAATTTTTTACAGAGGGCCGTATCGATACGCCTAGGCTAAAACAAACAAGTTTGTTATGGTAGTTAGGCTGTATCGATACAGGTCTTTGCTGTATCGAAATGCCTAGTTTAAATCGTATCGATACCGGTCCAGTCGTACCGATACGCCTAGGCTAAAACATATAGGTTAGTTATGGCCATTAGACCGTATCGATACTAGTCTTACCGTATCGATACGCTTGTCTTATTTTCAGTATTTAGCTTTGAATTTCTTACAAAGAGGTCCATAGATAAATTTAATGCCAAAAACTTTCATCGATTACAAAAATTGGGTGCAAGGACCAAGAAATTACACATTTGGGCATATCCGATACAGAATTTCCGATCACCAGAGCCTTATTCCGACTAGGCCAATTTTTAGGATGTGACAACTTTCCCCCCTTAAGTAAATTTGAGGACAAAATTTTACTCTAGTTGAACAAATGGGGGTACTGTTTCTGCATCGTCTCTTCTAGTTCCCACGTTGCTTCTTCAACCGAATGACTTCTCTAAAAGACTTTCACTAAGGGCACGAACTTATTACGAAGTCTTTTAACTTCTAGTGCAAGGAACTGAACTAGTTCTTCCTCGCACGTCAGATTAGACTGAATCTCCACAGACTATTATTCGATCACGTGAGAAGTATCTGACTGGTACTTCTGTAGCATAGACACGTGGAAGACATTAAAAATTCGACTTAACACTTCCGGAAAGGCTAGTCGGTAAACAACATGTCCAATTTTCTCGATCACCTTGAATGGTCTAATGAATCAATGACTCGGTTTCCCTTTTTTGCCAAAATGAAAGATCTTCTTCCATGGAGATACTTTAAGGAAAACTTTCTCGCCAATCTCATACAGCTCTGGGCCGATCACAGATAATAGTCACCCTCTCTTCAGTTTCCCGAAGCAAGTTAGAGCCTAACACCTTGCCTTCTCCAAGCTCAATTTAGCCAAGAGGGGTCATACATCTCCTCCCATAAAGAGCTTCATAGGGCGCCATTTGAATTGAGGCGTGGTAGCTATTGTTGTAAGCAAATTCTACTAAAGGTAGGGATTTCTCCCACGTATTCCCAAAGTTAATAACACAGGCTCAGAGCACATCTTCCAAAATCTACAAGGAAGAATCGAAATTCATATGGGTTTACTTATACACACGAATCGAAGGGAGATATAAGGTTACCTGAATAACCCTTTTGGATAGACCATTGGTTTGAGGATGGAAAATGGTGTTTAAGTGCACTTGATTTCCCAAAGTCTCTTGTAGGGTCCTCCAAAACCGGGATGCAAAACGTGGATCATGATCGAAAATAATGGAAATAGGGACTTCGTACAAACGGATAACTTCTCGAATGTGCAACTCGGCGAGCTTAGGCAAATTGAAGTCCATTCTCACCGGGATGAAATGAGAAGATTTGGTGAATCGGTCCAAAATGACCCAAATAGCATCGTTCTTCTTCGATATCATTGGCAAGCCACTTACGAAGTCTATCGTAATACGCTCCTATTTCCACTGTAGAAGCTCAATAGGTTGCAAAAGACTAGTAGGCACCTTGTGCTCGGCTTTAACCCGTTGGCAAGTCAAGCACCTAGCCACAAAGTCTGTGATCTCATTTTTCACTCCAGACCACCGGTACAACTCTTTTAGACCCTTATACATCTTGATAGCTCATGAATGGATAGAAAATGAGCTCGAATAAGCTTCATTTAAGATTTGATTCTGAAGTTCATCATCATCAAGGACGTAGATACGATTTCGAAAACACAATAGACCTTTGAAATTCATAGCAAAGTCAGGATCTAGCTTATCCTTGATCTCTCCAATAAGAGTTCGCAACTCCTCATCGGATTATTGGAGTACTTTGATTCGGGACACAATAGTTGACTGAACTCTCAATTCGGCCAATAACTTGCCATGTTTTTTGAGTCGAAAATGAGCATTCAAATGTTGGAGTATACCCAAAGACCAATTATGAGATGGTTGTAAAATACATACCTATTTTATCTTGTTTATTAATAAGAAGCCATTATTATTTCAGTCTTATTTTGCATATCTATAAATAAACTGAATTATAATAAAGCCCTTAGAATAATATAGTTATTCTTGAATGTGCTTTGATAAGTGTTCAAAAGTACTATTTTTCTTACCTTTTTTACTCATATTATTGTTAGACTTAGGCTCATATTAGTTACATAATTAGTCATTCATGCATTAATCCATGTTTCCTTCCATCGTTGAGCTTGATTGCATAACTTGGTTGTTTTTGTGGGAAAAGATGCTGCTTTGGTGTGTTTTGTGTGTATGTGCAGGATCACTTGCCAAAGCAAGGCTAGAGCTAGTTGCCAGGGCAATGTATGAAGGAGATGCCGAGGTAGTTGCCAGGGCAATGCATGGAGGAGATGTCGAGCCAGTTGCCAGGGCAATTGTCGACAAAGAATAAGGTGATATGGTAGTCGAAATTGATGACTAGACAAGCCCAAGATGATGTGGAGCAAAGCTAAATCCCAAAGGAGTTTCATTTCCATGAAGAGGTTAAAGAAGAATTAAATTCCAAGAAGATAGGAGAAGTTCTAGAAGGAATATAATATAATAAAGAATTATATTCTTTAAAGATAATTTAATTCCAACTTAACTTTCTCCTCAAATGATGACTTTGACCTAGCCCTATAAATAGATCACCAAGCCGTCAACTCCAAGGGGAGAGAATGAGAGAATTTTCAGCAGCATTAAGGGCAAGGAGGATTTCGACAAAGCTCCATCCATTCTTCATCTTTTTCTTTCTTGTTCAATTAGGTTCATGCTAGGGATTATTTATCTTGTGTTTCTTTGGAACCTAGCCATGAACTAAATCTATTTGGCTAAGGTTATTGTGTCTTGTGGTTGTGAGAAACTATTGGATTTTGTTTAGGTAATAAGAGTTTGCACTTTTCTTTTCAAGGTTTATTCATTCTTGGTTATTATTCTTGTTTGCGAGCGAATTGAGAGAGGATCTCGTAACTTCATCTATTTATCTAATATCAGGAGAGTTAGATTCAAGAAACGAATGAGTACGATCTTTATTCAATCTATTGATGGTGAAGATTAATCCATCTTAAGAATAAGTTAAGGATTTCAACGGCTAAGAGGAGCGCAAGATTGGTTGTTTTTCACCCTTGATTCACGCAGGGATGTATTATCAAGGTATGCACAAGTAGCTAGAGTTTTGACTTAGGGATAAGAAGAAACCATTGAAGAACGCTCTGACGAACCTTGAAGGTTGCTGCCCAGACGCCCAAGTAGTTGCCGAACTAGTCGCCCATACAACCATCGATTAGTTGCCAAGGAACCCCGTTGTGCAAGTTGCCTCGGCAACTGAGTTGCCCTTGCATTCTTTTACCAAGACGATCCAATCGGCTATCACACCTCAACTCACGATAACCTGGCCTATCTCTCTCATTTGATCTCATCTATTCTTTTACTTTATTGCTTTCTAGTTTAGTTATTAGTTTAAACTCCTATAATCTTCTATTTGTGTTTTTACTTTTTATAGTGCAAGAGATTAGATTCTTGAAGTGGCACCAATCCCTGTGGAGATGATATCTTTTACTATAACTTGCGACGTGTACACTTGCACAATTGCGGAGCACTTATTACGCGCAACAATTACGGTGATGTTTAATATGATCAACACAATTGGTCAATTTGGCGGCTCAGCAACTGAAGATGCACAACAACATCTTAAATCTTTCCTCGAGATTTGCAACTCGTTCAAAATACACAGAGTCACTCCCTGATGTTTTACGATTAAGATTATTCCCCTATTCACTGAGGGATAGGGCGAAAGCATGGTTGAATAGCATTCCTGCCGGATCAATAGGATCTTGGACCGATCTTTGTCGTGATTTCCTTGCTCGGTTTAATCCTACAAAATTGAGTGATAAGCTTCGTAACGACATTACTTCTTTTCGGCAGGCAGATGATGAATCCATGTACGAGGCTTGGGAGCGATATAGAGAACTTCTACACAAATGCCCCCTACACGGATTCCCAGTGTGGACACAAGTAACAATGTTTTACAACGCCGTAAATACACCAACAAGGATGATGCTAGATGCCTCGGCAAACGGCATACTCCTAGATAAGTCACCGGAGGAAGCAATGCAAATTCTAAACAGGCTTGCCAAGAATGACTATCAATTCCCCTCTACTAGAAGAGGAGGAGTTAGACGCCAAGCCACAATACATGAACTAGGATCATCATACTCAATTTTGGCACAATTGGCCACTTTAACCAAGATGGTCCAGAACATGCAGAGACCAAACAACACACATGAGGTCAAGGTAATGGATTCTTTTTGTGAGTTATGTGGTGGTAACCATGATTCTTCTGAATGTATGCAGAATCTGGAATCCAGCTTCTATGTGGGGAATTACAACCGGAATAACAATGTGATGTCCAATACATACAATCCAGCTTGGAAGAAGCACCCAAATTTTTTATGGAGTAATCCCAACAATGCTCTAAACTAGAACAATCAGAATGCACAAGCATCAGGATTTCAGCAGAATATGCCATGGCAGCAGTTGCCGCAGCAACAACCGACAACATCTAGTTCTTTGGAAAATTCTCTAAATGCTTTTATGTTGAAAACTGAATCTTATATGGCTGAGAATAGTAACTTTATAAAAATAACTGATGCTTTTATTAACAAGACTGAGATAAGATTGCAAAACCAAGAGGCGGCAATCAAATCATTGGAAAATCAAGTCAGATAGTTTGCTCAAAACCTGAATACTAGACCGCAAGGAGGTTTACCTAGCGATACTGAAGTCGCAAGAGGAACTTGCCATGAACAATGTAAGGCGATCACCACTAGAAGTGGCCAAAAACTTAAAGAGGCTCAAGCCCGCTCATCAAATAAAACTCCACAAAAAGATCAAGATGAACCTAGCGGCAAAGCCTCAGATGCTGAACCAGGAATTGCCGCGGCAACTGGCAATAAGCATGCCTCGGCAACCGACGATAAGGATGCCTCGACAACTTGCGATAAGCATGCCTCGACAACCCCAATTGATAATACCTCAGAAACTCTAGTTTTCCCGGCAATGCCATAAATCAGGTTCCAAACCAATGAAAGGATCGAAGATATCCGACTTCCACCACCATTCCCACAAAGGTTGAAGCGACAAAAGCAAGAATATCAATTCAAGAAGTTTCTTGATATCCTAAAGCAAGTCCACATCAATTTGCCATTGGTGGAAGCAATTGAACAAATGCCGAACTATGCCAAGTTTCTTAAAGACATTGTGTCCAAGAGAACAAGGCTAGAAGAGTTTGAAACAGTTGCCGCAACAGAGGGATGCATGGCCATGTTGCACAATCGTATGCCACCTAAGTTGAAGGATCCCAGAAGTTTCACAATACCCTGTTCCATTGGAAACCACTATGTTGGGAAAGCATTATGCGACCTTGGGGCTAGCATAAACTTGATGCCTAAATCGGTTTTCCAGAAACTAGGAATCGGGAAGGCAAGACCTACAACAGTTATGTTACAGCTAGCCGACAGATCCTATGTGCATCCAAAGGGAAAAATCAAAGATATATTGGTAAAAGTTGATAAATTTATTTTTCCCGCTGACTTTATTGTTTTGGATTGTGAAGCAGATGAGCATGCACTTATTATTCTCGGGAGACCATTCCTAGCAACAGGGAAAACCTTGATCAATGTTGAAAAGGGAAAACTCACAATGAGGGTGAATGACTAGCAAGTTAAACTAAATGTGTTCCAAACACTAAGGCATGCCGATGATCAAGAGGAATGCCAACTTTTTCATGCCACGACAGAGTTTAACTTCGACGAGGAATTTAGTTACCTCGGCAACTACATTGCCGATCAAGAGGAACCTGAGAAGTATGAAGAACCGGTCAATGAGGAACAACAAGAAGAGGCAAATTGGCTAGTCAATCGACCAGGTACATACTTTGAACCACTGGATTACTCAGGTAAGGAAGGTAAGCTCGAAAAGCCCTCTATTGAACAACCACCGATTCTTGAGTTGAAACAGTTGCCAGAGCAACTAAAATATGCATACTTAGGAACCGATAATACATTACCTGCAATTATTTCTTCTAAGTTACAACCTAAGCAGGAAAAGAAGCTGATCAAAATGTTGATGCTACACAAGAAGGCAATAGGGTGGACAATTGCCGACTTGAAGAGAATTAGCCCGGCAGTGTGCATGCACAAGATTTTGTTGGAATATGATCACAAACATTCAATTGAGGCCCAGAGGAGACTGAATCATGCCATGAAAGGGGTTGTAATGAAAGAAATCATCAAGTGGCTTAATGTCGGCATTATATACCCTATCTCTGATAGTACATGGGTAAGTCCGATACAATGTGTACCGAAAAAGGGAGGTATAATGGTGGTAAGTAATGAAAACAATGAACTCATTCCAACTAGGACTGTGACCGGTTGGAGGGTTTGTATGGATTATTGAAAGCTAAACAAAGCCACTAGGAAAGATCACTTCCCATTACCCTTTATTGATGAAATGCTTGTCCGTCTTGCAGGTAAACCATTTTATTGTTTTCTTGATGGTTATTTAGGTTACAATTAAATTGACATAGCACCAGAAGATCAAGAAAAGACAACCTTCACATGCCCATACGGTACTTATGCTTTCTGAAGGATACCGTTCGGATTGTGTAACGCCTCAGCAACCTTCCAAAGATGTATGATGGCACTCTTTTCAGACATGGTCGAAGACTTCCTTGAGATCTTCATGAATTATTTTTCTATTTTTGGTAATGACTTCTACAGCTACCTCGGCAATTTAGAGAAGGTGTTGGCAAGATGTGAAGAAATTGATTAAGTCCTCAATTGGGAGAAGTACCATTTTATGGTAGATGAAGGAATAGTGCTCGGCCACAAGATTTCATCCAAGGGAATTGAAGTAGACAAAGCCAAGGCGGACGTGATCGAGAGATTACCCCCACCAAGTTCGGTTAAAGGAATTCGAAGCTTTCTTGGACATGCAAGTTTTTACAGGAGGTTCATTCATAATTTTTCTAAAATCACTAAACCCTTGTGCAATTTGCTTGAATAGGATAAAGTCTTCGATTTTGATGATTCTTGCACCCAAGCATTTGAAACCCTAAAGGAAAAGCTTACCTCGACACCCATTGTCGTTCCACCAGATTGGACGCTACCTTTTAAGCTCATGTGTGATACAAGTGATTTTGCGGTAGGAGTATTCCTAGGCCAACGCACAGGTAATACCTTCCATGTGATATACTACGCTAGTAAAACTCTTAATAGTGCTCAAGTGAATTACACAACAATGGAGAAAGAGTTACTAGATGTAGTTTTCGCATTTGACAAGTTCCGATCCTATTTGATTGGTACAAAGGTAATTTTTCATACGGACCATTCGCCAATCAAATATCTATTTGCTAAAAAGGATGCCAAACCTCGTTTGATTCGTTGGATATTACTTTTACAAAAATTTGATATTGAAATTAAGGACAGGAAAGGAACAGAAAATCAAGTGGCCGCCGATCACTTATCACGTTTAGAATGCAATAGGGAGGAGGACGCGGATCTAGAGATATGGATGCATTACCGGATGAGCAACTTTTAGTTACCTCAGCAACCCTCGACGCCTCGGCAGCCCTTGACGCGCACGCCTTGGCAACCATGGATGTGCATGCCTCGGCAACCCTCGACGCCTCGGCAACCCTTCACGCGCACGCCTCGACAACCATGGATGCGCATGCCTCGGCAATTTTGGGAGTAGTCGCCACGGCAGCACATGCCTCGACAATACCCTGGTATGCGGATTTAGTTAATTTCCTTGTTTGTGGTATTTTACCTTATGGTCTTACTCACCAAGGGAAGAAGCGGTTCTACCATGATGCTAAGCATTAATTTTGGGACGAGCCTCTTTTGTTTAAACAATGTGCAGATCAGGTTATACGTCGATGTGTCCCTGAAGAGGAGCAACAGAATGTACTCCGGCAATACCATTCTTCACCTTATGGAGGACATTTTGGAGGAACTCGTACCGCGGCCAAAGTGTTGCAATCCGGTTTGTATTGGCCAACATTGTACAAAGATGCCCAAGACTTTTACAAGCAATGTGATCGTTGCCAGAGGACGGGCAATATCTCTAGACGACATGAGATGCCGCTCCAAAACATCATCGAGGTGGAATTATTCGATGTGTGGGGGATCAATTTTATGGGACCTTTCCCATCCTCATTCGACAACCTCTACATTCTACTTGCCCTTGACTACGTGTCTAAATGGGTTGAGGCAGCTGCAGTTCCCAACAACGATTCCAAGACCATGCAATGATTCTTGCAGAAAAACATATTTACACGGTTTGGGATGCCGAGAGCAATTATCAGTGACGAAGGCAAGTATTTTGACAACATACTTATTGCCAAGATGTTGCAACGCTTCGGCGTATCACACAAGATTGCCACGACATATCACCCACAAGCCAACGGGCAAGCATAAATTTCCAACCGAGAATTGAAGGGTATACTCGAGAAAGTTGTAAATCCCTATAAGAAGGATTGGTCATTAAGACTAGATGACGCACTTTGGGTATATGGCACTGCATTCAAAACACCCTTAGGTATGTCCCCCTTCCGACTTGTCTATGGCAAAACATGCCATCTACCGGTGGAAATCGAACACAAGGCATATTGGGCAATCAAGACCGTGAATATGGATTGGGAAAGTGCCGAACAAAAGCGTATGCTAGACCTCAACGAGATAGAAGAATTCCGTTCACTCGCCTATAACAATGCACGAATCTACAAGGAGAAAACAAAGCAATGGCATGACAAGAAACTATTGCCGCTACAATTCACGCCAGGGCAACTAGTTCTCTTATTCAATTCTCGGCTAAAACTTTTCTCGGGAAAGCTGAAATCAAGATGGTCGGGACCATTCGAAGTTGTCAAACCATTCTCCCATGGTGCCGTGATAATCAAGTCCATCACTGACAAACATGAATTCAAAGTTAATGGACAAAGATTAAAGCACTACAATGGTGCCCATGTGGAACGTAACAAAGAAGTGGTCAACTTAGGAGATGCATGAGCGTGCTCTCCTTTCGATATTTTATTTTTATTCTTTTTTTAGTATTTCTGATTATTTTTTTATTATTTTTTTTATTTTCGAACTAATTATTTTTTTACTTTTGATTATTATTATATTTTTAGGATAGATTTATTTTCTTTTTTTTTATCTTTTTAAGTTTAAGAATCCCTTTACACATCTTTATTTATTTTCTTTTATTAGTTTATCTTTAATTTTAATCCTTATTTGATTTGTCTTTGAATTGTAGGAAAAGAGTTTAAGATAAAGAGAAATTTTGATCCAAGAAGGAAAACATCTTCAACAAGGAAATTAATGGGCTGAATCTAAGGCTTATATAAAGCCTCCAACTTACCCTAATTAAACCCCCTAGCCGTCACCCTTCCCCTAAACCGAAACCCCCTTTATTTTCTATCCAAAATTAATCTCACCCACCATATTTACTACCTAGCTTTTCTATATAACCCATCACCCTTAACTTCCAAGAAACCTATTCCAACTTTTCATCTTGCAACGCTTTAGTTTCTTTTATTTTATTTTCTTTGTTTTTACAAAACTCACAACCAAGATCATCCATGGCATCCAAAATTAAATTTTTGGTTCATCCAAGCTCCTCCAAAGAACCAAGATACAAGAATTTTGCTACACCGGTGGTTCAAGAAAGATTTCACTCCAAGTTTGAAAGCCGGAAGATTTACGAAGAACAAGGATTTAAATACTCCAACTCTCATCAAGATTTTGTCCTTGAACCATTCATCTTCGAGAGGATTGCACATCAAAAGTGGCAAATCTTTTGCCATCAATTGGAACCGCGTAACATCTCATGGGTAAGAGAATTCTATGATCACTCATCTAACCCGGATAATCCTTATGCTTTTGTTCGTGACAAGGCTATACTCATAAGCCTCAAAAACATCAACACCTTTTACGGGCTCTACATTGAGAATGACGAGCATCAAGCCTTTGTTGATCAAATCTCGACAAGGTGCTTCAAGAACTCACTCAACCGGGAACTTATTGGAACGACGGTAAATACATGGGCACGGTAAATCGCATTTGGCTTAAACCCGAGGCAAAACTATGGAATAAGTTTGTTAAAACTTATTTAATGCCCACCACACACAATACTACCGTTGATATACCACGTCTTTTACTCATACATTATATTTTGCATAATCGCATCATTAACATTGGAAAAATTATTTGTGATGAGATTTTTGTATGTAGCTCAAAAGATAAGGGTTCTCTTTTCTTCCCTTGCTTAATTTCTAATCTTTGCAAGGAGATGCATGTCCCAAGTGAGTCCATCTATGAAAAGGCCTTACCAAAGTCCGGTTGGAACCAAGCACAAATCCGAAAGCTAATGGGAGAGGCACCGAAAAAATCCTCAAGGCCTCCAATTACCGCAGCAACTCCTGCCGCCCTGGCAATCCCTAATGCCCAAGCACCTAATGCCCGGGCAACTCGACCATCAACCCCGGGATACTTTGAAGCACTCTTGCAACCATTGGCGAGCCACCTAAGGCAAATTGAAGACCGACAACTAATGTTCATGCGGTACATGAAGGAACACAACAATGCCATCACCCAAGTCATCCTAAAAAAGTACCCGGACAGCCGCGTGCCGTTCCCAATCTTTCCTGCCGAGATCTTTACCCCGGCAACCAATGAAGCAGTTGCCACGGTAACCGCAACAGATGATGCCACAGCAACCAACCATGAAGATGCCACGGCAACCAAAGATAAAGACATCCTGGCAACCACTGCAAAAGCCAAAGGTAAAGCACCTATGACAGAATCAACTCGTACGAAATCATTGTATGATTTTTCAGATTCAGACGAGTCCTCCATTACGCCAACAAAGACCGCGCCAATTGAATCCTCCAAGCGAAAAGCCAATGACATTGATGATGAAGACAACCCCGTACGAGGATCGATTCCACCATCGGCAACAAGGAAACAACCATCGCGTTCAAGCAAGAGAATCAAGACACCGACCAAAAGGAAACTAATCATCCACGACGACGAACTCTCGGAGTAAGTCCTCGTTTGAATTTTATTTTTCGTTATTTTTATTTTTCTTTAATGCATTCATTGAGGACAATGCTTCACTCGAGTTTGGGGGGGATTGTTAGTAGTTAGTTACCATGTTTAGTTGCATTCATCTTAAGTATTGCATTTAGGATGCAGAAATTGCTTGCCATGCCTTTAGTTGGAAAAAGAATTGCCTATATTTGATGAATATCCGATGATGACTTTGCCAATGCACTTAATTGATAGAAATTTTATTCTAGGATAACTATGGAAAAACTTAGAATTTTACTATGATGCTAAATTTTATGAAACACTGTTATGGTTTGATTGATTTAAGGAATTCTAGTGAACTTAGGTTGATAATTAAAAAATTGGGGGATTAGAATAAAAATTGGATGAATGCTAGAGGTGCCCAAAATTGGCTCTAGCATGTGCTAAAAAATTGATCGCTAGAGGTGCCCGAAACTGGCTCTAGTATGTGCTAAAAAATTGATCGCTAGAGGTGTCTGAAACCGGCTATAGTCGAATAAATTAATTAACTTAAGGAAACTAAAAACAAAACACTAGAGGTGCCCGAAACGACTCTAGTTAAAACATGTTAAAAAGAACCTAATAAAGTAATTTGAAAACCTCTTGTTTGCATAGAATCCGAAAAATCAACTTGCACACAACTCCGCACACACTCACAAGAATTATAGTTTGATTCCGAGTAACTCTTAAGTTTTTCGAAAAATGAAAAGCCAATCATACTTTGTGCCCCGGTTCTGAGAATTGAAATCAAGTTCAAGCTAAGTTTGTGAAAATTGAAGTCTTGGCAGGTAATTATTAGTTTGCATTGCTTAAGGACAAGCAATAGTTCGAGTTTGGGGGTGTGATAAGTGTTCAAAAGTACTATTTTTCTTACCCTTTTTACTCATATTATTGTTAGACTTAGGCTCATATTAGTTACATAATTAGTCATTCATGCATTAATCCATGTTTCCTTCCATCGTTGAGCTTGATTGCATAACTTGGTTATTTTTGTGGGAAAAGATGCTGCTTTGGTGTGTTTTGTGTGTATGTGCAGGATCACTTGCCAAAGCAAGGCTAAAGCTAGTTGTCAGGGCAATGCTTGAAGGAGATGTCGAGCTAGTTGCCAGGGCAATGCATGAAGGAGACGCCGAGCCAGTTGCCAAGGCAATTGTCGACAAAGAATAAGGTGATATGGTAGTCGAAATTGATGACTAGACAAGCCCAAGATGACGTGGAGCAAAGCTAAATCCCAAAGGAGTTTGATTTCCATGAAGAGGTTAAAGAAGAATTAAATTCCAAGAATATAGGAGAAGTTCTAGAAGGAATATAATTATAATAAAGAATTATATTCTTTAAAGATAATTTAATTCCAACTTAACTTCCTCCTCAAAGGAGGACTTTGACCTAGCCCTATAAATAGATCACCAAGCCGTCAACTCCAAGGGGAGAGAATGAGAGAATTTTCGACAACATCAAAGGCAAGGAGGATTTCGACAAAGCTCCATCCATTCTTCATCTTTCTCTTTCTTGTTCAGTTAGGTTCATGCTAGGATTCTTTATCTTGTGTTTCTTTGGAACCTAGCCATGAACTAAATCTATTTGGCTAAGGTTATTGTGTCTTGTGGTTGTGAGATACTATTGGATTTTGTTTAGGTAATAAGAGTTTGCACTTTTCTTTTCAAGGTTTATTCATTCTTGGTTCTTATTCTTGTTTGTGAGTGAATTGGGAGAGGATCTCGTAACTTCATCTATTTATCTAATATTGGGAGAGTTAGATTCAAGAAACGAGTGAATATGATCTTTATTCAATCTATTGATGGTGAAGATTAATTCGGCTTAGGAGTAAGTTAAGGATTTCAACGGCTAAGAGGAGCGCAAGATTGGTTGTTGTTCACCCTTGATTCACGCAGGGATGTATTATCAAGGCAAGCACAAGTAGCTAGAGTTTTGACTTATGGATAAGAAGAAACTATTGAAGAACGCTCTGCCGAACCTTGAAGGTTGCTGCCTAGACGCCCAAGTAGTTTCCCAACTAGTCGCCCAGGCAACCATCGATTAGTTGCCAAGGTAACCCCGTTGTGCAAGTTGCCCTTGCACTCTTTTACCAAGACGATCTAATCGGCTATCACACCTCAACTCACGATAACCTGACCTATCTCTCTCATTTGATCTCATCTATTCTTTTACTTTATTGCTTTCTAGTTTAGTTATTAGTTTAAACTCTTATAATCTTCTATTTGTGATTTTACTTTTTATAGTGCAAGAGATTAGATTCTTGAAGTGGCACCAATCCCTGTGGAGACGATATCTTTTATACTATAACTTGCGACGTGTACACTTGCACAATTGCTGAGCACTTATTACGCGCAACATGCTTAGTCGAGAATTATTGTGGGCTTGGATAACAATAATGTATTAAGACTAATATATAATTGATTGATGACAAAGTGTTGTCATTGACATGGAGATGTCGAAATCAATACATAAGTATGTGTTAGGGAACGACATACTGGACTGACCCGCTATAAGCATGTTTCTTGGATTATTATGTGACAGTCACAACATTGCTCATGGTGATAACTACATGTATGATCCTCAAACTTGAGATCATTATTATTTCAACATCGTGAGTGACATATTTTGATACGGCCAAACGCTTGTCGTAACTGACTACACTATAAAGATTGATATTGGATATGTCAAATCCATGTAGCGAAATATGGTTGATCAAGATAGGATTTGTCCTTCCTACATAATAGGAGTAATATCATAGGCCACTTGATTGAGTGAAACTAGAAAATGCATGGTCATGCTCGAATAAATTGATACGGGATATCATAATTATTCGTTTATAATAGTCTACCCAAGATATCAAGAAACATTAGATGGAATATACAACTGCGACTAATCCATGACTTGTGTCTAATCTAGATATAAGGACAAAATGATGAAATATATAAAAGAAGTTAATCACGGAAAAAGATTAAATCACACCACGATTTCATGTAACTTAGGTAGCAATGATGTATTGCTAGATGCCACTCATTGCTTGTAATATTAGAATTATTCTAGATATTACCGCTAACGTTACATGAACCTACAAGGGTTACACCCTATGATTGAAACGAACAAATATCGACTAGATAGCATGTGTACAAACTTATTGTACACGTAATTAGTGAGAAACTGAAATTGTTATAATTATTGTAATTATGGATATTTTCATTTATATATATATGTTAATATTTGATAAGTTATTGTAATTATCAAATACTATTAATATATATATATATATCCAAAAGAAACCTAATTAAAGTAAAATCAGATTCTACATATTTAATTATATTTGGTTAAATATATTGTATATTTAAAGAATCTGAATTTAATTAGAATTAGGTTTTTGAATGCCATATAAAGGCATAAGGTCTAGCAGCCAATATAAGCATTTTTTTTGAAAATCCTCTCTAACAATTAGAGAAGAGAAAAATTGTTCGTTTTATTTGGGTAGACTGCGTAGAGGTCAGAACGCTGCTGTGACGACTTGGATTTGATTTGGATTCTCCTATACTCCCTGCAGAATTCCAGATTATTTGAGGTAATATTTTTATCCTTTATCACCCCAAATTCGTCCCTTGTACATGGATCACTGCTGGATTACGCTAGATAAATTTTTCGCTGGTCCATGGGGTGTACCGGCGTTTCCCAACATCAAATGCCTCAGGGAGGGAGTAGGTTTTTGACTAAGAGCATCAGCTATGACATTGGATTTACCGGGGTGGAAATCAATAACCAAGTCGTAGTCTTTCAAAAGCTCCATCCACCGACGTTGACGGAGATTCAACTCTTTCTGAGTTAGAAGATACTTCAGGCTCTTGTAATCAGTGTACAAGTAACACTTCTCACCGTAAAGATAGTGCCTCCGAATCTTCAAGGCAAACACAACGACGACTAGCTCCAGATCATGTGTTGGATAGTTTAGGTCATGAGGTTTAAGCTGGTGTGAAGCATAGACTATGACTTTTCCTTCTTGCATAAGCACACAGCTTAATCCCAAGTGGGATGCATCACTATATACGGTGAAGTCCTTGCCTGACTTGGGTTGCACCAAGACAGGGGCATGGGTCAGAACTTGCTTAAGCTGATCAAAACTCCTTTGTTGTTCCAATGTCCACACAAAGGGAGTTTCTTTATGGGGAAGCTTCGTCAAGGATGCAACAATCATTGAGAATCCCTTAACGAGTCTACAATGGTAGCCTGCAAGGCCCAAAAAGCTAAGAACTTCTCCAACAATCTTTGGAGGAATCCAATCAAGGATTGCTTGAATCTTATTTGGGTCAACTTGGATTCCCGCAGAAGAGATCACATGTCCCAGAAAGGATACTTCAGATAACCAAAATTCACACTTACTAAACTTAGCATATAACTGTTTCTCTCGGAGAGTCTGAAGCACAATTCAGAGATGTTCTTCATGAGTGGTTGTGTCTTTGGAGTAGATTAAGATGTTATCTATGAACATTACCATAAATATATCTAGATAGGGCCGAAACACACGGTTCATCAGGTCCATGAAGGTTGCAGGTGCATTAGTAGGCCCAAAAGGCATTACCAAAAACTCATAGTGGCTGTATCTAGTTCGGAAGACAGTCTTTGGAATATCAGACTCCTTCACTTGCATTTAATAGTATTCAGATCACAAGTCTATCTTAGAGAAGATATAAGCATCTTTTAATTGATCGAAGAGATCGTCAATCCTTGGTAACAAATACTTGTTCTTAATGGTCACTCTATTCAACTGACGATAATCATTGCACAGACGCATCGACCCATCTTTCTTCTTAACAAACAAAATCGGTGCTCCCCAAGGTGAGGAACTCGGTCATATGAATCCCTTATCCAAAAGGTCTTAGATTTGGGCCCTCAAATCTTTTAATTCACATAGAGATATTCTATACGGAGTAATGGAGACTAGTGTATTCCTCGGTTGCACTTCGATTCCAAATTCCACTTTTCAGGTCGAAGGGAGTCCCGAAAGTTCATCGGGAAACACATCAAGAAATTCTTTCACAATTGGCACATTTTCGAACTTTGGATCTTCTTTGGACTCTATGGCACACAAGATAGCTTTACTAGGCTCAAATTCGGCCTTCATCAAGGTTATGCTTTCCTTGCCAAGTCCACGGAGGTATAGCTTTTTCTTCGAACAATCTACCAAGCTTGATGCTCAGCTAGCCAATCAAGGCCTAGGATGAGAACGAACTCATAGAAAGGTAAGACCATCAAGTTAGCCAAAAACGGGATCCCTTGGATCCTCAAAGTACAAGCTTTGCAGATTGATCCAATAACCACACTATCTCTTAGGGGGTTAGAGACAACAATCTCAGAAGTAACTGGTTTAGATTCTAGAGCATACTTTGCAATCAACGGTTCACTAATGAAGGAATGATTAGAGCCTGGATTTGCCAAAGCATAAACAAGATCGGAACATAATTCCACCATACCTGTAATTACATCAGGATCATCCTCTTTCTCTCGACCTCGAACATGATACATCTGAGCTGAGGTCTACAGGTCACGTCCAGCTGAAGAAGCGTTGGTGTTACGACGTCTCCCCGCTAATCCAGACGGCACTGGCTTTGCTCCACTCCCCATTGTTCAAATTATTCTGAGAAATCATTGTGGTAGGGGCATTTGGATTTCGCAAGAACTGTCTGATAAAGTGGCCACATTCACCACAAAGATAATAGGATCCGGACTGTCTGTGGCACTGTCCAGGGTGCCTCTTTTGACAAAATTTGCATAACAGAATCTGAGAACCTTTTACAGAACCACCCGTACTACCGACTGAAGCTGTACGAGCAACAGATGTTCCCAGAGATTGGGATTGTGGCACATATCTTGTTCTTGGTAGTTGCTGATAGGTGGCAAACTTCTGGTCCCACTGTCTACTCTTCTTCTTAGGCATAGGAGGCTTGGAATCATCCCGAAACCTCTTATCAGATCGGGTTTGGTTCCCCTTTCCCTTTTTATAGGCCTTTTAGAGGCTTCAGTAGTGATGGCTCGATTGATTAGCTTCTGAAAATCCTCTATCTCCAAGGCAGTGAAGAGATGATGTAATTCATCACAAAGGCCATCAATGAACATTCTGTATTTCTCTTTTTTCGTACGTATGATCTCAGCACCATACCTCGCATACTTGCAAAATCATAGATGTATTGCTCCGCCAGTCTTCCTTCTTGTCTTAGAGGGAGAAACTTCTTATGCATTTCAGCAATGTAGTGCTCACTGATGTATTTCTTGCGGAACTCTTGAAGGAAGAAGTCCCACGTAACTTTATACTTGGGTATGGTGAGTGTCACGGTATCCCACCAACTCTAAGCCTCCTCAAAAATTAGTGCCAGAGCGCATATGTTCATCAGGGCACCTCATTTGATTATTCAGAACTTTAAGAGTATTCTCCAGCCAATACTCTGCTATCTCTGGATTATCCAAGCCTTGTCTAGTGAAGGTGTAAACTGGATACTAACGAAGCTCGCTAATAGGAGCTTTCAAAGAAGAAGAAGACGCTTTAGTAGGTTGAGGTGGTGGTTCTTGCCTGAGAGACACGATCGCCTGTTTGATCATTTCAGCCATAAAAATCAGATACTCCTGCTGAGCGGGAGGCATCGGAGGAGGATAAGGTGGGTTATTTTGCCCTACTTTTTCGAGCCTTACTTCTACCCTCAGATTATCCCGCTGTGTTAAGGAGGAGCCAGGGTGCGGTTTATTCACGGCACACCCATCAGTAGGTACAGACATTTTCAGATATGATCATAAAGAAAAGATTTAATTGTGTAAATTGCAAGTTACAATTAACATGTACGAATAAAATACTATGTGGCATATGCAGGCTCATAACAAACTTCAGTTTAGTCATAGAATCGACTAAACTTAGGCTCTGATACCACAAATGTAACACCCCTTCCCGGCCAGGTAGAGAACCGGGTCAGAAAGTGCTACCAGAAAATATATCAGAGATTCAGAAGTATATTAGGAGTTTAGAGACTTATTCAAGGAGTTTATTAAACTCTTTTAAAGCTTAGCAGATCTGTTTGATGACTACTTATTCGATTTAGGGACAATTTTTAAACTTTTTTGAACTTAAGGACTAAATCATAGTGTTCATAAATTAAAGGTCCTTATTGGAATCTCTTTTCACTAAACTACAATTAAACTTACCAATTATTAACCTGTAAAGTTTCATTACTAATGGAGATCATTTACCTAACCAATTAGGCTCTACAAGTTTTAGTGACCATTTTATAAACTCCGTAAAACTAGTTTCTATGTCTTTTAACATAATTAACTAACTCCGTACCGATACCCTTGGGGCCGTATTGGTACACTAAGCAAATTTTCATTTCCCAAATTCGAAGATAACATGCTCTTATCGATACACCTAGCCCCGCATCGATACGCGTTGACTGTTTCGATACACCCTATAGGCCGTATCGATGCAATTTATTTTTCAGACCTTACTGTCAAAATCTGTACTAATACACCCTCTTTACGTATCGATACGCCCTGTTTTACTTGGCCCAATTATGCATGGCCGTATCGATATGCCATCACCCGTACTAATACGCCTACCCTGTAATAACAGATTTTAGCTGGTTTTTAATCAATTTAACCCGTTGAACGTTGTGCACCACACATATCATAATCACACATCAATTCCTTGGACATGGTAACCAATGGATACGCAGATTCTCCTGTACACCACACATATCGAAAATAGGTCGTAGCCTTGAACCGTAGCTTTAGATAGTCCCTTACACAATCCATCCTTATTTCACCATACATATAGGCTGTAGCCCCGGACTGTAGTCCAATCCCTTACTTGGTGAGCTCGAGTAACCCTATGGCATGCCAATTGTATCCAATGTTTACAAATGTCTAAGTTCACATATCATTATAAATCTTACCTTTGTACCCTTAGGCCATATCATAACGGATGTCAAATTGAGTCTTAGCTCCATATATCATATCACAACATATTCATATCAATTTCACACATAGCCAAAAATTCAAGTATCGTATATGAGCTTACACATATTAATCCATGTCGGAAACTTACCATGCTTACCATTAGCATCCATACAAGCTTGCTCTACTTGAGCCTTTAAACAAAAATGCAAATTATAACACCAAACGAATGCAACGGGATGGCTCCTTGCCTATCCCTTGACACGACTACACTCGCCTTGATTTTGAAGCTTTCAAGATTCTCGAATTACGATTCCTTTGCTCCTAGCTTTGGTTGAGGATGATGGATTGATTTCCTCCAACTCTTAAGCTAGTTCAAATTTAAAGAGTGCATTATAATTAAACATATTAGCTCACAAACGTTTTTCAAGCTTACCAAAGCTTGTAGACAACATCGAAACAAGGAAATTAGCCTACTAACACATGGGCTTGACTTGGATAATCAAAGGCTTAATTCTTGAAATTACTTCTCAAAGATCAAAGGAATCATTAAATCGATAAGGGGTTTTACTCACCGAGTTGTGGGCTTTCAAACGACGTATTGAAATCGATCAAAGGTTGAGAATTGAATCGAGGTGCTTGCTTAGCTCGATGTTGAAGACAACAATGGTGGTGCTTGCTTGTTGGATGGCAAAGTGTCAGTTTTAGCTTTTGGGAGATGATGGAAACAAATATGAAAGCTTCCCTTTAGTCTTTTATTAGGGAACTTATCATTTATTCACTTTTCACCTATTCAAGGGCCAATAGGGTGATTTCCTCTAAGAAAGGAAAGCTTATTTTAATTATTTCTATCACTTCATCACTTTTTCCCAATTCTAGGCAATCAATGGTCATTTGTCCACTTTTCTGAGTTATCCCACGTGAGGGAGGCAAGCAAGGAGGTGACTAAGCACCTTACCCTCCATTTTTTTCAATTTGGGCTTTAAAATAGATTTTTACAAAGGGCTGTATCGATACACTATGTAGTCGTATCGATACGCCTAGGCTAAAATAAGCAAGTTTGTTATGGCAGTTAGGCCGTATCAATACAGGTCTTTGTTGTATCGGAACGACTAGTTCAAATTGTATCGATACCACTCCAGCCGTACTGATACGCCTAGGCTAAAACAGGTAGATTAGTTATGGTCGTTAGACCGTATCGACACGCTTGTCTTATTTTCAGCATTTCAGCTTTGAATTTCTTACAAAGATATCCATAGCTGAATTTAATGCCCCACAACATTCATCGATTACAAATTGGGTACAAGGACCAAGAAATTACACATTTAGGCATATCCAATACAAAATTTCTGATCACCGGAGCCTTATTTCGACTAGGCCAGTTTTCGGGATGTGACATAGCGCACCTGAAATTTTTTTGATAAAACAAACAAAAATAAAAGTTAGTAAAAATAATAAGAAAAATGCAATAACAAAAAAAACTAACACCAATTGCCAATCCTGACAACAGCGCCAAAAACTTGTTGCGTGTTTTGAGTGCTACGCAAATGGTTCAAGTGAACACGTCGCAAGTAATAAATGATAAGTATCGAGTATCGTCTCCTCAAGGATTGGTTTGGGCCACTTTGTTTAAGTTACTGCATTGTAAAAGAAATATATTGATGATGATAAATAATAAGTAAAATAAACTAAGTAAATAGGAAGAAAGAAAAAAGTAATTGATTAAAAAGAGTAGGCCGGGTTATCATGAGTAGTGGTATGATGTCTGAATATATTGTCTAGGTAATTGATTGCTTAGGCAACTTGATTTTCGTGGCAATTGTTCAATTGGCTTAGCAACTGAGTTCCTTCATTCAAAGCTCAGCGAAGCGTTCTTCAATGTCTTCTTGTTATCCCTAACAGAAGATTTGGTTGTTTGAGCATGCCTTGGTGATACATCCCTGCGTGAACCTTGGGTGATCAACAACCAATCTACGCTCTTCTTAGCCGTTGAAATCCAATCCTTATTCTTAAGGTGGATTAATCTTCACCAACGATAGTTCGAATGAAGATCATGCTCATTCGTTTCTTAAATCTAACTCTTCTGAGTCTAGATAAATGGATAACACTCAAGATCCTCTCAAGATAAAAAATTAAAGAACCAAGAATGAACAAACTTTGAATTCAATTGTAATCAAGAACCTAAACAATCTAATCGTTTATCAAAACTGCAAACCCAAAATAACCCCAACCATTTTACATCAATTCATGGTTGTGTTTGAAAGATATACAAGGGAAAAATTCCCAACCATGGATCGCATAAGAATAAAGAAGAATAAGGTGTTGGGACCGTGCAATCAACCCTCTCTTTCTAGAAACTGATTCCCCTCCCTTGTGTTGTTGATGCAATCTCTTTATGTAGATGAAGAAGAAAAGTTTGAATGCCTTGAAATCCATGGGGAAATTATCTTTATCCAGTTGTGTATTTGAATTTAAATATGGAGAATTATCCTATGTGATAAGGATAAGAATAAGAAATAATTCTTGTGAAAATATAAATAAATTCTATTTAATTGTGAAATAGAACAATTATTCCCTTTTATCTCTCTTTATCTTATGTCTTGTTTCTTTTATTTTGGGAAACCTTATTTAAAAGGTAATTTGTTGATTTAACAACTTTCCCCACATGTTAGGCGTATTATAGTACCAACATTACTCATATAGAGTTTCTCCCCATCTTAATCATTTAATTAATTTTGAGTTTCAACATCATGCTTATAGAGAATAATTTTCTCTATAGCTTCATCCTTACTTTTAAGCAAATACACATAACACTATTTTTGTGCTATCATCAATGAAGGTAATAAATGTATTCCTTCAAACAATATTTTGCCATGTCAATTGTTACGCCACTAACATTGACCTTGTTTGGAAGTCTATAGTGTGGAGACTTGTTCCCCATGTTATGGAAATTTAAACATTTCTCATGAAATTTTTGTTTCTTGAACACACCGCCTAATTTGCGGTTTGAAGTCATTTTTGAATTCCACTATGTTTGTAACATCCCCAACCCGAATACTACAATTAGGCCTCCAACCCAAACCAAAACCATAAGATTTTTGCCACTAAGTTTAGCCCAACATCATCATTTCATAAAAACCATTGAGTTAAAACATATTAGGTCGATAAACCATTTAAAACGTTACATGAAGAGCTCCACTTTAAATACATAATTTTAAAAGCATTCAACACATAAGCTTAAATCCAAAATACAAATTACAATACACATAGAGTCCTACGAATACATGGCCTAATAAATCTAAGTATCGTACTTAGACTCTAGTCGATGCTGGGGTCCTACTCTGATGGTGCTCCAAGATGTACGCCAACCTACTAACCTGCGAACGGAAACAAAAATTCCGAATGCTGAGCTAAAAAAGCTCAGTGGATACACTTCCACTCAACCATAATTCATACAAATCATAAAAAGGTGCATACTATAATAAGATATCATGACATGAAAAGCAATGGCGCTACCATATCCGCCTAAACACAATAATCAAGGATGTACAACAACAACTCAAGCATAGAAACACATCATCAAACCTAAAGTAAGACCCGGTATCTCACGGCCTTGGAATTGTGCACCCTCGCTCAGAATCTCACATCGAGCATCATCACTCGAAATCTCACATCGAGTGGAATGGCTCAGAATCTCGCATCGAGCATCATCACTCAGAATCTCACATCGAGTGATCTTCTCGTGTAGCAATACTCTTTCACTGGGTATCCGTATCCCATAGTCAAGGGTTTAATTACATAATGCCCTTACCCGGTACCCTCTCACATGACCCCTTAAGAATCTTTAAGGTTTGCAAACACATACATGTAATCTCCCTTTTATCTATCAAAATAACCATCATTTAGGCTACATACGGTGTTAGAGACTTAGTTTCTTATTATCACTATTCATTTTACCCCTAGAAGACCCATCAGGCCCTTACTCTCGAATTAATGAACCCTCAAACTTAAAATAAAGTTTTTAGGCAGATTGCCCAGGTCGTATCGATACACCTCACAAGGGTATCGATACACCCAATTGTATCGGTACGCCCACCTGCGTACCGATACCCAGTTACACTCAAGTGGTCTTAGCCAAGCCACCTCGTACCGATACAAAAAGACGTATACCGATACTCCAAGGCGTACCGATACACCATGGGGAAAAGGTATCGATACCCTTCCCAGTGTACCGATATTTCTTGACATTTTAAGGCAGGCGTACCGATACTTGCATGAACGTATCGATACACAAACCCATAAATCAATTTCTAAAGTTCAGATTTCAATTCTAAAATCCTCAAACCCTTAAAGCAAGACTCCAAACTAACCCTACAAATTATGGGTAAGTTATTAAGTGGATTTCTACCATTTTTACATCATTTAAATACCAATTTCTAACATTTACCATGACTAAATTTCAAGCTCTAACTCCCTACCCAAAACATCATAAACCAAGCAAGCAACCAAATCAATTATTTCTAAGAATATACATGAGCTAGTAGTGTACTAACCTTGATTTAGGACTGAGGAAGAAACTCCCAAACACAAGCTTCAAGCCTTGCTCTTTCCTCTAGCTTAAGATGCCTCCCCAACCTCTTTCACTTGGATTAAAGATCTTCGAATGCTCAACAATTCTTCCTCAAAGCTCAAAATCTGATTCACTCCCTAAAGCTCAAAGATTCAACCTTTCACTTGGCTATGGGGCATTTGGGTGATGAAAGAATGGAAGAATGAGGCATGGAACCAATTAAACACCCCATCCCCCTCCTTTTTCCAAAAGAATGTAAGTTACCCAAGTACCCTTCTTCCATCTTCCTACCTAAATCCCACACCAAGCCCCAAAGCCCACAACCAAGGATAGCCTACGAAAGCTCTTAAAGCCCACTACTTGACCCAAAGGTGAAGCCCACGCTTCGGGTCAAAGCGACTCTCGGATTTCGAAATCCGAGTCGTTACAATATTTGTCATGGTAATATTTGATTTAGCAATATTTACCTTAATAACATTTGAAGGTGGTAAAAATATTTACCTTATCCTCTCTAATCATAGGTGGATCATCCTTCATATATTTGACCAGGTTTATCATGGTAAAATATACATCTTTTGTTGTCACGTTTGAAATTCATTCCACTTAATTTCACTGATTTTTCCATTGTGTCACATAAACACAATCCAAAACCAAAGTATTATGAATATGTTAAACGTCAGGAACTTAGTCAGACTAAAACCAGAAACAAAAACGTAATTTCTAACTTTTGTTAGACGATGGAGATTTAGTAAACTAAACCCCGAAACAAAAGTTCACACAATCTTAATAGAAAGAACAATAATAAATAGTGCACCGGGTAGGTAACTTATGAAAGAGAGGTGGTGCACTAGGCACGCTTAAATACTAGGTCTCTTAAAGAACCAATCGTAGACATACACTTTCAAATTGTCTTTCAATCACCGTTTATGGTTTTCATTCTCTTATGCTTAAGGAAGTTCTTTTCCCTGCAACGTTAGAATCATACAAGATTCTCACAAAAATAAATTCAATGATTTATTCTTCCCGCAACGTTAGAATCATACATGATTCTCTTGAAAATAAATTCAATGATTTATCTTCTTTTCCAAAATTAGAATCAACACATGATTCTAATGAAGAAATAAATGTAGTAATTTATTTCCATTATATCTTATGTTAAACAATAGAGATATCAATTCAACTTAATTCTGTTTAAATAATAGAAATCAAAAGGAATTAATCCTTTGACTTTAATTTCATAGATTCTTGTTTGGAAGATCAAGTAAACCCATTAAAACGGCAAGAATTAATTCTCGAAACGAATTATTTACGAGATCTTTATTTTCAAAACAAATCACGATTTCGTCTGAGTATCATGTTCACCACTATAAAATTTCTCAAAAGGAAATTATTAGTATGAAAAATAATAATCCATAGTGTTTCCATAAACACAATCAATAAATATTATCACATCTAATAACAATTATACAAGCCAAATTTACGACACAAGATATTTCGTGTTAAAGGCCGAACTTTTGAAATATGAATACCATATTTACACCATATTTCATATTCAATGTCATATTTAATATTTTATATCAAATGCCAAAAATATTTAAGAAATAATTAAATATTACCTTAATCAAATTTGCCATAACAATTATGATATTACCTAGAATAGGTGTCCTCGTATATTTCCCTTTCTCAAAGAAAATCCGACATATGCATATGGTTTTTGATATTACCATAATCCAGCACATTAATGGCCAAACTTATGAAATTCAAAAATTCCATAACAGATTCAAGAAACTATTAAATAACATAATTATGGGAAAACATACCCATTAGCTTCTTGACTTTCTCGGGGGGAAATTTGGCATATGCGACAATATCTATGAAGCATTTACTCGCATTCCGATTGATGCCGTATGTGAATTTAATTTCGTGGCCACCAAGTACGATATCATTTTGTGGTATAAACCATTGCCTATCAATGAATGGTTAGGAAAACAAATTTCCACATGAAAACAAATGCATATCAATTCAAAGGACAACGAAAATTAAAAAAATGGTTAAAGAACCATTAGTTAGCATAATCGGTGAAACCATTATGCTTCAGCCGTGGTATTGCTTCAATAGCAATAATCAACATGTATTCTTGTCGAACTGCTCCTTGGAATATCAAAATCAATAATAATGTTAGCAGGTTAAAACTAAATCAATTAACCCGCGTAATAGACAAGTGCAAGTACTGAATGGGAAAAGGAAAAACAATAAAAATTTTCCCTTATCGGACATCCAAAAAATCCCAAGACACATTTGTTCTTGATGTCATAATTGATTTGATATTAACTTCAAGATTTTGGTATGGAGATACCTGTTGTCTTGGATTATACACGGTATGAATCATTGTCTTCGACTGGTTCGTCTTGGATCGAAAGAAAATCTGTCTTAAGATTGTTAGAAAATCGTGTTAATCTAATAATAAATAATAAGATAATATATTATTATTTAAACGAACAATACAAAATTACGGATGATACAATAATATGTAAATCAAATCGATTTGAAATGAACAACCAAAGGAAATGTGTTGAGGCCTGCACGAACGCAATTCCCTTAAGACAAATTCTCCCGCTTATATAGTGATCAACAAATCGTAACATCGCCTTCTTCTATCACCAAAAACTACTTTTAAATTCAGAGAGTAAAGCAATAAAAAATTCTATGTGTTTTTTCAATTGTATAAAACTTAGAAGGTTTACTCCCTATTTATAGGAGTGTTATGAGGGTATAAAGTGAAAATTCATTCCAAATTTGGGTTAAAATATTTATAAGCCTTTTAATTCTTCTATAAAACAATTTGCGTAAATATATGAGGGTATAAGTGAAAATTCATTCCAAAGTTGTATAACCCAAATTCTTCTATAAAACAATTTCTAAAATTACTTATCTGAATTAAAGATAACTTTCAATATTTACCCTTCTAATTCTAAGATAAAATTTGGCAAATATATGCTCTTATTTGAGTAAAAATTCATTTCAAATTTGGGTTAAAATATTTATAAGCCCACGAAGGACCAGACTGATTCAGACATTTGCGTTACCCACGTCGTGCACGTCTGCGAACCAACAATTGGTTTCACATTTTCCTCAACAACATTTGAATCAATTTCTCATTTAAAGCTCCAAAATTATCGAATTTTCCAATATTTTGCACCACAAATCTTGAACAAAATATCCAGCCCACACATCAGAAACCGACAAAGTTCAAATGTAACATTGATGTCATCTCAAAATGAGCACATGTTGAAATCATTGAAATTCAGTAGTTCATACGAATGATTGTTGCAATATCAGAGATGAAACCGAGCAACTTATTACTAATAAGAAATAGAAGATTTAGGCAGCAACAAAAAGCACTAATCCAGAATAAATTGCTAACAAACAAAAGATCTAACCCAGTGAGATGAGAAAGCCTGAGATCACACCCGCATCATAAAGCCGTGGACAAGAACCGATAGCATTTGACTGGAAACTCAGAGTGTAACAAAATGTGAAAAAGACTCGCATGGCCGAATTTAGCAGTACACAACGAACCTGAGATCGCATGACCGAATTTAGACAAGGAAGATACAATAAGTGAACAAGATCTTGAAACCAAACAAGAAAAGCTCAAAAAACCTCCGATTGACGAGATTAGAAACAAAAGAAACCAGATCGAGCGATCAACCAATCATCACAATCAAAGAAATTCGAGAAACACAAAGACCTTGCGAAATTTCAGATCGAAGAAACACACAACGGAGATGAATCGACATCAGGATGTGCAGAGATGAATCAGATGCGAAAGGAAGTTAACTGATGACGTCAAGATTTTTGAAAACAAATAAAGACAGATGCGATGCATGGATCGTCACATAAGGAAGAAATGGCGACTGAAGGCTATGAAAACAAGCGATATAATTCTCGAGTAGGATGAAATAACAGAGGGAATCACACATGCAACAACAATAGGTGAAGCAATCGACGACGCAGAGAAAACTCACGACTGAGAATTTCGTTCTCCGGAATGAAGCAATGGCAGTATCTTCAGAAACAAGCTAAAATAGCTCTAAAAGGAAAAAAAGATGAACCGTAATGGAAAAGTTACGTCAAATTCAAAACGATAACATTACCGAAAGACAAACAGAGTCAGGATCTTTAACCCGACTCTGATACCATATGAAAACTCCGACATTGTGACCGGTGATAAGTTAAACGAAGATGAAGAAGTTGTAAGGAAAGATTAATGTAGCTAAGGTTTTCGGCGGAATACAATAAGCAGAGAAAGCATATTAATTTCTTAGAAATTCATTTAATTCTGGTTAACAAAGTTTATTATATCAATGGGTTTATAAAGTCCAAATTACAACAAACTTCATAACCTCCTAACATCCTATACAACTAAGGTTAGCCATTTTAGGCGTTTCCTCTTCTCATTTTTTGCCCTTTTTTTGTCTATCCCTTGTAAGTGTGACAACTAAGTCAAGTTGTTCGTAGTTCGTGGGTGTCGCTCCCTCTCTAATGTCTCTCTACATGTCTAAATTAATTTGGTGGTTTTTTCGATGAAAAGATTTCGACTTCAAATGACTTCAATGGCATTTTTTTATCAGAGAAACAAAGCCTCATTAAAACTTTCCCTCATTCCTAAGTTTTGCCGAAGTAAAATTCAGGTAGCAGAAGGGGGAAAAGAATACCCAAATTTTATTGCTTAAAGTAAATACATCAAACCATCCTTAGTACAAGCTCTAAAAGATTCAAAACCCACCACCCAGGGAACCCAACACGAAACAAAAACATAACAATAACACAAAATTATGAGATTAAACCCCAGCTATAATAGTCAACCCCTAATTGCCGAGAATCTTAATGACCTCTGCATCTCTAAAAATCCCCTCCTTAGCCAAGATACCAGCAATAGAGTTGATACTTCTCAGAATATGTCTAATGAATCACCTATCCAGAAGGACACTCCGAACTTCCTCAATGATACTCAAGAAACCTGCATCAGCTTTGCAAGGATCTAGGATCCAATCGATAGCTATCTTACTATCGCTTTCGATAATAAGCCGAAAAGAGTGAACCCAAATTGATCTTAAAAACTAGGATCCAACTAATTTAAAAGCTAGTAGCTCGACCAGAATTAATGAGCCAGACCCAGCAGGCGCAGAAAAACTAAGAAGCGCAGAACTCGATTTCTTTCTGAGAATTCCACCAATCCCACAATGTCCATTGATCGTCGAGCAAGCTCCATCGATGTTGAATTTCAAGAATCCTGTAGGAAGAGGTGACCAATGCAGAACCAACACAGGTTTGGATTGAGAGAATAATCTGTTCCCAGCCGCACTAAGATCTGCAAATAAACTCGTTTAAGGAGCATGAAATCTCAGGATGTTTAGCTCTAAACCACCAAGCAACTCTGGTCTTGGTTAAAAAGATTAAGCGAGTCATGTCGAAGGTTGTCTTTGAAAATAATATCGTTTCGGCATAGCCACAAAGACCAGACAATTGCAAACTGAATGGTGCACCAAATATGATTGAAGTTTTCGACAGGCCTAATACCTTGCCAAGATAAGAAAGTAGCAGTAGGAGACTGATCCGATACAAATGAAACTCCCCACAAAGCAGCAAAATAAACCCAAATGTTCCAAGCAACCTTGCAAGAAAAGAAAAGGAGTTCAATGGTTTCGTGCTCAGACCTGCATAGAGGGCAAGACAAATCTGCAGAGTGGAGGGCTCCATGTATAGCTAATTCAGTCTTAACTGGGACGCGCCTATGCATTATGAGCTAAATAAAGACTTCCAGTTTGGGAAGAGCTAAACCGAGCCAAGCGATCTTCTTCCAGTTTATCTCATAGTTATCATCGTTTCCACCAGTAAGCATTAGATTGCATAAAGATTTAGATGAAAATACTCCGTCACTAGAACCAGTCCATTTTACCCAATCTTTGGCCATCAAAAACGGTCGAAAGCCAGTCAAAATGAGCTAGAATCTATTCCATTGCTCGATTTCCCATTGGAATAGGCTTCTCCGAAGAACGATATTCCAAGACCAACCATTAGACTCAAATTTACCAAACTCAACTACTCTCCCCTCTTTGTTGACCGGTAAAGCATAGATCCGGGGAAACTTAATCTTGAGGGGAGCATCTGAAATCTACACATCAGTCCAAAAGAATATAGATTTACCATCCTCCACTTGAAACACCATGTTCTTGCGAAGGGTGAAACCAACAACATCATTTGCATAATAGGAGTTAACAATGCCTCTCTAAATCCAAGAAGAAGGTTTTGAAGATAAAGGAGGATGAATCAATGTAGAGAGATCAAGGCCATATTTGCAGGAGATAACCTTGCACCAAAGGGAATCCTTCTTGCTGTTAAATCTCCAAATCCACTTGCCGAGCAAAGGACGATTCCGAAGCTCCAGATCTAAAATGCCAAATCCACCTCTTTGGAGCGGTAAGAAAACTGATGACCATTTAACCCAATGGATTTTCATTTTTCCATTTGAACCACCCCATAAAAAGTTGGAGATTAAGCTTGTAATACGATTGAAAATAGCAGATGGAATACGAAACAGGGAAAGGAAATAAATAGGAGGGCAACTTATCATAGATTTGACCAAAGTCAATCTCCCTCCTATCGATAATAAACTTGTTTTCCATGAAGATATGCAAACCGAGACCTTGTTGATCACAGGATCCCAAACTGCGATAGAGTTATGCTTGGCTCCAATCGGCAAGCCTGAATATTGTGAAGGGAACTGCCCCCGCCGAGCAACCAATACAAGCAACCCACCTTTCCAATCGCCAGAAGTAACATTAATACCATAAATTCTACTTTTGATTAGATTAATTTGCAGACCAGAAGAGAATTCAAAAACTCTGAGAACTCTTTTTAGGTTCTTAATTTGCATTCAAGACGCTCCACAGAACATCAAGAGGTCATCTGCAAATTGCAGATGTGAGATAAAGATGCTACTATCACTGCGACCAATTTGAAACCTGGAGAAGAGCCCAATATCCATCGACTTACTAAGCATGAGGTTAAGAGCTTCACCCACAAGGTTAAATAATAGAGGGGACAACAGACACCCTTGATGAAGGCCGCTAGAGATTTTAAACCTCTCAGTCAGAGAACCATTGACTAATATAGATATTGAAGCCGAAGAGATACACCTAAAAACCCATTTACACCAACGTTCACCGAATCCCATTCCTTTCATAATCTGCATTAAGAAATCCCAATCGACTGAGTCATACGCTTTACGAAAATCTATTTTGAAAGCAACACCATTCAACCCTTTTTTTTTGTAAATAGTCTATGATTCATTGGCAATCAGAACGCAGTCAAGGATTTGCCTACCCTAAATAAAGGCAAATTGGGAGCCACTCACAACTGAATCCAAGCAACCCCTCAATCTGTTGCTCAAGGCTTTAGAAAGGATTTTATATACACTGATCATAAGACTAATAGGCCTATAATCCTCGAGAGAAGAAGGGTTAATCTTCTTAGGAATGAGAGTAATAAAAGAGTGTTTTATACTCTCATCACAGCTCCGATGTAGAAAAGATCCTTGAAGAAGGACAACAAATCATCCTTAATAATATGCCAATATTTTTTAAAGAAATTTAGGTTCAGCCTATCAGGCCTCGGAGCACGATTACTGTCTGCCGCTTGGATCACACTCCAAATTTCTTCCATTGTGAACGGAGCTTCTAGAGAATCACATTGCTCAGCACTGATCTTTTTGAATGACAGCTTCATATCTTCCACGTCCAAGGCAACCTTGTTATTATAAGCCGCCTAGAAATGCCTCTTTACTAAATCCCTGACCGAAGGGGGACCCGAAACAAATGAACCTTCTACCATTAAGCCTAGTATGAAGTTCTTTCTTCTTCTATTATTCGCCGATAATGGAAGAACCTGGTATTTTTATCCCCCACAGCAAACCATTTAGGGTGAGACTACTACAACCAATAGCGTTCTTCCTTTCTAATAATATTCCATAATTCTTGCCTGAGATTTCTGACCAGCATCATCGAGTTAGACGAACCCAACCCTTTTTGGATCTTCAATTCCTCATCTGAAATGCTCTTCTCTAACTCTAAAATACGTACCCTGAAATTAGTACGATTCATCCCAGACCATAATTTAATAGCAGACTTAGTTTCCATTAGGAGCTTCTTGATTCCTATATTCCTTCTAGACCTTTTGGCTCTATCCAACACGACTTTAACAGTTGTATCACAATCGTTATCTTCAAGCATGAAATTAAACAGTTTGAAAGGTTTCAGACCCCAGTCTTTAGATTCAACATGAAGGATGATAGCGTTGTGATCGAAGATGATCTTAGGAAGTAAGACCTGTAATAAGTTAGCAAACGCTAAAGCAAAATCAGGAGAAATAAGAAACCTGTCCAACCTGACAAAAGTGGGCGGATCTCGATTGTTTGACCAAGTAAAGCACCCACCAAGGAGAGGTAAGTCTAAGCAGACAGATTCTTGAATGAAATTTGCAAACAAATCCATAGTAGAAAGGTTGAAGGACAAACCCATCTTTTCGTCTAAGGAAAGAAAGACATTGAAATCACCTCCCAAACACCAAGGAATGCTAAAATTCTGGATAAAAGCTGCGATTTCAGAGAAGAAAGCTCCTTTATCCGAATCCACAAAGGGGGCATACACATTTAAAAACCCACATCTCAAGTTCTTCGGCCTAACCACACCAATGAGAGCAATAAATCTTTGAGACACCACCTAATGTTCCAACTGGAAGAAATTTGGATCCCAAATCGAAATCAGTCCCCCCGCAGACCCAACAGCCGGAGAGAAAGCCATTTGATAGTTCAACAAGCCCCACACTCTTCTAATTAGACTACTATTAACCACTTCTAGTTTTGATTCTTGGGAAAAAATGAGATTGGGATGGTGCTTACCCAATAGTTGACGAGCTGTTCTACTCTTTTCCTGCTTACCGAAACCTCTAACGTTCCAGGATAATACGTCGAGATTCATTATAGAAAAAAAAGATATGACCCAAAAGAGATAGACCCACGAATTAAGTGCAATTCAAGTACTTTTATACCCAACCTTCACATGTTCCCAAACCTTGCAAATGATCATACAAAGTCTAATGATAAGATGATTGTAAATGACATTTGTTTTTATATTGTTCATTCATAAGAGGCATTACCATTATTATTTTCAGTTATAATTCTGCGTGCATAAATAAATTGAATTATAATAAAGTCCTTAGAATAATATGATTATTATTAAATGTTCTTAGTAGAAAATTATTGTGAAAATAGACAACAATAATGCATTAAGACTAATATGTAGTTGATTGATGACAAAGTGTTGTCATTGACATAGAAATGTCAAAATCAATACATAAGTATGTGTTAAAGAACAACATACTAGACTGACCTGCTATGAGCATGTTTCTTGGATTATTATGTGACAATCACAACATTGCTCATAGTGATAACTACATGTATGATCTTCATACTTGAGATCATCATTATTTTAATATCATGAGTGACATATTTTGATACAGTCAAACATGTGTCGTAACTAACTACTCTATAAAGACTGATATTGGATATATTACAATCTATGTAGTGGGATATGGTTGATCAAGATAAGATTTGTCTCTCCTACATAATAGGAGTAATATCGTAGGCCACTTGATTGAGTAAGACTAGAAATGCATGACCATGCTCGAATAAGTTGATATGAGATATCATAGTTATTCGTTTATAATAGTCTACTCAAGATATCAATAAATATTAGATGGACTATACACGTGTGACTGCTCCATGACTAGCTTGAAACCTAGCACACAAGTAAACACTAAACATAATATTTGGTCTACTTGCGGTAAGGTAAAGCAAAGAACCAATTATAGAGCGATAAAGCTTTAAATCAACACACTTACCTCCTTCATCTTTGCCAAGCTTTATAGAAGAGCTCACTGGTGTGGCTTGAGGTTTCACATTCTCCAAGCCAAACTTATTGAGCATGTCCTTGATGTACTTAGCTTGATTAATGAAGGTGTCATCCTTCATTTGTTTGATTTGGAGCCCCAAGAAGAATGAGAGCTCCCCCGTCATGTTCATCTCAAACTCACCTTGCATTAGCTTAGCAAACTCTTGGCATAACAACTCATTAGTAGAACCAAAAATGATATCATCAACATAAATTTGAACTACTAAGATGTCTTTTCCATTTCTTTTAATAAAAAGTGTAGTATCCACATTTCCTTTTTCAAAACTTTTTTCAATCAAAAAGCTTGAAAGCTTTTCATACCAAGCTCTAGGAGCTTGTTTCAAACCATATAAAGATTTAGTAAGTTTAAAAACATGGTTTAGAAATTTAGGATCTTCAAAACCTGATGGTTGTTCCACATACACTTTTTCATTTATAAAACCATTTAAAAATGCACTTTTGACATCCATTTGAAAAAACTTGAACTCGCGATAACATGCAAATGCAAGAAGCATCCTAATAGCTTCCATCCTAGCTAAGGGTGCATAAGTTTCATCAAAATCAATTCCCTCTTCTTGAGTGTAACCTTGAGCAATAAGTCCAGCCTTGTTCCTTACTATGTTACCACTCTCATCTAGTTTGTGTCTAAAAACCCATTTAGTTCATATAGTAGACTTATTACTAGGCCTATCAACTAATGTACAAACTTGACTCCTCTCAAATTGATTCAATTCTTCTTGCATGGCCAATATCCAATAATCACCTTTTAATGTTTCTTTGATATTTTTAGGCTCAATGCATGAAATAAATGCAACATTGTTAAGTAATTTAAGAGAGGGTCTAGTGGTTACCCCTTTGGATGGATCACCCAAAATCTCACCACTTTTGACATAGTTGAACTCCCTTGGGTAGCTCACTTCCTTCTCCTCTAGAGTCATGTCCTTCAAGGCTTCTAGAGGTGGATCTTGTGCTTCTTCTTCCTTGGTTGGAACCTCATCCACCTTTGATGATTGTCCACCATTATTGGCTTTAATGATTCCTACATCATCATCATCACAAGAATCCTTCCTCAGAAAGAGGTTATCATCGAAAACCACATGTATAAACTCTTCTACAACCAAGGTTCTTTTGTTAAAATCTCGATAGGCTTTAGAGTTTAAAGAATAACCTAGAAAAATAGCTTCATCACTTTTTACATCAAATTTACCTAAATTGTCTTTTCCATTATTTAAAACAAAACACTTACAACCAAAAGGATAAAAATAGCTAATGTTAGACTTCTTTGATTTTAAAATCTCACAATGAGTTTTCTTTAAAATGGGCCTAATCATTACTCGATTTATAATGTAGCAAGTGGTATTTGTGGCTTCCGTCCAAAAATACTTAGGTAAATTGTTTTCACAAATTATGGTTCTAGCCATTTCCTCTAAAGTTCAGTTTTTCCTCTCAACTACCCCATTTTGTTGAGGAGTGCGAGGTGCGGAAAAATTATGGCTAATACCATTAGAATTACAAAAATCCTCAAAACCTAGATTTTGAAATTCGGTTCCATGATCACTTCTAATATGAGAAATTTGTTGGCCAAGATCATTTTGAGAAATTTTTGAAAATGTGATGAATTTTTCTAAAGCCTCATCCTTGGTACTTAAAAATAGAACCCAAGTGTATCTAGAGTAATCATCAACTAAAACATATGCATATGATTTTCCACCCAAGCTAGTAGTTCTAATTGACCCAAAAAGATCCATATGGATCAATTGTAATACCCTACTAGTTGAAACATCATTAATGGATTTAAAAGATACACGTTTTTGTTTACCCTTAGCACAAGCATCACAAATTTTATCTAAAGAAAATTTTAGCTTAGGTAAACCTCTTACTAGATTTTGGGAAACTAATTTCTCTAAAACACTTATGCCACCATGCCCTAGTTTCCTATGCCATAACCATGCATCATTTTCATCTTTAGCAACCAAACATGGTTGGGATGTATGAATGTCATCTAAATGCACCATGTAAATGTTACATATGCGATGACCAATGAGCATTATCTTATTTGTTTTAATGTCTAAAATTTTGCAACCATTAACATCAAAAAGAACATTAAAACCCTTATCACATAGTTGACTAATGCTCAACAAGTTATGTTTTAGACCATTGACATATAAAACATCTTCAATGAGTATAGAAGATAGATTACCAATGGAACCAATACCCTCAATGTGACCTTTGGAGTTGTCACCAAATGTCACCACTCCTTGGGTTTAGCTCCATGAATTTTCTCTTGTCTCCGATCATGTGTCTTGAGCATCCACTATCAAGGTACCAAGTGTTTTTGCTTGAAGCTTTAGCCTTGTAGCAATGCCCCCTACAAACAAAGAATTAATTATTGATTTTTGGTACCCAAATCATTTTGGGTCCATGCGAATTAGCTCCCAAATACTTGGTTCCCTTAGGAATCCAAGATGCAATTGCATGAATGTTATTAGAAGCTACAAGTTCCTTAGGAACCCATACACTTCTAACTCTTTTACCTTTAGGGTATATTTGAGAGCTTCTTTGTTTGTGGTTCACAAAGTTTATTTTCACATAGTTGGTTTTAGAAGATTGACCCTTTTCAAAAGTAGTAGTACCAACATTGTTCAAAAAGCTTTGAGTTCATTCACCACTTTATGGTGATCATTATGAACTTTGGAAAGAAAATTGTTTAAATCAACATTTTCATTTTGAAAATATTTTAGGTCATCTTGTAAAACCAAAATCTTCTTTTCAAGTTTTGAGTTGGTTTTTGAAAGAGAATCATTTTGAGCTTTTAAATTGGAAATTGTTTTCTTGTTTTTCAAAATCGATTCTTTAAAGTTTTCTACCAACTCATCGTAAACCTCTTGCAACTCATCATATGCGTCATGCAATTCATTATATGTAAAATCAAAGGATGATGAGTTAGAGATTACCATAGGATCCTCCTCAAGAGCCAAGAGGCAAAGGTTGGCCACTTCTTGCTCCTCATCCTCGGATGATTCCTCATCACTCCAAGTTGCAATTTAAGCTTTGGGCTTCTTCTTATTTCCAAAGCTCTTCCTTTTTAGTTGAGGACACTCCGTTCGAATGTGACCTGATTTCTTGCACTCATAGCATATGAGTTGGTCCTTATTTTCCTCTTTGTTTTTGTTCTTGAAGTCTCCTCTTCGGTTAAACTTTCTTCCCCGGTTGGACTTTATGAACCGAGTGAACCGTTTGGCTAACATAGTCATCTCTTCGTCTTCCTCCTCACTCGAATCACTCTCATCAAAAGAAGTTTTGAGAGTAATTTCAAGTTTCTTATTTTTTACCTTTTGTTTCTCCATTTTTTCTCTTCTTTTCTTTTTCTCTTCCTTGCTTCATGATCTCATGAGTAAGGAGGGACCCCACTAGTGCATCGAGCTTTAAAGTATTCAAATCTTTCGCCTCGATGATGGCGGTCCTCTTGTAACATACTCTAACCACCCTAGTAGGATTAGGTAAGTTACTTCAATTACAATGAGCATTTCAATCAATTGTAGATAGTGAATACATTTCATTTAAGGTCTTTCTTTCTCATCAAGTTATCATTCGAATAGATGATGTTAATTAGAGTATATCATATGAAACATTTACTAGATGTATATTAGGACCCATTAGACAATTAGATATCATGTTCAATACCAATTAGGACTTACTTGTCCATCAAGCAAGCATTCGACTATCAGAGTAACAAGGAAAAGAAATTTCAAGCTTCCTATTAAGCTATTAAGCATGCCAATAGGTGATCACATCATTGGTTTAAATTACCATAATCAATCAATCATGCTTCTAATATTATCTTTGCAATATGACTAGTTGCTTAGGTGATCTATGTGGTTCGAGTCTAACATGTAGTTTACTACTTTCAACTAATATCAACTAACCAATTTTTAAGAAATACATTCAATCATTTCATGCATAATTCATCTATGTATATCAAACATTAAACTATCTAGCATACAAGTTCATTATAGTGCATACATGCTTATAAATACATACCCAACTTCTTATAGATCTTAGATAAAGTTAACTTATACAAACAATAGCAAAATGACCATAAGTATATACATGCCTAAGATGCCACTATCCTAGGAGTACTAAACAAAATGGAAACATACTCTTTTGACCAAGAAGTAACTTGTGTGAGCTTAGACTTCAAGGGTATCCAAAATCAACTTGTATCGTAGAAATGAGACTAGAATAAGCAAAGCTTAGTGAGTGAGTTAAAGTTTCAAAGCAACAATACAATAAGTCTCATCTACATCCATCAATTGGATGGTATGATTTTCCCATCAATAGACCACTATTCGAACAAGATCACATTACAAGATGTAGTGTAAATTTTCAATCCAATAATAATACACGGCTCAATCAATGTTTCAATAAAAATAAATCATAGCATTTGAACTTTTTTTACAATAGTAACTGTAGCGATGTCTCTTTTCGCTAATTAAAAAACGAGGATTTTTGAAGTGTGCTTGAAAGGTGTTCGTGATTCTTTTGGATATAAAATATTTATTCCGTGGGGTTTACAAAAAAACCTCATAAAAAATGGAGTCGCCACCGGCCACTTAGGTAGGCCGGACACCATAAAACCAGAGATTCAAAAAGACAGGGTTCGGGAGTCGGTTACGGATGGGGAAGGATTAGCACCCCTACACCGCCCAAAAATTGGTACTTTAATAATTACCGCTTTATTAATATTGGACTTTCCGGATTAAAGTGACGATTATTTTAAAATTCGGTCATAATTGCGAATATATTTTAAGGGTCCCGTTACCCGAGAATAAACGCCGAACCACTATCACTACGCTTGATACTGGCCCCGTTTATGCTCGGATAAAAGGACACCGCATTAACAATTTATATCTCGATATGCAGACTTAGTGGCAAAAATATAAAACATGACAAATAATTTAAAGACAGTAAATATTCACATAATAAGATACTAATCTAATAAATGATATACTAGATTAAAACATGCATACATACATATTATTCTAAATGATAAATAAAAAACAACTTTAACAAGTTAGAACAACAATGCAGGAATAATTATGTTATATGTAGACGAACAAATATTTAAAAAGACATACATGCTATTAATAAAACATATTTCAACATATATGAACAATATATTATACAATATAGAAGACACACTAACACGTAACCTAAAAGCCAAGAAAACATACAATGTGTATAAAAATACAAGAACATGCTGTTTTACGAGTCAGATAGAACATAGCATGCTTTAATACAAGTAACCGGATAAAAAACATGACTACCATTTTTAACACATATATACATATAAACATAAACTACGACTCATATATGAGGGACATAAAATAAAATAATAGAATATCAATATATATACGATTATAACACGAACATGAATATTTTCAAAGAATACATGACTGAAATGAAAGAAAAACAAAAGTCAATGGCAGAAATTAAGGAGCAATAATATGTAATTTAGGGACGAAATTGCGAAACAAACAAAACCTAAAAGAACCATAATTGTAATTAGACCAAGGGGCAGACCCAAAATGAAAAATTCAAAAACACGGGATGGTTAAGGGCGCAATTTTACCATTCAGAAACTGATCCGTTGTAATTTAGAGACTAGATTGTAAGCTTTTGAAATATCAGAGGGACTGGGATTGTGATTATACCATGCGGCAAGACAAAAATGAAAATATTGAAAACGCGGTGGGATTAAGTGTGTAATTTACCCATTTAGCAAAATAAAAACACCTATATAAACCCTCTTTTTAGGCCGAAATCAAAATTTTGGCCATTTGTTTCATTTTCTGGTTTTTCACAAGAACCATGTTCTTCGTTTTTCTCTCAACTATTCTTACAAAACCCAGAATCCGGCGGTCGGCCGCCATATTCTCCGCCGCCGGCCGCCGCTAACCGGAGCCGGCGAGCCTCCAAAATACACCAAAACAACCCCTTTTTCATCCTTAATACGAATCCTAGGTTGGATTCAGAGGATATACCCCTATTCGCTCTAGATCTAGGAAATACAAACCAAAAAAAAAATTTAGACCAAAACAAAACTACAAAGGGTCTTCTCCTCCCTTTAGTTCACCAGATCTTGCTTGTAGGAGCCGAAAGGCTTATCACTGAGGAAGGGAAGACCCACAAACAACGCCGGTAAGACTACTCTCCCATTTTTTTGTTTCTGTTTTTTGTTCTATTTCGTATATGCATGTAAAGAAAATAAGTAAGAAAAAGAGACAAGTATTTACCACTGGATTGTCTTTTGATTTACTTGGATGTTTACAACTTTCCGATTTTTTGTATTACAAGGTCTCCGGTCTCTCTTTTTTTTTTTACCTCCCATTCTTCTTTTTTTCTGTTACAAAAGCCCCGTTTCATATATATTATTGTCTCTGTTTGTTGCAAGTTGCATCTTCTTTTTCAGATATGAACTGACACTTTTGCTTGTTGTCTTGGGCATATTCTGAACACGGGGACTGAATATCGGCGCGGTGGCGGTATGGACATTCTGCCAGCGGCCAGACGCGTTCTCGGACGTTAGATCAGATCTGATCTAACGGTCGAGATGGCTTGAAGGACGAACGGCTTGGATGAAGCCTCGACTTGATGAGACGGCTTCAGATCTCGCCACGTGAAGCTCCGCAGTCGAGGAGTCAGACCGCGTGGATCTTACGCGCGCGTGGCACTCGAACGGTCCATACGTGTGGAACACGCGCCTGGCAGATATTTTTGACTTCCTGGTTGCATCGTGGCCCGTTGGATCAGATCTTGATCCAACGGCCCACAGTTACCTGCACATTGTAATTAGATAAGATTCAGATTTTGGCCAACCGGGCCTTGTAATTGGATTTGTAATTGGACTGTAAATTTTTATTTGGGTTTAATATATTTAATTTTTTTTATTTTACCAGCCCAATAATATTAATAACAATAATATAAGTATAACAGCAATACATATATATACGAAAATGTATACTTATTATACAATCATTAATTAATATAATATTCTAGCATACGTACGTATAATCATACATATAATTAACATAATATCTATATATATTAATCATATACGCTCATACTCTAAATACACACGCGACACACATACACCCTTAATATGTATACATACATAGCTTATAATATACATGCATACCCTTTATATATATTAGTAAAACTCATGCCAACAATAATCATATAATATAATAAACATACATGCAACACTAATATGTATTTACAGATAAAAAAATGAGTGATTACAGTTGCCCCTCTTTGCTTGTTCTCATGGAATGGGAACAAAGCAAAGATTCATAAGCACTCATTTTTATCAGACTTCCCTGTTTGTAGCTTTGGAAAACGTGTTCTTTTGGATATCTCCGCTCTTCCTTGGTTGAATCTTCAGGCTCGAAAGTTCTTCCTATATAAAGCTTCGTCACCATCTGATCTTGGAGCTACAGGCTCTTCCTATATAGAACCCTTCACTTCGAGACTGTAAAGCTTGGAGTCCTTCCTATATAGAACTTCTTCGCCTTCAATGCTGGTTTCTCCTATATAAAACCTTTTGCGTCGCTGATGGATTTTTCCGACTGGGAGTTCTTTTTGAGATTTTAGATTTAGGGTTCTCTTTCTATGGAACCTTTCACTGGGGCTTGAAAATGCAGGTTTCTTTTTTTTTTTTTTTTTTCATTTGCCTTTTTTGGACCTACGCTACTAAGACTGCCACATCATGCCCGAAGGACTTACTGATGACCCGAAGGATTTATCATCATGCTCGAAAGACTTACTGATGGCCCGAAGGACTTAACATCGTGCCCGAAGGACTTACCGATGACCCAAAGGATTTAATATCTGGATCTGACGCCGACATGGCTATTGTTTTATGGGGACTCACGCTGATATGCTGCCACATCATGCCCGAAGGACTTACTGACGACCCGAAGGATTTAACACCACGCTCGAAAGACTTACTGATGACCCGAAGGATTTAACATCGGGCCCGAAGGACTTACCAATGACCTGAAGGTTTTAATATCTGGATTTGACGCCGACACGGCTGTTGTTTTATGGGGACTCACGCTGATATGCCGCCACTTCATGCCCGAAGGACTTACTGATGACCCGAAAGATTTAACACCACGCTCGAAAGACTTACTGTGACCCGAAAGATTTAACATCGTGCCCGAAGGACTTACCGATGACCCGGCGGATTTAATATCTGGATCGACGCCGACCGACTATTGTTTTATGGGGACTCACGCCGATATGCTGCCACATCATGCCCGGGACTTACCGATGACCCGGCGATTTAACACCACGCCGAAAGACTTCTACGATGACCCGGGATTTAACATCGTGCCCGAAAGACTTACCGATGACCCGGCGATTTAACATTGGATCTGACGCCGACACGGCCGTTGTTTTATGGGGACTCACGCCGATATGCTGCCACATCATGCCCGGCGGACTTACCGATGACCCGAAGGATTTAACACCACGCCGAAAGACTTGCTGATGACCCGAAGGATTTAACATCGTGCCCGGCGGACTTACCGATGACCCGGATTTTAACATATGGATCGACGCCGACACGGCCGTTGTTTTTTATGGGGACTCACGCCGATATGCTGCTACATCATGCCCGGCGGACTTACCGATGACCCAAAGGATTTAACACCACGCCGAAGACTTACGATGGCCCGGCAAGGACTTACCATCGTGCCCGGCGGACTTATCGATGACCCGGGATTTAATATTCGATCTCGGCGCCGACACGGGCCGTTGTTTTATGGGGACTCACGCGATATGCTGCCACATCATGCCCGGCGGACTTACGATGACCCGAAGGATTTAACACCACGCCGAAAGACTTACGATGACCCGAAGGATTTAACATCGTGCCCGAAGGACTTACCGATGACCCGGGATTTAACATTCGGATCTCGACGCCGACACGGCCGTTGTTTTATGGACTTTGGTAAATTCTTGATAATTCTTCAAATACCTGTTTAGGAACAAGCAAAATTGACATGCCCCTATCTATATGATGCATGTAATGTTATGATCTCTTTCTCCTCTTTTTCTTTTTTCTTTGTTAATCTTACGTCCTGAAAAGTCATTCTTCTGATTTCTCTATTTCCTTTTCTTTTGCGGTATGCTCAATTTTGATCTTCATTTCTGTCAAATTTGCTCAATAGGCATCTAATTTTGTTCTTTTACACGAGACCCGCCTTTCTTCTTCGGGGTTTCTGCCTGCTTCACCAACAAACGCTATATCATGCGTGTGCAGAGAATCTTACTATTCTTTATGTTCTGCATTGCCCCATTCGATCGTGCTCGGCTATCTTCCAGTTCTTTTGACCCAACATTCTGAGTATTTGTTAATTTCGTCATCGGGGTGAGCGAAATGCTTCTTAACCTTAATCTTCTTGTTGTCTCTTGATGGACACCATTCATCGATTTCTGTGCTTTAATCCTTTGGAGACTCACTGTTTACTTTTTACCGTTCCCACACTTTGTAAGCTCATACTTGTCATGTTTCGTCCTTCATTTTCTTGAACCAAACAAGGCATCGTGGCTGGAATTCACTTCTTGTCCTTGAGCTGTCTGACACCTATACCTCTGTTATCATCTTCATTCTATGCATTGTGATGTCATTTCTGGTTAGGGGCTTCAATAGTATCCGCCTCCTTGTGTTCTGGATCTTACCCCTGAAGTAATACATGGAAATTTTTGTTGCTTTGACTTGTCAATTTGCTGATTAGTGTTCCACTGGAGGGTATCATTTAGATTAACATACAAGATTTTGAAAACACAGCATAGGAGCTCTGGATATCATGTGCAAGAGTGGCTTAGATTCAACCAATTGGTAATTCAAAGATGTGAAATCTTCCCTGGTGACTCGGTTCATCCTCATGATTACCGCGTTGCTGCAGAGTACTACTCTTTCTCAATTCTCATTATCTACTCCGCCCCCAAAAGGGTAGGCTTGTATAACCACTTGAGCGCAGAAATATTACTCTAGAAATAAAGTTCTAGGTGGTGCGAGTCTTAATTTTTTTCATGATATCGCCTATTTTCTTTTTCTCTTTTTCTTCTCTTTTTCATCTTTTCATCATTTTTTCCTTTTTTGATTTTTTTCATTATTTGAGGAAATCAATTCGTCACAGCCCTTTGTCTTGAGGACAACGATGGAGCAAACAACACTGCCACAAGTTACTCGGCATAGTCACGATTTGAAAATATTACCATCACTCATGAAGCTAAGGTTTCTTGAATTGGATAATGTATCTCCACCCTATCACTTCAGCGGAGTGCCTCAAAATTTCCATACTCTTATCCGAACAAGCCTATTACCAGGTTTCGAACATAGGAGTACTTTTTATTATTATTTTCTCATTTTTATTTCTTTTTTCTTTCTTCTCTTTTTCTCTTCCTTTTTTTTTGTTTTGTTTCTTCTTTATTCCCTAGAAGATTATGCCTAGAGTTTTAATTTCAAGCAACTCTACATGGTTGACATTTAGAGCTTTTTCGTCCTTGAATATCATCGAAAGAGTAATAATCTCGCTTTGCTGACCAGAGTCCGGTGGGGAAGATCACACATCATCGTTGTCACGACATCTATCTAATGTCACATCTTGCAATTGATATCCAGTGTCCTACAACGACGAGAAAATATCTATGTGCTTTCAAAAATATTATATGTTAAGCGAAATGTGTCCTTTATTGAAAATAAAAACCAACAAACATGCCCCATCACAAAAGATCTTTGCCACATGGGGGCCATATAGAGTTGATCCCTTGTATTACTTCAGGAAGGTATTTAATGTAGAGACATCTATGGCTTCTTCAGCACTATGTAGATTTGCTTCTCATCCTTGGTCTTCCATTGCTTGATCAGCTCTTGTGTCAGGGTTCCATCATTGACCAGTTTCTTGATTTCATCCAGTAAAGGTCTACATTTTCTGGTGGGATGCCCCGGTGCCCCCATATGGAATTCGCATGTGCTATTCGAGTCAAAACTATGGGCATACAGATCAGGTGCACTCTTCATCGGCCTAGGAACAAGATAGTGACCCTCTACCAGATGAGGCCAAATGTTTGAGATAGATGTTCCAAACACTTCCAAATTTGCACTCGTCCGAGGAATTTTCCTTGATGCCCCCGATTTGTCAGTCTGTCTCCTTCTCTTACGGCCACGTGAACCCTGGAGATGACACTCTTTTACGTCTCCATCCTTATCTATCTTATCTTCGATTCGGTCCTTAGACTTTAGGCCTAATTTTCCTTCTTTGATTGCATATTCTATCATTTCTCCAATCGTCATAAAATCTTCGAATTTGTTTCTCGATTTTTCCAACATCATATCGAAGAAGGGAGATGGAAGCGTTGCATGGAATAAGGGAGTCAACTCTTCTTCCGCTATAGGGGGCTGGACTTGGGTTGCCAGACATCGCCACCTTAATGCATATTCCCTGAAGCTTTCATTTGGCCTCATTTTCTCATTCTAAAGAAACTGTCGACAGGGTGCTAGATCTAAAGCATATTTGTATTGATCCAAGAAGGCATTAGCGAGGTCACCCCATGACCTAACTTGGTTTCTGTTCAAACGGTTATACCACACTGCTGCTGGTCCCGTCAGGCTATCATGGAAATGGTGGATCAATAATTCTTCGTTTTTCATGTATCCTTCCATTTTTCTACAAAACATGGTTAAGTGAATCTTCGGGCAGCTGGTTCCATCATACTGCGCAAATCCGGGAACCTTGAAATCTGGAGGAATGACCAAATCAGGGACTAGGCAGAGTTCCCTCGTATTGAAGACATTTATCTTCTCTTTCTTCTTAAGCTCTTTCTCGATTTTTTCTTCTAACTGGTCAAGCCTCGACTCTTCAATTCGTTCCATTTTTCGATTAATTCTGCCATCGAACCCCATGTATTAAATGATGAAGTGCCATGTGATGATAAAAAAATGCAAAAATGTGATGCAAATGCAATGCATGAATGCAATAAAGCATTGATTCCGCAAGTGATTTGTCCTTATAGAACATCTTTCATTCAGACCGAAAGATTTCATTACATCCGGTATTAGGGTTTTACAGATATCGGTGAGCCCTGGCACCTAATGTCTTGACCTCATTCAATAGTTTCGTCAGTTTTCCTTCGCGGTCCAATGCCGGGTCCATATTCTGGCTTATTGGTGCTGTTGCATCGGCTAAATCTGCTACCTGTTGAGCTACTTGTCGGGCTTGAGTCGTAACCATCTTCATGTCCTGGTCTTTCTCCCGTATTGTTTGCTCGGTCTTTTGTCGCTTAACGGTCATTGCCCCAGCACGGATCTCACTGGTATGTAAAACAGTCTCAAGTCTCACTATCTGCTCTTTGAGTGCTGCATTTTCCATTTGGAAGGCTTGTGATTCATTCCTTTCCTGGTGCAGACTTGATTTCAGGATATCTTCTATGGCCAGACTGCTTTCCAACTCATTTTGGATAAAGTCGCGTTGGCCCTCAGCTTCTTCCAGCTTCTTTGATAATGATCTGATTTTATTCTTACTATTCTTGCATTTCTGCTTCCAGCGTTCTGAACCGTTGCTCAGCTAAATCATACCATTGACCCACTCTTCCGCGGTGTCACCCAGACCGAAACTCTTGAATTCAAAGTGCAACTTCTGGTACTCGTCTTGTACGCTCTTTAATTTCATGCTCAGATTGTGCCTCTCATGCTCGAGCTGGTCGCGATTGTGTGCGAATTCATCTTCTGAGACACTTTTATTCTTGGTTCCTAACTTTATCCCGCTTGAGTGACCCACTTCTGTGTTACCTGAACCTTGGGCTGGGTATTGACCTTTCTTCGACTTTGCCCCTCGGACAACGGCTGGCTGGCTGAAGAATCGGGGTTGTCCGTCTTCAAAATCCAAAATTCCCATTCTGATAAGATCTCGAACTCTGTCCTTCAAGGCCCTACAATTTTCAGTGTGATGACTCGAATCGCCTATGTGGTAGCTGCACCGGACACGACTGTTGTAATCTTTCGGATAAGGAGGTTTTCTTGGTACAGACTTCACTGGTATGATAAGGTTCCTTTCGACAAGCAACAGAAGTAACTCAGTATATCTCATGGGTATTGGATAATGTCTTCTGATGTCATTAGATTCTCGAACTTCCCCTGGTTTTTCCTCTGTTCCCTGGGTATCTTCCCCAGATATGCTACTCGTCTGCTTCTTGAGATTGATCACAAAGGGATTCGATTTGTCATATTTAACGATGTTGTCTATTTTGACATTCTGACCATTTTGTTCCACATTCTGCTCCCCGACCGAATCTTTTCTGAGTTCGACATGTTGCTTGCCTTTCATCATGGCATTCATCTGGTCCATCATCTCGGACATCTGCTTCTTTAGTTCTTGTATTTCATCTTGTTTGTCACCAGGATTGACGCTGCTTACCGAATCTGTTCCGGTGTCCTTGAATGGTTCTTCTTCGGCTGTCCCCGGTCTAGTCTCGGGATGGAGTTTTGGAATTGGACCCCCTTCCTTCAGGTCAAGGAACCTTTGGTCCATCATGAACAATATTCTATTATGGGAGAAATCACTCGGGAATCAATGCCCCACTGTAATGCGAATGCAATGGTATGCAGAAACAAAGCAAAAGAAAACAAGTCAATACTGGACAAAAATGATAAGTACATAATAAAAGGGCAAATTAAATGCGATAAGCAAACAAGACAATCCTATTTACATTCCATCTAAGACATCTAGGTTATCCGCATGGCTCTAACAGGGTGGATTTCTATGTGTTCTCTACATGCAGTTTTGGTTCTAGGAGGTACCCGAATTGTCCTCGCTGTCCTCTACTAAGAGTAGCAAGGCCCCCCGATCATCACCCATTATAGGCTCCTTTCAACCGGGTTCAATTCAGGGGGACCCATTCGCTTATGCCCGTACGAAGGAACGATATCCTTACGAAAGCATAAGGTACTCGAGCCCCGAAGGTACTTGCTAGGCCCATACGGGAGAACGATATCTCCACGAAAGCATTAGCGTTTCCCCCCACTTAGAAAGACGGGTTTATATGCCATATTTTAAATGCGTTAAAATAAACGCGCAATTATGACCGAATGTTAATTTAATAGCCACTTTAATCTGGAACTTCCAATATTAGTAAAGCGGTAATTATTTTAAAAGCTTGACTCTCATTTGTTTTTTTCGAAAAAACAAAAATGTCCCCAGCGGAGTCGCCATCTGTAGCGATGTCTCTTTTCGCTAATTAAAAAACGAGGATTTTTGAAGTGTGTTTGAAAGGTGTTTGTGATTCTTTTGGATATAAAATATTTATTCCGTGGGGTTTACAAAAAAACTCATAAAAAATGGAGTCGCCACCGGCCACTTAGGTAGGCCGGACACCATAAAACCAGAGATTCAAATAGACAGGGTTCGGGAGTCGGTTACGGATGGGGAAGGATTAGCACCCCCACACCGCCCAAAAATTGGTACTTTAATAATTACCGCTTTATTAATATTGGACTTTCCGAATTAAAGTGACGATTATTTTAAAATTCGGTCATAATTGCGAATATATTTTAAGGGTCCCCGTTACCCGAGAATAAACGCCCAACCACTATCACTACGCTTGATACTGGCCCCGTTTATGCTCGGATAAAAGGACACCGCATTAACAATTTATATCTCGATATGCAGACTTAGTGGCAAAAATATAAAACATGACAGATAATTTAAAGACAATAAATATTCACATAATAAGATACTAATCTAATAAATGATATACTAGATTAAAACATGCATACATACATATTATTCTAAATGATAAATAAAAAACAACTTTAACAAGTTAGAACAACAATGCATGAATAATTACGTTATATGTAGACGAACAAATATTTAAAAAGACATACATGCTATTAATAAAACATATTTCAACATATATGAACAATATATTATACAATAAAGAAGACACACTAACACGTAACCTAAAAGCCAAGAAAACATACAATGTGTATAAAAATACAAGAACATGTTGTTTTACGAGTCAGATAGAACATAGCATGCTTTAATACAAGTAACCGGATAAAAAACATGACTACCATTTTTAACACATATATACATATAAACATAAACTACGACTCATATATGAGGGACAAAATAAAATAATAGAATATCAATATATATACGATTATAACACGAACATGAATATTTTCAAAGAATACAGGACTGAAATGAAAGAAAAACAAAAGTCAATGGCAGAAATTAAGGAGCAATAATATGTAATTTAGGGACGAAATTGCGAAACAAACAAAACCTAAAAGGACCATAATTGTAATTAGACCAAGGGGCAGACCCAAAGTGAAAAATTCAAAAACGCGGGATGGTTAAGGGCGCAATTTTACCATTCAGAAACTGATCCGTTGTAATTTAGGGACTAGATTGTAAGCTTTTGAAATATCAGGGGGACTGGGATTGTGATTATACCATGCGGCAAGACAAAAATGAAAATATTGAAAACGCGGTGGGATTAAGTGTGTAATTTACCCATTTAGCACAATAAAAACACCTATATAAACCCTCTTTTTAGGCCAAAATCAAAATTTTGGCCATTTGTTTCATTTTCTGGTTTTTCACAAGAACCATGTTCTTCGTTTTTCTCTCAACTGTTCTTACAAAACCTAGAATCCGGCGGTCGGCCGCCGTATTCTCTGCCGCTGGCCGCCGCTAACCGGCGCCGGCGAGCCTCCAAAATACACCAAAACAACCCCCTTTTCGTCCTTAATACGAATCCTAGGTTGGATTCAGATGATATACCTCTATTCGCTCTAGATCTAGGAAATACGAACCAAAGAAAATATTTTTTAGACCAAAACAAAACTACAAAGGGTCTTCTCCTCCCTTTAGTTCACCAGATCTGGCTTGTAGGAGCCGAAAGGCTTATCACTAAGGAAGGGAAGACCCACAAACAACGCCGGTAAGACTACTCTCCCTGTTTTTGTTTCTGTTTTTTGTTCTATTTCGTATATGCATGTAAAGAAAATAAGTAAGAAAAAGAGACAAGTATTTACCACTGGATTGTCTTTTGATTTACTTGGATGTTTACAACTTTCCGATTTTTTGTATTACAAGGTCTCTGGTCTCTTTTTTTTTTACCTCCCATTCTTCTTTTTTTCTGTTACAAAAGCCCCGTTTCATATATATTATTGTCTCTGTTTGTTGCAAGTTGCATCTTCTTTTTCAGATTTGAACTGACACTTTTGCTTGTTGTCTTGGGCATATTCTGAACACGGGGACTGAATATCGGCGAGGTGGCGGTATGGACATTCTGCCAGCGGCCAGACGCGTTCTCGGCCATTAGATCAGATCTGATCTAACGGTCGAGATGGCTTGAAGGACGAACGGCTTGGATGAAGCCTCGACTTGATGAGCCGGCTTCAGATCTCGCCACGTGGAGCTCCGCAGTCGAGGAGTCAGACCGCGTGGATCTTACGCTCGCGTGGGATATTAAAGCGTCCGCGCGTGGACCACACGCGCGCGTGGTACTCGAACGGTCCATACGTGTGGAACACGTGCCTGGCAGATATTTTTGACTTCCTGGTTGCATCGTGGCCGTTGGATCAGATCTTGATCCAACGGCCCACAGTTACCTGCACATTGTAATTAGATAAGATTCAGATTTGGGCCAACCGGGCCTTGTAATTGGATTTGTAATTGGACTGTAAATTTTTATTTGGGTTTAATATATTTAATTTTTTTATTTTACCAGCCCAATAATATTAATAACAATAATATAAGTATAACAGCAATACATATATATACGAAAATGTATACTTATTATACAATCATTAATTAATATAATATTCTAGCATACGTACGTATAATCATACATATAATTAACATAACATCTATATATATTAATCATATACGCTCATACTCTAAATACACACGCGACACACATACACCCTTAATATGTATACATACATAGCTTACAATATACATGCATACCCTTTATATATATTAGTAAAACTCATGCCAACAATAAACATATAATATAATAAACATACATGCAACACTAATATGTATTTACAGATAAAAAAATGAGTGATTACAGTAACTCATATAGGCAATGATCAATTAAGGTTTCAATATCCATAGTTCATGGCTTTCAATTTTATCAATACATTCAATCAGTACAATTCAATGTAGCAATAGGTTTCATATGCATGAGTTATTAATTCATTTTAAGTATAGCCTTGGGAATCGATTATTCAGTCTAGATACCCGAGTTTCCAACCAAACTGTCGTCGATACAATAATCAATATGGTACCAAATACCTAGTCAATCCCTCCTACTGTCGCCAATGACCAATAACAATACTTCCCTCCTACTTTCGCCAATTAGGGACCAATGTCCCGAACCGTAGTCCACCCCGACAATGAGCTCTATAGACTCTATGGCATGCCAACTATATCTAAGACCGACTCGAGACCAAGGCTTTCAATAATTATCCATTTCAATCAATTAGAAGCATGTGTTCAATTCAATATGCACAATATGTGCCAATATTCCCTTTTAATTAATAGGGTTCAATCCAATCAAATATCAATGTTTCCATAGTTCATGAAGGAGTACCAATCAATATGTCATTAAACAATGAATTGTGTACTTCTATCTATATCATCATGCTTCAATTCAATCTAATTCAATTAGGCAATAAGCACTACAAATCAATCAATGACAATTCAAGCATACTTCACAATCAAGTAACCACTCAAAGGAGTACTTACCTTGCTATTGCTTCATAACAAGCTCATTAAGCAAATTACACTTAAGATACAATAAAGAATTTACAAATCAAAACAGACTTGGAAAGGTTAACGCCCTCTTCAAACTTTAAACTACACTCATAGGAATTTTCCGAGCTATTGTTGATCCCGAATGGTAATCCCTTTTCCTCTACTAGGTTGCTAATTTAAGTGAGCCCATTTATCATCAATTTCTACTTGATCTAACATTTATACAATACATAAGGTATTAGATACAATCCAGAAATCAATTGAGTCATTGTGTGACTCCATACATAAGCATATAACATTCATATATTGGGCAGCATGCTTGATACATGTATGGGGGGCTAAAATGATGCATTGTAGCCAAAGAGTTGAAGCTGTTTTATAAGTCTGAAATTTTATCCAACTTGCATCGAATTTTTGGATGGGATCGGGGCACTTCTGAGTCTATATGTCTTCTTCAAACATATTCGTATGTCTCTTAGCTTTCCAACGCATCTTGAAACACATCAATTCGACATCGGGAGCTCAAGTTATGTCCGTTTTAGTGAAGACTATGCGAGCAGAAATCTCTATACGGATTTATTACGGTAAATATTATTTATTACGAATTTTCAATAATTTTATTGATTATTTGTACTTAAATTTAATCTAGGATTCTTTATGAAGATATTTAGATGAATTAGGCTTAGATTTGAATGATTAAATAAAATTATCTTTTGAGTTCCAACTTGCAAGAACATTATCTTGTGTTTTAGAAGCAAATCGATTTTCAAGTTCTCCGGGATTTGTTGTTGAGGATCTTCACACTCCTGCTTGCCCATACAAAAGCATTTGGGAGGGTGGGTTAGAGCCGCTTGAGGTTGCTTGCTTAGATAATTGCCCCCCTCGAGTTTTGAGTAGGATTCTCGATAGCGCCCCTCTCTTTCTGGCCTTGTCTTAAGATAGATTGCAACATCTGGGACATCTCTCTTATCATGTCTTATTGAGATTTGATGATGGTGTCCCTCAATTCTTGTTGTGTTCGTTCTAACTGACTTCTAAGACCGGCTTCTAATTTTGTAAAGCTTTCCTCCTTGATCCTTGTTTGTAAACGGGTGCGTTATAGGTGTGGAATGATTGTAATTTACCCTTCAAATTCTCTCTTTGTTACAACATTCTCATTATTAATCATGTTGCATAATCAATTAATTTATGCTATATGTGTTATGCGATGCATGAAATGAAATGTAAGAATGTATGCAAATAAAAGCATTGATTCCATTAGTGGTTGTCCTTGAACAACGTTCATTGAAGATTAAAAAGGTTCTCATCACAAAGCAAGAAACATAAATTCCTACAGATATGGCTCTTCCCTAACTCATAACTCCCTAATTGCTTCAAGCAGCTGAGTGAACCTTGGTGCCTCTTCCATGTCTAGAGCTATAAAAGGGCGGAGAGCTTCGGCTTCTGCGGCCAAGTCCTTTACATGCATATAGACTTCTTGTACCTGTACCATCAGAGTCGTGTAAAAGTCATCCTGATCCTAAATCATACTTGTAGCCTCACGGAGACGCCTCAACCAATAATTGTCTCATCCTTTCGCAACTTCTTCGAGAACTAAAATTTTTCCAAGGTAATCCTGAATAGTGGCTTCCAATGTCTTAATCTGATTTTGGAGTGCTTCATTCTCTTGATGGGCAGCTTAGAGCTCAAGAAAACCATTTCGGGTATGATACTCTTGAAGAGACTGATCTAAACCCATAGTCATCTCTTCAAACTGTGCTTTCTGGGCTTGGCTCATACTCAAACTTTTGAGGGTGGAGTTGTACAATCTTTGCATTTCAAACACTTGTTTTTTTCTTTCTTGTGATTTTCTCTTCTATACGGCGGTATTCTCCTTCTCTACGTTTATCATTTGCTTGATTTTCTCCACTTGTTGCTTAACTTTTGTTTTCTCCCATTGAATTTCTTCTCGAGCAGCCTTTCTCCCATTCTCAACGGCTTGCTTGCTCTTTTCTACCTATTTTTTGATCGCTTGTTTACCTTTTTTATTTCCTCCTCGACTAAGCGTATCTCGTTTATCCTTTCTTTTTCCACGGCTAGGAATTTTTCTGCTTGGCATTCTTCAATAAATCCTGAATTTTAAGAGTATCACTTTGGTAGAGAGTATTCTTCTCCTTTAGGTTCGCGTTGAGCTTCATCAACTATTTGATAGTTGCGTCTCGCTCGTCCACCTCTAAGTTGACTTTATAAAGTTGGCTTGTGTGCTCGGTTGGTAGCGCATCCATCCGCTTTTTAACCTCCTCTAATTTGCTTCTTAGGATATCGGCCTCAAAAGGACTATCTTTAAATTCTCCTCGAGTGACATAGTTGGTCCTTCATCGGGCTCCGAAATCTTATTATTAATTCTTTTCCATATCCAGAAGACATAGTTCAAAGTGAACATGCACTTTTTATCTGCTTCTAACTTTATACGGTAACAGTGATCCCATGCTCTAGAGGAGGCCTGGACCTTTGCCCTAAATTCATTCTTGAACGCGAACTTGGTAGCGCTCAAACCAGTGGTGACGGGAACAAATTGTCGTGACCCAAAGTGCCTCGACACCAATAAAGGGACATAAGCAATTCCACCGTGTAAGCCAATCATCACCAACCACTCATAATCCTCGTATCTATACAAGAAGTGAATGATGCTACCAAGACAAGGTACCCTCCACACAATGTCTTCATCCTTGAGATTCTTAAAAATCTTTATCCACTTTTGCTTGTTTTGCTCCTTCTGCCACTCCTTCGCAAGGTACTCTTGCAAAGGGGAAAATCTACAAAAAATATTCTGCGCAGAACCATAGTCGGTGTCTTCCAGAAATGACTCTGAATCCATACCTTGAGCAATTGTGAGCACCTCCTAAAATGCCCATCTTCATGCCTCCGTCCCCTATTCAAGGAAATGAAAGTTTCGGTTAAGATAGCCGTTACCGGATTGGCCTTCTTCTTCATGCACTCAAACAATCCAAGATTGCGACATCAATTTTTCCCAAGACTCTAGAAAGAATGATCAAGCCATAAACACCCAAAGCGAACAAATCCATCTTTATGGTCTCGTCTGGGTGCGTAGGTATAATGTCTCAGATGCATTCCCATGAAAAAGCGGTGCTATCTTCTCGGTTTTGAATCAAACCATTGACCCAATCCTCACTCATTAGGGCTAAGGTTCTAAGCTTCAAAGAATAATTTTGAGACTTTGACGGCTTCGTTTAAATCCAGTCCTTATGAATATTTTTATGATTGAGCAAAGATGTATACCCCTCCACTGTAGGCATCAGTTCTTTCCCGTTAAAAGTGAAACAGCAGAGGGTCGGATTCCAAAACTAAAAAATTGCAAGAAGTAAAGGCTGATTAACTCGGACATACATCAGATGTGCGATATCACCATAATTTTCTCGAAACAAATTCTGCAACCGTCGATCTCATCCTTCCCAAATATGTATCAATTCCCGCAAATTATTTTGTTGTAGACTGATGTAATTATACCCTTCCACTATACGCTCGCTCGGTAAGCTATCATCTTGCACCCTTTGGTTGGTTTCGGACGAATGAGTTGATGGCTTCCTGTTTAAGATACCTTTTATCCATGGTGAAAGATTTCAACTCGGGCAGACCACTTGAATCAATACCTTCATGATATGAAATGTATATGCAAAACAAAATAGAGCACAAAAGGAAACACGTTAGTACAGGATATAATCAACAAATATATAAAAACAAGAAATAAAAACATCAAATAAAATAACCCTATTCACATCATTTTTAAAAACCTAGGTTTGACCGCATGGCTCTAAAAGGGGTGGGCTTTCTATGTTCTCTACATGCAATTTTTGTACTAAGAGGGCACCCAAACTGTCCTCGATGTCCCCTATTAAGGGTAGCAAGCCCCTCGATCACCACCCATTATAGGCTCCTTTCAACCGAGTTCAATTCAGGGGGCTAATTCACTATGTCCATACGAGGAAATGATATTCCCACGAAAACATAGGGTACACAAGCCCCAAAGTTACTTACTATGCCCATACGGAGGAACAATATCCCCACGAAAGCACTAGTGTTTTCCCCCCACTTAATCCGACGAGTCTATATGTTAAATTTTAAATGCATTAAAATAAACTCGCATTCATAAACAAATATTAACTTAATTGTCACTTTAACCTGAAACTTCCAATATTAATAAAACGGTGATTGTTTTTTTGGCTTGACTATCTTTTTTTGTAAAAACCAAAAAACGAAATCCCCAGTGGAGTCACCAAACTGTAGCGACCTTGTTCACAAATTTCTATTTTTGTATGGACTTTTCCTTTTTTAAATTTAAAGGTTCAAAATTAAAATGGTCGATAAAAGGATTAATTGGTTTCCTTTAAAAATCGTATTTTTGAAAATAATAAAATTTGAAGTTGCATTTAAAATTTGACATATAAATGAAGGAGCCACCACCACTACGACTAGTACTAGCCACGTTTATTTTAACGTGATAATTAAACCAAAATTCGAAGAGGTAGATCGGACACCAAGAATAAAACTAGAGATGCGAAGAGGTTTATGAATAAATGCGTTAAAATATCCCTACGAAAGCACTAGCGTTTTTCCCCCACTTGGATTAGGTAGACCGGACACCGAGAATAAAACTAGATATTCGAAGAGGTTCGGGAGTCGGTTAAGAATGGGGAAGGTTTCGCACCCCCACTATGCCCGGAAATCGGTACCAAATTAATTATCGCTTTGTTAATATTGGATTTTGCGAGTTAAAGTGATAATTAAACCAAAATTCGGTTATACATGCGAGTAGATTTTAAGGGCCCGTTACTCAAGAATAAATGAATGAGTCACCACCACTACGACTAGTACTAGCCACGTTTACTCTCGAATAAAAGAGCATCGCATTAATAGTTAATATTCTAGATGCAAGCCATAACAACATTATGAACATGATAAATATAAATAAAAGGCATAAAATAAATGTACAAATAGAGGATCGCAAACGTTATATGACATGAAAACTATATTATATACATATGATAAGGTATTGTCCATATATCTACATATATGTCTATACGCATATAAGTATATATAAAAGGAATTAAGTTTTGGCAACCATGCAGGTATACATTTGAGCTATGTACTATATAATATACAAAGCATATAATATATACACATAGTGGGGTATTATATACATCTATATATATGTACATTTAAACATATGTAGATATAAAAACTTAGGCAGTGGCCATATAGTTGTATGGAAATTAGGCTATAATATATATATATATATAAACCATATATTGTGTATTTTAACAACTGATGCATAATTTGTATAAACCATCTATGTTTTATATACTTTATAGCAAAACATGTATTATGTATAAAAAAAACATGCATGTAATATATATATATCCCAACTAAATATCATATATATATATATACCACATCAAAACTATACTTAAAATATCATATATATAATCATACGGTCCATAAAAAAACTATAGTTTTAATATATATATATATATATTAGCTATATATCATATAATATATAAAAACACGTATATAACACAAGCATATATCATGACAAACATAGACATTAAATGAGACTGAAATATAATAAAATAAATTATAGAGCATAAATTAAATATGCATGAAGAAAGGGGCAAAACGATAAAGATTTAAAAAAACAGGGACTAAGGCTGTGGTTTAAAAAGGTGGGAGTATTGCGGGCGTGATTAAATAGGGGCGGGGATTTAGTGAAATGAACAACCCATTTATTTTTTATAAGCAGTATAAAATTGAGTTTTTTTGGCAAAAACATAAATAAGCCATTTGAAAATTTTTAAAACCCTCTATTTTCTCTCCTTTGCTTCTAAAACCTCAGGATGAACACCGTCATGTTCATCCTAAAAATCAGAAAATCATCGCCTTTTCCAAATTTCGACGATTCCATTCTTAGCATCAGGCACCGTCAAACGGTGGACGACAACTCCCAAAACAAAGCCAAAAACACCATAATCGCTTATGGAACCAGACCTGAACCTAGATCTAAAAACGATGAAGCCCCTTCGTTTTTAAAAACCATAAATTGAAATTCCCTCTTTTTAAAAAATGAGAGCCCTCTATCAGTTAGCCTTTACACTGATTTACCATGCATAGCTTTGAAAGCCGGTATGCTTGTCACCGGCGGGGAGAGCAACAGACATGAGGGAGGTGAACTGTCTCGAAGAAGACAAATCAACATTGGAAAAAAGCTAAACCCTAACTCTCTATGTTTGTGGTGAAGATAATTTGAAATGGAAGGAAAAGAGGAATATACCTCTGAAAGTTGTTGCTTTTTCTCTTTTGCTTCCAAATTTCAAAATGCGTTTACAATTTTTTTTCTCCGAGTTTTATACCAGAGCAGTATTACATGATAAAAAAGGAAAAAGGCCCTAAATATGCTATTGGTTGCTCTGAGTATTTGTTTGCACTCACATGCTTCTTCTGCAATGTTGGTTTGACTTTGTTGTGGTTGCATATGTGCGTTTAGGCCGAATTTGCCTCCTCTGTCGATATTGTTTTTTTTTTCTTTTCCGTTTTGGTGTGTTTATTGCCTTTAATCATTGTTTCGTGCATTCTAACCATTTCCTTTTCTGGTGACGCATGCAACTTGGCCGAAGCGTGGAGGGAGACAGAGGAGCTGTTGTCGACTATGGAGATGAAACGCGAGGCGCGTGGAGGTGTGTCGAGAGCAGAACGGTTGGAGAGTCGTTGCTGCATGCGTGCGTGGATATGGAAGGCCGGGCATGATCTACACCGCCTCGAAGATGATCGGGACCGTCTAATCAGATCTTGATCTAACGGCTGATGTGGATGCGGCGTTAGGGCTTCCCTCACAAATTTGATCTAGACCGTTTGATCAATAGCCAGATCTAACGATCCAGATTTGGCTGCACAAAGATGAAGTGTCATTAGATTTTTTTTTTGTTTTATCAGATTATGGTTATAATATTTGAGCCTAAAATAGGCCTCATGTAAATATGTATTATATTTTGGGTTTTGTAAATAGACTATATATATATTAATAAACTTGGGCTGCTTGTTATTTATATCTGGGCCTTTATTTACTTCAATAATCTTTTTTTCCTTTTTATATTCTTTTAATTTCAGTTTTAAAATAATAATATAATTGTAGCAATAATAACCAAACATGAACTTTAAAACTAACAATACTTTACAGAGATAAAAGTGCTAGTAATCTTTTTGTTTCTTTGGATTTTAATGGTAATCATTCACATACCTAACATAGAGATAGTATAACACAATAATAGATAAGCAAAGTCCTTTATTTGCAGAGATTATTAAAATATAAAACGGTTTACCACCCAGATAAAATTAGTGATTACATAAACCAAGCAACTTATTACTAATAAAAAACAGAAGATATAGGCTACCAAACAGAAGATTTAGGCAGCAACAAAAAACAATAATCCAGAATAAATTTCTAACAAACAAATATCAAACCCAGTGAGATGAGAAAATCGTGAGATCACACCCGCATCATAAAGCCATGGACAAGAACCGATAGTATTTGATAGGAAACTTAGAGAGTAAGAAAATGTGAAAAATACTTGTTGGCCGAATTTAGCAGTTCACAAAGAACTTGAGACCGCATGACCGAATTTAGACGAGGACGATACAAGAAGTGAACAAGAACTTGAAACCAATCAAGAAAAGCTCAGAACACCACAGATTGGAGAGATTAGAAACAAAATAAACCAAATCGAGTGATCAACCAATCACCAAAGAGATCTCAGAAACCAGACTCACAATCAAAGAAAATTGAGAAACAAAAAGACCCTGCAAAATTTCAGATCTGAGAAACACACAGCGGAGATGTATCGGCGCCAAGATGTGCGGAGATGAATCAGATGCAAAAGGAATTTAACTGATAACGCCAAGATTTTGAGAAACAAATGAAGACAGATGTGATGCATGGATCGACACATGAGGAAGCAATGGCGACTGAAGCCTGTGAAAATAAGCTATGAACTTCTCGAGTAGGATGAAAGAACAGAGTGAATCGTACATGCAACAAAAATAGGTGAAGCGATCGACAAAGCAGATAAAACTCATGACTGAGAAATTCAATCACTTGAAGGAAGCAATGGCAGGATCTCCAAAAGCAAGCCAAAATAAATCTAAAAGGAAACAAAAAAAACGAACCGTAATGGGGAAGTAATGTCAGATCCAAAACGATAACATCAGCGAAAGACAAAGTTAGGATCTTCAACATGGCTTTGATACCATGTGAAAACTCCGACATGATGGTCAGTGATAAGTTAAATGGAGGTGAAGAAGCTGTAAAGAAAGATTAATGTAGCTAGGGTTTTTGATGGTATACAATAAGCAAAGAAAGAATATTAATTTCTTAGAAATTCATTTAATTTTGGTTAACAAAGTCCATTATATTAATGGGTTTATAAAGCCCAAATTACAACAAACTTCATAACCTCCTAACAACCTATACAACTAATTACTTAATTGTCTAAAAGGAAGGTTAGCCTTTTGGGGCGTTTCCTCTTCTCATTTTTTTTTTTTGCCTCTTTTTTGTCTATACCTTGTAGGTGTGACAACTAAGTCAAGTTGTTCGCAATCCGTGGGTGTCACTCTCTCTTTAATGTCTCTCTACAAGTCTAAACCAATTTACTGTTTCTTTAGATGAAAAGATTTCGACTTCAAACGTCCTCAATGGCATTTTTTATATCATCAATGTTATCCCGGCCTCTTGAAACACCCGTTGGTGTCACCAGCCATCAACAAACTTGTCGCTTGGAGGATCTTTCATTGACCCAGATACATGTTATCGTCTTTCATCTCATAGTGCTGTTGCCTACGACCGCCTTCCTCTACTAGGGTTTCTAGCCACTTCATGAGGAACCGAAAATAAAAATCAGATCGGATATTTAAATTTTTAGATTGAATCGATGGATAAACAAATCAGACCGATCGAATCTTATATTTTTGCACACCCCTAATTGGCTTTGTTTGTGCCTTTTCTTTTTTGTTTTCTGAGTTTTTGGAGCCTTTATAATGTAATGTTTTCCCATCACTTTTAAATTGTTGGAGATGATATAATAAGAGATATTTGCTTGAATGTAAAACGTATTCCATTTAATTTTTTTTGAAGTAACAACAATAGATTCAAGCTGACAAAAAGTAAAAACTTGTTTACTAAAGAAATTTGATTTTTAATTAAAAATATTAGAAAATGTAAATATTAAAATATTAAAAATAACAATATATTTTAAAATTATTAAAAGTTATAAAATAATTAAAATTTTATTAAAGAAATAAAAAAATTTATTTAACTATTACATAATAAATCAATTAAGTTCTCAAAACAAAACAAATGTTGTCCTGCCACATCATCATTTACTTGTGGGTTGCCACATTAGCATCGTTAATAGTCGCATTAACATTTAATGGTCAACGTTAGTCAAAGAGATAATTAATATAATTCATAAGTTTGAGGCCCAAATTGAATGATGAAAAAATTAAATTGATTATTTAATACAAATTCATAAACAAAAATACTCCGAACAAAAATTAAATTGACTATTCAAGACCTACTCAAACAATATCGAGCTGTTTACCGCTTAGGCCAACCCATTAGTAAGTAACAAATGGATTGACCAGCCTTGCTTTGCAGTGTTCGAGGCTTCATATCTTATTGCAATCACCTGAGGTGGTGGTTGAAGCTTTTTATGATGATATCCGGGGTGTTTACTGGCTTGGAATGCTTACTATGCAACAGTTTGTACCATCTTTCATTACGAAAAGATATAATGTCAAATGTCGCCAACGTTTGACTAAAGTATCATTTTGGACCCTATTCTTTTTTAAATCAATTTGACCCTTAACATTTTAGTTTGTATCAAAATGACCTCTTTGCGGGTGAAACTATTAGTCAACAACCGGATGGATTGACCATCCTTGCTTTGCAGCGTCCAAGGCTTTATATCTTATTGCAACCACCAGGGTGCATATTGCATTGGAATGCTTACTATGCAACACTTTGTACCATCTTTCATTACCAAAAGGCATAATGCTAAAAATATACCCCTAACATTTGACTGAATTATTATTTTGGCCCCTATTTTTATTTTAAAGCAATTTAACCCTTAACGTTTCATTTTGGGTCAAAATGGCCCTATGCGGATGAAACTATTAGTCAACCAATGGCAAATGGCTTGACATGACGTGACAAACCTACATGACAGTGCACGTCGCTATAGCAGTGTCATATATACAAATATATTGGCTTTGTAGAATTATACATCAGCCAAAAAATAATTTTAAAAATTTGTATAAAATATATAATATTTTTTCTTTCGGCGTTTGATGATGCCAAGTCATTTCAAGTTGTTTATCATCAGTTGACTAACAGTTTTCCTTCACGGAGGTGCTATTTCGACCCAAAATGAACGTTTGAGAGCTAAATTGCTTCAAAACGACAATAAAGGCCAAAATGACTATTCAGTCTAACGTTAGGGGCATTTTTTTGGTATTATGCCATACCAAAATAAAGTTTGTAATAACAACATTCTTTTTGTGTATCATCTCTATTTGACTATTACCTGAAAATATATTATATTAGCTGATAGCTGATAGTGGTTTGCATTAGTTGATTTGATTAGCTCATTGTATAAAAGTGTTGATTAAAATCAACAGATAACTTATAGTTGTTTGATTATTTGAATAAGTAAATGACATATAAGAACATAATTATATTCCATACTTGTTTACATAGTTTATTAATTATCAATATTTTGTATATATTAATATTAATTAAATTAAAAAAAATTAATTTTTGAATATAACATTACTAAAAATGTTTGAAGGGTCTATATATTAAATTCTTATTTATATAATATATTTTAAATACCAAAAACCGGTTGGCATCGTAAACGAATCTTGATATCTTTTATAATCATTAACATCTAATTTATTATTTGATTAATCCAAATTATGTATTGTACAATCACGTGACCCTCCTAATTAAATTTGTTCTATTCACACAGTCAGGAATCGAAGTTCAAATAATCTCAGGACTCATCCTACTAAACAAATTGGTAGTTAGTGTAATTGGTATCACTTTCGATATAGTAAATTCAAAATTATATACGAATAAAGTAAATATGACAAAATCTTATTTAAAATGGTAGAACAGAATGTCTCGGTTGAGTTGTATAAATTCTAAAGCGAGTACCACATAAATGGATTGGTTAGAAACAAGGGCGAGTGCAGATGCATCGGCGACGAAAACCTTCGCATTCTCCACCCACATGCCCTTCCATCTTGCAGATAGACTCGCAATTACTGCCACTGAAACACGCCCCCTTAAACTTATTGCTCGCAGTTTTGCATGGTTTAAACTCCGGCGCCACTGCCTCTATTTCTGTACACAAACATCAACAACAACTAGGATTAGTTCAAATTCAAGTGTACATATACAACTTCCATTACCAGTGCAGTACCTGTTGTTAGAAGAACCAACAAAAGTAGGAAAGCAACTGAAACAGATGAAGGGGTGAATTTTGCCATTTTAAAATACTAGTATTTTACAAAGAGGAAGATGGGCGGAAGAGTTTATTTAATGTGATGATAGCCGAGTGCTGTCAAGCCGTTAGATAATGGTTGGGGTTAGGAGCAGTAGACTACAAAAATGGACAGGTTTCACACCTGTTTTGTATTCCGAACTTATCTCAAATTCCATTCTTTATATTATAACTAAACCTGTAATCTCTGACTTCATTTCTCACTTTTTTTATTTTTTATAAATAAATAAAATAAATGTTTATATTTGAATTAACATTTAAAAGTTTAGAATAAAATAATAAAACTACAACTTTCATGTTTAAAATCCAAATTTTAGATCACAAAATATTTGTCTCTGAAAACCTAAAGAAACTCTAAGTATTTTTCTCCTTAGACGATCAGTTGTTTATATTTTTGCTCGGTAAATTTTTTTATTTAATATATTAATCAACCTTGATCGTATGTCGTATAAAAAACTTCTCTAAACCTAATTTGTAGGAAAAGAGTACAAAACATTGAAGCCCACGACCTTAATTGGTGTAGACTCCTAGCAACCTTATCAATCTCCTTTCTGCCTAAAGAACTCAAATACAAAATACAATCAATTAAGCACAGTACCAACATCACCTAGGCAGACCAGCAGTAAACAAAAACAAAACATGAAATAGAAGGGTAACACCCCCTTCTGGCCTGGTAGGAAACCGGGTCGAAAAGTGTTATCAAGAACAGATTCAGAGATCGGAAGCTTAACCAAAGTTTGGAATCTTATTTGAAGTATCTTATTATTCTCCTTAAGACTTATCAAACTAGCTTATTAATATCTTACTCAATTTGAGGCCATTTTTATACTTTTTCGAACTTAGGGACTAAATTGCAAATTTTTACAAATTGAGATTCCTTAACTGAAATTCATGTTATCAATCTGAACTTTAACTTTCTAATTATTAGAATGTAAAATTTCATTACAAACCGAGGTCATATACCTATCCAATTAGACCATACAATATTTAGTGACCATTTTGTAAATTATTCAAAACTGTGTTCAAAGCCTTTTAAGAGAATTAACTGCCTTCGTATCGATAAACCTTGGGTCTGTATCGATACGTATATACACAGATTCAATTTAGACTTTGAGTGATTAGGGTACATATTACAGAATCATGATCAAATCACGACATTATGCCTTAATCGAAAATCTAGAGGCATGCTTCCTAGAAACCAAGCCAACCATCATACAAAACATAAATTCAAAGTAACAACCAAACATATAAGGCCAACTAAAATCCCAAAACAATCATCCAAACTTTCTCAAACAGGGAGTTTAGCAAAAACCCTCCCAAATCAACAATGGACCCCACTGCCTTTATTACTACTAGTCTAGTTTGAAACCATACTTTTGAATAGTCGAAGTCCTTGGATTTCCTTCACTCACTCCCTGCCTCCAAACTCTAATTCTCTGCATAGATGGACAAAGAGAGCGTAAGCACACTAGGCTTACTGAGGAGTGCTCAAACAACACACCATCATGCATTTTAAAACCATTTTTCCAAAGCACATTGAAATCATCATTTCAATCAACTTATAAAACATCATGCCTTGAAAACCTTGCACTTAACACTTTCAAAAGCCAGCATATTAAACCATATGCAACATGTATCATGGATCAACAAAAAATCCCATTTGCTAACCCTCAATTTAAGCCATTCCATGCATAACAATCCATGTGCAAAGCTTAAAGAGTAAACATGTATAAACCAACATTACACATCAACATCCATCAACATGATACATTAACAATTATATTGAATTTCAAGTGATCATAAACCGAGTTCCACTTTACAAAAATATTACATCAGATACAAGAATTCAACAAGTTTCCTCTCAACACTTCATGCCATCTCAACCGGAATTAAGGTACACTCACAACCGGGTACTATCATAACCATCTCATTGGTTAGACACATAATCCACTAACGAGAGCTTTCGGTACCATATAACCCTTAACTATTAGGGTACTCATGGTGGAGTATTCGCTACACATAAACCCCTCAACACCTGAGGCGACTCTTTATAATGCTCTATTAATCCTATTGCCAGCCAACTATATCCAATAATATTTTAAACAACATCACTTTCCAATATAATTCATTATTAACCATGTACCTCAATGTTTTATTTGTATCAAATCAAAACCATTTCCAAAGCATTAAACCATGTTTTCACAAGTATTCCACATACCTACATGGATTATTTGCCAAATGTATTCATCATCATTATATGATCAAAAACAGTATAAAACATACTTTATATCATGCTTAAACAGTAGATATCATGTTGTTGAGATATGTGTTTTGATATAATAATTGAAAAATAGTTTTGGATTAAATTGAAAAGATTTCAAAAATGATTTTAAGTCCAAACAACTTGAAATAATGTTTAATACTTTTTAAGAGGTTTTGAGATGATTTATAACGTCTTTAAAGTATCCAAACCTGAGTTTTTCAAGTATCCGTACCGATACGGTATACCCCATATCAATACAGATCAAGGGTTTCAGCTACAGTTTGTGAAACTGTCAAGATCCGTACTGATACAGGGCCTGCCCGTATCGATACGGAGAGGGGTGGTTTTAATACACCCCTTTGGCGTTTCGATACGCCTACGTGGCATATATCCCAATGACCAAAACCCCCAACGATCATATTTCCAACGGTCTTTTAAATTGCAGGCCGTATCGATACGCCTATACGCATATCGATACGCATCAGCTGACCAGAGCTCAACAGCTAGTTCTAAAGAAGGCCGTACCGATATAGTTACCCGCGTACCGATACGGATAGCCTCAGAACTGCAATTAATGTGGAAAATAAAGATCCCAACGGCTCCAATTCAATCCCAGCGGTCTCCAACGGCTAGGAACTCATTTGAGAGTATAAAAGGGACCTTCAAGCATCTTTGGATGACTAATGCTTCAATTGTCAACAACATTATGATCAAAGATTTGTCTTAGAGCTTAATTGCATATTTATTTGTATAGACAACACTTGTGAGTTTTAATTGTAATATTTTGCTCAAGTGTTTTAGGTTTTGGGTGAGTGCTTAGTGTGCAAACATCTACCTATTAAGAGGGATTTCAGTTTGCTAGGATTCTCTTTGTTAAAGAGTGTTCCCAATACTCGGGTTGTGAGTTCTTGGATGCTAGATCACGGGTTGTGATTCTAGGATTGTAACGGTTGCCTCCTTAGCCTAGAAAAGGGGAAGAATTCTTAGTGAATTGTTGAAATCCTAATGTGGGAAGCCTAGGTAGTGGACGTAGACTCCACCGGGGGAGTTGAACCACTCTAAATCCTTGTGTCTTTTTGTTTATCTTTTTTTCCACCATTTTCACCCAAAAATTCAACTTCCCTACCACTTGGCAAGCATCGGTTGAAGGTGATCACCTAACCCAACACATGTCATTCAAAACAAGTGCATAAAACTAATTTTCTTAAAGCACGACCGAGAGAGAATTATCGCCATACTTACTTCCGAGTTTAAACCAGCATTTCAAGCTATATTTAAACCCCCAATCATAACCTTTAAACCATTTCAAAGCTAAAATCCACGTTCTCACTCACCGATTACGCAAAGCTTCATTCGCTGATGCGAATCGCTCCTTCAAAGCTTTCGAAGCTACGCTACGAGCTTGAGGACCAACCTCCCCTGATGTTAACACAAAAAATAGAGGAGTAAATGCATCAAAATTCATTCACAAACCCAACAACATCGATCCACAACAAACCTCTACTAACTCTAGCTAAAACCTTCCCCAAACTACTGAAATCATTATCAAACACATTTCAAGATTAACCCAGCTAAAACCTAATGGTTTAATCCATTAATTACCTTCAATTGACATCCAAAAACAACCTAACATCAACCTTATACCTCCAGTATACATTAAACCTCCGCAACTCCTCAAAAACACATAACTAACAACCTAGAAAATTAGAGATTCATCTAACATCGAGATTCCTATAATACCCTAACCCAGACATAGAAATAGATGCCTAAATAGAAGTAGACAGTCTAACTTGTGTAACAAGTTAGTGTTCAAATTAGAGAAAGAAGTATAAAGATAATTACTTGATATACAAGGTATCATTCGAACAAAACCTAGAAGATGGTTTTAGGACAATTCAGATAGTTAAGGTTGTCATCATAATTCAATTAACCGTTGTAAGCATGTATTTCAAGACATAAATTTGAAACTAAATAAGGACTATAAGGATTCCATGATTTCAATAACAAGGCTTAAGTTCATTTAACCACTTAATCACAAGTGTGAGTTCATATTACCTATGATCGTTTAGTCATCTATTTACCTTGTTCATTTTCAATTTAAATTCAAGATACATGATCGAGTAACAATACCATGTGATTATTAAGCATCCGAAAACAACTTCTAACATGAACTACATCATTCGAATATTCATATATAGCTATTCTAGCAAGATAAACCAAAATACCAAAACATCAACCAAACACGAAATATATAAGCCTTGTTAGTATAATATTTACATCCCACCATAGAATTCTAAAGATTCTTAAGCCTAAGATTCGAACTAGTGCCACCTTTTAGGAGTTTACATATATCAAAATGTAACATACTTTTGTTGCCTTTTGTGACATTGCTTTATCTCTTCAACTTTAACTATCAACCAGATTTTCCTAAAAAAGTGACAGGGTGAGCAATTAGGTTGCTAGCCTCGAAACCTAAACAACAACATTGTAATTACATGCTCTCAAATCAATTAGCAAGAAGCTTATTCTAAACAATTATAACATAACAATAACATGCTTCTAAGGAGAATACATCATCAAGTAACTATTAAAGTTGTTCAATTTAATAATTCAATCTATCACAGATGGTCTAAATCGTATAACACGGCCTTGGCTAGTTAAAGTCTAGAAGAACATAATCAAAACATTATTAGGCAATGGTAACACATACTATTGAAACATATAACCTTTTCATTCAAAACATTGTCAGGCAATGGTAACATGTACCATTGAAACATATTATTGTTTCATCAATCACGGTTACCTTAGTACCATTCAGGGGACCTTAGTCCAGTTCAGGCTAAGCTCAAGGATCTCTATTGGCATGCCAATCTAGCTAGAACTAACTCTAATCAAGGCTTTTACAAACTTTTCAATTACTCACTCTATATACTCCTTAACTCTTCGAGTACTTAGCCACATGCATAAGATGTTACATTAAGCATTGTAAGCAACCAATTCATGTTTATGTTCTAATTTACACAAACAGTTATCCATATATACCTTGGCATATTCACCTTACCAAGCATTAGCAACCCAAAGCAAGCATGGGCATTTTAAGCCTCATGATCTAATTTAATAACTTAACTAAGCCAATAATCTATGCTTAATTAAAACATAGTTACATTCAAAAATACTCCAAGTTATTCTTGATCGTGAACCACTACTCATTTGTGTTGTTCATCCCCTTGATCCACTCATTTCTTGTCTACTTATAACAACATATTAACAATTCATTAAAATCAGTCCCATGACCAATTGACATGTATTTATCACAAACAAGCTCAAGAAATTCTCAGTGTAACATTTTCATATAGCCTTTTTAGGAAAAAACTCGAGACACATCAACCGTTACCTTAGAGTAAGCAATTCAAGGAAATAATGAACTTGTTACCAATCTTACAATTTCCCTAATATAGTAAACAATTTGAAACTGCCCCATGTTCAAAAGCTCTTTTTATTCAATTCAACTACCTTTCTAATAAGCATACATCACCAAAATTTATATTAATCCAATCATACTTTATTAGAATTGTCAATATAATAATTAGCTCAACATTATCACATGCTTAATTAATCGAATTTCAACAAAACAGTCCAATACTATTCTGCTCAGAACATGGTAGATTCTTACTCATTTAAAATTGCCTAAGATATCATTAAACTTATCCCAACAATTTCCTTGATTCCATTATAGTGTCACCCTAAGACTAACTAAATTTCAAGCACCATATCAAGTTTAAATCAATCTCTACTCATCAAAATTCAAAAATAGTTTCATTAATGGACAGTTTCAACTCGAGCAATCCTTACATTCTACTTTGGTTGGAATACTTAATCTTATGAGCTTCATTCTTGAATTTACAGCATTTCAAATCATTTCAAAGATTTTAATATTACATTACAAGCACACTAAGCCAATAACTCAAGTCTCAACTACCTTAATACAATTCTTAATCAAAATTCTATCAACCGACTCTTCTATCTCATAAATCAAATTCAAAGATGTAAGAATCGAACCTATATTCATCAACTACACTATCAAGCTTTGGAATTAAAGAAGCAATAATGAGAAACTTACATTCTTGATACACAACATTAAATCAAGCACTAGGATCGTCAAATTCCTTATCAAGCTTTGGAATTAAAGAAGCAACAGTAAGAAACTTACATTCTTGATACACAACATTAAATCAAATTCCTTACTTCCATGATTTCTCCATAAGACTTTGACAAGAGAGATTGTTTTATTTCGAAGTCTTCTATCTTCACGATCAAGGATTTGGATTGGTTCTTCTTTATAGGATAAATCCTGGTTCAATTCAACTTCCTCCGGTTCAAGAATATGAGTAGGATCAAATTGATAGCTACGTAGCATTGTTACATGATATACGTTATGTATTTTGCTGAATTCTTCAGGAAGGGCCAATCGATAAGCAATAGGACCAATTCTTTCGATTATTTCAAAACAACCTATAAACTAAGGACTAAGTTTTCCTTTCTTTCCAAATCTCAACACCTTCTTCCATGCTGTTACCTTGAGAAATACTCAAACTCCTACATCATAATGGATATTCGTTCTTCTATGATCAGCATAAGCTTTCTGTCGATCGAAGGCTTCTTTCAACCGATTGTAAATGATTTGTACTTGTTCTTCTGTCTCTCGAAGCAGTTGGGGCCCTAAAACTTTGTTTTCCCCCAACTCTAACCAGCATAAAGGATTTTTACATTTTCTTCTGTAGAGGGCCTCAAAAGGAGCCATTTGAATGGAAAATTAATAGTTATTATTATATGAGAATTCAGCTAAAGGTAAAGCTTTTTCCCAATTCTTCCCAAGATCGATTATACAAGCTCGAAGCATGTCTTCTAGGATTTGTATAGTTCTTTCAGATTGGCCATCTGATTGAGGATGAAAGGCTGTACTGAAATTGGTTTTCATCCTAAGAGCTTTTTGTAGGGATTTCCAAAATCTAGATGTAAATCTAGAGTCCTGATCAGAAATTATTAAAGTAGGAATTCTATGCAACCTTATTATCTCTCAAATGTAAAGATCCGCCAGTTGATCTAGGCTCATGTTCATTCGAACATGAAAAAGTGCATCATTCTTTTTCAGTGACAGGGTTAAACCACTAACGAAGTCCATCGTTATCAACTTCCATTTCTATTGTGGAATTTCAAAAGGTTGTAATAAATCTGAAGGGACTTGACGCTCTGTTTCACTTTTTGACACACTAAGCATTTAGACACAAAGTCTGTTATAGCAGACTTTATCCCGGGCCACCAGAGAGACTCTTCAAATCTTTGTACATCTTCATTGATTTGGGATGTATTAAGAAAGAACTATTGTGGGCTTCCTGTAGAATTTCCCTTATCAAACTTGAATCATTGGGAACACACACCCTATTTCGAAAATAGAGTAATCCATCTTCCTTTAGAATAAAGTCTGATTCAGTACTTCCATCAAGCTTGAGCTTAATTCCTTGTAATTCAGGATCTGCATGTTGCAATAATCGAATTCTTGATATTACATCATAGTGAATTCAAATAAAAGCGAAGGTCACTTGCTTCCTACTAATTTGAAGGCAAACATTAATGGAGAATGAGGCTACAATAATTTTTAAAGAAATATTTTAGATGATATCCATATAAATTTTGAATAGGAATAAGAGGAGGTTTGGTTTAATCAAGTACTAACCACAGGTATGTTGGCGACTGAGTGCATCAGCCACAACATTGGCCTTCCCCGGTGGTAATCTATGATTAAATCATAGTCTTTAAATAGCTCGATCCAACGTCTTTGCCTAAGATTGAGCTCCTTTTGAGTAAGGAGGTATTTCAAGCTTTTGTGATCGGTGTAAAGGTACATTTTTCTTCATACAAATAATGTCTCTATATTTTTAAGGCAAAGATTATTGCAGCAAGTTCCAAATCATGGGTTAGATAGTTAAGTTCATGATATTTTAATTGTCAGAAAGCGTATGCTACCACCTTAACTCCTTGCATTAAAACACATCCCAATCCCAAGTGAGAAGTATCGCTAAACACTGTATATTCTTTCCCCGATTCTGGTTGAGTTAACACTGGAGCTCGAGTAAGTACTTCTTTCAATTAATCAAAGCTTCTTTGTTGTTCTTCAGACCATATGAATGACATATCTTTACGAAGAAGATTAGTTAAGGGTGTGGCCAACATAAAAAATCCCCTAACAAACCTTCGATAATATCCAACTAAGTCAAGGAAACTTCAGACTTTAATAACATTCCTTGGAGATCTCCATTCAATCACATATTGAATCTTTTTCAAATCAACCTTAGTTCTCGATGCTGAAATTACATGTTTGAGAAAAGATACTTTGGGCAACCAAAATTCACATTTGTTGAATTTGGCATAGAGTTGATTATCTCTAAGAGTCTATAGCACAATTCTGAGATGTTTTGAATGTTCAGCTTCATCCTTTGAGTAGATAAGAATATCTTCAATGAAGACCACAAAAACTTATCTAGATAGACTTTAAAAACACAATTCATGAGGTCTATAAACGCAGCAGGGGCGTTTGTTAGACCGAATTGCATTACTAGGAACTCGTAGTGACCATATCGAGTCTTGAAAGTAGTCTTATGTATGTCGGATTCTTTAACCTTCATTTGGTAGTATCCAGATCCAAGGTCGATCTTGGAGAATACTGAAGCACCTTTCAGTTGATCACACAGGTCTTCAATTCTTAGAAGCGGGTACTTGTTCCTAATCGTAACTTGATTAAGTTGTCGATAGTCAATGCACAATCTCATTGACCTGTCTTTCTTCTTGACAAAGAGTACTGGGGCTCCCCGAGAAGATGAGCTTGGTCGAATAAATCCTTTGTTTTGTAATTCTTGCAACTGCTTTTGAAGCTCTTTTAGTTCAACATGGGTCATTCTGTAAGGGGTGATAGATATAGGGTTGATTCTCGGCTGAGTCTTAATTTTGAACTTCACTTCACGAGATGGTGGCAGTCCCGGGAGTTCTTCGAGAAAAACATCAAGGGATTCAGATACAGTTGGAATGGATTTTAAACCAAAATCAAATTTATCTCGTTTGATCATACCTGCAAAAATTGAGGTGGGTTTCTTATCAATCAAAATGATGGATTCTTTACCTAAACCACAGAGAAAAAGTCTCTATTTTTTACAATCTACCCAAGCCTGGTGTTTCCCTAACCATTCTAATCCCATAATTAAATCAAATTCACAAAAGGGTAGCACAAACAGATCAATAGGGAAAGGAATATTTTGGATGTATAGAGGACAGTTTCTACAAATGAGGTTTATGGTTATTATTCCTCCAATAGGATTCGGAACTACCAGCCATTGATTAACAGTTTCAAATTTCAGATTTAATTTCACAAGCAAGGGAGAACATATAAGTTAATGGGTGGATCTCGAATAAATGAAAGCATAAACAAGGTTTTCATTCAATTCAACAGTACCTGCTATAACATCATGTGCCTCTTCATCATGACGATTCTGAATGTGATACACTTGAGCAGGGGCCCAAGACTCTTGATAAGTGGTAGTAGGAGCTTGGCCTCGAGTTCTTCCCAAGTTTCCTGAATGAGCTTGTTTCGCCCTATGCCCCTAGGAGATGGAAATTGATTCGAATTGGAGGCCCTCTGGCCAAAGATTTATTCAAGGTTTTGGGACAATCACGAACATAATGATCTAGGCTTCCACACAGGAAACATACATTTAACTACTTTCTGCACTAGCCAGAATGATAATTCTGACAAATATTACAATGTCGAGACTGTAGATCCTTACTAGAATTCCTCGAGCTATTGATAGAGATTGAAGGTGCGGAGGATTTGATTATTGTTTGAGGCTTCGGGATAAAGTTACCCCTTGGAGAAGCATCATAGCTTGAGGAATCTCTTCCTTGATTTTTCGGCTTCTTGAAAGGCCATTGAGGCTTTCCATCATTCCTTGACCTCTTGTATTTCTTAGAAAAGTTCTCTCTTCATTTATCGGCTGATTTCATTCTAGACTCAGTAGCAATCACTCAATTCACCAAGTCTTGAAAACCAGTTATTCCAAGAGTCGTAAACATCGGGCCCAATTCATCATTCAATCTTTCTATAAACATTTTGCATTTATCCTCATCCTTTTTAATATATTCAAGCCCGTACTTGCAGTATTTGCAAAAATCACTAACATATTACTCTATGGGTCTACCACCTTGCTTCAAATGCAAAAAACGTATTCTTCTTTCAACTAGGTATTGTTCACTCACGTATTTCTTCTAAAATTCTTTTAGAAAGAATTCCCAAGTGATAGAGTCTTCAGGGGCTGTGAGGATTGTAGTTTCCCACTAGTTCAAGGCTTCATCAGCAAGTAAAGCCACCGCACACTCCAATTTATGTTCATCAGAACACTGAAGTTGTTTGGTTAGAATTCTAATGGTAGTTTCCAACTAATATTTTGCTGCTTTTGGATTCTCTTCGTTAGATCTCGTGAATGTATAGGCTCTATGATGAGCCAATTTATCAATTGGGGCCCTAGGTTGAATCACTACTGGTGTAGGAGGATCATTTCGCTTCAGGTTAGTAACGAGTTGGTTGAACACCTTAGTTATGCTGAGAAGGCATTCTTTTAGATTTGATTAACTTGAGGAGCTTTAGCCTATGGTTCTGCAACCTTTTGAGGGTCTACTTGCTCCTGACCCAATCTGACACTCCCTCATTCAATGGAGGAACCAATAAGGCTATCTCTATCCTGAACCAGATGTGTCTCAGACATCTGAAATTAGCATTTAAGAAAGATTCAATCAACAAGGTCACATGCACAATTCAATTCAACTCCTAGGTGGCACTTACACAACTGATGACACAATTGGTTTAGTCCTAGGATCGACTAAACCTTAGCTCTGATTACCAAATTGTAATACCCTAACCCAGACATAGAAAGAGATGCCTAAATAACAGTAGACAATCTAACTTGTCTAAAAAGTTAGTGTTCGAAGTAGAGAAAGAAGTATAAAGATAATTACTTGATATACAAGGTATCATTCGAACAAAACCTAGAATATGGTTTTAGGACAATTCAGATAGTTAAGGTTGTCATCATAATTAAATTAACCGATGTAAGCATGTATTTCAAGACATAACTTTGAAACGAAATAAGGACTACGAGGATTCCATGATTTCAATAAAAGGCTTAAGTTCATTTAACCATTTAATCACAAATGTGAGTTCATATTACCTATGATCGTTTAGTCATCTATTTACCTTGTTCATTTTCAATTTAAATTCTAGATACATGATTGAGTAACAATACCATGTGATTATCAAGCATCCGAAAACAACTCCTAACATGAACTACATCATTTGAATATTCATGTATAGCTATTCTAGCAAGATCAACCATATTACCAAAACATCAACCAAACACGAAATATATAAGCCCTGTTAGTATAAAATTTACATCCCACCATAGAATTCTAAAGATTCTTAAGCCTAAAATTCAAACTAGTGCCACCTTCTAGGAGTTTACATATATCAAAACGTAACATAATTTTGTTGCCATTGGTGACCTTGCTTTATCTCTTCAACTTTAACTATCAACCAACTTTTCCTGAAAAAGTAACAGGGTGAGCAATTAGGTTGCTAGCCTCGAAAGTTAAACAACAACAGTGTAAATACGTGCTCTCAAATCACTTAGCAAGAAGCTTATTCTAAACAATTATAACATAACAATAACATGCTTCTAAGGAGAATACATCATCAAGCAACTATTAGAGTTGTTCAATTTAATAATCCAATCTACCACAGGCGATCTAAATCGTATAACACGGCCTTGACTAGTTAAAGTCTAGAAGAACATAATCAAAACATTATTAGGCAATGGTAACATGTACCATTGAAGCATATAACCTTTTCATTCAAAACATTATCAGGCAATGGTAACATGTACCATTGAAACATATAATATTTTCATCAATCAGGGGCACCTTAGTACCATTTAGGGGACCTTAGTCCAGTTCAGGCTGAGCTCAGGGATCTCTATTGGCATGCCAATCTAGCTAGAACTAGCACTAATCATGGCTCTTACAAACATTTCAATTATTCACTCCATATACTTATTAACTCTTCAAGTACTTAGCCACATGCATAAGATGTTAGATTGAGTCTTATAAGCAACCAGTTCATGTTTATATTCTAATTTACACAAACAATTATCCATACATACCTGGGCATATTCACCTTACCAAGCATTAGCAACCCAAAGCAAGCATAGGCATTTTAAGCCTCATGATACAATTTAATAACTTAACTAAGCCAACAATCTATGCTTAATTAAAATATAGTTACACTCACAAATACTCCAAATTATTCTTGATCGTGAACCACTACTCCTTTGTGTTGTTCATCCCCTTGATCCACTCTTTTCTTGTCTACTTATAACAACAGATTAATAATTCATTAAAATCAGTCCCATGACCAATTGACATGTATTTATCGCAAACAAGCTCAAGAATTTCTCAAGGTAACATTTTCATATAGCCTTTCAAGGAAAAACTTGAGACACATCAACCGTTAGCCTCAAGCAAGCAATTCAAGGAAATAATGAACATGTTACCAATCCTACAATTTCCCTAATATAGTAAACAATTCGAAACTACCCCCTGTTCAAAAGCTTTTTTTATTCAAATCAACAACCTTTCTAATAAGCATACATCAACAAAAATTATATTAATCCAATCATCCTTTATTAGAATTGTCAATATAATAATTAGCTCAACATTATCACATGCTTAATTAATCGAATTTCAACAAAACAATCCAATACTATTCTGCTCAAAACAGGGCAGATTCTACTCATTTAAATTGCCTAAGCTGCCATTAAACCCATCCCAATAATTTCCTTGATTCCATTATAGTGTCACCCTTAGACTAACTAAATTTCAAGCACCATATCAAGATTAAATCAATCTTTGCTAATCCAAATTCAGAAACAATTTCATTAATGGACAATTTCAACTCGAGCAGTCCTTACATTCTATTTTGGTTCGAATACTTAATCGTATGAGCTCTATTCTTGAATTTACAGCATTTCAAAGATTATAATATTACATTACAAGCACACTAAGCCAATAACTCAAGTCTCAACTACCTTAATAAAATTCTTAATCAAAATTCTATCAACTGACTATTCTATCTCATAAATTAAATTCAAAGATGTAAGAATCGAACCTATATTCATCAACTACACTATCAAGCTTTGGAATTAAAGAAGCAACAATGAGAAACTTACATTCTTGATACACAACATTAAATCAAGCACTAGGATCGTCAAATTCCTTATCAAGCTATTTCCATGGTGATTTCTTTCCCCTTTTTTCTCTAATTTTGGTTTTTGGTTCTCAAGAGATGAATAAGAGAGATGACAATATTTGTTTGATAGTCATCAATACAAATTCTATATTTCATCCCCACATAATGGCACATATTAGTTCCCCACTTAAGATTTTCATTACCATGCAAACTTAAGAGTTTATAAATTAACTTTGTAGTCACTTTAATAAAGCTTCTCTATTTCATAAATTCTCAATTCGAGCTCTCCCTACTAAGCTATACATCATATACTCAATTTATTGTTATCCTTTCGTAAAAGCCAAGATATAAATCTCAAATTGAAAATTAGGGTGTTACAATTCCAATGTTAAATTCATTTAAAATCAATAAAAAACAATTATAAAGGATCAATAACTTGAGAATTTCAGTAAAGAACCATATATTAGAGGAGAAGGACGAAGCTCACCTCTAATGTTGACTTTCCCCCTTAATTGATTGATTACATGAGAAAAATAAAATTAAAACAATAAGGTTTTTATATGAACCCATTAAGAACTCATTTTAAACCAAAAAATTTATGAAACCATGAAGTTACCTGAATATTTTGAAGATTTGACTAAAGAGAATTTGAGAGAAAATCTTTTAGAGAAAAGGTAGTTACATAAAGTTTCCTTAGGAATTAATTATAAAATTAATTCCCCAAATCTATTTATATTTTTCAAACCTTTTTAAAATAGACAATTAAGGAGAAAAATATGATATTATACTTTGGGCAAATAGCTCCTTAAAGATTCTAAGTTTTGACCCTTTTACAAAACAGTCACTAAAAATAGTTTTAATTCTTTACATTTTGGTCACTAGCAAAATGTCCCATTTCCAAATTCCATTTTTTGAAAATAAAATTTAAAAAAATATCTATATATTAAATAATTATTTTCAGATATTTTCCCAAATATTTTCCCATTCAAAAATATTTATTCTGATTTTAATCCCGAATCCGACTCGAATCTCTAATCGTGACCCAACGGGCCGTCTAATCAGCCTAAAAACTCTAGGCCCAAATTTGAGGTGTTACAAAAATATTAAAAATAACAATATATTTTAAAATTATTAAATTTTTATAAATTAATTAAATTTTTATTAAAAATACAATTAGTGTTTAAATATTACATAATATATCAATTAAGCCCCTAAAACAAAGAAAATGTTGTCCTTCCACATCATCATTACTTATAGGCTGCCACATCAGCATCGTATATAGTTGCATTAACATTTAATAGTCAACATTAGTCAAAGGTCTAATTAATACAATTTATAAGTTTGAGGGCCAAATTGAATGATGAAAAAATTAAATTAATTATTTAATTCAAAATCATAAACAAAAATACTCCAAAAAAATTAAATTGATTATTCAAGATCTACTCAAATAATACCGAGCTGCTTATCGCTTGGACCACCACCATTAGTAAGTAACGGATGGATTGACCATCTTTGCTTTGCAACGTCTGATGCTTCATATCTTATTGCAACCACTTGAGGAGGTGGTTGGAGCTCTCTATGATGATAGTCAGGGTGTTTACCGGCTTGGAGTGCTTACTATGCAACACTTTGTACCATCTTTCATTACCATAGGCATGATGCAAAAAAATACCTCAATGTTTAACTAAATTGTCATTTTAGCCCCTATTCTTGTTTAAACAATTTAGCCCTTAACGTTTCATTTTGGGTCAAAATGACCCCTCTGCGGATGAAAACTGTTAGTCACCAACAGTAAATGGCTCGAAATGACGTGTCAAACCTATATGGCAGTGCACGTCGCGATAGCAGTGTCATATAGGCAAATATACTAACTTTACAGAATGATACATCAGTCAAAAATAACTTTAAAAATTGTATAAAATATAAAATATTTTTTCTTTCGAAGTGTCATTCTTCCAAGTCATTTCAAGTTGTTTATCGTATATTGACTAACAGTTTTCATTCGTGAAAGAGCCATTTTGACTCAAAATGAAACTATGAGGGCTAAATTGCTTCAAAAAATAAGGACCAAAGTGACTATTTAGTCAAACGTTAGTGGCATTTTTTGGCATTATGCCATACCAAAATAAAGTTTGTAATAATAACTTTCTTTTTGTATGTCGGCTCTGTTTGACTATTAGCTGATAACATGTTACTTTAGCTGATAATAGTTTGCATTAGTTGATTTGACTAACATATTTTATTAGCTGATTATATAAAAGCGTTTATTAAAATTAACTGATAACTTATAATTGTTTGATTATTTGAATAAGTAAATGACATTTAAGAACATTACTACATTCAATACTTGTTTGAATAGTTTATTAATTATCAATATTTTGTATATATTAATATAAATTAGATTATGAAAATTAATTTTTTAATATAGCTTGTTTGAAGGATCTAAATATTAAATTTTTATTTATATAATATCTTTTTAATACAATTTCATTGATTATTAAATTTAAATGATGTTTGAATTATGTGTATTAGTCTCATATATTTTAAAGGAAATAATTATTTAAATTATATATGAGAATATGTTTTACTTCAAAAAAGTATATTTATGTTATTTAGTAGCTGTTATTTTGTTTGTTTGGTGTTTGTTAGAAGCTGACTATTTAAGTGTAAAGGTGATGTCGTGTGAGCCTCCTCTGATATAATTCTTTTCCAAAAACATTGTTTCTATTATGATAAAATTTTAAACTTTGTTGAGCGAATAAAATATAAATATTTCTTTAACCAATCATTGTTAAACAATCTTTGAAGTGACGGAATTCATTCCAAAGCCAGTTGGCATCGTAAATGAATCTTGATATTTTTTATAATCATTAATATTTAATTTATTGGTTGATTAATCCGAATTATATATTGTATAGTCACGTGACCCTCTTAATCAAATTTGTTCTATTCACACCGTCAGGATTTGAAGTTCAAGTAATCTCATGACTCGTCCTACTAAACTAATCGGTAGTTAGTGTAATTGGTATCACTTTCAATATAGTAAATTCAAAATAATATGAAATACATTGAGAGAATGTACGAATGAGATAAATATGACAAAATCTTATTTAAAATGGTAGAATAGAATGTCTCAGTTGAGTTGTATAAATTCTAAAGCGAGTATCACATGAATGGATTGGTTAGAAACAAGGGCGAGTGCAGATGCATCGGCGACGAAAACCTTCGCATTCTCCACCCACATGCCCTTCCGTCTTGCAGATAGACTCGCAATTACTGCTACTAAAACACGCCCCCTTAAACTTATTGCTCGCAGTTTTGCATGGTTTAAACTCCGGCGCCACTGCCTCTATTTCTGTACACAAACATCACCAACAACTAGGATTAGTTCAAATTCAAGTGTACATATACAACTTCCATTACCAGTGTAGTACCTGTTGTTAGAAGAACCAACAGAAGAAGGAAAACAACTGAAACAGATGAAAGGGTGATTTTTGCCATTTTAAAATATTAGTATTTTACAAAGAGGAAGATGGGCAGAAGAGTTTATTTAATGTGATGATAGCTGAGTGTTGTCAAGCCTTTATATAATGGTTGGGGTTAGGAGCAGTTGACGACAAAATTGGACGGATTTCACACCTGTTTTATATTCCGAACTTATCTCAAATTCCATCCTTTATATTATAACTAAACCTGTAATCTCCGACTTCTTTTCTCACTTTTTTTTATTTTAAATGACATGGTATCTAACTTATCATATGTCTACATGTAAAATATAATTTCATTTTAATATAAAATATAAAAAACAATTACAAGTTATTTAAAAACAATTTAAATTAATAGCAAAAAACAAACTTGGAAAAATTAAATAAGTTTTACATTATTCAGAGAAAATATATAATTTTAAAATCTTTAATTTGTTTAAGCTTCTGGATTTAAAATTTCTTGAACATAATCAACTACGATTTATATTGTACAGTATTTTTCAATTTCATAAAATATTTTATATTAATTTTGAAATTCACGTTGAATCACCTAAATCGAACTGTAATTTTATATATATATAATATCGATTATCGAAAAAAAGTTCATTGAAATCCAACTAAATTTATTTTTTCAACGATATAAATTGATCCATCCCATGCTCCTCTCTTTCCTATACTTTTAGTCGAGATTTTCAAACCTTAAACTCGATTTATTCGCAAGAAAACACTCCCTTTATCTCGCTTCGCTTTAGTCGATGAAATTTTTTGATTCATTTTTCTGTGGTGTTTTGGTTTGCTTTCCTCTCGTTATCCAATCCTTTTCCATTTTAATTTTTTTCATATTCTATAATAAAATGAAATTATATGTAAATATGTGACACGATAAATGTTATGTCATTTAAAATGTATTTATATGTATATGTCATTTTATCACCGTTAAATTTAACAATTTAACTAACATGTTAGTTCAAAAATGAGTAATTTGACAAAAAATATAAATTGAGTGCTAAATTTATCCTACAAAAGGATGAAATCCAAAATGAAAAATATTGTAAACGTAAAGAGCTGAAATTATCCTTATGTCGTAAGAAAACTACAACTATTATGTTCAAAATCCATCCTTTAGATCACAAGACATCTCTCTCTAAAAACCTAAAGAAACACTAAGTATTTTTCTCCTTCAGACGGTCACTTGCTCTCGTCATGTGACTGGCCTCTCCCTCTAACTTTTTTTTTTTGCTTTTCTTTCGATTTTTTTCAATTGCGGCTTGTGCTATGATGCTCCATTCTGATTGATTCATTGAAAACTTCATTTTCCGACGATCATAGTCCGCACATCAACCCTCTCTAGAGATGAGAAAGTGTGAAAATTTTGACATGATGGCCGGTGATAAGTTGATCGGAGATGAAGAAGATGTAAAGAAAGATTAATGTAGCTAGGGTTTCCGGTAGAAAACAATAAGCAGAGAAAGAATATTAATTTATTAGAAATTCATTTAGTTCTGGTTAACAAAGTCCATTATATCAATGGGTTTATAAAGCCCAAATTACAACAAACTTCATAACCTCCTAATAACCTATACAACTAATTACTTAACTGTCTAACATTCACCCTACTTTTCTTCCTACTAAAACTTCAAACTGTTGGGATGCTAAAACAACAATGGGCTGGTTGTTTGAACAAATGAACAACCACAGTGAGATGATAGAATTGGTACACTGAGGAGAATCGAAGGTGTTCTTCATCTTTTTGTTCTTCTTTACTCACTTTTTGTTTGACACCATTTTTGTTGGAAAAAATTTGATATTTTTGGCGCTTTGAATAAGAAATTGATTCAAACGTTGTTGAGGAAAACGTGAAACCATTTGTTGGTTCATAAATGTGCATATGTGCACGACATGAATAATGCAAATGTCCATACCGGTCGGGTTCTCCGTGGGCCTGTGGATATTTCGACGCTAATTTGAAATAAATTTTTCCTCAAAATTAGAGCATATATTTGCCTAATTCTATTTTGGAATTAAAAGGGTAAATATTAAAAGTTACCTTTAATTCAGATAGTAATTTTGGAAATTGCTCTCTAAAAGAATCAATTGATTCTCAATATTAAATGCTCCATTAGGCCAAAAGTTTCCAATAGTTCAAAACCCCGATAAATACATTGAAACCTACTAGGTTAAACACAACTTAAAAACACATAGAATTTTATATTGTTTTACTTTGTGATTTCAAAACTAGTTTTTGGTGATTCAAGAAGGCGAGGTTACGGTCCGCTGATCACTGCAAATGTGCTACTGCTGTATTCATTCTATTGTTGTATCCTAGTAGATAGACGCCCAACGTTTCTTAAGCACCATAGGAGCAGACAAATCTATCTCAAGGAAATTGTGTTTTCATAGGCCTCAATAATTTAGCTCATCAAGATTGCTACCTGAATACAAGTAAACGTTTTCAATTTACTATTTTTAATACTCGACTTATGTTACGAATATTCTTGTATTTAAATTTATGGTCTATTCAATTTATCAAAGAAAACTGAGAAACAAAAAGACCCTACAAAATTTTAGATCTGAGAAACACACAGCGGAGATTTATCGGCACCAAGATGTGCGGAGATGAATCAGATGCGAAAGGAATTTAACTGATAACACCAAGATTTTGACTAAATTATCATTTTGGCCCCTATTCTTTTTTAAAGCAATTTAACCCTTAACATTTTATTTTGTGTCAAAATGACCCATTTGCAGGTGAAACTGTTAGTCAACAACCGGATGGATTGACCAGCCTTGCTTTGCAGCGTCCAAGGCTTTATATCTTATTGCAACAACCACGGTGCATACTGGCTTGGAATGCTTACTATGCAACACTTTGTACCATCTTTCATTACCAAAAGGCATAATGCTAAAAAAATACCCTTAACGTTTGACTAAATTGTTATTTTGGCCCCTATTCTTATTTTAAAGCAATTTAGCCCTTAATGTTTCATTTTGGGTCAAAATGGCCCCTATGCGGATGAAGCTATTAGTCAACCAACGGTAAATGGCTTGAAATGACATGGCAAACTTACATGACAGTGCACGTCGCTATATTAGTGTCATATATGCAAAGATACTGGCTTTCTAGAATGACACATCAGCCAAAAAATAATTTTAAAATTTTGTATAAAATATAAAATATTTTTTCTTCTGACATTTGATTCTGCCAAGTCATTTCAAGTTTGAGAGCTAAATTGCTTCAAAAAGACAATAGAGGTCAAAATTACTATTCAGTCAAACGTTAGGGGCATTTTTTTGGTATTATGCCATACCAAAATAAAGTTTGTAATAATAACATTCTTTGTGTGTATCGGCTCTATTTGACTATTAGCTGATAATATATTATATTAGCTGATAGCTGATAGTGGTTTGTATTAGTTGCTTTGATTAGCTCATTGTATAAAAGTGTTGATTAAAATTAACTGATAGCTTATAGTTGTTTGATTATTTGAATAAGTAAATGACATTTAAGAACATTATTATATTCAATACTTGTTTGAATGGTTTATTAATTATCAATATTTTGTATATATTAATATTAATTAGATTATAAAAATTATTTTTTAATATAAGATTACTAAGCATGTTTGAAGGATCTAGATATTAAATTCTTATTTATATAATATCTTTTTAATATAATTTGTTTAATTATTAAATTTAAATGATATTTGAATCATGTTTATTAATCTCGTATATTTTAATGGAAAATAATTATTTAAATTATATATGAGAATATGTTTTACTTCAAAATGCATATTTATGTTATTTGGTAGCTCCTCTTTTGTTTGCTTGGTGTTCGTTAGAAGGTAAGTATTTGAGTGTTAAGGTGAAGTCGTGTGAGCCTGTTCTGGTGTGACAGAATTCGTTCCAAAAACCAGTTGGCATCGTAAATGAATCTTGATTTTTTATAAGTATTAATATCTAATTTATTAGTTGATTAATCCTAATTATGTATTGTATAGTCACATGACCCTCTTAATCAAATTTATTCTATTCACACTGTCAGGATTCGAAGTTCAAATAATCTCATGACTCGTTCTACTAAACTAATTGGTAGTTAGTGTAATTGGTATCACTTTTAATATAGTAAATTCAAAATAATATATGAATGAAGTAAATATGACAAAATCTTATTTAAAATGGTATAACAGAATGTCTCAGTTGAGTTGTATAAATTCTAAAGCGAGTACCACATGAATGGCTTGGTTAGAAACAAGGGCGAGTGCAGATGCATTGGCGACGAAAACCTTCACATTATCCACCCACATGCCCTTCCGTCTTGCAGATAGACTCGCAATTACTGCTACTGAAACACGCTCCCTTAAACTTATTGCTCTGAGTTTTGCATGGTTTAAACTCCGGCGCTGCTGCCTCTATTTTTGTACACAAACATCAACAACAACTAGGATTAGTTCAAATTCAAGTGTACATATACAACTTCCATTACCAGTGCAGTACCTGTTGTTAGAAGAACCAACAAAAGAAGGAAAACAACTGAAACAGATGAAGGGGTGAATTTTGCCATTTTAAAATACTAGTATTTTACATAGAGGAAGATGGGCAGAAGAGTTTATTTAATGTGATGATAGTTGAGTGTTGTCAAGCCTTTATATAATTGTTGGGTTTAGGAGCAGTTGACGACAAAAATGGACGGATTTCACACCTGTTTTGTATTCCGAACTTATCTCAAATTCCATCCTTTATATTATAACTAAACTTGTAACCTCCGACTTTTTTTTCTCACTTTTTTATTTTTTATAAATAAATAAAATAAATATTTATTATACTTTTTAAATTTAAATTAACATTTAAAAGTTTAGAATAAAATAATAAAACTACAGTTGTCATGTTCAAAATCCAAATTTTAGATCACAAAATATCTCTCTCTAAAAACCTAAAGAAACTCTAAGTATTTTTCTCCTTTAGACGATCAGTTGTTTATTTTTTTGCTCGGTATTTTTTTTATTTAATATATTAAGCAACTGTGATCGTATGTCGTATTAAAAACTTCTCTAAACCTAAGTTGTAGGAAAAGAGTATAAAACACCGAAGCCCGCGACCTTAACTTGTGTAGACTCCTAGCAACCTTATCAATCTCCTTTCTGCCTAAAGAACTCAAATATAAAATACACTCAATTGAGCACAGTACCAACATCACCTAGGCTGACCAGCAGTAAACAAAAACAAAACATGAAATAGAAGTGTAACACTCCCTTCCCGGCCTGGTAGGAAACCGGGTCGGAAAGTGTTACTAGAAACAGATTCAAAGATCGGAAGCTTAACCGGAGTTCAGAATCTTATTTGAAGTATCTTATTATTCTCCTTAAGACTTATCAAACTAGCTTATTAATATCTTACTCAATTTGAGGCCAATTTTAAACTTTTTTGAACTTAGGGACTAAATTGAAAATTTTACAAATTGAGGTTCCTTAACTGAAATTCATGTTATCGATCTGAATTTTAACTTTCTAATTATTAGACTCTAAAATTTCATTACGAACCGAGGTCATATACCTATCCAATTAAACCATACAATATTTAGTGACCATTTTGTAAATTATTCAAGACTGTGTTCTAAGCCTTTTAACAGAATTAACTACCTCCGTATCGATACACCTTGTGTCCATTTCGATACGGATATACACAGATTCAATTTAGACTTTGAGTGATTAGGGCCCTGTATCGATACCAATGAGACTGTATCGATACAGGTTGACTTAAGTTGACTTTTCTTAACAGACCCTGTTTCGATACCGCTAAGCTCGTATCGATACAAGTTGACCGACGTTGACCCGTTTTGATACACTTTAAGCCTGTATCGATGCAATTTATTTCACAGACCTCACCGCCAAGATCCGTATCAATACACCCCCTTTTTTGTATCGATACGTTCTGTTTTACCCAGTCCAAATATACAAGGACGTATCAGTACAGCTTGACCCATATCGATACGCCTGTCCTGTAATGACAGATTTTAGCTGGTTTTTATTTGAATTAATAGATCAAGCGATGTCCTAATGCCATGAAATTTTGCCAGCAAGTTATTGATCCATAATTCTAATAGCGTACCAAATTTTAGATCATTCTGAATCCATTTACTAAGTTTTTACAGGTTTAGTGTCCTTAGGTTCAATTTAACTAGTTTTACTATTTTGCAAACACACCATATTCCATATTTAACACTTAGACACTTTATGGCCTTTTTACACATATCAAAATAGACCATTGTAACTTATCTAAGCCCTATGCCACCTTACCAGGAGTTCAAAACAAAATGTAAGCATACATGGAGATTGGTGGGAGTGACTTGCAACTTCAACAACACGATCGAGGCTCGGATTGCTTCAAGGTCCTGAAATGCATGAGACACAAATGTTAGGTGATAAGTGTTCAAAAGTACTATTTTTATTACCTTTTTTACTCATATTATTGTTAGACTTAAGCTCATATTAGTTGCATAATTAGTTATTCATGCATTAATTCATGTTTCTTTCCACCGTTGAGCTTGATTACATAACTTGGTGATTTTTGTGGAAAAAGATGTTGCTTTGGTGTGTTTTTGTGTGTGTGCAGGATCACTTGCCAAAGCAAGGCTAGTGCTAGTTGCCAGGGCAATGCATGAAGGAGACGCCGAGCCAGTTGCCATGGCAATTGTCGACATGAGCAAAGGTGATATGGTAGTCGAAATTGATGACTAGACAAGCCCAAGATGACGTGGAGCAAAACCCAAACCCAAAGGAATTTGATTGCCATGCAGAGGTTAAAGAAGAATTAAATTCCAAGAAGATAGGAGAAGTTCTAGTAGGAATACAATTATAATAAAGAATTATATTCTTTAAAGATAATTTAATTCCAACTTAACTTCCTCCTCAAAGAAGGACTTGGCCCTAGCCCTATAAATAAGAAGGGAATTTCGACAATCAGAGGGAAGAAGGGGAGAGGATTTTCGACAACTCCAAAGGGCAAGAAGGAGGAGATTTCGACAAGATAGCAAGGAGGGAGAGAATTCGATTTCTTCTTCTTCTTTGCTTCCATTAAATTCATGGTTTGGGGATTATTCTTTGTATATCTTTTGAACCCAACCATGAACTAACTTGATTGGTTGGGGTTATTATGTTTTGTTGTTGTGAAAAATAATTGGATTTTGTTTAGGTAATAAGAGTTTGCACTTTTAATTCAAGGTTTACTCATTCTTGGTTCTTATTCTTGTTTGCGAGTGAATTGGGAGAGGATCTCGTAACTTCATCTATTTATCTAATATCGGGAGAGTTAGATTCAAGAAACGAATGAGTATGGTCTTTATTCAATCTATTGATGGTGAAGATTAATCCGGCTTAGGAATAAGTTAAGGATTTCAACGGCTAAGAGGAGCGCAAGATTGGTTGTTGTTCACCCTTGATTCACGCAGGGATGTATTATCAAGGCATGCACAAGTAGCTAGAGTTTCGACTTAGGGATAAGAAGAAACCATTGAAGAACGCTCCGCCGAACCTTGAAGTTGCTGCCCAGACGCCCAAGTAGTTGCCCAGCTAGTTGCCAAGGCAACCCCGCTGTGCAAGTTGCCACGGCAACTGAGTTGCCCTTGCACTCTTTTACCAAGATGATCCAATCGGCTATCACACCTCAACTCACGATAACCTGTCCTATTCTCTCTTTTTCGTTCATCTATTCTTTTAGTTTATTGCTTTTACTTTTCTCGTGAATTAAAACCTCTATTATCAATTGTGTTTCTATTTTCACAGTGCAGCAACTTAAGCGAAGTGGCCTAAACCAATCCCTGTGGAGACGATACTCGATACTCATATCACTTTATTACTTGCGACGTTTATACTTGCACATTTGCGTAGCACTTATTACACGCAACAAGTTTTTGGCGCCGTTGCCGGGGATTGGCAATTGGTGTTAGTTGTTTTTGTTATTGCATTTTTTTCTCTTAGTTTTACTAACTTTTCTTTTTGTTTGTTTTATAAAAAAACAAAATTTAGGTGCGCTACAAGTTAAGGGACATCAACATGTCGGGAAATAAAAGCCAATCTATTCGAGAGATGATGTTGGAAGATATGAATCAATCCAATCAAGAGTTCCTTGCACCCTTTGATGATTACCTATACCAACCTAGAAAAGCCCAAAGAACTTATACAATGGAAAAATCTTGTGCTATGTATGGAGAACATCATGTGTTTGAAAATTGCCCTCACATTTTCGGTGCATATAACTACATGGAGGACCATAGAGGGAACCAGCAGCAAAACTCTTCATGGTATGGTCAAAAAGGTCAAAAAATTTTTTACCATAACAATTTTGCCGCAGCAACAGATATGCCATGGCAATGTAGTCCTTTTCAAGAGCATTCCAATTCCTTGGAGGAAACGTTACTAGCTTTCTTGGCTAGACTTGACGGATCAATTGAAGAGATTCGAGAGCTATCAAAGTCTATGGATACGAGGATAGCTTAGTGGGATGCAACCTTAGGGGATTCAGAAGATCAATTGGGGAGATCCACATATGTCATGGATAACATGCACCAACAATTCATTCCTAGGGATACTGACGTCCCAAGGCAAGAGGATAAGGAGCAATGCAAAGAAATCTCTCTGATGCGTGAGGAACAACTAGAACCTCAAAGTCAAGAGGATGCCAATGAGAGAGACTGCCCAACACATGATGAGCTTGAACAACAAATTGCCTCGGCAATGATTGAGGAGCCTGAACAGAGCAATGTCGCGACAACACTCGGTGAAGCTGAGAACAACAATACTACAGCAAATTCTGAGGAACCTGATGCCTAGAAGTTTACAACGTTGATGCTGAAGCATGAATCTGTAGATTGCTCTCATCTATAATTGCCACGGCAATTACACGGCCACATGCAAGATCAACGAGATGATAATAATTTGCCAATAGAATATGAGCAGGTAATAGTTAAACCTTTTGAATTCTTTAAAAACTCACCTCGTCCATTGCAGGTATGTCTTGAGGAACCGAGGTTGGTAGATTTGAAGCCATCGAAATCTCTACTAATGGAGATGTTTGAGAGGCCAAAAGAAAAAGGTGTTTGGATTCATAAAGCTCTTCAGAAAATTGATTCTTCCCTTGACTTAAAGCAAAATTTAACAACTGATTGCCACGGCAATTGGCTTGAGCAGCAATTGCCACGACAACAAAGGCTATATCCAACCATGATAGAAGTCGACAAGAATGAGGTAATTGAATGGTTGAGAATGGATATAATTTTTTCTATTAATATATTTGTGCCTTTAGGAATAGTAGCAAGGTGGAGAGTATACGTGGACTACAAGAGAACAAAGAAGAAAGACACCTCCACCATGGTAATGCAAAAGGGAGTAGCTGGGAGCACATTGGCCCAACTCTTTTTGGGCAATATTGTCACCCGATGGAGGGTACGGATGGACTATAAGAAGTATCGAAAACGACTCTCCTCAAGTTTTCTCAGATATGCAGTAACATTAGAAGTGGTCACTTTAGGAGATGCCTGAGCATGCTCTCCTTTCAATATTTTCTTTTTCTTTTTATTTTCATTTTTATTTTAGGAGATATTTTATTTTTCTTCATTATCTTTAGTTTCCAGGTTTTCTTTATTTTCTTTTCCACAACAAGACTCACAACCACCATGCTAAGGAAATTTACTGCCGACTACTTGCCACAGCAACCACAACAGAAACTGGCAATGCCCAGGCAACAACAATGGCTTTGGCAACTACTGATGCCCATGCAAATGAACCTGCATCGGCAAACATGGATCAAATCAAAGCAATGCTATCCACGCGGTACCAGCTTTCAACCACCGATTGAAAAATGAATCAAGCAAACGGCACGAAGGAAACTTATCACTCGAGGTGACGACCTCTCTGACTAACTCATTTCATTTAGTTTATTTTAAATTTTGTTTCAGTTTTACGTGCATTGAGGACAATGCTTCTCTCGAGTTTGGGGGGGTGTTGGTTTCTAGTTAGTTTCATGTTTAGTTGCATTCATCTTTAGCAATCACATATAGGTTGCATATGTTACTTGCCATGCCTTTAATTTGATTTAATTGCTTAAGACTTGTTGAATATCCAATGATGAATTTTTGCCACTGCACTTAATTGAAATAACCTTTAATTTTAGGATTGCATGAAAAGAACTTAGAATTTTACTATGATGCTGAATTTTTTACAGGGTTGTGGTTTGTTGATTGAAAGAAACTTAGTGAACTTAGGTTGCTTAAAATTCGGGTAAATTAAAAATTGAAAATTAAAAGTTAATTTCTTGCTAGAGGTGCCCAAAACTGGCTCTAGTAGTAAGTGCACTTTCTTGCTAGAGGTGCCCGAAACTGGCTCTAGTAGTTAATGCACATTAAAAAATCGTTAGAGGTGCCCGAAATTGGCTCTAGTCGACTAAAATAAAATGAGGAATTGCTTACTTTGCTAGAGGTGCCCGAAATTGGCTCTAGTAAAAATAAAAAAAATGCCCCGATAATTAAATTAATAAAAGCCTGTAGTTCACATAGAATCTTGAAAATCAACTTGTTCACAACTACGCACACACATTGTCACGAGCATTATAGTTTGGTTCCGGGTAATTTGTGTTATCCGAAAAATTAAAAGGTGATCATACTTTGTGCCACGGTTCCGAGGTTTGAATTCAAGTTTGAAGCATGTCTTTGATGATTAAAGTCTTGGCAGGTAATTGTTAGTTTGCATTGCTTGAGGATAAGCAATAGTTCGAGTTTGGGGGCGTGATAAGTGTTCAAAAGTACTATTTTTATTACCCTTTTTACTCATATTATTGTTAGACTTAAGCTCATATTAGTTGCATAATTAGTTATTCATGCATTAATTCATGTTTCTTTCCACCGTTGAGCTTGATTACATAACTTGGTGATTTTTGTGGAAAAAGATGCTGCTTTGGTGTGTTTTTGTGTGTGTGCAGGATCACTTGCCAAAGCAAGGCTAGTGCTAGTTGCCAGGGCAATGCATGAAGGAGACGCCGAGCCAGTTGCCATGGCAATTGTCGACATGAGCAAAGGTGATATGGTAGTCGAAATTGATGACTAGACAAGCCCAAGATGACGTGGAGCAAAGCCCAAACCCAAAGGAATTTGATTGCCATGCAGAGATTAAAGAAAGAATTAAATTCCAAGAAGATAGGAGAAGTTCTAGTAGGAATACAATTATAATAAAGAATTATATTCTTTAAAGATAATTTAATTCCAACTTAACTTCCTCCTCAAAGAAGGACTTTGCCCTAGCCCTATAAATAAGAAGGGAATTTCGACAATCAGAGGGAAGAAGGGGAGAGGATTTTCGACAACTCCAAAGGGCAAGAAGGAGGGAGAGAATTCGATTTCTTCTTCTTCTTTGCTTCCATTAAATTCATGGTTTGGGGATTATTCTTTGTATATCTTTTGAACCCAACCATGAACTAACTTGATTGGTTGGGGTTATTGTGTTTTGTTGTTGTGAAAAACAATTGGATTTTGTTTAGGTAATAAGAGTTTGCACTTTTAATTCAAGGTTTACTCATTCTTGGTTCTTATTCTTGTTTGCAAGTGAATTGGGAGAGGATCTCGTAACTTCATCTATTTATCTAATATCGGGAGAGTTAGATTCAAGAAACGAATGAGTATGGTCTTTGTTCAATCTATTGATGGTGAAGATTAATCCGGCTTAGGAATAAGTTAAGGATTTCAACGGCTAAGAGGAGCGCAAGATTGGTTGTTGTTCACCCTTGATTCACGCAGGGATGTATTATCAAGGCATGCACAAGTAGCTAGAGTTTCGACTTAGGGATAAGAAGAAACCATTGAAGAATGCTCCGCCGAACCTTGAAGTTGCTACCCAGACGCCCAAGTAGTTGCCCCGCTAGTTGCCCAGGCAACCATCGATTAGTTGCCAAGGCAACCCCGCTGTGCAAGTTGCCACGGCAACTGAGTTGCCCTTGCACTCTTTTACCAAGACGATCCAATCGGCTATCACACCTCAACTCACGATAACCTGGCCTATTCTCTCTTTTTCGTTCATCTATTCTTTTAGTTTATTGCTTTTACTTTTCTCGTTAATTAAAACCTCTATTATCAATTGTGTTTTTATTTTCACAGTGCAGTAACTTAAGCGCAGTGGCCCAAACCAATCCCTGTGGAGATGATACTCGATACTCATATCACTTTATTACTTGCGACGTGTATACTTGCACATTTGCGTAGCACTTATTACACGCAACAAATGCATGAGACACGAATGTTAGGCTTACATAGCTTAGTGAAGTAGTCATAACAAATGCACAATAAGCTCCTTAATGGCATGAATAACATGTAAGCATGCTTGAATGACAATATACACCATTAATCATATATAGATCATACTCAAAGCCAGGTATCATATTTTTGTGTGTTAAATGTAAAGCACAAATCCATATCATTTCCTTGGACATAGCAACCAATGGATACGCGGATTCCCATGTATGCCACACATATCGAAAATGGGCCTTAGCCTTGAGTCGTAACTCCGAAGTTCCTTACACAATCCAACTCTTTCTTCTCACATATAGGCCGTAGCCCCGGACCGTAGTCCAATCCCTTACTTAGTGAGCTTATATAACCCTATGGAATGCCAATTGTATCCAATGTTCACAAGTGTCCAAGGTTACACATATCATCATAAAGCTCACCTGTGTGCCCTTAGGCCATATTAGATTGCAAATTGAGCCTTCCAAATAGCATATCATAACATGTTCATATCAAATTCCACAAATAACATATTCAAATATCATACATAAGTTCACATATATCATATTCAAATATGAATGACTTACCACACTTACCATAAAATCCACATACATTTGCTCTACTTAAGCCCTTACCAAGGTGAAAGTTTCTAAGCACAAAACAAAAGCAATCGGGATAGCACCTAGCCAATCCCATGACACAACTACACCCACCTAGTACTCGGAGACTTCAAGGTTCACAGATAGCAATCCCCTTGCCGTTGGAAGAGTTCGGAATAGCCAATGGTGAAGATGACTTGTCTTCCACCACTTGAGCTAGTTCAAAATTAGAGGATTACATTATAATCGAAACTAATGATTCATAAACGTTTTCAAGCTACCAAAGCTTGTAGACAACATCAAAATAAGGAAATCAACCATCTAACACATGGAATCATCAAATTGATCACAAAAACGTTTATGAATTCGGTAAGCTTGAAAAACGTTTTCAAGCTTGAACATTCAAGACTTAAATCTTGAAATTAAACTCTAAGGATTGATGGAATCATCAAATTGACTTAGGGGTTTTACTTACCCAATTGCAAGCTTTCAAATGGTGTATTGAAATCACACAAAGGTCAAGGATTGGATCGAGGTGCTTGCTTGAGCTTAGGGAGGAAGATGACAATAGAGGTCTGTGCTTGGTTTCTTCAATCAAAGGTTTAGTTTAGTTTTGGGAGATTCAAACAATGAAGAAAGCTTTTTTTCCCTATTCATTTTAAGGTGACTAAAGCCTTAATCATTCTCCACCTCACCCTTAGCCAATAAAAAGATTTCCCTTAGCAAAGGGTTTGCTTAAATTACTAATTTCCATCAATTCATGCCTTTTACAACTTAAAGCAATTTATGACTAATTGTCGTCTCTTTAGATCATTCCCACGTGAAGAAATGGTAAGCTAGTAGGTGTGACTCAGCTCCATACTTTCAATCTTTACAAATTGATCACAAAAATAATTTTTGACAGATGACTGTATCGATACACCTTATGGCCATATCGATACGTCTAGACTGGATTAGGTAAGTTAGTTAGAAATGGTTGGGTCGTATTGATACAGGTCTTACTGTACCGATACGTCTAGCTCAAATTCAACATTTTCAGCATTTTCAATGAAACCCCTAACTATTGGAGTATGCCCAAAGATCAATCATGAGATGGTTGTAAAAAAAACATACTTATTTTATCTTTTTATTAATATAAAGCCATTATTATTATTTCAGTCTTATTTTATGCATCTATAAATAAACTGAATTATAATAAAGTCCTTAGAATAATATAGTTATTCTTGAATGTCAGTAGACGAGTATTATTGTGGGCATGGAAAACAATAATATATTAAGACTAATATGTAGTTGATTGATGACAAAATGTTGTCATTAACATGGAGATGCCAAAATCAATACATAAGTATGTGTTAGAGAACGACATACTGGACTGACCCTCTATGAGCATGTTTCTTGGATTATTATGTGACAGTCACAACATTGCTCATGGTGATAACTACATGTATGATCCTTAGACTTGAGATCATCATTATTTCAACATCGTGAGTGACATATTTTGATACGGTCAAACGTGTGTCGTAACTGACTACACTATAAAGACTAATATTGGATATGTTACAATCTATGTAGCGGAATATGGTTGATCAAGATAGGATTTGTCCCTCCTACATAATAGGAGTAATATCATAGGACACTTGATTGAGTGAGACTAGAAAATACATGGCCATGCTCGAATAAATTGATATGTGATATCATAGTTATTCGTTTATAATAGTTTTCTCAAGATATCAAGAAATATTAGATGGACTATACAAGTGTGACTAATCCATGACTTGTGTCCGATCTAGATATGAGGACAAAAGGATGAAATACATAAATGAAGTTAATCACGGAAAGGTTAAATCAAACCACGACTTCATGTAACTTAGGTAGCAATGATGTATTGCTAGATGCCACTAATTGCTTGTAATATTAGAATTGTTCTAGATATTACTACTAATGTTACATGAACCTACAAGGGTCGCACCCTATGATTAAAACGAACAAATATCGACTAGATAGCATGTGTACAAACTTAAGTAAAAAATTGAAATTATTATGATCCTTGAAATTATAGATAATTTTAGTTATATATTTTAATACTAGATAATTAATGTAATTATCAGATACTATTAAAATATATATATCCCTAAAGAAACCTGATAGAAGTAGAATCAGATTCTACATATTTAATTATATTCGGATAAATATAATATATATTTAAAGAATCTGAATTCAATTAGAATTGGGGTTTTAAATGCTATATAAAGGCATGAGGTCTAGCAGCCAATGATATGCTTTTCAAAAAACCTATGTAACAGTTAGAGAAGAGAAAATATTGTTCGTTTTATTTGGGTGGACTGCATAGAGGTCGGAATGTTGCTGTGACGACTCGGATTCGATTTGGATTCTCCTATACTCACTGCGGATTTCCAGATTTATTGAGGTAACATTTTATCCTTTATCACCCCAAATTCATCCCTTGTACATGGATCACTAGTGGATTACGCTGGATAATTTTTTCGCTGCGCCATGGGGTGTACCGACGTTTCCCAACAGACTTTCATTCTTTACAAAAAGGTCTAACCATTTCAAATAGGCCAAAATAACTTCCATTACATCAGAATTGGTTACAAGGATCAAGCAATTACATCATTCGGCACAATCGGTACTAAATTTTCCGATCACAGGAACCCAATTCTGACTAGACCAGTTTTTGGGGTATGACAAGAAGTCTATCACTGAGCCTTGAACAGGGATGGTCGGCACATTCCATCCTTCGCAAGGGAATCTGCTATCGAGTTTGCTTGCCTTGGCATGAAATATAAGTCTACCACGGTCATTTGTTCTCGTCATGCGGCTGGCCTTTTCCTTCAACTTTTTTGTTTTTCTTTTTAGTTTTTTTTTCAATTTTTTTCTTCTCAGTTGTGGCTTGTGCTTTTGATTGATTCACTAGAAATTTTGTTTTCCAACAACCATAGTCCACGCATAAACCCTCTCTAGCGATAAGGAAGGTTAGCCTTTTTGGGCGTTTACTCTTCTTGTTTTTTGCCCTTTTCTCTATGTAGGTGTGACAACCATGTCAAGTTGTTCGCAATCCATGGGTGTCACTACCTCTCTGATGTCTCTCTACATGTCTAAATTAATTTGGTGGTTCTTTCGAAGAAAAGGCTTCAACTTCAAACGAACTTAATGGCATTTTTTATGTCATCAACGTCATCTCAGCCTCTTGAAACACTCATTGTTGTCACCAGCCATCAACGGACTTGCCGCTTGGAGGGTCCTTCACTGACCCAGATACACAGTGTTGTCCTTCATCTCATAGAGTTGTTGCTTACGACTACCTTCCTCTACTAGGGTTTTTAGCCACTTTATGAGGATTCGAAAATAAAAATCAGATCAGATATTTAAATTTTTAGATCGAATTAACAGATTAATGGATCAGATCGGTTGGATTAGATATTTTTGCACACTTGTTTATGCCTTTTCTTTGTTGTTTTGGAGTTTTCGGAGCCTTTATGATGTAATGTTTTCCGAGCTTTTTTAATTTGTTGGAGGTAATATCACAAGAGATAATTGCTCGAATGTAAAGTTTATTTCATTTAAAATGTTTTCAAGTAACAACAATAGACTCAAGCTGACAAAAAACAAAAAAATTGTCTAATAAAAAAATTTGATTTTTAATTAAAATTATTAGAAAATATAAATTTTAAATATATTTTAAAATTATTAGAAATTTATAAATTTATTAAAAATTCATCGAAATCATTAAAAAATGATTAAAATGACATTTTTGTTTAAATATTACATAATAAATCAATTAAGTCTATAAAACAAAGCAAATGTTGTCTTGCCACATCATCATTTACTTGTGGGTTGCTACATCAACATTGTTAATAGTCGTTTAACATTTAATGGTCAACATTATTCAAAAAACTAATTAATACAATTCATAAGTTTTGAGGGCCAAATTCAATAATAAAAGAATTAAATTGATTATTTAATACAAGTTCATAAACAAAATTACTCCAAGCAAAAATTAAATTGATTATTCAAGACATGTTCAAGCAATATCGAACTATTTACTATTTGGACCAACCCCGTTAATAAATAATGGATGGATTGACCGGCCTTGCTTTGCAGCATCCAGGCTTCATATCTTCATGCAACCACCTGAGGAGGTGGTTGAAGCTCTATATGAAGATAATCAGGGTGTTTGCTGGCTTAGAATGCTTATTATGCAACACTTTGTACCATCTTTCATTACCAAAATAAAGTTTGTAATAATAACTTTCTTTTTGTGTATTGACTCTGTTTGACTATTAGCTTATAACATATTACATTAGTTGATAGCTAATAGTAGTTTACGTTAGTTGTTTTGACTAGCTGATTGTATAAAAGTGTTTATTAAAATTAATTGATAGCTTATAATTGTTTAATTATTTGAATAAGTAAATGACATATAAGAACATAATTATATTCAATATTTGTTTGAATGGTTTATTAATTATCAATATTTTGTATATACTAATATTAATTAGATTATGAAAATTAATTTTTTTAATATAGCATTACTAAACATGTTTGAAGGATCTGTATATTAAATTCTTATTTATATAATATTTTTTATACAATTGATTAATTATTAAATTTAAATGATATTTGAATCATGTGTATTAATTTCATATATTTTAAGGAAAGATAATTATTTAAATTATATATTAGAATATGTTTTACTTCAAAAAATCATAATATTGTTGTTTGGTAGCTGCTATTTTGTTTGATTGGTGTTGGTTAGAAGGTTACTATTTGAGTGTTAAGGTGATGTCGTGTGACTTTATTCCGGTGTGACGGAATTCATTCCAAAATCGGTTGGCATCGTAAATGAATTTTAATATTTTTTTATAATCATTAATATCTAATTTATTAGTTGATTAATCCGAATTAAGTATTGTAGAGTCACGTGACCTTTTAATCAAATTTGCATTCGAAGTTTAAGTAAACTTACGACTCCTCATACTAAACTAACTGGTAGGTAGTGTAATTGGTATTACTTTCAATATAGTAAATTCAAAAGATATATATAATACATTAAGAGAATATACGAACGAGGTAAATATGACAATCTTATTTAAAATGGTAAAATAGAATGTCTCAGTTTAGTTTTATAAATTTTGAAGCGAGTACCAAACGAATGGATTGGTTAGAAACAAGGGCGAGTGCAGATTGTCACGGGCCATTACTCTCTTCCCAAAAGACATGTCTGATAGGATGTGCAGCGCCACCGTATTTATATCTCAAGACCTCCCTTTTTACTTTCCGATGTGGGATTAATGACCCCGCCTCTTCTCAGGCGTGATATTCTCCCCCACTCAACCTCGTGACGCCCTCGTTACGAGCTTCCGCTCTCGTGATGGGCCACCTTGTCACAGTTGTCCACCCTGCCTACCCCACTCATGGGCGCTCGGCGTAAAATCGAGCAGTCAAAGGGTCGCTCTAATACCACTTGTCACGGGGTCATTACCCTCTTCCCAAAAGACATGTCTGATAGGATGTGCAGCGTCACCGTATTTATATCCCAAGACCTCCCTTTTTACTTTCCGATGTGAGATTAATGACCCCGCCTCTTCTCAGGCGTGACAAGATGCATCGGCGACGGAAACCTTCGCATTCTCCACCCACATGCCCTTCTGTCTTGCAGATAGACTCGCAATTACTGCTACTAAAACACGGCCCTTTAAACTTATTGCTCGCAATTTTGCATGGTTTAAACTCCGGCGCCACAGCCTCTACTTCTGTACACAAACATGCAACAACAACCAGGATTAGTTCAATTTCAAGTATGCATATACAAATTCCATTACAGATCTATTGACAGTGCACGTGATAATAATTCTAATGTGAAAACTAAAATCGTTGCAAATCGAGTAATCAATTCAAAAGAGGGTGAAAGAAGGAGAAAACCTGTTGCTAGAATAACCAACAAAAAGAAAGAAAACAACTGAAGGGGTAAATTTTGCCATTTGGAATACTTGTGTTTTACAAAGAGGAAGATGGGCAGAAGAGTTTATTTAATTTGATGAGATGAGAGGTGAGTGTTGCCTATCCTTTATATAAGGGTTGGAGTTAGGAGCGGTTGACGATAAAAATGGACGAAATTTACACATGTCTTGTATTTCATCTATTTCTGTTATAACTAAATTTATAATCTACGACTTCTTTTCTCATTTTTGTTCATAAACAAATAAAATAAATATTTTTATTACTAAATATTAAATTAAATTTTGAAGTATTAAAATTAAATAATAAAACTAAAATCGTTTTGTTTATAATCCAACTTTTAGATCACAAAACATCTCTTCAGCTCAAGTGTTTTTTCCTTTTCAGGCGGTTATTTTCGTCATGTGTTTCCGTGTTTGACATATTCTCTTCAACTTTTTTTTGTCATTTTATTCTGATTTCTTTTTTTTTCAATAGCGGTGCGTGCTTTGATGCTTTCCTCTAATCGACTTATGAAAAACTTTATTTTTTGATGACTATAGTCCACACGTGGGCCCTCCTTTAAGAAAAAGTTAACTCTTTTGGACGCTTTCTCTTCTCGGTTTTTGTCTTTCTTTTTTTTGTCTATCCCTTGTGAGTCTGACGACCAAATCAGGTTGTCCGCATGGATGTCGCTTCCACTCTAATGTCTCTCTCTATGGGTCTAAACTATTATGGTGGTTCCTTCAACAAAAAGACTTTGACTTCAATCGGTCTCAATGACATTTTTTACGCGATTAACGTCATCCCGACCTCTTAATACGTTTTCGGTGTAACTAGTCCTTGCCGCTTGGAGGATCCTTCGCTGACTCAGATACATGATGCCGCCCTTTAGCTCATAGTGTTGTTGCATGCGACTACCTTGCTTTTCTAGGGTTTCTAGCCACCTTATCGGCTTTCTGAGTGTATTTTTGAATATCCGATCTGATTTGATCGAAAAAATTATATATTCGAAATTTTAGATCAATAGAACAATAATTTGTATTCGATTCAAAAAATTAGATATTCTAATATTAAAATATCAAATATATAATTTATTTCAAGTATTTTTTTAAGATTTAATGAGTGTATCTATGAAAATCACCAACATCAACAATTATGGCTTGAGAAAAAGAAAAATTATGAATTTATTTTCCAAACTATTTTCTACAGTCGGAAGCATCACGACTTTTGATGCACTTAAAATTAATGGTTTTATTCATAATCAATGATTTTGGGTGTTCTTGCTTGGATACGGAGCAGTACCTGGGCATGGACAAAAGGAACGTTTGCTCATGGTTCAATTTTGACGAATATATAAAAAGTAGACGTTAAATAAATATATTTATAAATTTTAAACGAACATGCTAACAATGGATACGGAGCAGTACCTAGGCATATGGACAAAAGGAACGTTTGCTCATGGTTCAATTTTGATGAATATATAAAAAATAGACGTTAAACAAATATATTTACAAATTTTAAACGAACATGCTAACACCTTAAAAAATAAATAAATAAATATAAACAGAATTTTGTTCGTTTAAATTCGATTTATTTATAGCTCCTAACCGCTTGGTTGAAGTAGTTTTGACGTTCTAAAAAAAGTAGTATTGACGAGAGAAGAGGGTTTCGATCTGGACTTCTAGCCTTGAGAGTTCGTTTTGTGGCAATTTGTTTGACATTGAGCGTAGAGTTTTTCTGGGTTTGTGGGGTTTCGGTTGAAGCATGATGAAGAAGAAAAAAAAGGTTAATTCGCTTTGTCGAATGCGATGATGAAGAAGAAAAAAAAATCCATTGCGACAATTTGCTGATAATCGATTGATAATAAGTGAATTAAAAAATTTTAGGGTGCAATTCATAGATGATAACTGAACTTTGTTAAAAAAAATAAAACGGTGATCAAACTTTCAAATATTACAAAATAGTAATTAAACTTTGTGTTTGTAATAAAATAATTAAACCCGTAAACTCTATGCTTGCCACATCCCCTTAGCCATCTCCCCCTCATCCATTGTCCATCTTCTTCCTAACGAGAACTCCCTTCACTCCCATCATATACGGCTGGGATTTGCAGAGGATGCCAATGTTAGACGAATCTTTGAAACCTAATCTTCAAATTTCCTATCTTTGTCGGCTTCTCTTTCTATTTCCACATAATGCTCAATGCTCATCTATTTCCACTCACATATAATGTGCTCATCCCATGGACAATATATTAGATGATGTTTGAAAGACTTAGCAACTGATCAACAATGCCAGTTTAACGCAGAGTCGCAGACAAAAGATGCATCGATAATTTATCTAAAAAATGCACTGATACCAACACAGTTTTCTACAACATACGAACCATTAAACCAATCTGATTCTAACTAAATCCTAACTTAAGAAATTACAACTAACTTGGATTCAACATATAGTGTAAAAACAACACAAGAGAAACAAGAATCGACCTTATTTCATTACCATTTTCTGCAAATCACGAGCCTTTGATGGAATCAACAAAACCACAGCTGTGAAGTCTCTCAACATACTTGCCAAGAATATCCACCTCCAAGTTCAGATAGGAATCACCACTTTCTGCTGCGTATAAACTACTAACATGAAATTAAAGCAAAGCTCCTCGTCAGACTAGTTCATCCACGGCTATAAATCCTTTTGGCACCACATATTTCAACAAGCTTTTATCCACTTTCACCTTAATCCACAATGAATCTCCTTCAACGTCTTTCCCAACTATCTCCCATGTTCCATCCACGTGTCCCTGCACAAAATGGCCTCTCATGTGACCCGTTGGCTGGATTGCCCGCTCCAAATTCACCAACAACCCGGGCTCCAATTCACCCAACGAAGTTTTCCTTAGAATTTCAGGGGCCAACCCACCCGTAAATTCTCCCAAATGGGTGTCGAAATCCGTCACCGTTAGGCAAGTTCTATTGACGACAATGTTGTCACTGAGGTGGACATCTTCCTATGACGGTTTTCGCGTATATTTTTAGATCGAATCCGCCGTGATCGGCCATACCCAACTGCTTGATTTCACCCATTTCTTCGACGATGTCGGTAAAGAGGGAATGGATCGTGGGTGTTTGGCGATTTAGGATTTTGGGTTTGGGTTTGAATGGTTGAGCGAAAAGTGAAAGAAAAGAGGGTTTCAAAATCGGTTTGATTTTGAGATGGGTATTCAATGGCGCAGCATTTAGGAGGTTAAAGATTCTAGGAAATTTAGGAGAGGCAGTGGAGATTACGCCAAGCGAATTCAGAGATGTAGAAAACGATGGTCTTCGCAGAAGATATCAATGAAATAGATGAGCAGCGAAGAGGATCCTTGTTTAGGAAAAAATGAACAGTAAAAGTCAAAGTAAAAATTACTTTTTATTATTTTATTAATCCTATGTTATGCGGGAAAGGGGAGAGGAAGAGGTAAAGGTGGATAAAGAATGTGGCAAGCACAATGAGTTTAACGTTTTAGTTATTATTTTATTATAAAATATAAAATATAATTATTTTTTTATAATATTTGAAGGTTTAATTCTCGTTTTATTTTTTAAAAAAATTAATTACCATTTGTATATTTTATCTAAAATTTTATTCTTATGAAACTCAAAGGAAGACAATAGTTATAAAAATAAAAACGAACGAACAATCACAACAACAATCCAATCCGACACCAATCGGTATTAGGACAAAATAAGCAAAACGAAAGCATTCAAAACAGATCTGGAAGACAAAGGGAAAAACAAAAAAAGGCAAGCTTTTGTTACAAGATGATGCAAGAACCGGAAGGCTGCTCATTATTTTGAGCGGAGCCGGCGGAAGAGTTGACACCTGGCCATTCCCGGCAGTTGCAGCGTTGAGTTTCCGGCACCCGGTTATAAACAGACGGAACATGTCTTCCGCAACCGCCCCACGTTGTCTTGCCGCAGGTTGAGCACTTCACTTCGTAACACATCTTTGCTTTCTTGCTCCTTGATTTTAACTTTGTATCTTCCTTTTGCCCCGTTCGCTTGTTTTTAAAAGGGACTGAGTCGAACAAAAGCCGACGACTTTTTTCTTTCTTGTTGTAGAAGTATCCGTCTCATACCCTCATTGCACATGTAATCGGTCGATACCCACCGACTTTGGGTTAAATTATTTAAAAAGTCCTTATACTATGCTTTTTCTGTATTTGGGCTTTCCTTTTGCAATAAAAATTAATTGAAATGAGTTAACCTATGAAATGATGGGCCGAATTATACTTGCCATTCAAGAGGGCCCTGTGAAAATAAATCCGGTTGAATCATGATTTTTATGAAATTCTGTTCACATAGTGATTTAATATTTTGATTCAATTTAAAACATTTTAGTTATTTTATCGATGAGGAATAATCAGTTGGTTTAGTGGAACGAAGTATTACATTTTTTAAGTAAGATTAGGGGTTCGGATTTTAGTATTGTGAATGTAATAAATTGAATTGAGAGGATCACTTCATTAATGAGTTTTTGTAGTACTCGATACAAATTAATCGTGCAATAGATCATATATCAATGATTATAAAACAAATTGTTTTTTAATTATATTAGTTGATTATTACTTGGTAACTTAATTTATTTATTTAATAAATTTTGGTTTATATGACAAATGTTAAAAAATAAAAAATCTTGATGATCAAGTCATATGAAATAGAGAGTGCTTTTGCAGTTAAAAGTGTATGGGAGAAAGCCTATATATTTGTGAAAATTTTATATTATTTTGTTTTGTACTGATTAATATATGCAAGTAAAATTAATAATTTTATTCGTGTAAAAGTTATAAATTTTCATTTTTCTTTGATCAAATAATATAATTTTTTAGTTCATGAAAGTAGGCCACAAACATTAAATCATATTAAATATTCTTTTGTTTTATTTCTTCTCGAATGTTATCGTGTTACTGCACTATACCTAACAGTTTTAAGATAAATAAATATAAGCTAATAAGTAGGAAACTAAATGAGGTTGAAAGAAATGCGAAAAAAATTATAGTTATATTACAAATAAGTATCTAAAGTATATTAATTTTTTATTTAAGTATTTAAAATATTTTTTTATCAAAGTAGGTACGTAAAATATACTACATCTTTTATTTATGTACCTAAAATATTTTTTCGTCAAAGTAAGCACTTAAAATATATATTTTTAATCAAAATAGATATATGAAGTATTTTTAAATAAGTGTCACATATCAACTTTTAGGAATCTAGGTACTTTGATAAAAAAATAATTTATGTGTCTATTTTGACGAAAAAATATAGTTTAAATACTTATTTTGGCCAAAAAACTTTAGGTACTTAGATGAAAAATGTTATGTGCTTTAATATAAGCCTATAAACAAACACACTCATACATTTTAGTGCATCTAGTTTTTTAATAGTGAAATTTTAGAAATTTAAATTAACTTTTTTCTAAAATTTCGAAACTTAATTAGGACTTTTAAATATTTAAAGGGTCAAATAATAATTTTCCAAAATTTTGGAAGAAACTCCTCTAATCCATTACCGTTTATCTCTGATTGTCATCATATATTTAAGCTATTCAATTATAGCAATTGTTTTGTTGAAACGAAAATACCTATTAGGTCCGTGTCTCCATTTTTTTTCTAATAATAATTTTATTCCTTACAAATTTGAATATTAACTAAATAAACTTTTGTTCTTCTCAAATTTTCGATTCAATACTTGTTAGTCCATATTAATTTCAAAGTTAAACAACTTTATTCATTTTATTGTTTAATTTTGACTCCAATGTTTGACAACATCGTTTCATAATGTAATGAGTAGGCAATATGGGTTCACCTTTAAAGATTTGCATACCAAATTGATACTGATTTTCTTTATAATGTTTAATATTTTAAATATGAATGCGACACAAATATGAACTACACCATTTTTTATGATTTTATTACTCCTTTAATTGTCTCATCATTTTCATGGAACAATCCTTTGTGTTAATGCTGTTCTAATTTTCGGTAAAAGAAGTTAATGATGTTCTAATTTAGAGAAGCGATTAACATTAAAAAAATAGCTATTTCATTCTCAGGTTATGCTTCAATGGTCGATGCTTATCTTTTTAGCATTTTTAATTCAATTACAATGTCTCAAAAAATTCAATTACAACCTAATATTTTAGTATGTTTTTAAATTTTGGATAAATTCACGTATATTTGTAAAACGTTGTTCAAATCCGGGTCACATAGGAAGAACAACAACATCATTTACCATTTAGACCACTTAGTGAGCTAAATCATGTATCTTTTTTTTTTTTGAACAAAGGCAACTCAATTTTATTAAAGAACAATAAAAGGTATCACAAATACAACATGTTGCGTGTTTTGAGTGCTTCGCAATTGGAGCAAGTATACACGTCGCAAGTTATAGTATAGTATAGATATCGTCTCCACAAGGATTGGTGAAACTCTAAGTTCTAACTTCTTGCACCGAAAAGATAAATGAGTAATGATGATAGGAGTTTGGAAATAACAAGTAAAATAAATACAGAAGTAAATTAAATGAGGAATGTTATCGAATAAGAGAGTATGTCGGGTTATCGTGAGTAGTGGTGCGATGGTTGAATGGATTATCATGGCAATTGATTGCTGCGACAACTGGGACTGGATCGATTGACGTAGCAACTAAGTTCCTTCCTTCAAAGCTCGGCGAAGCGTTCTTCAATGTCTTCTTGTTATCCCTAACCGAAGAACTGGTTAATTGTACATGCCTTAGTGATACATCCCTCCGTTAACCTTGGGTGAACAACAACCGATCTACGCTCCTCTTAGCTGTTAAAACCCAACTCTTATTCCTAAGGTGGATTAACCTTCATCAATGATTTGTTGAATGAAGATCATGCTCATTCGTTTCTTGAATCTAACTCTCCCGAGTCTAGATAAATGAATAACTCTCGAGATCCTCTCCCAAGTCAATCGAAATCAAAAGTAAGAACCAAGAATGAACAAACTTTGAATTTAATTGCAATCAAAAACCTAAATCATCCAATAATTTTTCACAACCACAAAAACCCGATAACCCAAGTCAATTTAAATCAATTTATGGTTGGGTTCAAAAGAAATACAAAAGAATAATTCCCCAACATGAATCGCATGAACAAAAATGAAGAAGAAGATGGAGTTGTGCGATCAACCCTTTTTCTCTCTCTCTTGTCGAACACCCTTCACGCTGTGATTTGATCTTTATTTGTAGGAGGGTTTGCGATCAGATTTGTTGTCGAACACCCTTCACGCTGTATTTGATCTCTATTTGTATGAGAGTTTGCGATCAGATTTGTTGTTGATGAGGATAAGATTAAGCTTGAATTAAATTGAATAAAAGAGATAATCAATCTCTTTTATTATATTCTTAAAAACTACTCACAAATCTGAGTCTTTATCTCTATCCCAATCTGCGTGAAAATCTAAATCTAGGGATTTATCCCTTGCTTTTCGTATTTATCTTGAAATTGGGTGGACTTATTCAGATATTGTTGGCAATCAGTTCCAACAACTCCTTTAGTATTCTCCTTAATTTCCGCGGCATTCCCTTCAGTATTATCCTTAATTGCCACGACAATTCCTGCTTGTCACGACAATCCTGTCCTGTATAAAATAACACATACCAGCAACGAATTTTCCACGAAAACCAACCAAAATGCAATAGCAAGCTCAATAGCAAAGGAAACTAAAAAATCATGCATGAAATAGCGAAGGAAATTAAAAAATCATGCATGAATGCCTAACAATACAACTAAAATGAGCCTAAGTCTAACATTTGTTTATTTCTCATCGTGACAATGAGAATCCAAGTAGAGCACCCATCACTAAAACGGTTTTGGACCAAGAAATTGTTGGAAATATTACACCAAAACAAACCAATTGGGATATGGAATAAATAGTCTAAGGTGGTGCGCACGAGACATTGTTTTTAAGACTATTTCGTCGGATAATGTATTCTTAAGAATTCAACAACAAAAAATTGTTAGAAAAAATATTCAAAAAAATGTTAGAAAAAATGTATGATTATATTCAAGAGATATCATACAATACATTATTAACTGTGGCCTCGCAAAAAAACCACTTCTTATAACCGGAATCACTTTTAAATAAAATTATTCATTAGTCCTTGATTTATTATCAATTCTTTTGTATTTTCAAAAATAATATCTAAAATAGATATTTTATCCACTTAAAAATATTTCTGTAAAGCAACGATGGTTTGGTTATCACGCATCTTCAGTTCACCGACGACTTAATTATGTTGGGCAAAGCTTCGGTAGATAATGTGATCATTATTAAAATACTTCTCAAATTATTTGAAGTATTTTCTGTGTTGCGCCTTAATCTATCAAAAACAAAGCTGTTTGGTGTTCATATGGCTGATCAAGTTATAAAAGGTTGGGCAGAATAGATCAAATGTAGTTCGGACTCACTCCCATCGGACTATCTTGGCTTGCCGCTGGGTCATCCGAGGAATTCTCTGGCTCTTTGGAATCCTATAATTGAGAAGTTTCGATCAAAGCTCGAGGGTTGAAAGGGTAAGTTCTTATCTTTTCCTGGCCATATTACAATGGTAAAGTCGGTGCTTAGTAACCTCCATGTTTATTACTTATCTTTGTTCCTAATGCCTTGTAAAGTTGATGATATGCTAAGCAAGTGTGTAGCTAGATTTGTGTGGGGCTCCAATTCTCCGAGACCGATTCACTGGGTGAAATGGGACATGCAATATGGTGGACTAGGCTTCGTGGATATGAAAGTTAAGAATAAATCGCTTCTCAACAAATGGGTGTGGAGATTCAGTTGCGAACCAAATGGGATATGGAGGAAACTTCTTGAGTCAAAATATGGCCTCGATCGAAACAGTTTGTTTCCCACTGGTGCGATAAGAAAGAAGTTATCGTGGGTGTGGAAGAACATTACAAAGCCTCTCGAGGACCCGAAGTCTTAGATTTGAGTTGGGCGATGGGCTATGTATCAACTTTTGGGAGAATTGGTGGACAGAAGTATCTTCACTAAAATCAGAGTTCCTCGTCTTTTTGCCGTTGCAGTTAAAAAATCAGGAAAGGTAGCTGATTTTGGGGCAAAGATCGAGGGAGTTTGGGTGTGGAAAATCGAACTAAGAAGGCCCCTATTTGACTGGGAATTAGAGCTTTGGGATGGTTTTATCGCTATTTTGGATAGAGCTGCCCAAGGTTCAGGACTAAGGATAAACTGAAATTGAGTGCAGATTCTAGTGGTGTTTATAAGCCAAAATCGTTGTGCCACATATCCTCTTCTAACACTATAATAAATTAACTATTTCATCACGAGAAGTACATTTTATCACGACTAACTTATATTTTAACATCAAATATAAAAGATTTTTATAACAAAAATACATATTGCAAGAAAAATTAATTTCTCGCTACTTCCATTCCGTCATTAAATGTAACTTACAGAGAAAAAATATTTGTTAGAATAAAATATTTATTTCATCACAAAAAGTATATGTCACAATTAACTTAAATTTTAACCTCGAACGAAAAAAATCGTGACAAAAATACATATTACAACAAATTTTAATTTCTCACTATTTTTATTTCATCATTAAATGTTACTTATAAGGATAAAATATTTATTTCATCACAAAAATTACATTTTGTCACAATTATCTTAGATTTAACATCGAAGAAAAACATTTTTTTTATAACACTCCTAAAGTCGTTCATATAGAAAATATGATAATAACTAGCGTTCACTCACTTAGAAGGTCATTCTTAAGATTCTAAAGTCAATATATATGAACTATGTATAGTCAATCCTCACTCCTCTGCAGTGTAAATGTCATCGTCTCATGATATATATTATCTGCCAATTATAACACCTGAAGAGTGTTATTGTCAGCTACATTTAAAATTACCCATGGCTTTGTTACAGGAGAAATCTTAAATCTTAGCTTTATGGCTTTCATGAATAAAAAAAGACTTGAGAAGGCCATCATTTGCGTCTAACTCGATTTTTAGTTCTTCTTCTTCAATTATGCATTTAATAATAAATCAATAAAAGATTGTGAGAGGGTGCATAAGCAGTTGAGAATGTTTATATTTAACAATGTTAACGGTGGTTAAATAGATTAATAATCCTAGGCAAACTCAAAAATGATCAAAACCATAAGAACAAAATAAGTTTGGGTTATAAAATAGTGAAATAGATGATGTTGCTAAAAAACTTAATTGTTTTTGAAGTACTAGAGTCTAATATGTTTTAATGCACGTTTGAACACAAATATACGAGAATATGTCCACTAAAGATTCTCCAAATACATGAGGATATTTGAACACAAAAGACTGCAATTCTCAATAATAAGACCACCTCTTTTTACTCTTTCAGAAGTAAAGTTGAAATTTGTAAATTATTTCATATGATATAATTATAAACCAATGTGAATTACTTTACATTTAAAATATTTGATACTTTTAGTTAAAAAATATTTGTTTATTTGTCATTAGCTTTTGTTTGCTAACTAGGCATTCGAGCAAGCACGAAGAAAGAAACAATAAGCGAAAATAACATTACTTTCAACTAAGTTTAGCTACTCTAATCAAAAGGCAATCTAAATGAAACTTAACTTCCGTAACCGAAGAAAATCTTAAAAATAATAGTGTTAAAAATTCTTACTCATAATTCGAAACACTAAAAAGCTTAAATACCCATATTGATTGGATTTTTTAACTCCAATGAAAAACGCAAATTCGAAACAAATAGTGAACAAACATTAAGGAAAAGAAAAGAAAATTTTTCCTTTTTAATGGAGGGATTGAGCCACTCACACCAGCAAGTTTTACATTGCTTAGCAGATTTACGAACAAGCTAAGAAGAAATTCGATCCCATTGGTTCTTCCCATATTTTATAACCTCGGTCTTCAATATCTTATCCTCCGTGTTCTTCCGAATGCCTCATTTTATCATAATCCTCATTTTCGCTCGCGTTTCTTTACTACCTTGAAAGATTTAATCGAACATGAAATATCAAAATTATAAATCTTAGATTCTTCGATTGAGAAACTCTGGATTCTAAGCTATTTAAGCCCTAGCTAGCTTCTTTTCGTTTTTTCTTGGGCTGCGGGTTGCAGCTGAAGTAGTTGTTTTGAAGTAGAAATGTTTAATATATGAGTAAAATTTTGATATTTATATTATAAAACTAAAAATCCTAAACCCTAAACCTTAATCATAACCCTAAAAAATAAAACCCTAAACCTTATAGTCTAAATTTTAAACACTAACCTTAAATTCTAAACACTACAACCTAAACCCCTAAACTAAAACTCTAACTCCTAAAACTAAAAGACACGTGTAAACTAAAATTTACGTGACATGTATATCAAAGTTTTTTCCTTAATGTTTATTGGGTTTAAAAATAATAATAACAAAAATAAATGGTTTAATAAAATAAAAAATTGGGAAAACTACAAGAGTGGCCACCAAACTATCACTTTTTTTATGTTTTGGTCAACCAACTAATTTTTTCATCAAAATCGTCCCTCCCGTTAGATACCTTTCCTGTTTTGGTCCCTCCATTAAACCCTAACAGAATCGCTGACTTGGCATTTTATTTTTATTTTTTGGACTATCACCCTTTTCCTATTTTGGTCCCTCTCCTGGTTGGTCGAATAAAAAATAATATGGTATATCATTAGGTTTGACGGGAGGGACCAAAAAATACTATAAAAAATAAAAAAAAAATGTCAAGTTAGCAATTGCGTTAGGTTTTTAATGGAGAGAGACCAAAATAGGAAATGTATCTAACATGAGGACGATTTTGACGAAAAAATTAATTGAATGACCAAAACAAAAAATGGTGATAGTTGGGTGACCGACCGTGTAGTTTTCCCTAAAAACATATACTAATAATTGAATAAAAACACTGTTAGAACTTAGAAAACAACCGAGTTCGGCGGTTGCAAAGGAGTGTAGAATTAAATTAGATGTCGAATGGTTAATCACACAAGAGGGCCCTAAATCTTTTAGAAAATTATCAAATGGTTTATGAGCTTTCAATAATTATGATTTTGAACCTGAAATTTGATTTTCTCATAATTTAGTCATGAGTTCAGAAATTCTAAAATTGAAAATAAAATGTTTCCAGAAAATTATAGTTTGGTTCTAAAATTTTAATATTCTGCAAATTTGTCTCTAATTCTGATTTTTCGTTTTTAATAAATTGTTTTAAAAATCCCCCAAAAATTAGGGTTTCACAAATTGAGATTTCCAAAATTAGTTTTTTTAATTAGAGGCTAAAATCGGGTTGTGACAATTGCCTTTTTGATTCCTTTGTGTTTAGATGTTTTCCATTTAAGTCCTAATTTCCATTTTTAGGTTTTAGTTTAATTCAATTTAGTCCCAATATAGGTTGGATTAAATTAGAATTTGGCTTATAGATTTAATTTTCTTTTAATTAGGTCACTAGTCCATACTCCTAAGTTTAGATTTAGTTCAATCAGGTCCTTGATTAACATTATTAATTAGTTAATTAGCCAATAAATTTCATATTTGGCCTAATTTAACCCTTAATAATTATTTTAGATTTTTAATTCTTTGTAATGGATCATTAAATTATTTAATTGGTTTATTAAATTTGAGTCTATTTATAAATTGGCCTTGTAATTTCGAATGATTCCAATTTGATCCTAAAATTGATTTTGGTATAATTTTTCATAATTTGTGATTAATTTTAATTTGGCTCAAGTTAATATTCTTTATTAAAAAATTTAATCTTCCTTGTCTTTCAATATTTAAGCATGTTTTCTATTTATTTATTTATTTATTTATTTCATTGTTACCGTCGAAAAAAATGGTGACAAAAACAAAATGACAACAAATTTTATTTGCTCACAACTTTTTTGTAATGAAAAATTTAAACTTAAATCTAATTATTTGTTGTGACAATTTTTTCTATAACAATAATTGTAACTTATAGTTACAAAACTTGTCTATGTATAACTTTTTTTGCGCCAAAAAATTAAGGAAAACATTTTTGACTATACATTTTGTCACTATAATTAAAATATATAATTACAAATATAATTTGTCGCAAGAAACTTGAATCTCATTATTTGTTGTAATAATTTTTTCCTGTAATAATTATTAAAACTTATAGTTACAAAATTTGTCACCATATAACTTTCTTTTGACGCCAAAAATAGAGAGAAACATTTGTGACAGAAATGGTAACAAAATATATTTTGTCAAAATTAACTTTGTCACAATAATAAAAAAAAAATTGTAGTGCAATGGTGCACCCGAAGAGTTTGTTTGGAAGTTAGTCTGGCCGAAAGTAGCTCATCCTAAGGTAGAGGCCTTCCTTTGAAAAGCAGTTCAAGATAGAATTCTCACTTTTTCAGAATTGGGAAATCGTGGGGTTAATGTTTCATGCTCAGGTAAGTGTGTCCTTTGTTCTTTATCGGTGGAAACTGTTGTACATCTTTTTTGTCATTGTATGATTGCATGGAGAGTGTGGCAAAAATGGTGTTGCCTTTGGAATATATCATTCGTTATGCCTGTTGATTTAAAATCAGCATTGTTGATGTGGGACACACAAGCTAGTAATCCTGCACTTAAACCCGTGTGGAGAATGGCGTTTTCGGGTTAGTTTGGACTATTTGGTTGTGTAGAAATGATTTCATCTTTAACATGAAATGTTGTAGTTCGGATCTTAATTTTGATTTGGCGATAGTAAGAATAGGCTTTTGGTGCAAAAGCCGATGGCCAGATTCTTTCACTTCTGTATCGGATTTCATTAGGAATCCAAACTTGTGTGAGATTGTTCAGATAAGTATTGTAGACCACATAAAGGATCGTGGGTGTGGCCTCCCGTAGGAGTCGTAAAGTTTAACGTAGACGCAGTGGTTAGGGGAAGCTATGGTGTGGCGGGAATTGGTGATATTATTCGGAATCACGCAGGAATTACGTTTCTGAAATTCTCCCTCGCGATTGGTCTCTCGGATCCTACTGCAGCTGAACTAAAAGCCATTCTCCACGCTTGTCGCCTTTGGGAAGATTCAAAATGGAAGGATAGGTACGAAGTTATTGTTGAGACGGGACGGACTGCCTATTGGCCGTGAAATGGATTTCCAGCGACTGCCGATGCCCAGTTGTCTTTGTGGAGTTGGTTGATCAGTGCCGATGGTTCTTTGATGGGTCGGGTAGGGTCCTCTCTTTTGTGTACAGGGAAGCGAATGAAACAGCTCACGATCTGGCCAAGCAAGGAGTAGCAAGGGTATTAGATTTGTTGTGGGTTGTTGATGAGGGAGTCGGTCGAGGTTAGAAAGAGTAGGGCAGTCCAGAGTGTTTAGTGTCTTGCTATATTAATCTCGTTTTGGTCTGGTGCTTTTGCTTTTTACTCCTGTCTTTTGCTTCAGGGATGTAAGTTCAATTTCCAGTGTGGAATTCTTGTTTCGTTTTGGTATGGTAAGGTTCGGACACATATCAAGTAATAAAAGTAGGCTACTCTTTTCCTCTTTTAAGAATAGAGGAGTTTTTAGGTGCCCAATTTTTTTTAAAAAAAATTAAATGAAAAAAAATCAAAAATACTTCCGACGCTTCTAAAAAATAATGTCAAATTAATCCTAATTTGATTATCTTTCTCAAATTTTGTCCTACTTTTTATCTACGTTAATCCCTGAATTTAACTATTTTCATATATTAATCCCTTTTATCCACATCAATCCCTCAATTTAACTTATGTGGTAGAAATGAATCCTTCATTTTAACATCATTAGTTTATAATTTTTTAGTCCTTATAGTCTCTTATTTGGCCAACTCTTCGTCCACACAAGTCCCTTATTCTTATATGTTTTTATCGGTTAAACATAAAAAAGGAATATAATAGAGAAAAAAAACCATTGCTATCAAGATAAAAAAAAAGAATGATTAAAACAGAGATGAAACTAACAACAAAAATTTATTAATTTATTTGTGCTTAGTATGTTTAATTTTGCACCTTCCTATACGTTTAATATCATATTTTTATGTATATTATACAAACAACAAATGTAATTCAAACCGTACTCAATTGTCGTGCATATCAGAGATTCAGTCCTATTTGTATTATTACCACCATATTCCCCTCTGCATGGCACGTGGATTCCGTCAAAATAAAATTTAGGATAAAGTACACAAATGGTCCCTAAACTATCTTTAAAAATATAAAATGATCATTAAACTTTCAAATGTTACATAATGGGCATTAAACTTTAGCTTTTGTTACAAAATGATCATTAAGTTGTTAACTGTCGTTAATTGGGTGACATGACAGTTATAAAATTTTGAATAATATAACATCTAATCCCCATATTGACACATTTAATCAATTTATTCCTAATTTAATCATCATTATTTATGTCTAAATTGATTGAATGTGTAAATATTAAGGATTAAATATGTTCTTATACAAATTTTCGTTACCGTCACGTCTCTCAGTTAACGACAGTTAATGTCCCAATGACTATTTGTAATAAAAATTAAAGTTTAATTATTATTATGTAATTTTTGAAAGTTTGATGACCATTTTGTATTTTTAAGGATAATTTAGTGACCATTTAATTTACCCAAGTAATAATAGTAATAAATAAGAGAATCAGTCCTGTTTGCACTATTGTGTCATGTGGCGAACAAGTACGTGGTACTAAATATACTGAAGATCCTTTTGTTTTTAAAAAATATACATAACGTTTGATTGAAATAGTCATTTTGGCACCTATTTTTTTAGTAATTAACTCTCAATGTTTTGTTTTGGGTCAAAATGACATTTCTGTGAATGAAAATTGTTAGTCAACTGATGATAAACAACTTAAAATGACTTAAAGAATGACACATCAAAAGAAATTTTTTAAATTTTATATAATTTTATAAAATTATTTTTTGACTATTGTGTCATCTTGTATAATCAATATATTTGCTTAGGCTTAAATGAAAAATAGGTGCCCAAAGTATAAATTGTTTGAACTTTAGGTGCCTAAAGTATTTTTTGTAAAAATATGTGCCCAAAGTTTCAACCGTTATAATTTTAGGTGCATGTAGTTTCAACAGTTCCAATTTTAGGTGTCTGGCCGTTAAAAGGTGTTAAAAAATATTAACCAATCAATGCTTGACATGTGGCATATTTAATTCATTTATTTTTCAAAATTAAAAATTTAAAACAAAAAACTTTTAATTTTTCATAAAATCTTGAAATTTTAAATTTTTACAAAACAGTCCCCAAATCCCTAAAATTACCCAAACCCCCAAATTGTCGTCGCTTCTGCCGCTGATCGCCGCCCTGAGCACACCCCTTTGGTCGTCGGACCAATGCGGTCATTTCCCCCAACACGGCATCGCCGAAAATGGAAAACGGCGGGCAACCGAACGTCAAACGCGAAATCGACATTAGGTTGGCACGCCGTTCAGCGTTTCTGATTACGTCGTGTTGGGAAAAATGACCGCCTTGGTCCGGCCACCCAAGGGGTGTGCTCAGGGGCAGCGATCGGAGGCGAAAGTTTTGGCTAAAAATTGGGGACTGTTTTGTAAAATTTGGGGACTGTTTTGTAAAATTTTTAAAGTTTCAGGATTTTATGAAAACTGAAAATTTTGGGTGTTTTTCTTTAAAAAAATTTTAAAAATTAAATTATTTCCACATGTCAAGCATTTATTGGCTAAAAAATTAACACTCATTAATGGTCAGACACCTAAAATTGTAACTTTTGGAACTTTGGGCACCTATTTTTACAAAAAAATACATTAGGCACCAAAAGTTCAAAAAATGCATACTTTGGGCACCTATTTTTTATTTAAGCCTATTTGCTTATATGATACTGCTATCTCGGTGTGCAGTGTCATGTAGGTTTGCCACGACATTTCAAGTTATTTACCATTAGTTGACTAACGGTTTTCATCAGCAAATAGTCTATTTTGACCCAAAATAAAACGTTGAGGGTTAAATTACTTCAAAAAATAGAGGCCAAAATGACTATTCAGTCAAACATTAGGAGTATTTTTTGGCATTATGCCTTTAAACTAATACTTTTCCTTTGTCGATTTGGTTAAATATTTGATTAGAAAGTAATAGTTTATTGTTAATGAATTAGATTAATGTAATACCCGTATTTTTTCCGAGGTACATATACATTATATTTCCTTATAAATAAAATTAAAAGAAATACTAAATAATTAAATAATATAAACCCCAAAATATAATAAACATTCCATTCTATTTTACAACTCTAAGTGTCTCTTTTACAAGCTCATTTACATGATAAAAATCCCAAGGCCCAAGTTCTTATTTTTACAATCTACTAACTCATTTCCCTCCCAAATTGGATAAAACCATCCCAACAAACACAAAAATCCCATTTTCCCACCCTTTTGTCCATGTGGCAGCATGCCATTGGTCAAAACCCTTAGCCACAGATCTTGGTTTTCTTCCCCGCTGATGTCATGTACAACGTCATTTTTCACTTACCTATATAAAGAGGAAAGAGAGGATTTTTGTCGCCGGGGAGATTGGAACTTCGATTTTCATCACCGATAAGGTAAACTCATTTTCCGATCTCATTACCTGCAAAATAAACATGAAAAAAGTTAGTTTCGAAGCCAAAATAATGAAAACACAGTGAAAAAAAGTAGAGATGGCAGCTGAAATTATCGTTTGAGTGGTCGGTGATGCTTTGAACATGACGAAGTCAAAAATGAGATGCCGGGACGGGTAGTTAGATTTAGGTCAGGGAAGAAGAGTGGTTCCGATGAACCGAGAGTAGATCTAGGTATTTAGGGTTAAAAATTAGAATTTTATGGTGATTTAGGGTTTTAGCATTACAAAGCACAGCGGCCGAAAATCGCTTCACGACTGTTAGAGTTAGGTTAGGGATGATCGGTGCTCGTCTGTGGTGGCTGGAAAACAAGTAATGGTGGTCGAAGTTCGGTGGATGAAGATCAGACGACAGAGTTTGGTCGGTGTTCATAGTGTTCATCCGATTCTTGATGAACTCCATGCTAAAAATGGGTTGTTTTATCTGTTTTGCTGGGTTTATCTGGGTAATGGGGTGTTTGTTAAAGGGGTTTTAGAGAGAGGGAGATCGGTATAGAAAGCAAAATCCTAAAAAAGAAAAAAACATAAAATGTGTAATCTAATAATGCCTTTATATAGGCACAGGATTCGGGACTGTAGGCTCGCGAACCCCCGCGCTCGGCCCGCGCATCCCCGACGCAGCTCATTTTTGTAATCTGGCACTTCATTTTCGATATGTTTCAATTTAGTCACTAATTCCTTGTAAATTGGTTCTACAATTTTGATAATAATTCAATTTGGTCCTAAATTTGCTTTGTTAATATTTTGATTAATGCATGGTTTTAAATATAGTATATGGTATATTGTTAGATAATTAAATTCACTTAGTTATAATTGTTAGAGCCTTAGATACTAAGTCCTTTAATTAGGAGTTAAATAATTAAAATAGGTGAGATCATTGTAGTAGATAAATGAGTATTAAAAGGGAAACTTTTAAGTTCTAATTTGAATAGTGTCTCATTGTAATGAGATGTTATTCAAGGGAGCTTTTAAGTAGAATATTTTATACTCATTTTAATTTAAAACATAAAATTAACTTAGTTAATTAAATTAAAGCCATAATTAGCGTTAGAACTTAAATAAATAGATTCACCAATTAAATTAGGAATATTGTTCAATTTAGGGTTTAAATATGAGTAGTGCTCAAGCAATTGGGTGTTATTTCATAAATTCCCTAAATTCAATAATATTCATAGTTTTTAAACAATTCAATTAATTAGAGCCTTCTAAATTAGAACTTAAAATTGACAAGAGAATAAACGGACATGCATTCAAACCTTTTATGTTGGGATATATATTTTGAATATGAATCGAGGTGCCCTAAAGTAACTGGGTGCTTCTAATTTCATATTCGTTCCAAAAATACATTTCCTTTTAAAAAGATATCTCCATGTGGAATTTAAATCCATTTAATGATTATGGTTAAATTAAATTTCAATTATTATCCGAAATGTCAAAATACCACGTAAAATTACAAAGATAACGATAACGGGCGTTCGTGGGGGTGATAATCCTTCCCCACACGTAACCGACTCCTGAACCCAAATTTTAAAGAAACGAATCTTTGGTTGTTTTTAGGGTGTCCGGTCTACCAAAGTGACCGGTGGCGACTCCAAACTTTTTTTTAAAGATTAAATGAAAGAAAAATCAAATTTTCACAGTTAATTAAATCAAAACTGATTTAATAAGGAAATTAAGTTTTCAAGATAAAATGAATAAAAAATGGTCAAAACCCTATTTTCCAATATAAATCGTCAGGCTATTTTCACACTATAGTCAAAAAATGGTCGCTACAGCTTGGCGACTCCGCTGGGGACTAAATTCGAGAGTCAGACCTATTTAATTAATTTTACATGGCATTTTGGCATTTAGAATGATAATTTGAATTTAATTTCTCCAATAATTATTGGATGGATTTTTTTAGAAAAATGGAGGTATCTTTTGTGTGTGATATAAACTGGCTTTCGTGCGTAGCCTTCTACCTGAGCTTTTTCGCCCTTAAGTGGGAGCGAGACATGATCCGACGTGAGGCTCTCCACCTCAGAGTTTGGAATTTTGTCTTTCTTTCGGTATACCAACCTTATACAATGTGAGGTACATCCCTTCGATATAAGGGGCCGTATACTCTCGAATCGATGTCTTACAGTCGCACTAGACAGTAACGACAGTTTGGGTACCCAAAGTCTAAAATGAAAATCACATGCTGGAATATAGAAGCCTACCCCATTAGAGCCAGACAAGGACCTATGACAGGGTGGTGCCGTCTAAATACGCTTCTCCAATTATTCTCTTTACTCAATATAACATGCTTTATTTTATCAATTTAATTTTTGCCTTCAATATTATTTTACCATACTGACACTGTTTATTTTTTGTTTTGTTTGGTTGTCTTCTTTTCATACATATGGCATCATTTTGCATACTTAAAGGTATCGATTCGAGGGTCAGTTAAGTAGGCAGCAATCATAATACCTGAAGGGTCTGATAAACAAGGAGAAGGCAATATGACGATGTGGACCCGGTCAGAGAAGACTCAGTGTAAGGAAGGGGCAGTATCTACGGGAAAGATGTGTCAGGATGCAAGCAGCTACAATAAGTTGTATAAAGGCGTTAAGAGAGCAAGGAGAGAAAAGATTCAAGAATTAATGGATTCAAGCTGCTCAACCAAACAGAGATTATAAAAAGAGCAAGTTTTGAATTTAGAATTGTCGTCACAAGTTTCACAGTTGGAGAAAGCTATTGAAGGGGTACCATAATGAGGAAATGTCAATTTTTAGCAAGAAGATGAAAGAGCTAGGAAAGAAGGTGACATAATTAGAAAATGTGTACGATATTTAAAAGACTCGTTTGTAAGTTTTGGAAGGGAAACTATAAGTGGAGGACAATGTACTAAAAGGCAAGATTGAGGTAGCTATCTAGACTATCCAAAGGCGGAATCATGAAATGATCAACTTTAGAAGCTATGCGCAGAGAGTCGCCCAATTTGTGCAGATTTTATCCATCGAAGCCATGAACCGGTAACAACACTTTGATATCAGCACAAAGCTAGGACAGACGCTGACCTGGAGGCTGAACGAATTGGTTAACCTAGAGACAAAAGCTAGCTGCTTTCTGTAATCAAATTGTCTATTTCTTATATTCGACATTTTGGCTAATGAATGTTGCTCTAAAGACTAGTCCTTGAAAGCGATACCTCATGCATTCGTGCATTGTATTACTTAAATATTACATTTTAGAAAAATTATCGCATTTTTTTCAAATAACATCATAACATTGTATTTTGTTTAAATAATATTGCATTATTCAGATAATAGTGTGAAAGCTAAAAACCAAAATTTTGAGAAACATGGGCAATAGGCTTGTTAGGGGAGGCAATCTCAGAAAGTTGTTGAGGACCGCTTAGGTAGTATAGAGCAAATGATTGATCAGTCCCAGAACGAGGTGGTAACTCGAGCCACCATATTGTTTCGATTTAGGAAGGTCGAGAAAGAAAAAGTTCCAGATAGAAATATCGACATTGACGATCAAGATGAAAACTTATCTCACGCAAGGTTTCAATTTGAAGGATCAGTTCCGAAAAGGTTCGGAGTAGTACAATCAGAGTATTAGTCAATGATTCAATGAATTTGGAAACAAATTTTGGAGATGATATTCCATGCCTCAGTACATTGACAAGGTTTGACATAGCTAAAATGGATGTCATCAAACACAAAAAGACAGATGGACCGAGTAAAAGTTAGAATTTTGATATTTGCTCTAGACCAGTATTGTTCAAAGGTTATGAGACTGTTAAAGAACAAGATGATTCCAACAGAGTTACAGAACCGCATACATTTCTAGAACGTTTCTCCGAGGTGATGAATGCCAGAAATTTTCTTACAATGGAATTGTCTCCGTCAAAGAAAAGAGGGGTAGCAAGCATAAAAATAGAAGACAATGAGGTTGAATGGTTTAGCAAGAAAAAGGAAAACGATTGCTCTCATCCCAATTCCATATTCAAATGTGTTGCCGTACCTTGAGCAGAATCACTTGTTGATGACGATTTCACCAAAGTTTTATAAGTCTTTCTATGGCATTAAAAATGCTTACGGTTATTATTGTGGAGATTTCAGTCACTCTGTGGAAGATTGTATGTTTTTGAAACACATAGTCAGTGGCCTCATCAAGAATGGACATTTATGTTTTGAGAACGGAGAATCCCGATTTAACAAAAGACCAACATTTGCTAGAAGAATCGAGATAAAAGAGAATGGGCAGAGTTTACTGCCAGCTTTGGGGAAAATTGCTACAATTTGGGGTTTACTAGAATCGGAGTAATGTTTGGACATCTACATCCTCAAAGTTTTCTTTACTGAAGAATACCCCAAAGTCAGATGCTCAAGGTGCTCTTGTTAGTGGAAAATCAAAGACTAAAATTGATCTCATTCATATCTCTTATGGTGAGTTGTACTTCAAGTTGCTCGAAGCTTCACCGCATCATGAGAAACCTTCAAAGCCATATCTTCCAAGTTGTTACAACATCAGGAATAGATGTTAGTATCATAACGGAGTTCATGATCTTGACACCGAGGATTGTTACACTTTCAAGCGAAAAGTCTAGAACTTTCTAAACTAGGGGATTTTGGAGGTCAACATTGATGGTCAGTCTATTAAGATTTATAACCCAAGAGGTAATCACCTGATCAGAGTCAATGTGCTTGGAATACCAGAAATTCAAGTGCTGAAAGACATTGAGAAAATAAAGAGAATAAAGAGCAAAATGAAACTAATTAAGAACCAGCAACCGACAATGAAGAAACCTCAAACAGACATGCCCATTAAAAGCTTCGACATATCCAGCCAGTATCTTGAAAGCAGAGTTCATCTACACGCCGTCCAGAAGAATTTGTTAGTTACCATATGCAAATGATTGAATATTCTATGAGAAAAAGCAAGCAATTGATTGAAGAAACAAGGAAACTCATAAGCAAAATGGTATTACTTCAAGATTTGATGAGGATAGCAGACCATAAGCAAGAAGAGGCATATCCTTGTGCTGGTAAAGAAAAATGAAGAATTGTCAAGGCTGAAATTCAACTCCAGTTTTCCTTGAATAAAGTTTGGGAGTTGGACCACAGGAGATCTGTCTGTAGTTTTAGGACCATTACAAAATAATACCCCGAACCATCCCAATCTTTTTTGCCTGCAAGCATTGGGGACCCTTTGTAAGGGAAGCTATTTCGGTTTATTTGTATTAGATGCTTGTTTTTGATAGACTTTTTCTCAAATGGCAAACATTTTGCATTCGTTGATTCTCTTAATGTTTCAATTATTCCTTGATATGAGTTAGTTTTGTTCTTCAATACCTATATGTATATATCTTCACTATCATTTTATCAGGTCCTTGAACATTAGTTGCAGGAGTGGCTGTGAATCAAATTCAAAGATCAATTCCGAAATGTGACTCTCTTCTAAGTTATTTAGGCTAATGGGAAAACATTAATGAGTGTTCAAGAATCATGGGAAAATCCCAAATACAAATTCTGGGTGAATTTTCTTCTTAGACATTGTTGACTAAGGTCCTTGAATGAAGTGATAACCCAAAACAACTACCACCTGAAGACCATTTTTCTTCGAAGATATCCGTATATGGGAGGAAATTTGGCATTCCTTTATTTCCCTTCATAAAGAAAGAAAATAAGAAAAATATCACTTGTTGTCCCTTTTGAGCCTGATAGTTTTCTTTTGATTCAACCCAAACCAAGGATCACCCTCACACTGGGGCAAAGAGGACATGAATTTGTTTACAAGTGAAATATGTTTAGTTTCGATCATGCTGTGATAATGATGCCTTATGAATTTGGGGCAAGAAAATAAAAGTGGATGTTTTGAGTACAAGAGCAAGAGAGACATGTTGAATGAAAGCAAATATTCAACATCCATTCAAAAAAGAAAAGAAAGAGAAAAAATAAGAGAAAGAGAAAGAAGAGAAAAGAAAAGAAAAAGAAACAGTGGAAAGTTTGTGTTCAAAAGTCAACTGAATCCAGTTGGACATTGCTGACATAAAATTTGAAGCAGTTGAAAGAGAAAGTACAAAGATGAAAAGGGTGCAAGAAAAGCAAGCGAAAAATGTGAGAGCTTATGTGAACCTCTATCTAAATGAGCAATGGAGGTTTGATCATCTTTGAATTTGAGGAAAAGAAATAAACTCTAGGGTGAAAACCTAAATATGGGCAGCCTAGAGTGATCCAAAAAGAAAGAAAAAGAAAAAAGAAAAGAGTATTTCATCCCAGCATATTTAGATTAAAGAGTGTAGAAATAAAATTTCGCTTGGAAGAAATGATCATTGTTTTCATCACCCTTAGACACTTATTTGAGCCTATATATCATTTCTTTCATAGCCGTGAGCCATGGCCCCATTATAATCCTCAAAAGACCATTTTGATCATATACGAGTATTGGAGTAAGGGAAGTTTGTCTTTAGAATATATCCTGCTTATCAGGGTTAACCTTTATTCAAGGATTTCCAAACTTCTAATGCTTGATTGAGATCAGAAAAGAGGAAATGATTGGTTTGGTGAGTTAGTGAGGCAAGAGAGCAACTTAAATAGGATAGAATTAGGTATATGGGAAATGTTTTTCTCAAAAGTCTAACAATTTGGAATGAGTCACATTTGAGTTGATCTTTGTCAATCTTGTTTAAAGGCTCTGTTGCACCTGATATTCAAGGGCCTAATTTTGGCTTTTGCTTTCTTATGTTTGCCATGACTTATCAAATTGTTTCATTTTCTCAAATTTATTAAAATAATATTTTGAGCCTTTCACTTATCGCTTCTACAAGCATCTTGTAGATGAGTCGATTAGATATAAAAAAACAAAGGATTTTATGGGTATTATTATGATGTACTAATCCTTTAAGTGCAGGCAGAACATGAGGTGGTCTTGGTACTTGGTTAATGATGAAAATTATAACGAGAAAAGGACACAACTCTGAGTTTCAAGAAATTTAAACAAAAGGTGCAAGAAAACGACATAGACAACCCTGGGGCAAAGAGAGAACATGAACCATCTTCTGAGGCATTGCAAGATAATAAAGCCTTGTGAATGTAAATGTGAGCAAAGATGACAGTTGAATTCAAGAATGGGGTAATGCTACAAAAAACATTACAGAAGAATGTGTTTTTTTTCCAAAAGTGGTAATCTCTTTTGGAACTATGACTCGTGGATATTGAAGAAGAATGTATAAAGTGAAGATAGTGTTGAATCCCACACCATCAAGTACACAGAAATGTAAGAATGATGAAGAACTGGATCAAGTTATAGAGGCTTGCAAGAGCTGGAACCCAAAGGATCCCCAGACAATGTGCAACCTGGAACTGTCATTGATAATAAAGTCTGCCACCCGAAGAACAATGATTTTTATCTCTATGCTCATGCTAGTATGATTGGAACCACAAGGTCAACACATTATTATGTACTCTTGGATCAGGTTGGCTTTTCGGCTGATGATTTGCAGGAACTTGTCCATTCTCTGTCCTATGTGTACTGAAGGAGCACCACTGCCATTTCTGTCGTTGCTTCTATTTGCTATGATCACTTGGCATCATCTTAGTTGGGACAATTTATGAAGTCTGAGGATGCTTTCAAAATATCGTTGAGATAGGGTGGAGGTACTGCAGCTGGGGCCATTATTGTTCCTCAGATTCCCAGATTGAATGCAGATGTCTGTAACTCCATGTTCTTCTGTTGGGAAAGAAAATTTGAATCATTGTCTTTTAAAGGTTCTTGGATTTGGCAAAACTTTAACACTATTTAAGAGTAGGCTTGCTATGGACCTTTTCATTATTAAGCTTTTCGGGTGTTCACATTGTTATGAAAACATGAATGGTTGCTGACTGGCCAAGGTCCACTTCTCTAGTGACGTGACCAGCTTGGTCGAGATTTGCTTAAAAGAAAAGAAAAGGAAAAAAAAAGAAAATAAAAAAATAAAAAAAAAAATAAAAAAAAAAATAAAGAAAAGAAAAAAAACCAAAGTGAAAATCGAAATGGCACTTTGAGAAAAGCAATCTAAAGTGAAAACCTGAAATGCGCTTTAGAGCAAAAAATGCAGAGATCTCGAAGATTGAACCTGAGTGTGAGATGGGTTACTTTGGCAGCAAAAGAAGTTTTTGAAAAAAATAAAGCAATAGAATTTTGAGCTTCCCTAAAGATGAAAGCTCACACAAGTGGTCTTCAATAGACAACATACATGCATCATGTAGTTAAGCATCCATAAGATAAGAGCATGCTAACTCATACATTTAGAGCATTTTTACATATCTTGGCTGGAATCTACCAAAATAGTAAAAAATAAGAAAAGATTTCAACCTAAAGCTTCAAGATTGGAGGAGTAGACCCAGTAATATATGTTCCAAGCATAGAAGAGATCAAGCAACAAAGGAAGAGAAATAAGAGACCTAATACGAGTTTCAAACCGAAAGATCGAGATACTTTAAGTGATTCAGTCTTCCTCATAGGTTGCAGAGCTTCTAATGAGAAGAGCTCGTTCAAGTTCTTAATGAGAAGAACTCGGTTGCTCAAATATCTTTATAGAAGGGTGAGTTAACATTATAGAAGAGAGAAGCTCATAGCTGCTCCAGTCTTTATCAACATATCAAGAAAAAGAATGCATACATCAAAAAGTCCTGGGAACTGAAACGTTTGCTCACCCTAGATGATTAAATAAGGGAAACTTCTATATGTCAGAGCCAAAAACAAAGAGATTAGTGGAGTATTATTGTGCATAAGAATACATATCAAAATAGAAAAAAAGCATGCAAAGCCTAAAAAGAATTTGATCACTAAAGAAGACAAGATTTGCTTTAGAGGAATATGAGCTCAACAACAAGATTTTGGGGTAAAATTTGACAAGGCATGAAAACAATAAGAGCTTCATACCAAACTCAGGAATATCAAGCAAAGCTAGATTTGATAAGAAAAATATTAAAAGGTGAGGTACTGTTGTGACAGAAGCAGAGAGCTTAATAAATAAACAATGAAGATCAGAGCCCCATCCAAGTGGAATTTACAAGAATCGACGAGGAACAAGCAAGATTTCAATTTACAACTGTGAGATTGAAGAAGAAGATCTAGCAAAGACTAGCAAAGATTTCAATCCATTTGAAAAAACGGATCTCAATGAATATTTCAATCCATTTAAAGATGCAGATCTCAGCAAAGATTTTAATCGTTTGAAGAGGCGGATCTCAACAAAGATTTTTTGATTGTCTGCGTAGTACAGAAAGAGGTTGATCAATAGAAGAGGAAGAGGAAAAAAGAGTTTGTGCAAGCTTCAGATTGAAAGATCAATACGCTTTAGGCAGAAAAAGCAGTGACTCTAAAGATCTCATGGCTTCAAGCAAAAATTAAGGGATTTCATATTACTCCATGAAGGATCCTTATTAACAAAATATATTTCTTTCTTGCGGGTTCAGTTTTTCCCCAAATGATACGGTGAATTAGCATTCTTAGCGAAGAATCCAGTGCTCCTAATAAGAAGAATTTACCCCAAAGTTCCTAATGAGAAAAACTCGTCAAATGAAGAATGAATAGCTCCTAATGAGGAGAGTTCGCCCCAGAGTTCCTAATGAGAAAAACTCGCCAAATAAAGAATGAAGAGCTCCTAATGAGAAGAGTTCGCCCCAGAGTTCCTAATAAGAAGAACTCTCCAGATGAAGAATGAAGAGATCCTAATGAGAAGAGTTCGCCCCAGAGTTCCTAATGATAAGAACTCGCCCAACAAAAAATGAAGAGATCCCAATAAGAATAGTTCACCTTTAGAAGAATGAGGAGTTCCTAATGAGAAAAGCTTGTTCAACGTCATTACAGAAGGGAAGATCAACGTTTTCAAGAAGGATGAGGAGTTCCTAATGAGAAGAGCTAATTCAGACCTTGCGGTTACCCTTGACAGAATGATTGGTAGGTTCCTAATAAGAACTTGTTCAAGCTTTCTAGAAAGGGGAAAAGAGTGAAAGTTCGTAAAGGGGACCTTGCATCTCAGAGTAACAGCCGGCAAGTACGGGCAAAATTCGTGTCTTTTCAGTCTTTGCCCTATTCCTGCTTTACAGCAATGAGCAAAAAGGGGTAGCTATAATACCCGTATTTTGCCCGGGGTACATATATATTATATTTCCTTATAAATAAAACCGAAAGAAATACTAAATAAATAAATAATATAAAACCCAAAATATAATAAATAGTCTATTCCAAAGTCTATTTTACAACTCCAAGTGTCTTTTTTCAAGCCCATTTACATGATAAAAATACCAAGGCCCAAGTTTTTTATTTTTACAATCTGCCAACTCATTTCCCTCCCAAATTGGATAAAACCAGCATAACAAACACAAAATCCCATTTTTCCGCCATTTTGTCTACGTGGCAGCATGCCATTTGTACAAACCCTTAGCTATGAATCTTGGTTTTCTTCTCTGCTGACGTCATAACTGTGTCATATACGACATCATTTTCCACTTACCTATATAAAGAGGAGAAAGATGATTTTTGTCAGATCATTAAGTGCTAATAATGATAATTAATAAAATAATAATAATAAATTATAAAGAAAGCGAGAGAGTGTACTAAGAGTTAAACTGCAGGCAACGAAGGAGACAGCGGTCATCTGAATTGTCGTCGTAAAGCCGAATCATTGCCGGGGAGATTAAAACTTTGATTTTCATCATCGATGAGGTAAACTGTAACACCTCTTTCCCGGTTTGGTAGAAAATCGGTCGGAGAGTGTTATCAAAAAATATATTCGGAAGTCAGATGCTTAATCGAAGTCAAAAATTCATTCGAAAGTTCAAATATTCTTATTTAAGGCTTAGTGGACCTAATTACCAATTACTGACTCAATGTGGGGTCAATTTCAAACTTTTACAAACTTAGGGACTAAATTGAAAATTTCACGAATTAGCGATCCTAGTCCAAATTCTTTATTACCAACTTGTAATTAATTTTACCAATTATTAAACTGTGAAGTTTCATTACTATCGGATGTCGTTAACCTAATCAATTAGTCCATATAGTTATTAGTGACCAATTTGTAAATTGTCCAAAACTACTCTTTATTCCTTATAGCAGAATTAACTAACACTGTATCGATACCCTAAGGACCGTATCGATACGCTAAGCCTAATTCTAGATTTCCAGATTCAAAGGATTTCAAGCATGTACCAATACAGTTAAGACCATATCGATGCTAGTTGACTGCGTTGACCTCGTACCGATACGTTCTAAGACCATATCAATGCCATTTTTCATCCCAAATTCTAGTGACCAAATCCCGTCCCGATACGCCCAAACTGTATCGATACGCCCTGTTTGTCTAAGGTTGACCAGACCAATCATGCAAGGGCCGTATCAATACTCCCTGACCTGTAATAATAGTTTTTTACTGGTTTTTAATCGAATCAACCTAGCAAACGTTGTCCAAATATTACCAAATTTTACCAGCAATCCAATAAACAATAATTCTAAAAGTATGCAAATTTTTAAAGCATTTCGAATTTGTTTACTGAGATTTTACCATTTAGTGCATTAAGGCCCATTTTAACTAGTTTGCTAAGTCCAAACCACACCAACATGAACATACATCACTATACACTACCAGGCTTATACAAACGTACCAAAATAGGTAATTACAACTTATCTAGTCTTATTGCACCTTACTAGTGTAGCGACGTTTTTTCCTCACCTTTGTTTTTTAGAAATAATTAGGGCGTAATTTTCTTTTAGAAAATCCGTCGATACAAATTATCTCATAAATTACTTTTGAAATCTTAGCTTAAAGGGATTTCTTTTGAAAAGCGTAATCTTTTGAAAATCGATAAAAAAAACTTAGAGTCACCGCCGACCACTTGGATAAGGTAGGCCGGACACCACAAAACCAGAGATTCGTTTTGAAAGGGTTCGGGAGTTGGTTACGTGTGGGAAAAGATTAGCACCCCCATCACGCCCGGAAATCGGTACCAAAATACTTGTTGCTTTTAATCAAATGAAATTGTCAAAATTTGAAAGGAAATTAATTCGATGACCTTAAGTGAAAATTAACCTTAATTGAACGGGCTTTATCAAACTGGTGAATTCAAATTAATTGGACATTTAATTAATATGACGTAATGATTTGGTTAATTTTTAATTTTACCTTGAGTCGGTAAGAATTAATTCAAATATTTGGCCGACATCCTTTAAGCTCGGACTGTTACGACACAAATATCGGGATTAATGAACACCTCTCATTTTATGATTTAAATTAATTAAAATGTAAACTAAATGGGCTAAATGATGACAAATAAAATGAATATCAAACAAAGACTTGAAAATTAAACACACAAAGGCCCACTAAAAGTCCTAACCTAAAAGGCCCACACTATGGAAATTTAATTAGTGATCTAGTTACTAATTAGGTGCTTCTAGTATCAACCCTAAATTAATTAACCCTAAAAGGCTAAGAAACCTAACAAATTATGATTTATCTTGTAACATGATAATTAATTCGATCGATTTTAAACTAGTATTCCAATAAGCCAAGAATACTATTTAAAGTAAATCAAATTAATTAATCATAGTTTTAGTTTAAATGTCATTTAATCTCCATGTTAATTTTATCTTAAAAGTAATTAAGAAGTGTCCAACTAGTTTAATGAACTTAACATTTATCCCAACAAGACAAGGATAAATTTAAATTCACTAAACCAATTTGAACCTTAATCTATCTAAGGCTCTAAGCTAAGCCTAAATTAATCTAATTAATTTAAAAATCATGCCCTATAAGACGGGCACACGACTTAAATTAATTGAATTAATCTCTAAACTAATCTAAAGCTTAACCTAATAAGCCTAAGACTCCAAAAGGCCCAAACACTCAAAAGGCCTAAACCACTAAACTAGGCAACCCAAAACCTAAAGGAAGACAAGGCCCAAACTAGCTAAACATATACATCCAAAACACAAATAAATATATGCACTATATACTCTATAATATATATGTGTATATATATATATATGATATGTTACATATTAAAAACTATATTGCATTATATATATATTATAAAAAACATATAAAACATATGTTACACACTCTAAAAAACTATACATTATATTTTGTATAAAAATTATATTATATATATATATTATAGAAACTGTATGTTATAGATATTATTAAGATTATGTATTAAATGTATGTAAAAGCATCATATGTTATGTTTACTATAAAATTGTACATTAAATGTATTAAAACTATATTATATATTATACATAAGTTATATACCATATAATACCCATATATTGGACACCAAAGCATGCATAAAATCACATATTAAACATGCATTAAACAACCACTAGAAATTTTAACAAATAATCAGAAAACAGCATGTTTAAACATAAACAGCCAGATTAAGAACAAAAATAAGCTAGAATTAAAATGCATGAGATTGGGGCTTATACACTAGAAATTGGACCAAATTGCAAAGAAACCAAATAAAGGGGAAATTTAAAAAGAAAACTAGGATGTAATTGTAATCCAGTGAAAAGTTATAGAGACCCGGGGAGTAAATTAAAAAGACTAAATGGCCTCGGGGGTAATTTTAAAAACGTGGAGGGAGTAAAGTGGTTATTTCAAAAGGTGGAATGGTTTATATAACATAATTAAACCAGGCGGAGGGACTGATAGGGTGATTTACCCATGCGGAGACCCTCCGGGCGTAATTAAAATGGGGCAAAGGGACACATAATGTATTTTTACCAAAATTAAATGGGGATCGAGTATATATTATAATTTTTTATATTTTTTCCTCTTTTGGCATAAAACCTAAACTGGGCTCTCTCTCTGCCCCTTTCTTGTTTTCCAGAACGGAGATGAACACCACCGTGGTGTTCATCCCCAAACTCAATAACCATCGCACTACCCAAAATTCGGCTACGTTCTGCCGTATCAACCACGACTCATCGACGGTCGACGAACCTAAAAAACAAACCAAAACACTTATTTCCACTCTCTAAACCCTGATCTGAGCCTTGTTTTGATAAATACCAAACAAAAACTCATCCTTTTAAAAAACTGAAGCGAAAGATCCCTTTTTTAAGAAAAAAATGAGACAGAGATCACCTCTCCCCTTAAACAGATTCACCTCACGTGGTCCCGGAGGACACCACAAAGCTTATCATCGGAGGGGAAGAGGCTTGAACGGTAAAGGTAAAATTCTAAACCTAATTTCTATATGCATGCTTTAAAAAGAAGAATGATACCTTATAAGGTTGTTTTCTATTGCTTTCTAAAATACCGAATGGGTTTACATGTCTTTTGGGTTTCTTCTTTTATACCCTGAGTATTACATTGTTTAAATAAGATAAAAAAACTAGAGTTCCTATGGCTGCCTCTGTGATATGATATTTTTCTAATATCCTCTGATTTTCTGTCGATTATTGTCTCTGATCCTTTTGATCTTGTTTCTTGCCCGTGAGTTATGACGTTTGGCTATGAAGGAGGGCAATGAGATGGCGGACGATGCTGCCCTTCTTGTCTTTTGGAGCATCGTGGTGGTTAGAGAATGGGAGGGGACCAGAGTAAAAAGCTACTTGGAGAGCAAGGATTACTGGAGGTTGTTGGATCTGCCAGCATGGAGATTAGATCGAACAATCAATTGCCGCACGTGAGAAGTGAATCGGCAAACGCGCGGGTAGGAAGTTAATGAGTCGTGCGTGAACTCCACGCGCGCGTGGGATATCTGAGAGGTTACGCGTGTGCCGCGTGAAGTCTCTGGAACGTTCCTCGTAGATCTCTATCGTCCGATCATAATCCTAGATCTGATGGCCCAGGATTAGCTGCGCAAGGGGAAAATGATGATTAGGATTTAGGTTATTAGGGCTTTGTGTATTTAGGGCCCTATTGGGCCGGAAAGTATGATATATTATGTATTAATTTTTTGGTTTTGATTGTAAATAGACTGTTAAATAAAAGCACTTGGGACTTTTATTTAATTATATTGGGCTTATTTATTTAGTCTTTTAGTTTTCTTTTTGGGTTTAGCTTAATGATAATATAACAAATATAATAATAAGACCTATACGAATCATAATAGTAGATATAATAATAATACGAATGATAGCTAAAGTCAAACATAATAACAATACCAATAAGGAATCAAAAGTATACTTAACTAGTGATAATAATGTTTAAAGGTTTTTCCTTTTTTTCATTTTTCAAATGGATAGCAATAAAAATCATAATAGTAACACGTATATGTATTATGTATTAAAAGCAAATACTAGTCTTTTTGTTGTTTCTTTGTTTTAATAGTATAAAATTAGTGATTACAGCTGCCTCTCTTTGCTTATCTTTGTGAAACAAGAATGAAGCAAAGACCGCAAGCACTAATTTTATCTGACTTCCCTGTCGAACAATTAGTTCTTCCAAAATGGCAACGAACAAATCCAAGTGGCTTGGTTTCCTGAAGCAGCGAAAGCAAATAGGGTAGTGATGGCGTGTCCTCCCGAAGCAGCAATGAACAGGCAAGGTAGGTGACTCATTCCTCTGGAATGGCAGTGAACAAATCTAAATAATTTGTTTTCCCAAAATGGTAGAAAATAGACCAGGTGGTGCTGACACGTCCTTCCAAAACGGTAGTAGACGAGCTGACTAACCTTCAAATGACTCATTCCTCTAAAACGGCAGTGAATGAATCCAAATAACTTGTTTCCCCAAAATGGCAGAAAGTAGACTAGACAAAGACGGCAGTGAACAAGTCAAACACCCTTGAATAGTAGATGAAATTGTTTCCCTAAGCGGAAAAAACGAAACTAGGCGCATACGGCATGTTCCTCCAAAGCGGTAATGAACGATAGTCTAGACGTGTTCTTCCGAAGTGATGGTGAATAAAGCAAATCTTCAAATGAAGGTCATGTTCTTCTTGGGCTTAGGAATAGGCTTTCTCTCATGGCTCTTTAGGTCTGAAATCCTTAGGTGATGGTTTTGAAATTTTTTACTTGGAAACTCCCTCTTAGCTTTTCATTCTACTTTATTCCCTTTTCTTGGAACATCCAATCTATCCTTTGAACCTGTAAAAGATAAATGATTTTGAAGTAAAGAGTTAGCATGCTCCTAACTTAGGGATGTCTAACTAGGTATGATGCATAAGTGAACTCAATTTTCTCGGACACTTTCTTTTCTTTATTCTTCAAATTCACTATTCTTCATTCCTCTTGGGGATGGTGGACCCAATCTCCTACTCGGGTTTGTCCCTTATGCCCCTTTTTCTCGAGTCTCTGATCCTTTTGCTCTAAAGCGCCTTTTTTAGGTTTTCACTTTAGGAAGGCATTTTTTCTTTTCTTTTTTTTCTTTTCTTCTTTTTTGTTTTGTTCTCTTTTTCTCTCTTTTCTTTTCTCCTTTCTTTTCTTTTCCTTTTTCTTCTTTTTTCTTTTCTTTTATTTTCATTTTAGGCGCCCTTATGGGTTTTCACCTATCACTCTTGAAATTTTAACATGAGCGATATTAAAGGGCTTTGGCTTGGTGGATCTTGTCAACTTCTCCTTTAATGATCTTCTGCCTTATCTTTGGTGGGCTCTTCTCTTATCTGGGAGCAACCTGCACTTGATAGATCAAATTACAGTAATGCCAAGAAATCATTTGTTTTTTCACAATCTATGTTAATCTATCCGCTTGATGTTTGTCAAATAGACAATAGATATTAGAATAACACTTTATTAATACTAGAAGGAATATTAGGACAACTTTGAAAAAAATGGCAAACATGAGATGATGTAGATAGTATCAACCGTATGAATGACGAGAACCCATCGACCTAGGTAGATTCCTTGCTAGCCACACTTGGTTGTTACTCATGATGATTTGGGGGCTAAAGCATAGTCTTTTGTCTAAAACCAGGCCTGTCAATCGAATTCCAAGAGTCTTATCCTATCTGGACCGCCTTTTTCGGGTTTTCAATCCAGATCCTCCTTTGGTTTTAAGGCGCCCATATTCGGGTTTTCACCTTAAACCCTTCCTCTTCTTCTTTCAATTTTTTTCTTTCTTTCTTTTTCCTTCTTTTTTTCTTTTTTTTTTCTTCTTTTTTTTTTCAGGCATAATATTTCTTGACAGAGTTCGAGTTATTCTGGTTACTCAATTTTTTCCTACTCATTTCTGCTAAAATTAAAGCTCACCGGATAAAACATTTTTCACGATATAAGGTTCTTCCTAGTTTGGCATCTATTTTCCCCGAAAATCTCTTTGATTTAATATGATTCTTTTAAGCACCAGATCCCCTACTCGAAACTCCCTTGGGCGAACCTTCTTGTTATAAGCCTGCATCATTCTTTTCTGATACATTTGGCTATGACAGATGGCCTTCAACCTTTTTTCCTCAATAAGGTTCAATTGATCAATCCTAGCCTGCATCCATTGGGCTTCATCCAACTTGACCATATTCAAAATTCGAAGCGAAGGGATCTCTACCCGATGGGTAATACTACCTCTGTGCTGTATACCAAAGAATATGGCGTTGCCCCAGTAGAAGTTCTTACAGAGGTTCGATAGGCAAACAGGGCAAATGGTAGCCTTTCGTGCCAGTCCTGAAAGTCTCTGTGGTCTTGGCTATGATCTTTTTGATATTCTTATTTGCTGCTTCTACTGCCCCATTCATCTTTGGGCGATAGGTAGTAGAATTATGGTGCACTATTCTGAACTATTCACATACTTCGGTCACTATCTTATTATTCAAGTTGGAAGCATTGTTGGTGACAATTCTTTCGGCAGACCGAAGTGACATATAATTTCTTTCTTTAGGAACTTGCAAACTATCGCTCTTGTGATACTGGTATATGAGGCGGCTTCCACCTACTTGGTAAAGTAATCTATGGCTACCAAGATAAACCGATGCACATTGGAAGCCTTCGGGTGTATTTGACCAATAATATCCATGCCCCAAGTGGCAAAAGGCCACGAGGAATTCATGGTGTGAAGTGGAACTGGTGGGGAGTGTATCTTATCGGTGTATATCTGACATTTATGTTACTTCTTGGAATAGCTAATGCAATCTCCCTCCTTGGTTGACCAGAAGTATCTGTATCTCATGATCTTCCTCGCCATTGAGAATCCACTGGTGTGGGTCCTGCATAACCCTCCGTAGACTTTGGCTAATATAGCTTTAGCTTCTCGGGTGTCGACGCATCTTAATAGCACTTGATCTTTGCTTCTTTTGTACAAAATCTCTCCACCAAGGACGTATCTTGATGCTAGCCTTCGGATAGTTCTTTTATCATTATCATCAGCCTCTTTCGGGTAAGTCTGGAACTTAATGTATTGGAAGATATCATGGTACCATGGTTTACCATCTTCTTCCTTCTCTAAACTATAACAATGAGCTGGTACCTCGAAAGTTCGTATTTCAACTGACCTTATCTCAACCTCTGAGTTTAAATAAAAAACGACAGCCAAGGTTGCCAGGGCATCGGCTATCTGATTATCCTCTCTTGGTAAGTAAGCAAAACTGATTCTTTCAAAGTTCCTGACCAATTCTTGAATCAGTTTGTAGTACTTGATCAATTTCGGATCTCTAGTTTCCCACTCCTTCCGAAGCTGGTAGATCACCAAGGACAAATCTCTGAAAACCTGAAGTACTCGGACTCTCCTTTCTATGGCCGCACGAAGTCTCATGATGCAATCCTCATATTCGACTATGTTTTTGGTACGGAAGAATTCCAATATACTGGTAAATGGCTAGTGAACCTTGTCAGGAGAAATTAATACTGCGACTATTTCGTGGCTCAATGCGTTAGATGCTCTGTCAAAGTAAAGCTTCTAAGCTCTTCCTTCAGTGATGGGTTCCTCCCCGAGCACAGTACTGATTAAATCTTCATTTTGGAAGTTTAAGTCCAATGGCTCGTAGTCGTCTACAGTGTGACTGGCCAAAAGATCTACCACTACACTCCCTTTTACCGCCTTTTGGCTCGCGTAAACAATATCGAACTCTGACAGCAGCATTTTCCAATGAGCCATTTTCCCGGTAAGCGTTGGTGCCTCCATAAAAAATTTTAATGTATCCCATCGGGAGATTAAGTGGGTGGTGTGACACAACATGTATTGCCTGAGCCGCTTTGTAGCCCATACCAAGGCACAATATGGCTTTTGGATTACGGGGTATCGTGTTTCACACTCGGTAAATTTCTTGCTTAAGTAATAAATCGTCTTTTCTTTTTTACAGGAGTCATCATGTTGGCCTAATATACAACCCATCAAATTTTCAAACACGGTCAAATATAGGATTAATGACCTATCTGGTATCGGTGCTACCAAAATGAGAGCGCTGGTTAAATTCTTAATTTTTTCTAGCGCTTCTTGACAATCTTCGTCCTAGGTTCCCAGGTTATTCTTTCGAAGAAATCTGAAGACTGGATAATATTTTTTAGTTAACTGGGAAATAAACCGAGAGATGTAATTCAACTTTCCTAAAAATCCCTGGACTTCCTTTTGTGTCTGAGGTGGCGGGAGCTCCTGGATTGCTTTCACCTTATCAGGGTCGATCTCAATTCCCTTTCAGCTTACAACGAAGCCCAATAGTTTCTCGGATGTGACTGCAAAGGTACATTTGGCCGGGTTGAGCTTCAACTGATACTTTCTTAATCTCCGGAAGAGTTTTCGCAAATTTTAAATGTGCTCCTTAGTATACCTCGATTTGACTATCATGTCATCCACGTATACCTCGATTTATTTGTGCATCATGTCATGAAACAAGGTCATCATGGCTCTTTGGTAGGTTACCCCAGCGTTCTTCAGTCCGAAGGGCATTACCTTATAGTAGAACGTCCCTCATAGTCACAAAAGTGGTTTTTTCCATGTCCTCGGGATGTATTTTGATCTGATTGTATCTCGAAAAGCCATCCATGAACGAAAACCAAGCATTTCCTATTGTGTTGTCAATCAATGTGTCAATGTGAGGCAAAGGAAACCTGTCTTTGGGGCTCACTTTGTTAAGGTCCTTATAATCTATGAACATGCGGACCTTCTCGTCCTTTTTTGTACCAGCACTATGTTGGCTACCCACTCTGGGTACTTGGAAACCTTTAAGAATCATGCCTCGAACTGTTTTTGTACTTCTTCTCTAATTTTTAGCAGCATGTCCGTCCTTATTCTTCGAAGCTTTTGCTGGACAGGCTTGCATTTTGGCTTGATAGGGAGCTTGTGCACCATAATATCCGTGTTCAAACCTGGCATATCTTGATATGTCCACGCGAACACATCCTTGAATTCTATAATTAATTCCACCAACTCTTCCCTAACTTCTGATGATAACGTGCTGTCGATTCTCACTTCTTTCTTTTATTTGTCAATCCCTAGATTCAGGATCTCTATCTTTTCCTGATATGGAAGACTTTGCTTTTCTTCACTCTCCAACATCCCCAACAACTCCTCCAGGACCTCATCATCCTCCTTGTCGATTTTTTTGAGCATGTGGGTCGCTCGAAATCTACCTTGGGATTAGGTTCTGAATCATTCACACAATTTTCGTTAAGGGGCCTGCACAATTTTAAAAGTGTGCATTGGGGAATAGAAAGGAATGGCTTGTGAATAAATAAATAATAAATAAGTAAGTAAATGAATAAATGATAAATGAAATGAATGCTATGTTTAACAATTTGAGAAAGTGATATAGAAAAAGGATTATTTTATTGAAAGCAGATAGATAATGACATAGTGGCCCTTTTACAAAAGACGCACGTTATGTTTGGGCCCAAAAGCAACGTGGTGGTTTAGGGCATTACTTTGATCCAAGTCTAACAGCGACAGGCATGTCTTCATAGGCCCAATTGGTGAGTTATTCACCCGGGAAACATGGGCGAATCTTGGCCAAAGGCTGTATAACCTTGTCGTCCTTTCAAATCACATTTACGTCCATTCCTTCCAAAGCTTCACAGACCAATTCTTCACATAGATGTTTCTCCCCTTCTCGAATTGCTTCCTAGGCATCCCGTTTAGGATTCCTAAGTCCACCCAATTTGAAGATGCCTTTGAAATTAGTGTAGGTTGTAGGGGCCCATAGGATGTCTTCCCCTCTGAGCCGAGCCTTATTTTGCTCTTTTCTCTTTCTCCATTCTTGTCTCTTTTGTAGAAAATTCAGCCTATAGCTGAGTCCAAACCGATCGACCTTATGGATCACACTAATGGGCCGAAGGCGTCCTTGTAGACTTTTTTCCCAAACCTTTCACTTTTCTTGCCCCTCTTCCTAGGGTCTCAAATACTACCATTTTGGTGCATTTTGATAGTTTGGGGCATGGAAATTGGCTCCCTTCAGTGACAAAGGTTGCATTGATAAATTCTAATGCCCTAAAAGCACATTCTATTGCCTTTTATCGGTATAAATATATGGTGTGTCCGAAGTCACCGAAGTGATGATGTCTTGCTCGACATTCACTGTTACCAACTTCCCCTTGATAACAAACTTCAATTTTTGGTGCAGCGAAGATGGGACAGCGCCGGCTGAATATATCCACGGCCTTCCTAGCAGACAATTGTAAGATGGCTGGATATCCATAACCATGAAATAAACCATATATTCGGTAGGGCCGACGAGCAGGGGTACTTCTATCTTCCCGACTATATCTCGTTGGATACCATCGAAGGTGTGCACTGTGTTATGACAGGGATTCATATGTAAACTGTTGATTGGTAACCATTGTAGAGTGGCCAAGGGCATGACGTTCAAGGCGGAGCCATTGTCAATTAGCACTCTCGGTAACACATAGCCCTTACAGTAAGTGGTAATGTTTAGGGTCTTGGTGGACCCCTACCTTCCCCTAGTATTCTGTCATCACTGAAAGTGATGAAATTATCGGCAGTGATATGTCCGATGATCTGATCCAACTTCTCAACTGAGATATCGTTCGGGACAAAGTCTAATTTAAGACTTTCAACAGCTGTCCCGGTACTTTTCTAAGTTTAGCAGAAGATCTAATACCGAGATCTGAACTGGCTACTTCTGTAGTTGTTCTACAACGTTATATTTACTGTGTTTCAAAAATCTCAAGAATTCTTGAGCTTAGGTTTCCGTAACTGGTTCCCTAATCCTTGAAGGCGGATCCTCTCTGAACATCTTCTCAGGTTTAACCCCAAATTTTTTGCCTTTTCTTTCTTGCTCTTCTGGTGCATTTTGGTCCTTCAGAGCGCAGCATTGATCACTTCTTGTGAGAAGGCCTACATCTTTTACTTCTTCGTTGTTTGGCTCCAAAAGGCCTTCATGAACATGCTTCGTTTCCACTCTCATCACCTCTCCTTCTTGCGAACTAGAGGAACCTGGTATCGTAACGCTCGTCGTGTAATTCCATAGGACCATATGCATATCCTTGAAAGGGAAAGACTTTAAAGTAGCAATTATAATCTTGGGGTTCACCTTTGGCGTGCTTGCCTCGCCAGGCTGGAGATAGAGGACAAATGGTCTCTTCGCATTGTACTTGGCATTTTGATCCTCCAATACGCAGACTTCAAATTCCCTTTTCCCTTATTCCTTCTCAAAAAACTCGATCTCCTTATTATTCATCATATGTTGAACTAATTGGTGGAACTCTTCACAATTCTGAATCTCATGATCCCTTAACTGATGGTATTCACAGTACGGGCCATAACCCTTTTTCACGATTACCATTCCTCGGTCAACGAGACAGTCCATATACAACTGCTGAAAGACCCATCTCAACGGGGATCGTAACTCATACACTCTTACTTTGGCTTTTCGAGAAAAATTCTTTTTCAATAATATTTATACCTTGCCCTTTGTGGTTCGATAGGGGTTATTGGCCCTTGTTGGCTTCCTCTAACTGTAAGACTCTGGTCTGAATTAAATTATGCGCAAACTTTTTAAAGGCTACGCAATTCTCAATTGAATGCCCTGGGACGTCAGCATGGTACTCACAGTGTACCTTGGGGTCGTACCACGCCGGGTAAGAGGGATTGTAAGGCGTGACATGGTAAGGCCGAACTAGATCTGCCTTATACAACTGCGAGTAGAGTTCTTTGTAAGACATCGGTATATGAGTGAAAGACCGATTCTCATTCTCCTTCTTGGGGCCCATATCTTCATTCTTGCTGAAGCCTCGAGCACTCCCCGTTGTTGCCTGGGGTTGGGAGATAGTGAGGTTCTTGACGGCCTCATAAGTATTTGTGTTGTTTACTTCATTGTCTCTCTTCTTGTAGATCTTTCGTGCTGACTCCCCGCTATCAATTCTTCCACTTTTAATAACAGCCTCAATGCGTTCACCGGTCATTACCATTTTTGCGAAATTGCTGATGGGGTTGCTGATCAATCGATCGTAGAATATCCCCTTCAGTGTGTCCACGAACATTGGTGTGATTTCATTTTCAGAAAGTGGTGGTTGAACTTGGGCTGCTATATTGCACCATCGCTGGGCGTATTCCCGGAGGCTTTCATTACGTCTTTGCTCTATTCCTTGTAACAAAAGACAATTAGGAACCATATCAGCTATATGTTTGTACTGGTCATTAAAAGCCTTGGCCAGATCCTTCCATGACTTGATTTGAGCTTGAGTGAGCTGATTATACCATCTTGAAGCAGATCCTGCTAAACTATCCTGAAAATAGTAGATTAAAAGCTTTTCATTATCCGTGTACCCTGCCACATTCTGGAAAAACATGGTTAGATGGGTAGTGGGACAAGTTGTTCCATCAATTTTTTCAAAGTTCGGAGTCTTAAATTTGTATGGAATTTCCATATTCGGGACTAAGCTGAGTTCTCTCGCGTTTAGCCTATAAGGTTCTTCTTCGTCTTTCTTTACCTGAAACTTCTCCTCGAAGTCCTTCCGAGTTTCCTCTAACTATTTTGAGAATTTCACCTTTACTTGGTTAAATTTCTCCAATTCATCGAAATCTAGGATACTGTCCCCAATATTTTCGGTGTTTCTGAATGTAATGCCTGGTTGAGCTGGGGCGGAGGCGCCGGCCTGATGAGATGAGGAAACTCCTTGCGGAGGGTTTGGTGAGTTAGTAAAAAGAAGGTTCTTGAAAACCAAGGCATATGAGCAATCCCTTAAGTCTTGAGTTGGGTTCTCGATGGTCTTCTTTCCTCTCAAATTAGACTTTATCAGCTGAGAAATCTTCTTTATCGTGTCTTGTTGGGACTTGATGATGGTGTCCCTTAGTTCCTGTTGAGCTCGTTCCAACTGGCCTCTGAATTCGGCCTCCAACTTGGCAAAGCCCTTTTCTATTTGCCTTGCTCGTAAGCGAGTACGGCAGGGTTGTGGAATGATTGTAATATAAAGAACCAAAATGATATCTTTCTGAAATAAAAACCCTTTTAATTAATCGATGGTAATTAGTCAAGCTGTAAACAAAGGTACTGACTAAAAGATTATTATCATTCAAACAAAGAATATAGATGAAACAAAAAACAATGCATGAATGCAAGGAGCAACACTGAGTTTAGTAAATAACATCATTAAACGAATTTCATTAATGAAAGCGTAGTCTGGTTACAATAACTTAAAGAAACCTCACTACACATATGGCTTCAAGGTGGTATCGAAATTAATAATCTCCCTTAGGATCCATGCAATCCTTTATCCTTCTTCGGATTCATCGTCTACACAATCATGAAGTTCGACGACGTCTTCTACTATAAACTGTATCTTCTGAGCAACCTCTTGCATCTGAGCGGTCAACCATGCCAACCCTTACTCCTGCCTCCAAATTGTGTATGCGACAAAGTGCAGTTGCTCCAAACTCGGTGTCGGGCGTACTTGAGTTGCTCCCCTAAGGCTGGCCACATAATCTTTGAGCTGTTGGACCTCAGCTTCCAATTCTTTGACACGTGTCATTAGAGCTTGGTTTTTCGAGTTGCTAGCCCTTAACTTGCTAGTTGAGCCCTTGTGCTTGAAAAATGACTTTTTCAAACATTTCACCTTATCTTTCAATGCCTAATTTTGGTGTTGTTCCTTCTCAATCTGCCTAGAATGGGAGGTTTTTAGATTCTTCATTTCTTGGGTCAAAGCGAGCACTTGATCCTTGTACTCTTAATACATTCTCTTATAGTTCTCAGCTCGTGCCTTTTCTTCCTTAAGTCGGAGTTCTAACCCCTCACTTGGTCTACCTTCTGCTATTCTCTTACTCTTGTTTAGCCTCTTAAGTTTCTGAATATCTTATTTCTCCAATTTGAGCTCGAGTTCCAACTCATCCTTTTTCCTTTGTAGACCCTTAATTATTCCTTCAAACTGCGTTTTCTCTAGTTCGAAGTCAAAATTTTCTTGGTAGGCCTTCTCCTCAAGCTTGAGGTATTTCTCTTGTTCTTTTTCCAGTTGCTTCCTCATTAACTCGGCTTCGATAGGAAGTGTGGACAATCCATCTTCCATAGATCTTCCTCCATCAGAATTTAACTGAGTGATGTTGTCGTTAACACGATTAAACCACCATGCATCGTATTTAGGAGTGACCATGTACGGAGCATTTACGATCTTAACCCGTCTTGCATTATTCCAGGTTGAAGAAGCGTTGTATACCATCATTTGGTAGCCCTTCTCCTTCGCGTAATCTATGTTGAACTCATTCAAACCCTTGGTGGCTGGCACAAACTGTTTGGAACCATACTGTCTCAAAACTAGAACATGCACATAAGCGGTATGCCCCCAAAGGCCAAGTAGTGGTACCCATGAATGCTCTCCACATCTATAGAGAATGTTCTTTGCCAACAGCCACGATGCTCTCCAAACTATATCCTCCTCTTTTAGATTCCGAATGACACTTTGCCATACCTCCTTAGACCTTTAGGTTGGTCAATCATTCTTTCGTAGTAACTCCTTTAGGGGCGAGAACTTGCCGTCGTAAAGGGGCCTAGAGAAACTGGGATTGGTCCAAATCTGGTTGTAGAACCAAACAGTCAGAAGTTGTGGGCATCCTCGAAAGTACCCTCCACCATTCTCCCGATAAAACCTCAAAGATCAAAAAGTTTCAGCCAAGATTACGGGCATCGGGTTAGTCCCACTACTCAAACGATCAAAAAGATCTAAAACTGACGGATCAATGAGTCACAATGCTCGAGGAAAGAGTACCAATCCATAAATCAAAAATGCAAAGAGATTGTGCTGGACTCGGCCCACAGGGTGTACAGAGGTCAAGGCCAAAATCCCTTCCCACTTAAGGTACTCCTTACTGTTCCAAGTAGTGACCTGCTGCTCGACCCAAGATAGCAACATGTCTGAGAGCTTCTTTAGCTTACCCCGAAAGGATTTGTTCTTACTTGTCTTAGAATACACCCAATCTATGTCAATCTTTTTGCAATTTATAAGGTTTATGTATTCTTCGATTGTCGTGGTTAGATCAAAATTACCAATCGTAAAGCAACTATAGGTAAAGTTCCAGAAACCCACTAAGGCTTGCAATAATGCTTGATCAACTGGAATCTCTAGCAAATACGCGATGTCACCATACTCTTCCCTGAAATTGCTCTTTGTTTCAAAGTCCCGATTGTTCCAAACTAACTTCAGATTAGACACATCATTAAACCATGTGTTCATGAATGTCGTGGCTGACATGGCTGATCTGAACCCAATGGTAATATTGTCTCCCTCATGTAACTGCTCCCCTTCCGACCATACCTGAACATTAGAATTCTTTTTGTCATTGATGTGGACTAAGTCTCCCATCGATCCAGTCTTTAACTTCAAATTATTTTTAACTCAGTGTGCTCTTCTTGACATGATTAAATATGCAAAACAAGAGATAAAAAGAAAAGGAAAGAGAAAAAGTGTTAGTCAAGTGATGGTCAATAAATTGAACAACGAGAGGCAGGTAAACACAAAACGAAATAAGCACAAGTATGCAAATAAGGAAATAAACCTAACCATATGATTTCTAGTTCACTAAGGTTATTCGCATGGCTCTAACGGGGTGGGCTTCTTAGATTCTCACACATGGGTCCGATTCTAGACATGGGTACCCGAACCTATCTTATTACCTACTAAGGCAACAAGAACCCCAATTCTGGCCCATTACAAGCTTGCGAATTGGTTTCGGTTCGAGGGAAAGCACGACCTAGTAACGTGGAGGGCTGCTCATGAGTCAAAAGGCGTGGATTTCGGAAGTGAATTACCGACCCGTAGGGTGCTACTCACGTGTGTATGTGGCATTTCACTCTCACTTAAGGGATAGCTCGGGTATAGAGCTTGATGAACATGGTGCAGCACATGTCGGTGATTCCTTAGAAATTAAATGGAAAATTAATTTGAAGACCACCAATTATCAAAGCCTGTACAATCGTAGTTACATTTTCAAAAAAGGATCAACCTTACTAGAATCGATTAAAATTCTGACAATTTTCCGTCATTAAAATGAAAAATATTTCTTGGCCTAACTCTCTTTTGTTATGTAAAAAAATGAGGTCCCTGGCGGAGTCGCCATGCTGTAGCGACATTTTTCCTTTCCTTTTTTAGAAATAATTAGGGCGTAGTTTTCTTTTAGAAAATTCGTCGATACGAATTATCCTATAAATCACTTTTGAAATCTTAGCTTAAAGGGAATTCTTTTGAAAAGCGTAATATTTTGCTTTTAATCAGAGATTCATTTTGAAAGGGTTTGGGAGTTGGTTACGTGTGGGGAAGGATTAGCACTCACATCACGCCCGGAAATCGGTACCAAAATACTTATTGCTTTTAATCAAAGGAAATTGTCAGAATTTGAAAGGAATTTAATTCGGTGACCTTAACTGAAAATTAACCTTAATTGAATGGGCTTTATCAAACTGGTGGATTCAAATTAATTGGAAATTTAATTAATAAGGTTGACGATACATCGAACCATAGACTAAACCGACATCATATAAACCTGACTATCGTGTTAGTTTATGGTTCGAATCCCGCATGTTACCTTTATGCATAAAGCAAGCAATTAAGATATAATGTAATGATTTGGTTAAGTTTTAATTTTACCTTGAGTCAGTAATGATTAATTCAAATATTTGACCGACATCCTTTAAGCTCGGACTTTTACGACACAAATATCAAAATTAATGAACATCTCCCGTTTTATGATTTAAATTAATTAACATGTAAACTAAATGGGTCAAATGATGACAAATAAAATGAATGTCAAACAAAGACTTGAAAATTAAACACACAAAGGCCCACTAAAAGCCCTAACCTAAAAGGCCCACATTATAGAAAATCCAATTAGTGACTTAATTATTAGGTGCTTCTAGATCAACCCTAAATTAATTAACCCTAAAAGGCTAAGAAACCTAACAAATTATGATTTATCTTGTAACAATAATTATGATGATTAAACTTGAAACTTGAAAGTCAATCAAATAAAATCTTTTTAATTAAATTTTTATCATAAAATTTTATCTTAAAAAACGTTCAATTAATTTAATGAATTCAACATTCACCCGAATGAGCCAAAGGCAAGTTTAAATTCACTAAACTAATTCGAACTCTAATCTAACTAAGGCTCTAAAGCACGAAACCTAAATTAATCTAATTAATTTAAAATCGAGCCCCTATGAGATGGGCACACAACTTAAATTAATTGAATTAATCTCTAAACTAATCTAAAGCTTAGCCTAATAGCCTAGACTCTAAAAGGCCCAAACACTCAAAAGGCCTAAACCACTAAACTAGGCAACCCAAAACCTAAAGGAAGACAAGGCCCAAACTAGCTAAACATATACATCCAAAACACAAATAAATATATGCACTATATACTCTATAATATATATGTATATATATGATATGTTACATATTTAAAACTATATTACATTATATATTATAAAAAAACGTATAAAACATATATTACACACTCTAAAAAACTATACATTATATTTTGTATAAAAATTATATTATATATATTATAGAAACTATATATTATAGATATTATTAAGATTATGTATTAAATGTATGTAAAAACATCATATGTTATGTTTATTATAAAATTGTACATTAAATGTATTAAAACTATATTATATATTATACATAAGCTATATACCATATAATACCCATATAAAGGACACCAAAACAAGCATAAAATCACATATTAAACATGCATTGAACAACCATTAAACATTTCAACAATAAATCAAAAAACAGCAGGTTTAAACATAAACAATAAACAGCCAGATTAAAGAACAAAAATAAGCTAGAATTAAAATGCATGAGATTGGGGCTTATACACTGGAAATTGGACCAAATTGCAAAGAAACCAAACAAAGGGGGAAATTTAAAGAGAAAATTGGGATGTAATTGTAATCCAATGAAAAGTCACAAGGACCCGGGAGTAAATTAAAAAGACAAAATGGCCTCGGGGTAATTTTAAAAACGTGGAGGGACTAAAGTGGTTATTTCAAAAGGCGGAATGGCTTATATAACGTAATTAAACCAGGCGAAAGGACCGATAGGGTGATTTACCCATGCGGAGACCCTCCGGGCATAATTAAAATAGGGCGAAGGGACTCATAATGTATTTTTACCAAAATTAAATAGGGATCGAGTATATATTATAATGTTTTATATTTTTTTCCTCTTTTGGCATAAATCCTAAACCATGCTCTCTTTTTGCTCCTTTCTTTTTTTAGAACTATGAACAACACGTGGTGTGTTCATCCCCAAACCCAGTAACCACCGTACTACCCAAAATCAAGCTACGTTCTACCACACATCACCTCACTCACCGAAAACCTAAAAAGCAAACCCAAAACATTCTTTTCTTCCCCTTAAACCCCGATCTAAGCCTTGTTTTGATAAATACCAAAAAGGAAATGCCTCATTTTAAAAAAAAATAAAGCGAAAGATCCCTCCTTTTTAAAAAAAACGAGATAGAGATCACCTCTCCCCTTAAACTGATTCACCTCACGTGGTCCCGAAGGACACCACAAAGCTTATCATCAGAGGGGAATAGGCTTTAACGGCAGAGATAAAATTCTAAACCTAATTTCTATATTCATGCTTTGAAAAGAGTAAAAATACCTTAGAAGGTTGTTCTCTATTTTTCTAAAATCTCGAATGGGTTTACATGTCTTTTGGGTTTTTCCTTTTATACCCTGAGTATTACATTTTTAAATAAGATAAAAAAAAGAAACTTGAGTTCTTATTGGCTTGCCTCTGTGATATGATATTTTTTATATCCTTTGATTTTCTGCCGATTATTGTCTTTGATCCTTTTGATCTTGTTTCTTGCCCGTGAGCCATGACGTTTGGCTATAGAAGAGGCAGTCAGATGGCGGATGGAACTGACCTTCTTGTCTCCTTGGAGCGTCGTGGCGGTTAGAGAAGGGAAGGGACCAGAGTGAGAAGCTGCTTGGAGAGCAAGGATTACTGGAGGTCGTTGGATATGCCAGCATGGAGATGAGATCGGACGATCAATCGCCGCGCGTGAGAAGTGAAGCGACAGACGCGCGAGTGGGAAGTTAATGAGTCGTGCGTGAACTCCACGCGCGCGTGGGATATCTGAGAGGTCGCGCGTGTGGCGCATGAAAGTCTCTAGAATGTTCTACGTGGATCTCAGATGTCCGATCATAATCCTAGATCTAATGGCCTAGGATTAGCTGCACAAGGGAAAAGGGATAATTAGGGTTTATGTTATTAGGGCTTTTTGTATTTAGGGCCCTATTAGGCCGAAAAGTATGATATATTATGTATTATTTTTTTGGTTTTTGCTGTAAATGGATTGTTAAATAAAAGAACTTGGGCTTTTTATTTAATTATATTGGGCTTATTTATTTAGTCTTTTAGTTTTCTTTTTGGGTTTAGCTTAATGATGATAATACTAATAATAACAAACAAATATAATAATATAATATAATAAAATAATAATAAGACCTATACGAATCATAATGGTAGATATAATAATAATAATTTTTCAAATGATAGCTAAAGTCAAACATAATAACAATACCAATAAAAGACTTATTTTCAAAAAAATATATACTTAACTAGTGATAATAATGTTTAAAGGTTTTTCCTTTTTTCATTTTTAAATGGATAGCAATAAAAATCATAATAGTAACATGTATATGTATTATGTAATAAAAAAAATATCATAATACTAATAGTGGATTCCCCTTACAAAACATATATCAAAATAAATAGACACAAAATAGGTATAGGCCGTAGCTCTGAATAGTATCTCTTAACAAATTCATCCTTATCTCCCCACATAGTATGTGCTAAAAATTGATCGCTAGAGGTGCCCAAAACCAGCTCTAGTCGAATAAAAGAAAATATTAAGAAAACTAAACAAATCACTAGAGGTGCCCAAAACTGGCTCTAGTTAAAACATGTTAAAAGAACCCAATGAAGTAATTTGAAAACCTCTTGTTCACATAGAATCCTAAAAATCAACTTGCACACAATTTCACACACACTCACAAGCATTATAGTTTGATTCCGAGTAACTCCTAAGTTGTCCGAAAAAATGAAAAGTCAATCATACTTGTTCCACGGTTCGAAGGATTAAAATCAAGTTCGAAGCTAAGTTTGTGAAAATTGAAGTCTTGGTGTATAATTATTAGCTCGCATTGCTTGAGGACAAGCAATAGTTCGAGTTTGGCTCATATTAGTTGCATTATTAGCCATTCATGCATGTTTGCATTGTTTCCTTGGTGGTCAAGCTTGATTTCATATTTTGCTCAGTTTTGTGGAAAAATGGTGCTGTCTGTAGTTGTTTTTACGTGTGTAGAATTAGTTGCCAGAGCAAGGCTGGAACCAGTTGCCAGGGCAGTCCAAGAAGGATATGTCGAACCAGTTTCCAGGGTAGTGCAGGAAGGATATGTCGAGCTAGTTTCCAAGGCAATTGTCGACAAGAATGGATAAGATGATGTGGCAGCTGAAATTGATGACTGGATATACCCAACATGAAGAGGTCAAAGAAAGATTAAATCCAAAGAATAAACTAGAAGATCTAGGAGGAATTTAAATATAATAAAGAATTATATTCTTTAAAGTATTTAATTCCAACTTGACTTCCTCCTCAAGAAAGACTTTCACCTAGCCATCTTCTATTTAAAGAACCCCAAGCCGTCAACTCCATATGTGCGATTAGAGGAGAGAAATCGACAAGAGGCTTCAACATCGTCATCTTTTTCCTTCTTGTTCGATTAGGTTTATGTTAAGAGAACTTTATTTTGTGTTTCTTTTGAACCTAGCCATGAACTAAATCTATTTGTCTAGGGTTATTGTGTTTTGTGGTTGTGAGAAATGGTTGGATTTTGTTTAGGTAATAGAGTTTGCACTTTCAATTCAAGGTTTACTCATTCTTGGTTTTTATTATTGTTTGCGAGCGAATTGGGAGAGGATCTCGTAAATCTATCTATTTATCTAATATCGGGAGAGTTAGATTCAAGAAACGAATGAGTATGGTCTTTATTCAATCTAACGATCGTGAAGACTAATCTGCCTTAGGAATAAGTTTAGGATTTCAACAGCTAAGAGAAGCGCGATATTAGTTGTTGTTCACCTTTGATTCATGCGGGGATGTATTATCAAGGCATGCACAATTAGCTAGAGTTTCGACTTAGGGATAAGAAGAAACCATTGAAGAACGCTCTTCCGAACCTTGAAGTTTGCTACCCAGTCGCCCAACAATTGCCCAGGCAACTGTTCTACTAGTTGCCAAGGCAACCTATCTGTGCCAGTTGCCACGGTAACTGAGTTGCCGCTGCACTCTTTTACCAAGATGATCGATTCGACTATCACTTCTCAACTCACGATAACCTGGCCTACTCTCTCTCATTTGATTACATCTTCTTTTACTTTATTGCTCTCTAGTTTAGTTGTTAGTTAAAACTCCTACAATCACCTACTTGTGTTTTTACTTTTAAAGTACAAGAGATTAGATTCTTGAAGTGGCACCAATCCCTGTGGAGACGATATCTTTTATACTATAACTTGAGACGTGTACACTTGCACAATTGCGGAGCACTCAATACGCGCAACAGTCTTTTCACCAACCTCGTACTGGATATCTTTTCTCTTCAGATCAGCATAGGACTTCTGTCGGTCGAAGGCAGCCTTAAGCCGATCACAAATAATGATTGTCCTTTCTTCGGTTTCTCGAAGTAAGTCAAGACCTAGCATCTTACCTTCATCGAGTTTGGTCCAGCAAAGAGAAGTTCTACACCTCCTTCCATATAGAGCTTCATACGGAGCCATTTGGATCGAAGCTTGGTAACTGTTATTGTAAGCAAATTCAACCAAGGGTAGGGATTTCTCCCACATATCCCTAAAGTCGATAACATAGGCTCGGAGCATATCTTCCAGAATCTACAAGGAAGAATCGAAATTTATATGGCTTACTTATACTCACGAATCGAAGGAAGAAATAAGGTTACCTGAATAAACCTTTCGGATTGACCATCGGTCTGAGGATGGAAAACAGTGCTTAGGTGTACTCGAGCTCCCAAAGCCTCTTGCAGGGTTCTCTAAAACTGAGATGCAAACCATGGATCACGATCGAAATGATAGATACTGGAACTCCGTGAAAACAGATAACTTCGAGGATGTATAGCTCGGCGAGCTTAGGCAAACTGAGGTCTATTCTCACTGGAAGAAAATGGGCTGACTTAGTGAATCGGTCCACAATAACCCAAATAGTGCTATTCCTCTTTGGAGTCACAAGCAGACCACATACGAAGTCCATCGTGATACGCTCTCATTTCCACTGTGGAAGCTCGATAGGCTGTAGAAGACCAGTAGGCACCTTGTGCTCGACTTTGACTCGTTGGCTAGTCAAACACCTAGTCACAAAGTCCGTGATCTCATTCTTCTTACAAGACCACCAATATAGCTCTTTTAGATCCTTGTACATCTTAATAGCTCCCGGATGAACTGAGAAAGAGCTAGAATGAGCTTTACTTAGAATCTGATTCTGAAGATCATCATCACCAGGCACACAGATACGGTTACGTAAACATAACAAGCCTTTGAAATTCATAGCAAAGTCAGGATCTGTGTTATCTTTAACTTTAGCAATGAGAGGTCGCAATTCCTCATCGTTTTCTTGGAGTGTTTTGATTCGGGATACAATGGTTGATTGAACTCTCAGTTCGGCCAATAACTTGCCATGCTTCTTGAGTCAAAATGAGTGTTCAAACGTCTCGCAGAGGGAGTAGGTTTCCTATTAAGGGCAACAGCTACAACATTGGCTTTACCAGAATGGTAATCAATAACTAAGTCGTAATCTTTTAGAAGTTCCATCCACCTACGCTGACGGAGATTTAACTCTTTCTAAGTCAAAAAATACTTTAAACTTTTGTGATCAGTGTACAAATAACACTTTTCACTATAGAGATAGTGTCTTTAAATCTTCAAGGAAAAAACAACCGCAGCTAATTCTAGATCATGTGTCTGATAGTTCAGCTCATGTGATTTGAGCTGACGTAAGGCGTAGGCAATGACCTTTCCTTTTTGCATCAATACACAGCCTAATCCCAGTTGGGATGCATCACTGTACACAACAAAGTCTTTACCCGACTCAGGTTGCACCAAAACAGGAGCATGAGTAAGGACTTGCTTAAGCTAATCAAAACTTCTTTGCTGATCTACTGTCCACACAAAAGAAATATCCTTATAGAGAAGCTTCGTTAAGGGTACAACAATCAGTGAGAACCCTTTAATGAATCTACGGTAGTAGCCTGCAAGGCACAAAAAACTATGAACTTCTCCAACATTCTTCGGAGGAATCCAATCAAGGATTACTTGAATTTTCTTTAGGTCAACTTGGATTCCCGCAGAAGAGATCACATGGCCTAGGAAGGATACTTCAAATAGCCATAGTTCATATTTGCTGAACTTGGCATATAGTTTCTTTTTCTGGAGAGTCTGAAGCACGATTCAGAGATGTTCTTCATGAGCAGTGGTCTTTTGAATAGATCAAAATATCATCTATGAACACCACCGCAAACTTATCTAGATAAGGTCAGAACATACGGATCATCAAGTCCATGAAGGTTGTAGGTACATTCATAAGCCAAAATGGCATTACTAGGAATTTATAGTGGCCAAATCTAGTTCAGAAGACAGTCTTTGGAATGTCAGACTCCTTCACTTGCATTTAATAGTATTCATATCACAAATCTATCTTAGAGAAGACAGAATCATCTTTCAATTGATCAAAGAGATCATCGATCTTTAGTAACGGAAACTTGTTCTTGATTGTCACCTTGTTCAACTGACGATAGTTAATGCATAAGCGCCTTGATCCATCTTTCTTCTTTACAAACAAAACCGGTGCTCCCCAAGGTGAGGAACTCGGTCGGATAAACCCTTTATCCAAAAGGTCTTAGATTTCGGCCTTTAGTTCTCCTAACTCCACTAGGGTCATTCTATACGGAGTAATAGAAATTAGAGTAGTCCTAGGTTACACTTTTATCCCGAATTCCACTTCTTGAGTGGGAGGGGGTCTTAGAAGCTCATCGGGGAACACGTTAAAAAACTCTTTCACATAGGCACATTCTCGAGCTTTGGATCTTCTTTAGACTCTATGGCACACATAAGAGTCTTCTTAGGCTCGGGTTCAGATTTCATCAAGGTTATACTCTCTCTACCGAGTCCACGGAGATAGAATTTCTTCTTATAACAGTCCATCCACGCTTGGTGTTCAGCGAGCCAATCGAGGCCTAGGGTGAGGTCGAACTCATGAAAGGGCAGGGCCATCAAATTGGCCAGAAATGGGATCCCTTGGACCCTTAAAGGACAAGCTTTACAAACCCATCGAATAACCACACTATCTCCTAACAGATTAGAAACAACCATTTCGTAAGCAACAGGTTCAGATTATAAAGCATACTTAGTAATCAATGGTTAACTAATGAAAGAGTGCGTAGAGCCCAGATCTATTAAAGCATAAACATGATCAGAATATAATTCCACCATACATGCAATCACATTAGGATCATCCTCCTGCTCACGACCCTAAACATGGTACATCTAGGTTGAAGTCTAAGGGTCATGACTAGCCGAAGGGGCATTGGTGTTGCGATGTCTCCCCGTTGATTCAGACTGCATCTATTTTGCTCTCCTTCCCTTACTGGGATTATTTTGAAAAGCCACGGTAATAGGGGCATTTGGATTCTATGGACACTGTCTGATGAAGTGGCCAAATTCACTGCAAAGATAGCACGATCTAAATTGTCTATGGCACTGCCCTAGGTGCCTCTTCTAGCAGAAATTACACAAAGGAATTTGGGAACCTTCTCGGAACCACCCGTATTATCCACTGAAGTTGTACAAGTAAGAGACATTTCTGAAGACTGGAACTGTGGCACGTAACTAGATCGTGGCAACTGCTAAAATGTGGCAGACTTCTGGTCCTACCATCTTTCTTTCTTCTGAGACATTAAAGGCTTGGAATCATCTCATAATCTTTTGTCAGATCGGGCTTGGTTTCCCTTTCTTCTCTCATAAGCCTTTTGAGAGGCTTCGGTAGCAATCACCCGATTGACTAGGGTCTGAAAGTCGTCTATCTCCAAAGCAATAAAGATAGGATGCAATTCGTAACATAGGTCATCTATGAATATTTAATACTTCTCCTTCTCTGTACGGATGATCTCGGTACCATATCTTGCATATCTACAAAATTTGTGGATGTACTACTCCACGGGTCTTCCTCTTTGTCTCAGATGGAGAAATTTTGTACGCCTTTCAGCGGTATAATGGTCACTAATGTACTTTTTGCGAAACTCTTAAAGGAACAAGTCCCATGAAATCATGTGCTCAAGCACGGTAAGTGTCACAGTGTCCCACAAACTCTGTGCTTCTTCAGCGATCAAAGCCAAGGCACACTCTAGCTTGTGCTCCTCAAGGCACTTCATTTGTTTGTTCAGCACTTTCAGAGTATTCTCCAGCCAGTATTCTGCGATCTCGGGACTATCCAAGTCTTGGAAGTGAAGGTATAAAGTGGATATTGTTTGAGCTTGTCGATAGGGGCTCAAGAAATAGACTGAGTTACCTTAGCAGGCTGAGAGAGTGGTTCTTGTCAGAGGGACACAACCACCTATTTGATCATGTCGGGCATCGGCAGTAAATACTCTTGTTGGGCCGGAGGCATTGGCGGAGGATGAGGTGAGTCATTCTGCCCCACTTGTTCAGGCCTTGCTTCGGGCCTTAGATTACTCCCTGAGTCGATGAGGAACCAATATTAGGTTCATTCACAGCACATCTATCAATAGGCGCAGACATATTCGGATCTAATTATACAAAAAATTGAATTGTGTAAGTTGCAAGTCACAGATATCATAAACAAATAACTCCTAGGTGGCATAAGTACATATGAACTCGTAACGAGCTTCAGTTTAGTCCTAGAATCGACTAAACCTAGGCTCTAATACCACAACTGTAACACCCCCTTCCCGGTCTGATAGAGAACCGGGTCGAAAAGCGTTATAGGAAAACATATTTAGAAGTTAGACGCTTAATCAGAATCGGAAATTCATTCAGAAGTTCAAATATTCTTATTTAAGGCTTATTGGACCTAATTACCAATTACTGACTCAATATGGGGTCAATTTCAAACTTTTACAAACTTAGGGACTAAATTGCATATTTCACAAATTAGCGGTCTTAATCCAAATTCTTTATTACCAACTTGTAACTAAACTTACTGATTATTAATCTGTGAAGTTTCATTACTATCGGATGTCGTTAACCTAATTAATAAGTCTGTATAGTTATTAGTGACCAATTTGTAAACTATCCAAAACTTCTCTTTATTCCTTATAACAGAATTAACTAACACCGTATCGATACCCTAAGGGCCGTATCGATACGCTAAGCCTAATTCTAGATTTCCATATTCAAAGGATGTCAAGCATGAACCGATACAACTAAGATCGTATCGATACCAGCTGACTGCGTTGACTCCGTATCGATACGCTCTAAGACCATATCGATACCATTTTTCATCCCAAATTCTAGTGACCAACTCACATACCGATACGCCCAAACCGTATCCATATGCCCTGTTTGACTAAGGTTGACCAGACCAATTATGCAAGGGTCGTATCGATACTCCTTGACCTGTAATGATAGATTTTTACTAGTTTTTAATCGAATCAACCTAGCAAACGTTGTCCAAATTTTACCAGCAATCCAATAAACAATAATTCTAATAGTATGCAAATTTTTAAAGCATTTAGAATTCGTTTACTAGTATTTTACCATTTAGTGCATTAAGGCCCATTTTAACTAGTTTGCTAAGTCCAAACCACACAAACATGCACATACATCACCTAGACACTACCAGGCTTATAAAAACGTACCAAAATAGGTCATTACAACTTATCTAGTCTTATGCCACCTTACTAGGAGTTCGGAAACAAAAGTAAACATACATATGCTTGTAGAGTGAGTGACTTGCGACCGCAAAATGCACGATCGATGTCCGAAAAACTTTAGAATCCTAAAATGCATGAGACACACATATGTTAGGCTTACATAGCCTAGTGAGGTAGTCATAACAAACGTAAAGCAATTAAATGACATGAATGACATACTATGGACATGAATAACATAACATCATTCTCAAATATCATAATTACACTATTAATCACATACGTCTCATGCTTAAGTCATTTATCATACTTTCACATAATCATAGCAAAACTTAACACATATTAATTCCCTTGGTCATACAACAACATATACATTTAATCCGAAATCATATTTCCGCATAACAATTATCAATCATATAAACATATCATTCCCCTTGGACAATGTAATAAATGGATGCGCGGATTCCCCTTTACACCACACATATATCATAAACTAAGTCGTAGCCACATATAACAGAAAATAGGTCATAGCCACATATAACGGAAAATAGGCCGTAGCCTTGAGTCGTAGCTCTGGATAGTATCCCTTACATAATCCATCCTTATCTCCCTCACATATAGGTCGTAGCCCTAGACTGTAGTCCAATCTCTTACTTATACGAGCTCAAATAACCCTATGGCATGCCAATTGTATCCAAAACTCACAAATGTCCAAGGTTACACATATTTCATCATATAACTTACCTTTATGCCCGTAGGTCATATTATATCGAAATTAGAATTGAGACTTAGCTCCTTATAACGGGTCATATCATATACGTACCATATCATAACATATTCATAGCATATTCGTATCGGATTCACATATAGCATATTCATATCGGATTCACATATAGCACATTTCAAACATAGTACATGAACTTACCCATATCAATCGTATCGAAGACTTACAATACTAGCCGCTAGCATCCATACATGTTTGCTCTATGTGAGCCTTTAAACAAAATGCAATTATAACGTAAACGAATGCAACAGGATGGCTCATCGCCTATCTCTTGACACTACTACACTCATCTTGATTACGAGGTTCTCGGATTACAATTTCGTTGTGCCTAGCTTCCCTTAGAGTTGACAAGAGATCTTTCTCCACTATTTGAGCGAGTTGTGGGCTTTCAAACGGTATATCGAAGTTGAACAGAGGGCAAGGATGGAACTGAGGTGCTTGCTTATCTTGAGCTTGAAGACAAAAATAGAGGTGTGAGCTTGTTGGAAGACAAGAGTGAGTTTTGAAGTTCGAGAGGTCAAAGGCAAAAGATGAAAGCTTTCTTTTTCTCATTCATTTTAAGGGAGCCAACCTTAATTATTAACTCACCTACTTAACAACCAATAAGAAGCTTACCTTCCCTTAAGGGTTTGCTAAGCCCAATTTACAATCCTTTCAAATGTCATCCCTTATGGCTATAGGATAATCAATTGCTCTTTTGATCTGAGGGAACCCACGTGAAGGGGTGGTAATAAGCAAGTGAATCACCACCTACTCCTTTTTTCTACAATTTAGGCTTTAAACAGATTCAAAATAAGGGACCCGTATCGATACACTCATGACCATATCAATACGCCCTCGCTAAAATAGGTAAGTTAGTTATTGGAAGTTAGAACGTATCGATACTAGCTTGACCGTATCGGTACGCCTAGCTCAGAATTTGCAATTTGGCTATGAATTTCATACAAGGAATACTTAAACTATTCAAATGGGACCAATATGTGATTTCATTATAAAGGAAGGGTACAAAGGTTATCTATTACAACATTTTGTACATCGAATTCAAAATTTCCCGTCATCGGAACTAAATTTTGACTAGGCCGATTTTAGGGATGTGACATAAAATCCTTTCTCAATCTCATTACCTGCAAAATAAACATGAAAAAAAGTTAGTTTCGAAGCCAAAATAATGAAAAAACAATGAAGAAAAGTAGAGATGGCAGCCAGAATTATCGTTTGAGTGGCTGATGATGCTTTAAACACGACGAAGTAAAAAATGAGAGGCTGGAATGGGTGGTTAGATTTTGGTCGGGGAGGAAGGGTGGTTCTGATGAACCGAGAGTAGATCTAGGTACTTAGGGTTAAAAATTCAAAATTTTATGGCGGTTTAGGGTTTTAGCATTGCGGTGCGCGATGGTCGAAAATTACTTCACGGCTGTCGGAGTGAGGTTAGAGATGACTGGTGTTCGTCTGTTGCGGCCGGAGAATAAGTAATAGTGGTCGGAGTTTGGTGGATGAAGATCAAACGGCAGTATGGACGACAGATTTTGGTCGGTTTTCATCCGGTTCTTGATGAACTCGGATGAACGCCATGCTAAAAAGGGGTTGTTTGATCCATTTTGCTGGGTTTATCTGGGTAATAGGGTGTTTGTTACAGGGGTTTTAGAGAGAGGGAGACCGGTAGAGAGAGCAAAATCCAAAAAAAATGAAAAAAAAAAGAAAATGGGTAATCTAATAATGCCTTTATATAGGCATGGGATCTAGGCATGTAGGCTCGCGAACCCCCGCGCTCGGCCCGCGCATCCCCGACGCAGCCTGCGCCCTTCTTCCTTTAGTTTTGTAATCTGGCACTTCATTTTCGATATATTTCAATTTAGTCACTTATTCCTTGTAAATTGATTCTACAATTTTGATAATAATTCAATTTGGTCCTAAATTTGCTTTGTTAATATTTTGATTAATGTTTGATTAATGCATGGTTTTAAATATGGCATATAGTACATTGTTAGATAATTAAATTCACTTAGTTATAATTGTTAGAGCCTTAGATACTAAGTCCTTTAATTAGGAGTTAAGTAATTAAAATAGGTGAGATCATTGTAGTAAATAAATGAGTATTGAAAGGGAAACTTTTAAGTTCTAATTTGAATAGTGTCTCATTGTAATGAGATGTTATTCAATGGAGCTTTTAAGTAGAATATTTGATACTCATTTTAATTTAGAACATGAAATTAACTTAGTTAATTAAATTAAAGCCTTAAGTATGATTATAACTTATATAAATAGATTCACCAATTAAATTAGGAATATTGTGCAATTTAGAGTTTAAATATGAGTAGTGCTCAAGCAATTGGGTGTTATTCCCTAAATTCAATAATATTCGTACTTTTTAAACAATTCAATTAATTAGAGCCTTCTAAATTAGAACTTAAAATTGACAAGACAATAACCGGACATGCATTCAAACCTTTTATGTTGGGATATATTTTTTGAATATGAATCGAGATGCCTAAAGTAACTGGGTGCTTCTAATTTCATATTCGTTTCAAAAATATATTTTCTTATAAAAGGACATTTCCATTTGGAATTTAAATCCATTTAATGATTATGGTTAAATTAAATTCAAATTATTATCCGAAATATCAAAATGCAATGTAAAATTAAAAAGGTACCGATAACGGGCACTCGTGGGGGTGCTAATCCTTCCCCACACATAACCGACTCTCGAACTCAAATTTTAAAGAAACGAATCTTTGGTTGTTTTTAGGGTGTTCGGTCTACCAAAGTGACTGGTGGCGACTCTAAAATTTTTTTAAAAGATTAAATGAAAGAAAAATCAAATTTTCACAGTTAATTAAATGAAAACTGATTTAATAAGGAAGCTAAATTTTCAAGATAAAATGAATAAAAAGATCAAAACCTTATTTATAAAATAAATCGTCAGGCTATTTTTATAGCACGATCAAAAAATGATCGCGACAATTAATTATTCTAAATTAATCATGTCTTGGACTAAAAAAAGAATAATTATATCAAACTCAATGTCTATCTATCTGCTGCATTGTGTCAAAAACTTGAAGCGAAATTTCTATATCTTATTGCAACTTAAATTAACTTTTTCATGCCTAATTATCAGAAGAAATTTTTTTTAACTTAAATTAGATTCAATGAACTTATAAATTTATCGGTGGATTAAGTCTACTGTCTACCTTTCATGTTTCTAAAATAAAATAAAACTTATAGATTGAGTAAATTACGATTATTTTTTTTAATTTTATAATTACTAATTAAGAAGCTGACAAATTTTTTATTTTAAAAAAAATAAATAAATGAGATACGTAACGTTCTTTAATTCTTGTGAGATAAAAAAACTCCATCAATATATATACTAAATAATAATTTCAATATACAAAATAATCAAATCGACTCTTAAATCTCTCAACCATAGCTTTTTGTTTTTTTCTTTTCTTTCTTTGTTTAATCGACAGCGATATCAATTTTTGTCATGGTTGTTGACCGCCGGTGATTTATATTTATTTGTTTTCGTTTATTTATCTTATTTTTTTCTTCTTCGCATATTTTGTTGTGCTTTCTTCTGTCTCTGTAGCACGTTTTTTTGTTTTTATAGCATGTCTCTGCCTTATGGCACGTTTCTATGATTACTTTTGCAGGTTTTTGGTATTCGTACGGTGACCCTCACATCGTTTGTTTCTGATTTGTGTTTGTCGGTGGCCATGTAGAGTTTGATCTCCTTTTAGGTTGTTTGTTGATGTAATCTATAGCGATTTATCGTTTTTCGTGAAAGGTTGTTGCCGATTTTAAAGATTTATTCTAGTTCATGTTTTGACATCTCCCCATGGACCTACAATGGACTGTAGAGATTTTCTTTGGTGCAAAGAGGAAGTGTATGATCTGACTGGTGCAACGCTTATTTTTTTAGATTTATAATTTTTTTGTTGTTTTTTAGATGTTCTAAAACTTCTATTATGTTTATATTCTAATTTTGTTTTATTTATTAATAAAGTTGTCTGGTTAATATGTCAATATATATTAATATTAAAAAAAATGCAGTTGAATTCCTTTTAAAGAGAATATATACTTTTAGAAGAAATCTTGGTATATTTATATTTTAGATAAGATCACATTATAATAATTTTGTATCTCAAAAATTATTCTTTAAATATATGGGAGATACAAATTTAAGATGTATCTAATATGCGAGATTAACATCACTTAATCCAACTTCCCTCCTTTTTTGTGTTTGGACATAATGCATATATATTAATGGGGTTGGGGAAAAACCTAAATTACTTAGTGCCTAACCCTTATTTAAATACCTAACCACTAGGTGAAAATTTAGGGAGCAAATAAGAACTTAAAATTTAATTATAGAACTGCTCATGAATCGTGTTTAGTCAATTCAAATTAAAATTAGTTTTTTTAATATTCATCTTTATAGAAGTCTATTCAATTACTTCATACAATTATTAAGTCAAAAAATTTACTTCATACAATTATCTTTGAGATTTGATATTTAATAAATTAAGAGTTCGAATTTCAACCTTAACTTTTTTTTCCTCTAAACTTAAATTTCCTCTGTACAAAAAAAGGATTATAATAATACAAATGGCCTTTGAATTTGATAACTTTGGTCAAATTAACTATTATTTTTTTATTATTTTGACCCTGAACTAACAAGTTACTAAGTCATTTATTTTTTTATGAGAGCACCCGCAACCAGGGGCGGAGCTGCATGGGTTGAGAATAGGCAATTACCCTACCCTTCAAGATTTTTTTCCACTTTTGTATCTCTATATAATTTTTTTAATTTGATTTATTTATGAATTTGTCCCCACTTTCAAACATTTATGTTTTGTCCGCAACCCCAAATCTTGGTTCCGTCCGTGCTCACGGTCAAAGGATTAGTCACTGCTATCGACAGTAGACTCTTTAACTCAAACGAAAAAAAAATCATGAGTCAATTTGATCGTATTTATTTAGTTCAAAGATTATTTTATGTTTTAAACCTATAAAAAATTAAGCATCGGTTTGCATTAGAATTTGATGTAATATATTCCATAATGATCTATGCAACTTCTATCCCTCGGAATTGCTTCTTGTTCCTTCCTTTCATCGCGAAAATAGTTATCATAAAGTAAGATTTCACATCTCGAATCAAAAAGGATGAACCACAATTATTTTAAATTAATACAATATATTCTAAGACAATCTTAGACTTTGAAATATTACATGAATTAGTACGAGACAAGACGTCAACTTTTCAATTCCATGTTTGTGCTAAGGAATTGTATTCGAATACTATTATTATTATCTTTGAAATTTATAATATAGAATTTTAAATATGTTATCCATCCACGTATACCAAGATTTGATGCGGATGAGCCCTTAAATTATCATTTTCACCCTTACATCTAGTGTATGTTTTTGTCCCACATTAAAATTTAAATTTATGGTTAGGACTTAAGATTTACGGTTAGGGTTTAAATAATTTAAAATAAGGCGTAAAGTTTAAAATTTAAAATTAAAGTATAATATTTAATTTTTAATATTTTTTAGTGATGAAACATAAAAAAATACACCGAAAAAGTAAGAATTTTTGTCCTCAAATTATCTTCTCATTGCACTTAATAAAGGTGTAGAATCTTTTTTCCTCATCATATTGATTATTGAAAAAATTAATTAGACACGTGCTTCATAATTTCAATTTGCCGACATGTTTATTGATATCATTGTACTACTTGTTTAACGATCTGGTTATCTAGCTAGATAAAGAGTTTTGCGTTTTGAGTTAATATGGAATAAAGCGACATTTGTTCCCTGAACTTAGTAATTTCTCTTAATTTAGTCCCTAATTGTCTTTTGTCCATATGAATTTTGGTTTTTTTTTAATTTGGTCTTTCAACTTAGGGTTTTAGTCATTTAGATAATGTGGCACTCTGATATTATCTCATGTCATTGTTTGAACATTTCATATATATATATATATATTGTATAATGACATGACAGAACCTTATAGTGTCGCATCATCAAAAGAATTAAAAATACAAATTCATGAATCCAATTAAGAAGAGTTAACAAATTACAAAAATAATATTGAACCAAAGAAATTGAAGGACCAAATTGAGATGAATTATAAAATATAAAGGTACTAAATGTTATTTTACCATAAATTTGGCTAGCATGGACCTAAGTGTTAGTAAAAAGACGTATACTCTGATTTATAAAAAGTGTATAGATATATATGAGTGGTGGATCTAAAACTTTTAAAATAGAATTTCAAATAAAATTTTGTCGGATAGACATGCAAATTTTTATTTTTCCTTTATAGACACTAAATTAAATTTTCTTAATAAAAATTTGACACTAAAAAATATTTCCCAAATAGGAGTGCGATTGCTTTCCTCCAAAATATTGATAAAATTAATTTTGATTCTTCAAGAAAATATAATTAAATTTTGACAAAATTATCAATAACTTGTTGGTTTAGTAGGATGAGGCAATAGATTCCTAAGCAAGGTCAAAAGTTCAAATCCTGGCGTTGTGAAGAAAGTAATTGGATTAGGAGAGTCGCCCTATAATAAACTTATGTAGTACCTGATTCGAGCTAATCGGTCAACAAATTAGATAGTAATGATTAAAAAATTAATAAAACTAAATCCGACTGGAGACGGTTATAGAAGGAAGAATAAATGGGATTGAGGGGCAAAGTGGAGTTTAGAAAGAGTGAATAATCTTGTTAGAGAAGTAAGGCATGTAAAAAGTGGGGGACATATTGGGTGGTCTGCAACTAGGCATACATTAACAAACACACAATCTGATGATGTGTCCTTGTCTATGTCTTCATTTCTATTCTTATGAAAACCATTCTCCGCTCTTCATTTACCTCCCTAAATATCATCCATTGTCTCATAATAATTGCTTACTCCTCTTTAATTAATCACCATGCGTTGTTGTTTTATCTAAATACCATTTTCAGTCTTGAATTTAAATCAAAAGATCAATTATAATTGATTCGAAAAAGATTAATTATAATAATTTATGAGAAAATATTTCATGCACCGATGGTGGAAATATTTTGTTTTCACAAGCGTCTTAATTTTAAGGGTTAAGGATCTAATTTAAGATTCATAGTTTAAGAGTTTAGGTTTAGAAGTTTAGAATTTATGGTCTACGGTTAGAATTTATGGTTGGGATTTAGAGTTTAGAGGTTAGGGTTTAGGTTTTAGGGTAATATGTTAGGGATTTAGGTTTTTACCTATGACCCTTAAATTTGAACCCCTAAACTCTAAATTCAAACCACAATCCCTAAATTCTAAACAAATAAACCTAAACTACAAACCCTAAATTAAATCCATAACCCCTAAAATTAAGATGCTTGTTGAAACAAAATGTCTCTACCGTCAGTGCATGGTATAATTACCCATAATTTATATCTGATGCTTATAAAAACAAGGTATAATGTCAAAAATGTCTCCTAATGTATGATTCGATAGTCACTTTGGCTCATATTCTTTTTTAAAACACTTTAATCCTCGATGGTTCATTTTGGGTCAAGATGACCCATATGCGGATAAAAACTATTAGTCAATTAACGATAAACAATTTGAAATGACTTAACAGATGATACATCATTAGAAAAATAGTTTTATAAAATTATTTTTAATTGATGTGTTATTCTGTCAAGTTAATACATTTGTCTATATGACATGACTATGTTAGTGTGCAATGTTATGTAGATTTGTCACGTCATTTCAAATCATTCACCATTAGTTAGCTATCAGTTTTCATCTGCTTAAGGAATATTTTACCCTAAAATGAAACATTAAAAGTTAAATTACTTCGAAAAATATAAAAAATCAAATTAACTATCTAGTCAAACGAGAAACATTTTCTGGCATTACACCTAAAAAAAATCAAGACTCATATAACCATGGACATAACTGTTACATAGGTGGAAAAAATATTTTGTACTCATGTTTTGGATCCGTCCCTACATATAACTATAGGATATTGAAAATAAAATAAATCCTTATAAATATTAATATTCGGCATGCTATTCATTATCATTCATAACCAGATTCGTTAACCTATACCTTTCCTTTTGATTAATGATATAATTGGCTCCAAACTCCCCTAGAATTAACACTTAATCTCCTCTCTCATCTCTCTCTTTAAACAAAACCATTTTTTCTCGGCCACCTTAGCATCAAGATTTTATGCTTCCGGCGACATCAAGCTTAAAACAACAATGGGATTTGATGATATTTACAACACTGAACTTGGCCTTGGTCTAAGTCTAGGTCTAGGTTGCCTTGTTAAGCAAGAAAAGTTCTCTCATCGGCGAAAGAGGAAGAAATCGTGGATGAGAAACGACCTTTCCTGCCCATCTCTGACGTTAGGTCCATCCGATGATGCTCGTAAAGCACACACCAACAACGAGTCGGTCGATTTGCAGCGGCAAGCGTCTTCAGTCGCCGTGGTGTCTTCGTTTTCAAATTATAGTGTCAAGAAAGACAGAGATTTCGGCGGTGGCGCGGAGGTAGAATTTGAGATTTTTTCTTCAAGGGTGGGTGGTGAAGATAATGATGAAGGCAGCCATAGAAAGAAACTTAGGCTTAGCAAACGACAGTCTGCCATTTTAGAAGATAGCTTCAAACACCACTCCACTCTCAATCCTGTATAGTATTTATCTTTATTCTATTCAAAGTTTATATATATATATATGTATGTATGAATACAACTATTCAATGCTTCTTTCTTTCTTGTGTTAAACAGAAAAAGAAGCAAGCTTTAGCAGATCAGTTGAATCTCCGGCCACGGCAAGTGGAAGTATGGTTCCAGAATAGGAGAGCCAGGTGACTTTTTTTTTCAATTTTACCTATAGAAACTTTAATATAATAGTCGAGTCTTTTACATTTATGAGATAATATAACATAATATAGCACAACACGATAATCGATTACCGGATTTAACATTTTTTTTTTTTTTTGATACAGGACGAAGCTGAAACAGACCGAAGTCGATTGCGAGTTGCTGAAAAAGAGTTGTGAAACATTAACAGAAGAGAACAAGAGGTTGCACAAGGAGCTACAAGTGCTTAAATCATGGAAACCAACAGCTTCCTATTGTATGCCGGCGGCGGCCACCCTCACCATGTGCCCTTCCTGCGAGAGAGTCGCCACGAAATCTCACTTGTTCAATCTCTTGTCGTCTCACCCTTCTGCCGCCTGCAGCTAAGGCAACTGGTTCAGGCCATCAAAACACTGCTGCAACTTTGTTCATGGCTTACGTGTATATACATATATATATACATATATATATATATATACAACATTTCATCTTTATTGATTAACATATTATATACCTTGGTAAAAAAATATTATATACAAAATTAGATATTTGTATATACTTAGCAAAACCTGAGAAGGTTACTCGTCCAAGAAAATCTGACAAGGTATTGGTGTTCTATCATGTGTCTGAAATTTTAGTTAATTAATTACTATGATTAAAAAATATCTGATTAAACCTTTCAACTTAAACCTATATTTTACAATTTTTCGGTTCAAGTGTGAAGTAATTCATGGTTATTTCTTTTATTGTTTTGAGTTTTAGAGATAAATCACTAAACAAATAGATGTGTTTATATATGAAATGAAACAATACAGAGGTCAACTCATAGATAGGCATGAATGGAAAATTTTATGTGAAAGGAGCGTATCGTTAAAAATTATTGTAAAAAAATTATGCTAAAAATTTAAAAATATAAAATTATATTATCAATAAAAATATTTAAATTATATAAAATTTAAAGTTTTCAAAGAATACAATACACTTCAACACCTCTTATCCACCCGACTTTTCAAATTATTTGTTGGAAAAAGAATCTAAAACCATTTGAAATTTCATGATAAAGATCTTTAAGATCATATTGGAATGTTCTCACGCCCTTTTTGCATTATTTAATATAACATTGTGAAAGAATAAATGTAATGACGGCATTCAAAAAAAATAATATAACATTGTGAAAGAATATATGTAATGACGGCATTCGATATATAAATTAACATGTTGTAATTCAATTTGAGAATATTTAAAAAAATTATGCCGAATTCATTCAACGGTCTTAGTGAAAATGGAGTTGCTATTAGTTTTAGGAGATCTGAATACGAACAGTTTATATGCACGGTGTGTGTATGTTTTTAAAGAGTTAAAATTAAAGAGTGGATATTATTAGGCTTAAGGGTTCAATAAGGCCCTAAACTTTTGCAAAAAAATAATTAAGCCCCTAAACTTTTTTTGCACTCAATTAAGCCCTCAAACTCACGAAAAAAATCAAATGTGTCCCTTTGACCAACGTTGACCGTTAATTTTAACGTTTTTTAATTTCTTTTAATATGTGTCGCAATAAGATAACGCCACTTGTTGTTTCTAGTTTTTTTTTTAATTTTTAAAAAATATATAAAAAAATAGGAAAAAATATCTTTTTATGTGAAAATGAGTACCGCTACAAGCTTCATTAAAAACCTCCGCCTAAATGGAGGAAAAGAGTAGATACTTACAAAAGAAACAAGTAATTACTCAACCAAAGCACAACGTTTGTAACAAACCAAACAAAGAACACAAAATATTAAGACCCACTACAATCCGCATGAAGCAACGAAATTATTCCAGGTGGCAGCTGAGCATAAACCATCTCACCAACGTCTCTTCCCCGTGCTAGACGAGCCAGACCATCGGCCACACCATTCCTAGCTCGACAAATATGCAAAATTCGCACCTCCCACTCTCGGTTGAGAACCTCATGTAATCTACTAACAAACGCATCCCCTAGTAACATTAGCGATTCACCTTTAAGAATCTGAACAACGTCCAGACTATCAATCTCCAACTCAACACGACGATAACCGAGCCACCAAGCATGGCTAAGAATATCGTAAGCTGCCCATAACTTTGCGATAAGAACCCGAGCAAATACCTGGACTTCTCGCAAATTCAAAGAGCCAAACACCGCCCTCATCTCGAAGTACTCCTCCCACCGTAGCTCTATGATTCAGACTACCAACCGCTCCATCTGCATTGGCCCTAATTTATCTCACGGTCGGTGCCTTCCATAACGACATGCTCTCACCATTACTTCATCTCGATGCCACTGCAGCTAGCGATGCCACAACCTGCGATGTCACAACACCACCCTGTACAATCTCCATAGTCCGCGGTTGATTACCACAAACACCCTGATTTTGAGCACCACACAAATTATTCCACATCCTACGGATATATCTTACAATATCACCAAAACCATCATGCCCCTCATTAAACACAATACCACAACGGCGTTTCCATAACGCCCAACAAGTAATGGCAAATAAGCCACTCCAATTTGTATATGTTGCATGAGACGATGCACTACCCATTGTATTTGCACGTAGCCATAACACAACTTCACCCGAGAAAAATTCCAATTGCAAGTCGAGCCTCACCAATTGTATCCACGCTAATTTAGCACGAGAACAATTTCGTAAGACATGATCCAAGTCATTCTCGCCACTGAAACAAATCAAACAACAACCATCCATGATAATATGTCTACGACGTCGCTCCACATTTGTGAGCACCTTAACCATAAAACATAACCACATAAAGGTTCGCACTTGTTGTGGCACATTTAGCCGCCATATAGTTTGCCACATACCATCACCATTAGTTGTGCGAGGTAGGTATAGGCAGACAACATGATAATGCTACGTTGTTCAGTCCATCTCCATACAGGTTGATCCTGGCCAAACATCGCTTGAGTGGCAGCACGCACGCTAAACGCAACAAGGAATAACGTGAATGCAAGGTCTGTAAATGAGCCCATTCATAATTTCTAGAAAGCGAAAACATCGTAGCGATAGGAACAAGAGCCGGTGTTGAGGTCAGCAAGTAAAAATTCACCAAAGGAAAAATCTCGTCGAGCCATAGATCCCACCAAAAATCTATTTTTCAACCATCCCAAATTTGCCAACATACACTCATACGGATATCCTCCAAAAAATTATTTAAGCCTTACCACAACCGAAAGGAGTTAGGTCGTTTTATTTCACTAGGTACAATCTCATTCCACTTATACTTCTCCTTAAGGATCCGAACCCAAAGTTTATCCGCAAAAGTCACTAATTGAAACCCAATTTTCATCAACAAAGCATTATTGTGCCGAGATAAATCTTTGAAACCCAAGCCGCCCATATCAAGTGGTAATTGAACATCTTCTCACTTAACAAGAGCAATAGCTGACTTTTTATTAGTTGCCCCCCACACAAACCGTCTAATTAATCTCTCCATCGCATCACATATCTCTTTCGGTAACCATGTTGTTTGCATCACATAAGTAGGAAGCGCTTGTAAAACAGCCTTCGCAAGCGTAATCCCACCTGTTAGGGATAAAGTATTAGCCGCCCAACCTGATAACCGACGATATATTCTTTCAAGTAAAAATGGATAAGTAGCTTCTGCAAAGTATAATTCTTGGAGAAATAGACTTGCATCTTTGAAACACTCACATGGTGGCCAGAGCATGCACAAAATAGACTTGCATCAAGAGTAGCCTCCGTAAATAAAACCAAATCATCTACAAAGAATAAATGAGAAAGCTCAATACCATTACAAACCAATCTAATCGGTTTCCACGAGTCATTTCTAAAAGCTCTCTTGTTAGCATGTGACAGTCACTTCATACACAGCAAAAAGATATACGGAGAGAGGGGATCCCCTTGTCAAATTCCTCGCGATGGAACAAAGCTATCCATCACCTCACCATTCTAAATAATCTATGTTGAAATGGAACCAACACACTTCATAATCCACCATATGAAATGATTCGGCAAACCCTATTCCTGTAGAGTCTCTTGAATAAAACTCCACTTTAAGCGATCATAGGCATTCTCCAGATCCACTTTTATCGCATTCCATAGCTTCGCATCATGTTTTCTACTCATTGTATGGATCACCTATTGAGCCAAAATAATATTATCAGTGATTTGTCTGCCCGAAAGAAAGCTATTCTGTGTTTACGCTACTCATCCCAGCAAATGCGGCTTTAGCCTATTAACCAAAATCTTCTTAATAACTTTATACATCACCGTACAAAGACTAATCGGTCTAAACTGCCGAAGGTTTTTAGGCTTTGCTACCTTAGGGATAAGAACAAGAAGAGATCGATTAGCAGCTTCAATTAATTCCCTTTTCTCAAAGAAGTCACACACAAAACGAAATATTAAGTCTCCAACCTTCACCCAATTCTTTTGAAAGAAACCTACCTGAAACCTATCAATCCCAGGGGCTTTTGAGGGATCCATACTAAAAACTACCCCCACACTTCTTCCATAGAAATCGGACGTAAAAGGTCTCTTTGATGCTAGTCTGAAATATGCACAAGCCCACCATTGAGCGCATCCAAGCTTGCTTGTCGCGGCACAGAATTGAACAAATTTATGAAGAAATCGACTGCCCTATCTCTTAATACTCCCACATCCGAGCACCAAACCCCATTATCATCCTTAAGGCTCCTAATAGTGTTCTGGCGCCTTCTATTCAAAGTGGACAAATGAAAAAAAAATTGTATTGCAATCCCCTTACGTAATCTACTTACTATGGGATTTTTGAAACCATAAGCTCTCCTCTTGCGCCAGCACCTTATTAAGCTCTTTTTTTCATATTCGCCTCAAGCTCAATCAGAAAAGGATTGCAACCCCGATTCAAAAACATCTCCACCCCTCGTATTCGGCCAACAGTCATGCCTTTTGCCACCCAATGTGACCAAAAACATTATTGTTCCATTGCTTAGTAGCCTCTTGAAACTCAGTTAAATTATCAAAAATAGGAACTATACTATCTTAATACTCCACCAAATGTCGCTCAAAATCCTGATGGTCATTCCATCCTGCCACAATGTGAAACAGTCAAGATCCTTATGACTTTGCTCCCAACTCTGTGGACATGAGAAGTGATCTATGGTCCAACCCCAACTTCGGCAAGTGAATCACCTCTGTCATGGCAAATACCTCATACCATCGATTATTACAAAGGCAACGATCCAATCTCTAACTAAGATCTCCCTTTTCCTAGGTGGAACGCGGCCCATTAAAACCCATATCAAGTAGCCCAGACTGGAAGAGAAAATCAAAAAACTTCAGGCACACTCCCGTTCTACGCTGAGAACCACATATTCGTTCATCCACACTACAAATATCATAAAAATCTCCTTCCAAAACCCACGGCCAACTAGTCCTTGGATCAAGAGTGCAGAGTTAATCCTACACAAGACTCCAACGACAATGCTCTAGGCTTGCACACACAAATGAGATGAAGAAAGTGCAATTAAAACTATTATCCACACAGACCCCATGAAAAAACTGATTCAATACGGTGACGATATCAATATAGACAGAATCTCTCTACATAACCTAAAATGTCACCAGAGAAGCTTGTCGCCTTAACCTTATACAAATAGTCAAAACCTGATCGTCTGATGAAAGTGTCAGCATCTACACCATTCACCCTTGGTTCCATAATCGCCACCACATCTGGCTCCTGCGACCTTAGCAACAATCTAAAATATCTATTAAAATCAATGCCTAATGTGCCTTGAGAATTCCAAAAGATGACTTTAATCATTAAAAAGATATATAAAAAAGGAAAACAACACAACAAACTCACTATGTATTACCACGTCGATCTTCCTCAAAAGTTGAATTCTCGACCCATTGTACCCCGAGTGAGCACCCGTTTTATCATTCTTAACAATCGCGTCACTAGGCACAATAGAATAACCAACAATTGTCAAGTCCTTAGACATATTTTCAACCCAATCCGTAATCACCACTTGTTTATCAGGTTTTGCATCATTCTTTTTTGGCTTCCCATTTTTTCGTGTCAAGCCTACAGTGCTCGTACCATTGCGATTTAGACCTTTGCTATTCATTTTTCAAATAGGGCTATAAAATGATCTTATCCCAAGCCACCACCACTAGTACTCCCTTATTGGCTACAATATTGTGCTCAAGAGACGGGGTAGCCTACGATGCCAAGAAAACTTGCGATGTTTAGCAATTGGTGATGCCACGGTAACCTACGATGTCACAGCACCACAGTGTGCAATCTCTATAGGTTCGGCACTAATCACCTCCTCACTCGGACCAAAAAAATTGTCCTTCATACCCCTACGTGCTTAATGCACAACAACATTATCAACACCTGATCCTTCCTTCTAAACCAAATCAGTATTTTTGGACCTATTATTATCCCCATCCTTCAAAACACTCAAAGCCCCAAACCGGGATTCTCCTTGGCCATTGGCAACACCTTTAAATATTATTATCCCCAGTATTTTTGGACCGTACGATGTCGCCTCTGTTCTACTTGAATCCAAGGTCTATACATGTTGGTTTCTAACCTCGATGTGTTTTCAACTGGACTAGGCACCTCAGATGGACCAATTGATTTTCCACACACTTATTCCGAATGACCATACTTCCTACACCCAAAGCACATCATTGGCAAACCTTCATACTCAATTGGTTGGTGTTTCCTATCAATAACCAACCCCGGGATCAAATGCTTATTAAGGTTCACCACTATCGCCAAGCACGCAAACTGGCCACACTTCCCTTCCGTAGTATTAAAATCTACTCGCACCATTTTCCCGAGTAGACTAGCAATGATCTTGAACAAATTCTTAGAGTAATATTTATACGTGAGTCCAGGTAGCCAAATCCACGCAAGAATTTGGTGAGGGTACTCAGTTGTCGTTGAGAATTCATGAGACCAAGGCTAGACGGCCAAGTAACTTCCATAATCCATCTATGGATCGCTAGTCAACATCTTCTCATAATCATCCTCCATAGCGAATCGAATAAGGTAGTAATCATTATCTAAATCAATAATGCTCACCTCTCCCATCGATGCCCACAGCACATGAATTCAGTTTTTCAACGCACGATAACCAATCGGCCTTCCCAACAGCCTCACAATCAATGACTTAGAGAGCTTCATATCTATCTCCTTGTGTACTCGTTCCAAAAATTGAATTTCCGAAATCGATCCATAACGCTCGATCACCACATCATTGTCTTGTAATTCAACGCCTAAACGTTGGCCGCACCGATGTCTTAGGCATAGCTATGTCGATGTTAGAAATCACATTGACAATCGCTAGTGTCCCTCTTGTGTTCCTCATCTTACCAACAGTCGGGGTTATTCTTGAAGCCGGTGCATCAACATCTATTCGCCCTTTGGTTGCGCCCAAAACCCCTTTACCTTGATTGTCAATTACCTCCTTGCCGATCACCAGACTCCCATCCACCACAGGATCCGGTGGCCGTCCCGACGTCGCCACCTCATGCAGTGTGACAGGATTTACAGAAGTTCTGATTTCTACAAAGCTCATTCTAGGGTTTTCTCAAACTGAAATCAAATTTTCATGCGTACAATAATACCAAATTATAATTGTATTTCATTTGAAAATCAGAAGAAAAAAATCTTTAAAAATTCTGGAAAACTCTAAAAAAATCTTTAAAAATTCTGGAAAACTCTAAAAATTATTTTAAAAATATAAAAATAAATTTTTTTAATTTCAAATTTTATTTAAAAATAATAAATGATATTTTCAAAATAATAAAATATTTTAAAAACTAAAAGTATTATTATACAATTATAAAAAATAGTTTTCAAAATAACTTTTATTGCTTTATATTTTTTAAAAATATGTTTTAGTATTTTTTACAATATAGTTTTAAATATATTTTAAAATGAAAATAACTTCTATTGTTTTACATTTTTCATACTTGTATAATAATATTTAATTTTTTTTATTCTTAATTTATTTAAAATATTTTAATCTTTTGAAAAAAAAATATTTTTAAATAAATTTCAAATTTTAAAAAATATTTTTATATTGCTAAAATGTTTTTTTTAAATTTTCAAGAATTTTTTGAAAAAATAGATTTTTTCTGTTTTATTAGATATTTTTTTAAATTAAAAAAAATTAAAAAAAAATCTTAAAAATGACAAGCGGAAACTGTTAAAGTTAACGATCAACGTTAGTCAAAGGGTCGAATTGATTTGAGTTTGAGAGCTTAATTCTGTGTAAAAATAATTTAAAGGCTTAATTAAATTTTTCATAAAAGTTCAAGGGTTTATTGAATCCTTAAACCATATTATTATGTAATCATATCATAAATGTTCAAAAAAAACTTACTAAACCGATTGAAATTTTATTAACATTATAAGAATCCTAAAGGATGGAATACAAAATTGGAGGGTTAAAGACCCTCGAATGAAGACATATCTTTGCTTGCTTCGATCGACACTTGACATAAGAATCTAGCGGGATATATTTTTTATCGACATGAGACATATTATATCTAGTATATTATTTTGTGGGATTTATAGATAGGATATATAATTTCTATTCGCAAACTCTAATTTTCAAAGCTAACGTAATGATAGTGATAATTGTAATGATTGATTTTGAAGATGTTCGGATTTTAAGTTTAAAATATTATTTCAAGTAAGTTTTATGTTTTTTTAACGATTCTTATTAGAAGGCAGAGACAAAATTAAGATCAAATATTAGAATGGGCTAAAAAAATTTAAAAATACAATAGCTTGTTAAATATTTAAACTCAATATTTAGGGGGAAATCTTAATTTGTATACTATTTAAACTCTTAAAGACCTAAATTAGTATTAGACCCAAAAAATTGAGGGCAAAAACCCATTTCTTGCTTTAATTCACCCCTACTTAATCAAATATTTAATAAATTCTTATATTTTTAAATTTAAATATTTAATTTTTACTGGGGTCAAATTATAATTAGACCAAAAATTATTACATGTTTCAAATTTACAATAGAGGCTTGAGTCTCTTGGGCCCTCAAGTAGCTCCGCCTATGTAGGAGGAGAAATAAAAAATTGTTCCTAATGAGTATTAAACTCATAACTAGAAAAAAGAAGAAGGTGTCAATTAATAGCTTTTAATCATTTGCTCTAGATATTGTTGACTGAATTAAGTTTCATTTAAATCAATGATAATGATAATTGCTCCAAACTATGACCCCCAAACACTATGCTCCAATCATATCCTCCCATGACTAATCGTTTCCTGGACGCACTACAACTTGGATCAACGGCAACCCCACGTTCAACCCTCTCCACATTTGCACATGCCCTTGTACGTTGAGGCAGCTGGACAATTCCATATAACCTTCCAGCTTGCATCCAAAGGATTAAGCTCATTCACAATTAACTTCTGGTATGCACTCTTCACCCCGCCTCTGATCTCGATAACACTGGATATCTTCCAACCGGAATCATCACCTCTGTCCAAACCTTTGTTAAAGATCTCCAAGTAACGGAAGTGTGTTAACACGCTGTATGCTAGGTTATTAAGAGAGCCTCTCTTAATATTCCAAGGAAATGATACCTTTCCTCAACTCATTAAAGGATTAAGCTAACTCACCCTGTCTCTTTTGGATTAACAAAAAGCCCATGCAAAATGAAAACGAACATTCCATTTCCAGGTCAAAATTGCAACAACTCTGCCAAAGATTTTGTGCAATTGGAAAAAAATAAAATGATAATAATGTGTAAAAATGGAAAAGAAAATTAGACATGTTAAAGGACAAGTTATTTATTAGATTGCGAGTATATAAAAATATGCATCGCTATGTACAACTGAGTCTCTAATTCAGGCATTTGGGGTGAGTGAGACAAACTCCGCTTGAACAAGGTAATAATCAATACAACTCCCTTTATTTAGCAAAATGAAAAGTGGGATTTGCTACAATCTAACTTGATATATTTATTACAAGTTGATAGAGAGTGTTTATGACATGATGGTGCTGCTGCTGCATGCAACACTTTGTTATGTCAGTCCCAGTTTCCGATAATGCTTTAAAACTGCTTTTGTTGTGAACAACACAACATTGCAGAAACATTGTCTTTCACAAGGCAACACGCTACAACCGGATTCGGATTTCGAATACACAAGAAAAGGGAACAAATTACAGTTTCTACACATATCTTACTTATTGAACAATGTTTCATATTTTTCTGACAATTAAAAGTGTAGACAAAGCATCATTCCTGTGTCTGAAAGGGTTTATATGTCTTGAGGCTTTGAATCAGTCCTTGAACGGACCCGGCAGCTGCGATGAGTGAAACCACCAAGCAAACCCAGCTGAGTATTTTTAGCCATATCCATCTGAACGAGTATTTAGGGATTTTCGTTTGCGCGATGTGCATCTCTATCGGAAAGTAGACCGTTAACGGCCAGAATGAGCCGGCTCCGATGAGGCCCAAGAAATCGTTGAAGAAAGGAAATACCATGGCTATGACAGCCGTTACAATAACGTACGCCGACCTCCACACCAACCTGAAGAAGTTGACATAGTAGATACCGTAGAACGGGATGTCGACAGCGTGTTCACCTATAATGAACTTGTTGTCGGACCAATTCCTGGAACACCAGCCCTCGACGAACCCGAATAACGGTTGTGCGAAAACCTGAGTGCATATGAATCACGTTAGAGCATGTTTCGTGCTATGTACGTAATATGTAGGGAAAGACACAAGATTTTATGTTAGAAGTTGAAATTCTAATGATGTGAGATTATCAATATACGATACAATGGGGGTGCAACTGCCCCTAGTACCCCTCAATCCGACTTTGCATATATGTGTTGTGAGGACATGAGATCCTACCTGGTATGCACCTATGAGATGGATGGCAATGCAGATGTTGGCGAAGTCAATCAACCAAAAGGGTTCATAGAAACCAAAGCCTGTAAGAAAATTCCCTGGCGCATCGTTACCGAATGCAGCGTATCCGAAGAGACCGCAAAGTACATAAAACATAGTGGTCGTCCAGACACCAACGCTGGTTGCTCTTTTCATGGATTTGTTCTCCGGTGGGCTCGATTTGATCGTGTCCTGGAATCATTAAAATTCCGTATTTCTTAGAAGAATAAAACATGATTATAGCGACGATTAGCATGTGTTCCTATCTATGGCGACGAATTATTCCTGAGGTTCCACTTTGAAATTTGGTTCTTTCTTTTTGGTATGGGACAAAAGACAATTGAAAAGTTAAAGAAACACAAGTAGACTGGATGTCACAATCCGTCGCCAATAAAGGTGTGGCTCAAACTCTAGAATATTATGGTCGACTTGATTTTTGGTCCATATGAATCTTGGTAAAACCTATTCAAAATAAACCGATTCGAAATTTGGGTTGAAAGGATCGCTCTAGTAAGATCTCTATAGTATCCGATCCATATTAGTCGGTCGAAAGTTGGTGCTGTAAAATTCAACATGTTTTTTTTTTCTTCTAATATCTAATCCCACCGACCCGGTTTTCACAACTGTCGCCGAAAGCCGATTTTCAAGTGTTTTTTTCTTTCGCAAGTCATTGCCGTTTCTTTTCAAGATTCCTACGAACACGTATACGTTTTATATATGCATGTACGTAGGTTATGGTGGAAGTATAGTACTTGCCTGAATCTCAATGAGGACAGTGGAGTAAGCATAGGCAAAGGCAATGTCTCCGATAGCTTGGAAGGTCCTCCAATTTTTTTCTGATCCCGACACGTCAACCCCTACCGTTACACCCGTTAGGCTTGTCCTTACATGTCCCCCACCTTGATGTCACAATCCATGGGAACAAATAGCATTAGATTTTTCATTTTTAATGAATTTGTTTGTTATTTTATGTGGATATATGTTCATGGTTTCATTACCTGCAACTTTGGCAATGGAGAGACCGAGGCCGATGGACGAATAAGCAAAAGACATGATGGCGGCAACGATAGAGAGCCACGAAAGCTTGTCGAAGTCCGGGATCTGGCTCAGAAGGAGCTGAATGCAAGCGAAGATGGCCATGAACGGGTAGTTGGATGTTTGGCACTTCACTTGATGACCATGCTTGTGGAAGCAATTTGACCTTTTCACAGCCCTGATAGTTACAAGGTAATTAAGATAATTAATTAAGGTTAATTTTATTCAAAGTTACAAAATCAACTATTCTTTTTGACTATCTGTGTACTTACACCATACTGATTGATGCTGTGATAGTGTATCCAATGGTTATTCCAACAAGATTTGCATATTGAGCCAATCCACAGAGCTGAACTTTTCTTCCTCCTGCAAAAACATGTAAAAATAGATAAATATATATATATATATATATCAGGAATATTGTCCCACCAATAATTTTATGGCACGTGTTATTAATACACGTAATATAAAATCATTTGTGGGACATATAAAGGCACAAAAAAAAAGGACAAACGAATTATATTTGTAAAATATATCATTTAACATGTATTAATACCTAAGTAAGCTCTAACAACATCCATGTAGGTATAGTTTCTCTTTCCATGGACAGGATCAGGAGCCCTATAGCAGTCGGCAAGAAGGGTGGAGGTGAAGTAGGTGATGAAGGAGAAAGCCATGAGAACAGCCGGTCCGGCCACCCATCCCAGTTGTGCGATGGCCCATGCAAGAGATAACACACCGGAGCCGATCACAGCAGTGATAATATGAGCACTCGCAGTAACCCAAGTCCCTTTCAAAAAGAAACCATAGCCACATCAAATAAAAAAAAACAAGACATACAAATAATGGGAGTATAGGACAAAACAATCAGTAAAAAGTACTAGTAATTATCATGTACCGGTTCTTTTGGGTCGACCGTCGTCATCCACGTTCTTGAGGCTACCGCCATTCTCGTAATCGACGGGGCTTTGCTCCATGAACATGCTGGTCTGCTGCATATGTTTAGCCATTGCTGAACTATTGAAGCTAAAATGGCTGGTTTATATATATACGATGGAGCAAGGGTCAATTATGTGTTGGGGGTAAATGGAGCACTAGAAGAGGAGAGGCAAAGACAAAAACAGAACTGAGGTTTGTGTAAGAGATATGGAGAAAGTAGAGTATATAAAGGGGTTGGGGGGAGTGGAATTATTAACAGGGATTCGGGCACAATCGATGGTGGTCGTTTGTTCTTGTGGGGGGTCTTCTCATACGGGCGGTCCCCACATTTTGTGAATTGCATGGGAACCATCCATTGTGATTATCTCTCAAAGTAGACATGATTGTAAGAATATTATAGGGGGCCTTCCCGGGGGAAATTATTCTACTCGATGGATGTTACTTAAAATATTGAAATGTATTTTTATAAATAAAGATGTGATATTTTTTAGAAATTTTAACATAATTTTAACTGACAATATCTTCTACATATCTTCATAAAAAGAAAATATATACGTAACATTTGTTTGTGATTACAGGTGGTTTTTTGAGTTGCAATACGAAGCACAGATTCACCTATATATATAGACTTTCAGAGTAAATAATACCTTGTGGTAGATGCAGTCGAATAATTCATGTTTGGTAATATGAGTGTAAATAGTATAATCAACATTAGCATGAAGTTAAAATTAGATAACAGGTCAACAAACTTTAGAATAGGTGGTCAAAACTTTAAGTTGACACCTCCCTTCCTTAGGTTGTAGGTGCAAGACTCAGTAAGAGCAAAATTTACCTTAAAATTAGATAACGGAAAATTAATTTGTATTTAGTTAAAATTTGGAAGGAGTGAAATTTAATTTACAATGATTTTAAGATTATCATTAGACAAAATTGAGGTGGACATGAAATCAGGGATTTTTTTTTGAACAATTCCTACTTAGGAGGAAATGAAGAAAAATTTACTCTTAATAAGTATAGAACCCATAATATAAGTAAGATAAGAGAAAGTCTACTGAAGAGAAAGTCTACTGAGAGCTTTTTATTGTCTATTCTAAATATTGTTGACCGAAAAGATATTCTTAAATGTTTAAATTTTAAGGAGACAACAATAAGTATATATCTTTAAGGGTTAAAAATAATTTTGCTGTTCTTAAAATTTAAATTTTTTTATTTAAAAACACTGAAAGCCGTGATCCCAACCACCCTTACTCCCAAGTCTCCCATGCTCTTAATAGTTCCATCACTGAAGAAACATAATATATAGTATTACAATACGTTTAAACATAATTAATAATTTAATGTAATGAAGAATAAAAGGCAATAAACCAGGCCTTGACTAAGCCACTTTCTTCGTTTAAGTCGGTTCCCTGACTTAGGCTTTTGGGTAATGGCAACTTTTTGCCCTCAAGACACCGATGAACACACGTAATTAATTAAAAAAAGTGATTGGCACCTCCACATACGGTATTGGTAATGAGTATCAGATGCAGCCAAACAATAACATCAATTCATTTCTTTATTCATAGCCTTTTAAGTGCTCAAAGCAATGGTGCTCCTCGATTCTTCGATGTGGTTTTTAGGTCAATCCTTCACTTCCATGTAATGTGGTAATGATAATTATAGTAACCTTTTCTTTTACTTACAATTCCGTTTAGAACCGACTATACAAACTTGTCCAACACTAGACTTCAATCAATGTGTTCGTCTAGATTAGCTCATTTTAAGGAGAACGTTTTGTTATATATCCTCGTACCATGCATGAAAAATCCCATCATAACGGATCACTAGCCACACTCTAAAAAAGATGGTTGCTTTGGTTGTACAAAACTAAGGAGAAAACAATTACCCTAAAATTCATCCTGCCTCTCCATTAACCATTATTGATATAAGATGGGGTTGTGGTAGTTTAGACGATTCGCTCTTAGCGGGCCGAGAGTCGTGGATGAAACGTGAGATTAGAATAGAATTGAGGGAAATGAGATAAAATGAACGAGTAGAGTTCAAAGAAGAGGATCCGAATCCCGACTTTTGGGTATTATGACCTTTAAAAGAAGTCTTTCAGCATGTTCTCGAGGTATCGCACGGAGTATGTACATCAGACAAGGCTCCAGAGAGTACGAAGTATTGTCTTAAGAAGGACGCTTTAGTTAAATTAATGATATGATTTGGTAATAAAGAAGAAATAGCATTATGAGTGATGCGTATCACATTTGTATTAGATGAGAGATCTAATTCAAAAAATTCGCGAGTTAAAATATACTTAAATCATAGTTCTATATTACGCCCAAATTAACCACCAACAAAACCCGAAACGTAGTTTAATCGGTTTGTGGAAATTGGCATTGAATCCACGTGTCTCTCTCCAAGTAACAACAACAACAAAAAGGCAAGTCAAACGATTTAAACAAGTTGTTGTTAGTGGTACACGATTTTCTATTATTGTTGTTGTAGGAGTGTCGGCCCCGGATGTTGGAGGATGCTAACGATGTGTGCCTTTTCATACTCATTGGATCCGATGCCTTTTCTTGCATTATTTTTATAATTTAAGCCTCTTTTCCAAATATGATATGCTGTAGGTGGCCAAGCATTTGTTCACGTTGGCCACGGAAGTTGGCCACCTTCTCTTACAACCGCGAACCGTGCTTATAATGGGGGCTCGACTCCACATACAATATCATATCCATAATAGCCAGCTTTTACATGTCACCATTAAACATCGTGGCCTGGTTCCTGCATTTGTTCGCAGCGTGATATGATATCCCGACTTTCCTATATGCAAACGGCAGGCTTACGTTATCATGGTCTCTATGGCTTATATATCTCTCAAAAAACACGTATAATATAATGTGTAACATCACTACTTTTGTATCTCAATCCTTTTTTTTAGATTAATATCTTCGTCTCTTTTAAACATGACAATAAGTGTTATTTGAGAGCTCGACAAGAGTTATTTTTAGTGTACTAGAATGTCATTTTATCATTAAACCTTGTCGAATATAAGTTAATACATCGGCTTTGTCTTGTTCGATGGCGATCTAATTTGTAATGTAAACGACAAAACATTTCGTTGAATGGTCGTATGTGTTTCAATCATCTTCACAATATTCTTGGCATTTTGCATATTGAAAAAGAAGTTTGGAAAGTTTGATGGAAGATGTGTCGTTGGAAAGTAAAGGAGTGTGTTGTAGAAGAACAAATTCTGATGCCCGGCAGGATCCTTTGACTAATGCACTAACTGGTTAAGAATAATCTTTCACTTAATTAATTATAAATTGCATTTGATTTTTTTATTAGAAAACACCTCGATTAATGTGTGAATAATAATAAAACAATTATTTATATGATTTTACTTTTTATGATTTATGTCTATTTTATTTTAAATTCAAAATTTGTAGTTAATGTTCCAAGTTTGTGAATGATTTTTTTAAATTCAACAATATTTTTTTAAAGTTCGAACGTAAATCTTCACCTTATAAATTATGTCTGAATCAGCATTACATATTCTTAGCTTTATTGCTTCTTCGTCTAAGCATCTTCATAGAGTTGTAATTAAAGATATGATTATCATAAAAGTTTGTAGAGTAAATTACGTAAATCCACTAAATTTTACATTGAAATTTATTTTGGTCGTTAAATTTTAAAATATTTGATGTACTCGTTAAAGTTCAGTCATTGAACTTTTTTGTCACTAAAGTTTAGACATTAAATAATTTACTCATTCAAATCGTAGATGGTAGTCTTTCGGTCCTACATCTCATCGATTACTTCATCTTGGCCCTTGAGTCTGGATTAGACTTTCATTTTGTCAAAAAAATGCTCATAAGTTTATGAATCGGTCAAAAAAATATTTGATTTTTCTCTTGTCAATTTCTTTTTTATGTCGTCGAATGAAGCTCATTTCTCAGTATGTTGCTTGTCTCGTGCCAATAAATTTTTTCGTCATTTGGATCTTGGAGAAATTTATTAGTTTAACAACAAATAAACGTTGACAAAAAATTAACAAATGAACAACAAAAAATATTCGATGTCTAAACTTTAATGACTAAAATATGTTTGTTACGTTCGTAATTCACTCAAACCAGACGCAGGCCCAAGCCCAAATATGGGAAAGAAGAGAAAGGACTCCATTCTCATGGCTTTAAAGCCTTTGAGACTATTACAATTTTCCAAAATGGACCTCAGCCAACATAGGCCTATGGGTTGGTATATTTGTATAGGATTCATATTATTCCCTTATATTAAACTTTTATTTTAAAAAAGCTGCCTATATTTTTAAGGGTAAATTCTATGTCATTAAATTATAGGTAGTTAATTTTAAGCACTGAGCTACGAATTTTTCAATCAGGTCACTTACACATTTGGTAACTTTTCAATCAGATAATGACATGGGTTCGAATGCACCTAGACATATCCCAGTAAAAAAAACGGATGATGCTTATCCTAGAAGACATGAGTTTAAATTATTTTGTCTACAAGGTGTATGCACATTGGCAAATGGTTGAGAATATGTATGAACGCATACTACTTTGTAATCACCTTAAGATTATTAAAAAAAGTTAACAAAAATTTTGACTTTGTTGTTAAACAAATTTGTATAATACACATTTGGTCCTTATTACTTACACATTCTATCAATTTAGTCTTATTTTTAATTTAATTCAAATTAGACAGGAACACATGTCATCGTCTGATTAAAGAAATTTTATTAATTTTAATTTATTTGAATAATATTTTTTTCTAACCATACGGTGATACATGTCATCATGCGATTAATTTTTATTTAACCATCTGATTGCTTTAAGAATTAAAGGCAAAAAATTAAGAAAATTAGAAGCAGAAAGAATCAAATCTAGACTCGGTGAGTAAAGAACTAGTGTCTAACAACCAAGCCATCCTACTCCCTTGTTATAAACTGGTCAAGCATATGCCAAAATTATCTATTATTCATCCTAAACACCTTCTATTGCTACTCGGTAACATCAAACATCATCAATTACAGTATCCAGACCCTATCAGCCTTTAAATCGAAGGGTAATATATGTTTAGGTGCATTCGAACCCACGTCATCCTGAATGTTACAACATCAACCATACAAATCAAACTAAAACTTAATTGCCACATTGGGCTCTTCCTATTTGATAGAAATTATTGGAATTAAACTTTAGTTGACATCAGAATTTACGTTCAATTCAAACAACACATTCTTTTATTCTTAAATAAAATGTTGATGAATATTAAAAATAAAATTAATATAACTTAAGTAAATATTGACACCTCTTAAAAAGAAAATTAATACTCCTTAAGAAAAAATTGATACTCACTATTTGTTCTAACCTAATTAAAAAAAATCATTCATAAAAATTTTAAATTATGACACTTCAAACTAAAATTCTTGGTTTCACCCATGTATATAATGAAATTTTTAAATAAAATTATTGATTTAGGGACAGGACGAGATGTGTTTTTTGAGTTTTTTTTCTTAAATAAAAGATTGAGTCGAGGCAATTCAAATCCGGGGTAAAAATTTATCGACCTGACCTGGCCGTATATTTAATATTTTTGTTAAAATTTTAGGGTCAAGTTTTTTATTAAAATTTCAAAATTGGAGTCAAAATAGGGTTATATTTATGTTGGTAAGATTACTGTAAAATCAAATTGTTAGCACTGACTGAATAATTATAAACAAAATAAAGCACAAATAAAAAACCGTGTCGTAGTATAAACCACTGCCTTAAAAACGATTTCGTCTTGATGTGTGTAATCGCTGCTGTAAGCAGTCGTCCTCCTAGGTTAACACGGTAGCTCTGAATAAACGTACACCCGAAGATCGGAATGGATAAGGTAGAATTGCTTTTCTCACATGAAAAATAAAAAGAACTTTGAAAACAAAGAAGGTAAGATACTGTAGAATTCTAAAAACCCATCTCTATTTATAGGCTTTACACAAGGGTTAAAAATGATAATTTAAATCAGTCTTAGACACTAATTTCTGAATTTAACGGCTGGTCAAACTACTGAAATTAAGCCTTGTTAATTATCTGATAAGAATCAAGAATTAATTAGCAGATTAATTCTGATTTTATTCTAATTAATAGACTAATTTACAGCTCATTAAAATGTTCTAGTTTTAGTAATTCACCTATAAATTTGGTTCAAGAATTTAAAATTTTAAAAAACAATTCTAAAGAAATTATTTCGAATTTTTTCCAAAAAGATAAAATGCGCGCGGACATATCGAAGATACGTATTTCCACAACTAAAACCACGAACCGAGCCAATCATACGACAACAACAGCGCACGAGAGAAAGAGTTGTTTAACTACATTCAACAAAGAAAGGTAAGGAAATCTCTTTAAATACCCTTCCCAAATGATGTATCCTCCCAGCGCAGGATATAACCAAAAATTTCTACTATGTTGGATCAAAATTGAGTCAAAATAAACTATATTAAATTCAAACGAGAACGAACTAAAATTTTAAAATTTTGGATCAGATTCGGACAGGCAAAAACCCGCCCCAACCTAATGCGATCCCTATTCAATGAATTCAAATATTCCTATGCACCCGTTTCTCGTTTCAATTGTAGTCTTCAGTCATTATTGGTTGTGTGAAACCTTTTTGACAAAAGAACACATGGAAATGTCTAGGGTTATTACATACAAATACATGTGATTGTAAGCTCATTATTATTTTCTTTCTTGGAATTCATCTCTTCTTTTGGCCTTTCCTTCAATCATGCCCAAATTCAATGCCTTGATTTTCTCCCTTGTCAATTATCACTAGTAAGAAGATTCAACCTCACAAACTCATGATTCCCATCAAATTGTCAAGTTTTGGTTCGTATTTTTTAAATTTTGAAATTTTGCCGAGATTTTGTTTTTTGTATTATTGTAATTTTTTATTTCTCGAGAGGCTTAATTCTATAGAAGCCTATAATCTATATATTTTTAAGTTAGATATTTAAATTATTTGTTTTAATTTGATTATCAGTATTTAACTTATTAATTGATTAATCTAAATCGAGTACTGAGTATTGTTTTTTTTACGATTCAAATATCTAAATCATCATTCTAAGACTTTAGACTCACACCACTATTTATGTTGTTTAAGATGATGCTACATATAAAACAAAATCACGTGGAATGACAAAAAAAATGTATATGTATAAATTATATATAATTCAAAATATTTATAAATTAAAATTTTCAAGACATGTTTACTTTTTTAAAATATATTTTTAATATATATACATACACTAGAATGTTTTGAAATTTTTAAAAAATATTAGAAATTTCTTATTATTGTTACGCGTTACTTTTTGTAATGACATCTTTTACCTGTGTCGCATCATTTTAAATGATAGATATAATAGTAGAGTTCAAAGTGGCTATATATTATAATTTAGATGTTTGATTCGTCCAAAAATCACTTTAAGTATCTAACTCAGAAAATCAATAAAGTTTAAAGATTTTATGTACATTTTATATATTTTTTGAAATAATTTTATGTACATTTAAGCCTTTTCATAATAAGGAGATTTTTAAGCCCTGTTTTATATATTTTTTTAAATAATTTTATGTACAAATTTGAAAATTATAATGTTTGAATTAGATATAAATCATTAACTATTGAAGTATAAATAATTTTTTTTAGATAAAACCCGGTGAGATATCTTTATTCATAAGAAGGAATAAAGATACAAATCATTAAAAAGAAAGAAAACTAAAAAAACCATAAGGCAAAAGAATACAAATCATAAATATAGATATCTTTATTAAAGTAAAAATAATTGTATTTAAATATATCTAAAATATGATCTTTTAAATATTGTAACAACTAACAACAACGATACTAATTAAATTAATACTCAATGAACATAATAACTGGTTTTTGAACTTGTAATTTAAGTTTATTTTATTTATTTTTATATTTAATTCTTTTATTACTATTTATATATTATCTGGGATTGCTCGTTAAATTAAATTAAATGAATATTATTCCTTAATCATGAAGTTAAGAGTTCGATTCCTACTAATAGGAATAAAATATATTTTATGGTATGCCATTTACTTCTTAGTAAAAGCATCCGCGACAAGATAATTAGTCACTGCTACTGGTGATGAATACGTTGGCTAAAATAAAAAAAAAAAGTAAATGCATATTAAAATATTAAGGTAAATCAATTAATTTTTTCTTGCTAATGTAAATGGTTCCATGGTGTAGAGGTTAGCAGTCTGGTCTTTGAATCCAGCGACCTGGGTTCGGCTCCCGGTGGGACCTTTAATATTTAATTTTGATTGTGGTTTAGATATAAAATAATAAATAAAATTTGTCAAATGAATATTTGGATCAAATAATGTTGTAACTATAACAATTTAATAGTGTTCTTGGATTTGGAGCCAGGGAAGAGAAATGTATCTTTTATTTGAATAATATTTTTTTGTTGTTTTTTGTTTTTATGACTTTACTCTAATTAATTCGAACCGACTCATATCGTACATCAAAGCTGTATGAGAGTCTCTTAGCGAGACTTTTCGACATACACAACGCTTCGAATTCGAGATCTGGTTAAAGAATATTAAGTTGTTTAGTGCTTACCACTTGAACCAACCTCGTTGGTTGAATAATACTTTTTTAGATAAGAGGAAAAGCGAAGAATGTTGAGAATCCTTTAGTTTTCATTGATTTACTTAAATTTTTAAAACTCAAAATTTGAATAAATTACGAGGAAAGGAAATGTAAAAAAAAATTATTTTAAAAAAAAAACATAATTGTTACACTTTCTGCATAGATGCACTATTGAACCATTTAATTTGTTTTTTTTTTGTGTTTTTGTTGTTTGAGTTTAATTTTATTAATATGATATTAGGTACAATATATAAAAATATGCTCGAACATACTTAAACACTCGATATTTTTTAATTTATATTTAAAAAAATATTCTTCTAATTTTAACTCGTAATAATTTGATCTCAATTTACCATCCACCAACTCGAGTAATCCAATTTGTTGTTAATGGGTTTTTGTTTTGTTTAAAGAATATTTTTAATTTATAAACCTATATTCGATAAATAACTTTTAAATTCATTTTGATTCCAATGAGTAATTCTATACTTCTAGTGACAAATAGTGATATATTCTCCTTTGCTTAGGCCTGACAAATAGAATATAAAAACCACATTAAAATATTAAAAATATAAATTAACAGAAAACCAACATTCTAAAAAAAAAAGAAAATAACATTCGTATTCTATTGACAACCCTATCAACTTCTGTATTTATAGTTTTCGCTTTATTTTTTTTAACAATCGCTTTAATATTATTATAACTATTTATACAAGATTAAAATGGAAAACTCATTGATACCTTTTTAACCAAATTAGTGGTGTTTAGGGACGGACACATTATTTTATGTCAGAGGAGTGAATCTATAAAATTTTAAGCAGTGTGAAAATAGATTTTTAATAAAAAATACATATAAATTTTTTTAAAAAAATTATAGTTTATATATGAATTTTAAATTTTTAGAGGTCCGACTGCACCCTACAGCCTCCCTCCGGATCCATTCCTGGTGGTGTTAAAATCTATCTTCTTCTTTTTTAAGTTTAACTATATGAATAATATGTAGATACATTATTTCTATTATAATCAAACGAACGATAATGACAAATAGAAACAATCGCAAAATAAAATAGAAAAAATAAAACATAAAGATTTACGTGGAAACTTAAAATGAAAAAATTCATAGACAAATAATGAGAACTTTCACTATGTCGAAAAATAAATTACGATAGAGTTTGTGTTTAAGCGCTAGGTAGGGTTGTTCAACTTATTTCTTCTTTTTTGAATATTAGTTCAACTCATATTTAAATCTTAATCCTTACTATCTATTTATATGAATAAGTTACTTGCTTAATAAAGTAAACTTGCATAAAAAAATTAATTCAAAATGAGTTTTCTACTCTTCGTCGAACACGTAAAAAAAGAAAAGTAAAGATTGCTAGCTACCGCAGACGTCACTTTGGCCATTGTTTCCTTATAAACATCTTGGGTTGGACCAAAATAAAATTTGAGTCACATAACTTTAACAAATTTCATTGTACTCGTAAAATATTTTAAATATCTTATCACTTATTATATTTTATTGTCCATGTCTGTTTTAAGAAATGTCCAAATTATTAAAAAAATAAAGGTTTATGGGGTAATTTATTTCTGTAGTAATATTAAATCAATAATGTTACTTCACATTTTTAATTTCATCAATTTAACCTTCAAATCTGTGAGATGCATTAATTTTGCTCTTTGATTATCATTAACTAATAGAACTGTTATCACCAGTCGCCCTTTATTATGTTAGACATTTCGTCATTAAATAATTAACAACATTTAAGTTAGCATGCCCATATGTTGTTTCTTTTAATAATTTAATGTCATCGAATAAAATGATGACGGGTCAATTTTAATGTTGTGACAGTGCATAACAATTGATATGGGCTTTTAAAAAATTATAATTTTAAAATAATTAATTAATTTTAACGATCTTCATTCATAATATAATGTCAACAAAACTGACACATCATCCTCGACAAGGTAAAACAGTTGGCGGTAATGACTGATGTGAAAATAAATACCAATCACATGCATATAATTTAACAGCTTTGTCAGTCAACGAAAATAAAAAGACGAAATTAATAAAATTCAAGAGTTTGAGGAATAAATTAATTAAATTTAAAAACTACAATATTATTAATTTTAAAAAGCTACAAATATTAAATTAATATAATTAAAAATGAAAAACTTACTGATTTGGAATTACTAGACATGTAAAATTACCTTAAAAAACAAAAGGCTTATATAAAAATTAAGTGCTCCGAGTATATCTATTCTGAACTTTAGGTGCATAAAGTATTTTTTATTAAAAATTTGTGTTTAAAATTTACATCATTAAAGTTTTAGGTGATTGGTAGTTAACTGCCGTTAAAAAAAACTGTTAACTAATCAGAACATAACAAATGATATGTTTTTTTAAATTAAAAACCTAAAATAATTTTTATGCAAAAAATAATTTTTTCAGAAAATCTCAAAAAATTTTAGTGTTCACAAAACAATGTCCAAATTCCTAAATTTTTTTAAACTCAAACGTCAAATTACCGACGTTCCCTCTCTCAATTGTTGACTTTGAATACATCTTTTTAATCGTCGAACATAAGTGATCATTTTTACAACATGACGTCGTTGGAATGTCGAACGACACGTTCACTGAACATCACGTCATATTGAAGAAAACGATCGTCTAAATTCGACGATTAAAGGGGTGTTTAAAGACGATAGAAGCGGCAGTAAATAGGAGTCTAAGTTTGAGAAATTTTAACAATTCCGAGATTATTTTATAAAAATTAAAAAATTTTAAATTTTTTTGAAAAATAGTTTAGACCATCGCCAAAACAAAATAGTAGGCAACTTTATTTCTTTCTCTCACATAACGTAACAAAAATAAAGATCGTCGCATTTCAGGAGAAAACGAGATGTCTACATTTTAATTCGTCTGAGCTACAACTCCAAAAAACAACTGCAAACCCTAGCCTCGATCTTTTGTCATAAAGAAATGAAGTTGTAGATCTGAGCTCAGGTTTGTTGATTCTTTTTTGTCCTTGTCATTATTATTCCGATTTATTTTATGTTATTTTTAAAGTTGTTAATTCTGAACAAAGTTTGTTTGATTTTGTTAATAATCTCAAATACTCTATTTCGGGTTTAAAACTGAGTTACCTAGGTTTTGGATAGCAATGTTATCATAAAATAGCATCGTTCAATGAAATTCCTTGAAAATCTATGTTACTGATTTCTGGGATTTTGATTTTCTTTTCAAGATTTTGATCTTTTCATTCGTCTTTGTTGCAGCTGTTTAGCATTTGTTCTGTACGAGGATAATAAAGACCGTGGATCGTGTAGAGAGTTATTAGTGTCTTGTTTTTTGTATGTTGTGAGGTTGCTTTGTTCTTTGTTGATTGTATGGGAGTCTAAAAGAAAGGAATGTGGTTTTGAGGAGGACCGGGGATTTTGTTACTTCAGTGTGAAAAAGAAAGAGGGATGCAAGATTTGTGGATACTTGATTTTGATTACATATGTTACGACGGCTTGGGTGGTTAATTGGGTGGAATAATAGAGTTGAACAAGCCAAGAAGTTACCTGATGCAAAACCGCAACCGGCTAAAGTACAGCCGGCTGTCATGTTGGATACTGTCCAAGAGATTGCAATTTACATCGATAGGTTTCATAACCTTGATCTTTTCCAGCAAGGGTACATAGCATTTTTGTATTTTCAGTTTAATTGGAATTGTGCATATTGTCCTTCTTATGTTTTGTGTTTGTTTAGATGGTATCGACTTAAAATTACTATGAGATGGGAAAATGATCAATATACTTCTATAGGAGCACCTTCAAGAGTCATGCAATATGAAGGTAATTAGTATAAAATTCCGTGGCTTTTTTCTTTCCAATGTTTGTTATCTATTTACCTCCACTCCTTTATAGAAAAAAAAAACATTTCAATTTTCTTAAGGTTAGAAAGTTTCTATTTGTAATTCTAGTAACATTGCACATGTTGCTACATTCTGGCATTTTGTATTTAAAGCAGTCGCACTAGAGACTCAAGCAGGAACCTTGCTGTGTACTCAATTGGGAAGTGCTACTGCATGATAGAAGTTTTTGCTATCTTGTCCAATTAATTGATCAAAATATTTTTGATGCATTTGAAGCAAATACATTTGATGTCTGTTATATGCTTAATTATAACTCAACCATTGGTCTGTCTTCAGACATTATTTCCCCCCTTAATATGACTACAAAAATGTTGCAGCTCCAAATGTTGGTTCTGATGGTGTATATGGAGTGTGGGGGATTGATGACACCGACAATAGTTTTTCAACAAGGCCTTTTCGAATAAAATATGCCAAACAGGATGTTCTTTTATCTATCTTGGTTGCATTTAATCTACCCCTTACTGTCAATGAGGTAGACGATCTCTCTTTTTATCTCTTTGCATATATACTCACATTTGCATGCAACACACTCTTTCTGCAGTGGAGATAACAACATACATTTCCAGAACTTACACAGCTCCAACCTGCCTGTACCACTGATTCACATATTTTCGTTAGTAAATATATGACTTTATGTTAGTCTATTAGAGGTTTGATGCTGCTTTGCTCTTTTGATGTTAAAAGATGCCAAAATCTGTACCCAGCCACATCTTAAAAGAAAAGTGACATTGGATTTTCCTGAAAGCTATGACTTTCACCAGTGTTCTCTTCATTTGTTTTTTATATTCATGGAGGAAAGGCATAGATTCTTTCCTACCTTGATTGGTTTGGCTATTGCTGAGCCATTAAAGGTCAATATATAAAGTTTTGTATCCTATTATGGTGCTGATGTCGTAATATCTAACAGGGCCCTTTCTCATCAGCTGTCATTTTGAAGTTTGAGCTTCTCTATTCTCCTGTAATGGAGAAAGGGTAAGTTGATAAGTCTTATTGCATTACTTCATGATTTTAATTTAAAGTTGCACTTGTATCATTTGTGTGTAGACATTTGCGTTTGTGTTTCATTTATCCCCCCCCCCCTTTTTTTCAAGTTGAGAGTGCTCATAAATGACTGAAAAGCACACATTCAGTTCTGAGTTTCAGGCTTCTTCAGATGGTAACCCTGCTGCTGTCCATGAATTTCGGATCCCTCCTAAAGCTCTTCTAGGACTGCATTCCTATTGCCCTGTTTATTTTGATTCATTTCATGCTGTTCTTGTGGATGTAAGTGTTCACGTCTGTCTTCTAGAAGTTGGTTCTCGCAAGGGCGCAAAAAAAGTACCCAGGTTTGTCACAGATTCTAGAAACAGTGATGCTAACTTCACACGAGACATTCCTTTCATTACGCCTTTTGGAATCTTCTATTGGGGTGGGGGTGATTCTTGGTGGAAATGAAAGAGAAAGGGAGGGGTTATTTTGTTTATAAAGTAAATTATTTTATGTAAATATGTTGTAACTTGTACTGTTGAATTATTCCAGGGTTTCTTACAGTGCCCTTGGTGCCATTGCTGGTGGAACTATCTATGGATCTAGTGGGGTTTGTTCTCTAAACAATGGATATTAATAAACAGTAACATATCTATAATGGCTTAGTCTATTCATTTATGTGGTGGAAATTGTGGGTGTAATACAGTGAGCGGAATTTATGAAAATTCTGAGGCTTTATTATCTATGATACAAAAGTTTGATATAGCTGTTTTAGTTTTTAATTTTAAATGTTTAATAAAGGTGTTATTCTTTTACGGTTTTTTTTTTTTTGGGGGGGGGGGAGGGGTTAAAATCATTAGAATTTTCTGAGGATTTACTTGAGCAATAGTGCAAATTCATCTTATATTTTTATTGCAGCTTCTTACTATCCCTGATAGTCAGTATTCTATGCACTGACAGTTCAATTACGTGATTCACCAGGAACTAGATCAAATGGCATCTATTGACTTGAAACATGCCATGCTTGTTAAGGCATTATTAGATGCTCGTGACACCCTGCTTGCAGAGCTACAAAGAATTGGCGATGGTATTGACAAAGCAATTCATTTGACTGAATTTACATCCACAATGGATGACACAAAGCTATCCGGTTCTATTCTGCAAGCAAATCCGGTTACTGCTCATGCTGAAGTTTCCGGACAAGGCAAGCCACAAAATGGTCTTGAGGTCCTTGCTTTATTTTAACCTGCAGCATACACTTTCCTATTTGTTTGTCCTTTTTTTTGGTTTCATAGATTTTATTATTGATTGAAATTATAATACCTTCCTCTCTCTAGCAGGGAGTCAATAGCAGATTAGATGTTCGATTGCTCCAGAACTTATCCAAGGATGATATAATTAAAATGTTTAATCTGTGGGGTGAACAAGTGTCATATTTGTGGAACACGTTTCTGAATTTCCACAGGTGAGGTTGTACATTTTCACTTGCAAATCTTGTAAGAATACGTGTCTTGAGGTTTAAACTAAGCATTTTCTTGCAGATAATCTAGTAGAACAATGTCATTCGCTTTATTTATCTTCAATTATTTACTTGGACCTCATATTATTAACTGTTCCATCTTTAACTACTAATCAACAGAAAAGATGAGTTGAACCCCTTAATGTAGCTTTCGTCATATCTGTGCTTATTTTAAGTGTTAAAATTGCATTTTATTCCAGGGACAACAAAATACAGATATTGCAATTCCTTCGTGATGCATGGGCTAAGGATCGAAGAGCTGAATGGTCAATATGGATGGTTTACACTAAGGTTGAAATGCCTCATCGTTATATAAATGGTGGTTTTGATGAGCCTTCCCATCATCTTGTGCATAAGAGAGGTCCAAGTTTGTTGAAGTTAACTGATGATGTAAATACGTGTTTAAGTTATTGTTGTATAAATCTACTGCTGTTGGCTTAGGTATTCAGTTATGAGAGACAACAGTTTCTAATTTGGACAATTGATCTTTTGCAATGCAGCCTACAGAATTAGCAACTATGCGGGCTGAGCTTCATCGGCGAAGTATTGGACAAATGAAGGTGTTCTTGTGTTTATGCTTCTTATTGTCTTTATTGCTGTGCACCTTAGTTTACCGGCATAATTGTTTGCACACAGATTAACAGTCGATCGATCCAAGACATGCAAATATTTGGTGATCCTTCAGGAGTTCCTATTGTAGTTATGGAAAGTGTAATAAATGCACCTCGTCGTTCTATTAGTGATAACTCATACTTGAGGAATTTCGACCTAATGAATTTAGCTACCACAAGCACTGTTCCTGAAGCTGGGAAGAACCAAACAAGTACAAGTGCTGCTGAAAATGGGCATGACCTGAAGATTGTTGTCTTTGTGCATGGTTTTCAGGCATGTTTTGGTTTCCCACACTTGTTTCTTTGGTTGTAGTTTTTCGCCTTAATTTGATGTGAATAATTTGGCCTGGGGTATCTTTTAGTAAGCAGCACCTGAAGTAATATTTTTCCACCTTGAGGGCACAGTACGATTTCTTCTAATCCTGACGTGATGAATATATAGGGTCATCATCTGGATTTGCGACTTGTTAGGAACCAATGGCTTTTGATAGATTCCAAGATACATTTTCTTATGTCAGAGGCAAATGAAGAGAAAACATCAGGAGACTTCAGAGATATGGGACTAAGGCTGGCGCACGAAGTGATTGCTTATGTTAAAAAGAAAATGGATAAAGCTTCAAGAACTGGACACTTACGAGATATCAAACTTAGTTTTGTTGGGCACTCTATTGTAAACATTATAATAAGAACAGCATTAGCTGGTAGTTATTCTTGTCTAAAGCTTCATTTTGCATTTTTATTAATTTTGAATTGTCTGCTTGATATGTGCTTCTGTATGCAGAGAGTAGTATGGAACCTTACCTTAGATTCCTCCATACATATGTATCTGTGTCCGGGCCACACTTGGGATATCTATACAGTTCAAATTCTTTATTCAATTCTGGACTGTGGCTTTTGAAGAAGCTCAAGGGGACACAGTGCATTCATCAGCTAACTTTCACAGATGACCCGGATATCCGTAACACTTTCATCTACAAACTTTGCAAGGTACTGTGAACAAAGTCACTGTCTGGTTTGCATTTTGCAGCTATTCCTTTTACTACTCACTATTGTTTTGATTGAGCATTTGTGCTGAAGACATGTCAGAAAATCTGTAATTGTTTTATGCTCTGAATTTCTGAGTACTCTATTTTCTTCTTTCAGCAAAAAACTCTGGATAATTTCAAGAATATAATCCTCCTTTCGTCACCCCAGGTATTCCGTGCCTCTTTGAACTTGTTTCCATCATGAGCAGTTTGACCTTATAGTTTTGAGTGATAATACAATAACTGTGTAATTTAAATGCTTTCCCTTCTACTCATAAGGTCATTAACAGATGATTTGCCTCACAGGATGGTTATGTGCCGTATCATTCTGCTAGAATTGAGTCATGTCGGGCAGCATCATCGGACTACTCCAGAAAGGGAAAAGCATTTTTGGAGATGTTGAATGACTGCTTAGACCAGATACGTGCACCTACTTCTGAGAACCGGGTGTTTATCCGCTGTGATGTCAATTTTGACACGTCCACATATGGCAAAAACTTAAATACTTTCATTGGACGAGCTGCTCATATAGAGTTTTTGGAGTCGGATATTTTTGCTCGCTTCATAATGTGGTCATTTCCAGAACTATTTCAATAAATATTTTACAGGAGTCCGACTTTTATTGATCCACCTTGTCAAGCCTGGTATCCAGATCAATCGCTATTTGCGGAGCCTGCGATCAATGTTTCAATTGTTTGAGCATCACAGATTAGCAGGATTTGTGCAACGGACCCTGTAAATTAGTATGTTGAAGATGCTTCTGTCAAAAGGTTGTATGTATCTTTGATCTAGGTCAGTCGTTTTCCATTACCACGAAATTTTGTTGTCTCAGCGACATTAAAAATGCCGAGTTTAGAATGTCAAAGCCTTTTACAGGTAGATATTGTTTAGGAAAACTAGCAATGTAAAAAGAAAAAGAATCAAATAGGTTAGTTTGTTGTGTTTTGGGTTTTAGTGAATGAGTCGGTACTTTCCCATGATAGAGAATGTATGTAAACATGCCGAAGAAGCATTGGAATGAATTCAGCAGACAGCTAATTTTAGTGCTATAAGTTTAGGTTCGCAATTGTCATTTTATGGTAATTAGTTTTTCCCTTGACATGTTTGCAATTTGATCTTGTTTAAACATCATCCATCTTGTGACATTGATCCTATTGACTGTAATTTAATCTTCTTTAAAGAAATGACAGCATTCCTAACGCTATATAGATGTCGGATATGAATGTTTTAAGAAGAATGCAGAGTTTGGATAATATAAATATTTTTTATTTGAGAATCAATCCTCTCACGATACATTCCTGGTGACGGAGATGTTTTTCCCCCTCCTTTTTGAAGTACAATCTATCATGTATTTGAATCTCTATGCATTTGGTACCCAATTTTGTTCATGGATTGTTGTGCCTTGTGTTTGTGCTGACCGAAAGAGACATGTCTTTTATTTGGTAATAAAAAAGTGTCCCCTTTTGGTCTGAAAAGGGTTTCAAAATGTCCCGATAAAAATCTCAGTCCAGGGACTTGTGTTTGCAGGGAGGTTCAACTATCAAAATCAGATGTGCGACGCGGATCGGTCCAGATTAGTAAGGCAAAACTTTAGGGAACTGTGAGGGTAACCCAAAAAATTGTAAGAAAATTGACATAAGTTATGAAACTAGACGTTGTAGGAAGTGGCAATGAACTAAACATAACCTGTGTGCAACCAAAAGCATAATATAATACAATCGAGCTGCATAAAAGCAAGCTACAAAGAGGTGAAAGAAACCGGACATATACAAGATTTTATGTTAGGAGAGACGAACTTATAAAATTTTAAGAGGACGGACTTATAAAATTTTAAGGGATGAAAATAGATTTTTAATAAAATTTATATAGAAAAAATTCTAAAAAAATATTAAATTATATATAAATTTTAAATTTTTAGGGGACGATTGCCAAGAAAACCAGTATAACACATGCATATGAAAAAACACACACACAAAGGAGGCGCATGGGCTTTATTATATGAAAAACTCTATTTTAAAAGTTAATTAGAAAAATGACCCACTTCTCAAGTTATTTAGAAAAATAATCCCTAAATCGTCAACGTAAAGCAACTTCCCGTTTTGGACAACGCGACATTGAACGTCGCATTATACAAAGAGCGAGGTCCTTCCGATGTGGGTCACCTTTTAAATTCTGTATTTTAAATTGTCGTATAAAACTTCGCATTACCCAAAACGCGAGGTCCTCGAGATATTGAAAAGTCGCATTTATATCGCGGTAATTACTGTATGGACCTCGCGCTTTGCACATAGCGAGGTCCTCGTAATCTAGGTTGAAATAGAAGGGTGTATAGGCATGTTCGAGGCATTTTATCGTGCCATTAGCCCGATAATTTTAGTAATTTTTAAGCTTAAATGCGTACTATTAAAACTTATCTTCCATTTGAGATTAATATTGACACGTACAAGTCATTGCACATTGTATAAAAAGCGCGTTAAAAATGGTTAGAACGCTAGTTTTTGTCCAAGAATAAGAAGTTGAAATGGCTTGGTAGGCACGTTGGAGGTATTTTCCCAGGTTATTATTAGAATAATCTTCGTAATATTTTAGGTTATAAGCGTAGTATTGAAACTTATCTTTCATTTGAGACTGATATTATCACAAAAAAGATATTGTAAACGGTGTAAAAATGACCCTGAAAATGCTTCCAAAGCTTTGTTTTTGGGCATGAATAAAAAGGCAAAGTGCCTTGAGAATTATATTTGATGGGTTTATCCAGGAAGTAAATTGTCACATTCTTATCATCCCTGAGAATCATGTAAAATTTTTATATAAAAAAAGGAAAAAAATGACCTCGCTCTCTGTAGATAGCGATGTCTGTTTAATTAATTTCTTAATTATGGTGATAAATATGCCAAATTAAGAATAAGTTGGCATATTTATCCGGATTTTCTCATAGTAGAACCTCGTGCTTCGCATATAGCGAGGTTCGTTTAGCCTATAAATTGAGGACGATTGGCTCCGAATATTCTTGCAACTCATCTTCGTTCTTCTTCTTCTTCTTCTTACTCAACTATTAAAAATTATTTGTAAAGAGTTCAACGGGTATAATATGTCGAGACGAGAAACTATTATAGCTTTGGTATACTACGATGGCAGATAGTCGATGATGCATCTCGACGTCGTATTTCATTCCTTAAGTACTGTATTGCTTCCGCTGCCATACAACTTATCGTATAAGAAGTTGATGAAAGAAGTGAAGAAACATATTTTACATGGTCGTGGGAAAAAGCTGGAACCATTAAAGTTTCGACTGCCGACGTCGTTAGAACCATTAACATACTCATTATTTCACGTTGTGGACAACGCTGACGTGGAATCTCACCTACAGTTTTCTTTAGGGGGCCCTTGAGCTTGAGCTATATGCAATATTTTATGATGATGATGATGTTATCAGAGTCCCAAATAACATGTAAATTATATTTTTATTTTTTTGTATTTTAAAAACAATTCTCATTAAATGTTTTGGACACGATAATAACTAATTACATCAAATGAATTACACAGTGAAATTATTAATTTGAAACAAATACATCAAGTGAAGAAAATAAATTATTGGGTTAAGCCACGTAGACAGCCAAAATCTACCCTAAACACGTGCTCAATTGTACCCCTAAACATGCAGACAAAGTAAGTTACATAGGAACTAAAATTATTAATTTTTCTGAGAGATGTGTCGTTGCTATAGACAAATGGTGTCATAGTTCGTCACAATTGTTGGAGGCCATGATTCGTTCTTTCGTGACGTAGATAGTCGAGGACTAGCTTCGTGGATTTCGCGAGTACTCAATAATCATCATCATCCACGATGGTAGAGGCTCCAACTACATTATATATAGTGGTCTTCCTATAGCCTTCACGATGAAGGCGTACGAAGAAGCTACCGGCAACCTCGAACAAAAGGTCAAGACTGATCCCGATGCCTAAAAATAACCACTCATTCCCTGATATTATGATTTGTCGTAGATCTTGAACCAAAACACGAAAGACACATATCGCCAAATATTATTAACTGACCAAAATAGTGTAGTCACTGTATAAATGAAACTACTTATACCAACATATCACAATATTGGGGAAATTAAATTTGTAAAGCAATTTTCCTGATACGTGATCTGTTGCCATTAGTAGCAACAATTGTATATTCTCTTCGACTTTGATTAACCACGTATTTTTCTGAAGTGATAGCAAATGCTGGTGGGTTTGTTTGAACTGCCATATATAGGCATACGTTCACGCCCTCCAAAACGTGATGTATTTGTTCACGTTTTAAATGGAACTTGCGTTCTGTAGAACGCGAGGTCGACAAAGATTCCTAACATGGCATGAGAAGTACATGTTGTCATGTCAATGGACCTTTCTATATATAGAGCGCGAGGTTGATTTTTTTAAATTATGTAAATCTTAAATTTCAACCGTCTATAAATAAATTATATGAAAGAAGCAACAAATGGTTTGAGTATGTTCGTATTGATTGGTGTAACATTTTTTTACACTTGTAATTTTAATTTTAAGTAATAGTTATTTAAAAGTGAAAATTGTAGTTGTAGATGTAATCTTTAGATGTTAAGCAATTGCAATTATAACTTATATGTAATTGTAATTAGCAGGTGTAACAAGCGCGTGAAAAATGGTTTTGAAGCTTTTTTAGGGTAAGAATAACAATGTAAGTTTATTACATTTCAAACAAATACATAAAATGAAGAAAATAGATTATGGTAGTTAGGCCACGTAAAATGAAAAAAATAGATTATGATGGTTAGGCCACTGATCCTGGTCAAAGATGACATATTTTTCTGATACTCGGGCCTGACCGATTATTCAATTCCTCAACTTGTCTTGGAACCCACTTTGCATCGGAATTTGAGGAGAAGTTCACATCCCCAGTCATGATCCTGACCAAAGAGGGAATCTTGTACATAACTCCCCTAAACATGTACGGATGTTGAGGTCTCGCCATAGTCGTCCAATCCAACCCCTACACAGTGAAGGTTTTCTTTTTGGCTGAACTTTTGAGGATGATATTGGCACATACGAGATATTATAATTAGTCAATTGTACCCCTAAACATGTTTTCTTTGATGAAGTAGACAATCGAGGATTTTGAGGTTCCCCCAAAGGTTGCAATTGTTACCCACTTTCATCATCATCTGCAATGGTAGGGGCTTTGACTATGGTTACATGTTGTGGTCTTCACCTAGCCGGCACTCTATGAAGACCACACTTTCCCTGATATTGTGATCTGTCGTTCATCTTGAACAATAATGCAGAACACCCACCTTTAACAAAAAAAAAAACATTCGCCAATATATATTATATAACTGATCAGTTCGGGTTTTGAAATCTATTTCGTTTTGTCGGTTTTTTTGCACACCCATAGTATAAATGCAACTACTTATACAAACAAATCACAATATCATGGAAATCTATTTATAAAACAAATTTCCTGATACGGGATTTGTTGCCATTAGTAGCTACAATTGTATATTCTTTACGTGTCTAATATAGATTTTTCCCAATGGCTGGTGAGTTTGTGTAGAATGGGATTCTGTCTACCTACCTTATATAGGAAAATTAAGCACGTTTTAAATGGACCTTGCGTTCTACAAAACACGAGATCTGCAAAGATTCCTGACGTGTCAGCTGCAAAGTACGCCACAAATTTGATATATCATCGGACCTCGCTAGTTACAAAGCTCGAGGTCCAAAAATATTTTACTTTTTTTAAAGTGATTAATTGGTATTGGAACATAGGAATTAAACTCCTTATCTGTGAAAAAATCACGTTTAAACTGTTTGGAAAAAACACTGGAAACTGTAAGTTTAATGAAAAGATCTTATTACTTAGGAAAACATTACTACAATATGAAAGTAAATTTAATTAATACGGGGGCCTGAGCGATTGAGACATTTGTTCTTCTAGTGTCCGAGACTCCCACATTTACTACAATGTTTCAGCCGTTGAGTTTTTTCTCGATGGTCGACCAAATCCTCATCGCAATAAATCCTTGTTGATGGTGGACGACCCTCTTTTTTGCGTCGTAATGAAAAATCTGGCCATATTATAGGTTCACCATGTAATCACTAATTTTGTCCGGGGTTGACCCATTTTTATTTTTGCGATAATGGGATTATATATATACAATATGTTACTACTATCTAAATAAAAAGATTATGGGCTTTGTTTACTTTGTTTTCATTAAAACCCAGAAACACCAAAAAAATGTCACTTTTGTTACTCATTAAGCGTTAATGGACAAATTTTATGCTAGTATACATATATAGATATGTTACTATTTTATTACATGATATTATATATTACTATATCACTAATGTATTACATTGTCTTCTCATCTTAGTATCTTGTTATTTTTGTTACCATTAGTTTTATAATTGCATATCATATTTTTATCATTATATTCTATTGTTGTTAGTCTTATTATTATTAGGGTTATATTATTATTATTGTTATTATTATTAAATTAAACCAAAAATAAAATATTAATATAAATAAAAGCCCAACTAATTACCAGTCCATGTACAAATAAATAAAATGGCCTAAGTCTCTTTAATTAAATAACGGTCCCCTTTACAATTAAAGTATTATATACATTTGCCCCGTTTGGCCCAAATCCAAAGTTTGATAACCTTAATCCCACATATTTTCCTATACGCAACCGAATCTGGGCTGTTGACTAACGTGCTCAACCCTTCAGCTTCTTCAGTGCCACGTTCACCACCACGGTTGGCAGGTGAGACCAGTGACCCAATGCCACATCACCGGTGTGCTCCCACATCCACGTCGATCACCTCCCCATGGTCCCCTTCCTCGGTCATGTCACATGCAAGGAGGCGCACAAAAAACAGAATCAAGGGTGGAACAAAAAATTAGAGGGCACATGAATTATAGAATTTCAGAATAGCAGTTGAATCCAAACAAAAAAGGATATATATTAGCCAATAGGGGATTTTCCGATTTCATTTTCCTTTTTTTAATGAATGTAATATTGGGGTATATAACAACAAACCCTAACCTATTGTAATCATTGGAAAAACCAGAGAAATAGAGAACGAAAAAGTAGAAAACCTCAAAGCTTTCGAAGGTAACATTTCTCTCTTTTCTTCATATCATTATCATCATCGAAGCATGCATATACCATAGAAGTTAGGGTTTCATGTTTTTACCTTTAGAGTTTTATCTCCCCTCGCGTCTGTTCATTTCCCCTCACCGACGATAAACTTTTCGGTCTTCCCAAGTCCGTGTATAGTGAGTCGAAGGGAAGAGTGAACAAAAATGGTCTTGTTTTTATGAGAAAAAGGGTTTTGGTTCTGTTTCCACCGAAAAAGGAGATGGCTTTTGTTGTTTTTTGAAAGAAAAGAGGTGAGATTCGGGTTTAGAACTCAAAAATGGGGTTAAAAAAGGGTTTTGACTCCGGCCAGCGGCGGTGGAGCGGTGGCTCGTGACGGCCGATCACCAGAATCTGGAATTTAGGGTGTTTTATGGGTTTGGGGATGAACACCACAGCGGTGTTCATCTCCATTTTGGAGAATAAAGAAGGAGATCGAGAGAGTTTAGCGCAAATTTTTACCAAAAGAAGCAAAAAAGGGAATGATTTTGTATTATATAGCTGGTCTCCGTTTTAAAAAAGGTATAATCGCTTTATAAATCCCTCTGCCCTGTCAAAATAATGCCCGCGGTCCTTCCGCATGATCAAATAACAACGTTAGTCCTCCCATGTGGGTAAATTACGCCCCCAAGGGGTTTATGCCTTTTATAATTCCGTCCTTAACCCTTTAAACTTTACAAATGTTTACAATCTGGCCTTCTTTTAACCAAATCTGTTTTGCTCTTTTGATTCAGCCCTTAGATTTATTTTCTTTACGTTTTGGTCCGTATATCAGTGTATTATCCCCCTTTAATTTATGCATTTTATCTTCAGTTTTTATCTTGTTGACAATCTTGCCTTTTTATGTATTATGTTTATCCATATTTGTTGTTAATTTGCTTGTATTAAGGCTTGATATTCTTTTTATGTGATAGTTATGATATACATGATATATAATATAGTTTGTTTATAAAACATAACATATGGATTTTATAAAGTATATTATATAGTTTTCTTAAATATACAACATATAGTTTTTTATAAGGTATATATATAAATATAGTATATAGTTTCTACAATATAATATATTTTTTATGTACAACATGCAAAGCCTTTTAATATGTACAATACAAGTTTAAATTACATATGATACATAGCTTTTATAATACAATATAGTTTTTTAATACATAATACATAGTTTTTAATATATGCATAATATAATCTTAAATATGTATATCATATGTTTTATATATAGTATATACTATGTAATTAAAGTTTGTTTCTTTATGAATATATGTATTTTAATATGTGTTTAGTTTAGGTGTGGGCCTTGTTGTTTTGGGCCTAGGTTTAGCTTTAGCTTAGCGGGCCTTGGGCTTAGTTTAGATGGACTTTGGGCTTGTTAAGGCTTTTAGATTAATTTAGGAATTAATTTAATTAATTTAAGTTATCTGCTCGTCTCATAAGGGCACGGCTTTAAATTAATTAGATTAATTTAGGATTAACCTTATAGAGCCTTAATTAGTTTAGGGTCCAAATTGATTTAGTGAATTTAAATTTACCCTTGGCTCATTGGGATGAATGTTAAATTCATTAAATTAGTTGGACATCCTTTAACTACTTTTAGGATAAAATCAATTGCAAGTTTAGATTGACATTTAATTTTAAACAATGGTTAATTAACTCAATTTGTTTTAAATAGTGTTCTTGGCTTATTGGAAAACTAGTTTAAAATCGATTAAATTAATTATCAGGTTCCAAGATAATTCATAATTTGTTATGGTTTTCTAGTTTTTTAGGGTTAATACTAGAATCATCTAATTAGCAACTAGATCACTAATTAAATTTCCATAATTTGGGCCTTTTAGGTTAGGGCTTTTAGTGTGCCTTTGTATGTTTAATTTTCAAGCCCTTGTTTGACATTCATTTTATTTGTCATCATTTGGCCCATTTGATTTACATGTTAATTAATTTCAATCACAAAAAGGTGGTAGTCTTTAATTCTGATATTTGTGTTGTAATAGTCCGAGCTTAAAGGATGTTGCCCAAATATTTGAATTAATCCTTACCGACTCAAGGTAAAACTAAAACTTAACCAAATCATTACATCATATTCAAAATGCTTTCATCATGCATAAAGGTGACGTGTGGGATTCGAACCATAAATTAACACGATAGTCGGGCTTATTCGATGTCGGTTTAATCTATGGTCTGATGTATCGTCAACCTTATTAATTAAATGTCCAATTAATTATGACCCACCAATTTGATAAAGCCTGTGTAATTAAGGACAAATTTTTAATTAAGTACACCAATTTAAATTCAATTCAAATTCCATCAATTTGAAAACAACAAATATTCAGGTACCGATTCCCGGGCGTGATGGGGGTGCTAATCCTTCCCCACGCGTAATCAACTCCCCGACCCCTTCATAATGAATCTCTAGTTTTCTATGGTGTCCGGCCTACCTTACCCAAGTGGCCGATGGCGACTCCAAGTTTTTTTTATCATTTTTAAATGAATGCCGATTTTCAAAAGTGATCCCCTTTAAAACCAATTTTCAAAGAATGATTTTGGGGATAACTTGTAGCAACGAATTTATGAAACTTATATTGTTTTAAAAGTAAAGAAAACGTTGCTATAGCTTGGCGACTCCGCTGGAGACCGAATTTTGTTTTTTGTAAAACAAAAAGGAGAATTAGGCCAAAAGAATTTTGTTGCTTTTAATAATGGAAGATTGTTGGAATTTTGATCGATTTTAACGAGGTTGATTCTTTCTTGAAAACGTGGCTAAGATTACATGGGCTTTGATAATTGATGGACTTTGGATTAATTTTTCATTTAATTTCTAAGGAATCACCGACATTTGTTGCATCATGTTCATCAAGCTCTATACCCAATCTTCGTCCCTTAAGTGAGAGTGAAACGCCATATACTCACGTGAGTATCCCTCCACGGGTCAGTAATTCACTTCCAGAATCCACGGTTTTTGACACGTGAGCAACCCTCCACGTCACTAGGTCGTGCTTTCCCTCAAACTAAAATCAATTCGCAAGCTTGTAATGGGATAGAATTATGGTTCTTGTTGCCTTAGTAGGTAATAAGATTGGTTCAGGTACCCTTGTCTAGAACCAAACACATGTGTGAGAATTTAGGAAACCTACCCCGATAGAGCCATGCAGATAACTCTAGGGAACTAGAATTCATGTGGTTAGGTTTGTTTCCTTATGTGATTGTCTTATGCTTATTTCGTTTTGCATTTATCTCTTCTTATTTCCATTTTATTCTTTATCTTATAACTGACGTTCTTTTTGTTTTCTTTCTTTTCCTATTTTACCATTTTTGGATATCTTATCATATCATGAAGATCACATTGAGTTGGAAATAGTTTGAAGTTAAAGACTAGATCAATGGGAGACTTAGTCCGTAGTAGTGATGAAAAGAATTTTGATGTTCAGATATGGTTGGAAGGGAGCAATTACATAAGGGAGACAATATTGCCACTGGGTTTAGATTAGCCATGTCAGACACGACATTCATGAATACAGAGTTCAATGATGTGTCTGAATTGAAGTCAGCTTGGAACAGTTGGGACTTTGAAATGAAGAGTACTTTCAGAGAAGAGTATGGTGACATCACGTACTTGCTAGAAGTTTCAGTTGATCAAGCACTACTACAAGCCTTGGTGGGTTTTTGGAACTCTGCTTACAGCTGCTTTACAATTGGTAACTTTGATTTAACTCCAACGATTGAAGAATACTGATACCTTATAAATTGCAAGAAGATTGACATAAATCAGGTATATTCTAAGCCAAGTAAGAACAAAGCTTTTCGGGGTAAGTTAAAGAAGTTCTCAAATATGTTGTCATCTTGGGTCGAGCATCAAGTCACTACTTGGAACAATAAAGAGTATATTAAGTGGGAGGGGATCTTGGCCTTAGCTTCTGTACATTCTATGGGCCGAATTCAGCGAAATCTCTTTGCGTTGTTAATCTACAGATTGGTAATCTTTCCTCGAGCACTGGGACTCATTGATCCATCGGTCTTGGATCTTTTTGATCATTTGGATAGCGGGACTAATCCAGTACCTGCGATCTTGGCCGAGATTTTTTGATCCTTGAGGTTCTATCGAGAGTATGGTGGAGGTCACTTTCAAGGATTCTCGCAGCTTTTGACTGTTTGGTTCTACAACCACCTTTGGACCAATCCCATTTTTTCAAGGCCCCTTTATGACGACAAGTTCTTGCCTTTAAAATAATTCTCGTGAAAGAATGATTGGCCAACCCAAAGATATGAGGAAGTATGGCAGGATGTCCTCTGAAATCTAAAGGAGGAGGATGTAGTTTGGAGAGCACCATGGTTGCTGGCAAAGAACACTCTCTATAGATGTGGAGATCATTTGTGGGTACCATTGCTTGGCCTCTGGGGGCATACCGCATATGCACATCTTCTAGTTTTGAGACAGTACGATTCGAAACAGTTTGTGCTGGCCACAAAAGGTCTAAATGAGTTTAACGTGGATTATGCGAAGGAGAAAGGGTACAAGACGATGGTATACAACGCTAACAACTCAAGACGGGTTAGAATCGTAAATGCTCCGTACATGGCCCCTCCCGAGTACGAAGCATGGCGATTTAATCGTGACAATGACAACATTCCTCACTTGAGTCCCGATGGAAAGAGATCCATGGATGAGAGATTAGCCATGCTTTCTACTGAGGCCAACTTGATGAGGAAACAACTTGAAGAAGAGCGAAAGAGGTACCTCAAGCTCGAGGAGAGAGCCCATCAAGAAAAGTTTAACTTCGAGTTAGAGAAGATGCAGTTTGAAGGAATGGTTAAAGATCTACAAAAAAAAAAAGAGATGAGATGGAACTCGAACTCGAACTCAAGATGGAGAAGGAAGAGATTCAGAAGCGTAAAAGGTTGAATAAGATCAAAAGAATCGTGGAAGGCAGACCAAGTGAAAGGTTAGAGCTTCGATTGAAGAAAGAGAAAGCGAGAGCTAAAAATTACAAAAGAATATTTTACAAGCACAAAGATCAAGTGCTCGCTTTAACCTAAGAAGTGAAGAATTTACGAATCTCTCACTCAAGACAGATCGAGAACGACCAGCACCAAAATGAAGCTTTGAAGGATAAGGTGAAATACTTGGAGAAATCTTTTCAAGCATAAGGGTTCAACTAGCAAGCTGAAGGCCAGCAACTTGGAGAATCATGTCTTGACGACCCGTGCCGATGAGTTGGAAACCGAGGTTCAACAACTCAAGGATCACTTGGCAAGCCTTAGGGGAGCAATTAAAGTACATCCGACCCCGAGTTTGGAGCAGCTGGACTTCATCGCATACACAATTTAGAGGCAAGAACAAGAGTTGGCACGCTACCAAACTCCATGGTTGTATGGACGATGATTCTGAGGAAGGAGAGAGGATTGTTTGGATTTTAAGGGAGATCATTGACCTCGATACTACCCTGAAGCCATATGTGTAATTGGTTCTCTTTAAGTTATTGTAACAAGACAATGTTTCCGTTAATGAATGTCGTTTAACGATGATATTTGCCAAACTCAGTGTTGCTCTTTGCATTCATGCATGATTCCTTCATTTGCATTCTTTGTTAAAAGCTAATAATCATCTAATTAGTACAATGGCTTATGTTTTTGATTAATTGCCATTTATTAATTAAAAGGCTTTCTATTTCAGAAAGATTACATTTTGCTTCTTAAAAATTGTCATCATTCCATACCCTTATCACACCCGCTCACGATCAAAGCAAATGAAAGAGAGTTTTGCCAAGTTGGAGGCAGACCTACGTGGCTAAATGGAACGAACCCAATAGGAATTAAGGGACACCATCATCAAGTCCCAGCAGGACATGATGAAGGAAATATCCCAACTACTGCAAGCTCGACTAGGGCCAGATTCGAGGCGTAAGAGTATCTTTGAGAATCCTACCTAAAACTCGGGAGGTCGCCATCATGCCCAGATCATTCAGAACCCTCTGCTTGTCGATCGTTCTCTTAATCCCCTACAAGGGGCATCTTTCTCTCATATCGGTCTAGCTCCTCAAATTCAACCAAGAGTGACCTTCAGAAATCTTGAAGTTGTTGGGGACAGTATCCCAGACTTTGATGAGTTGGAGAAGATGAACCAAATGAAGGCAGAATTCACTAAGTAGTTAGAAGATACTCGGAAAGACCTAGAGGAAAAGTTCAAAGTGAAATGATGGCTCCTATGGGTTAAGTGCTAGGGAGCTCAGTTTGGTCCCCGATATGGAGATCCCATATAAGTTCAAGACCCTCGATTTTGAAAATCTTGATGGAACCAACTGCCTATTTGCTCATATAGTGATGTTTTACAGGAAGATGACGGGATTTTCCAACAACGAGAAGCTCCTAATTCACTATTTTTAGGACAGCTTAGTGGGATTTACTTCGAGATGGTATAATCAGCTAACCAGGGCTCAAATTAAGTCATGGAGGGATCCGGTGAAGCTTTTACTGATCATTAGAAGCATATAACCAACATGGTTCTTAACCAGCTATTGCTGCAAGGCATAGAACAAAAGCGCAACGAAACCCTTCGTAAATATGCTCAAAGATGATGTGATGTGGCAGCACAAGTTCAACCACCGCTTCACGAGCACGAGATCTCCTTAATGTTCGTAGATACATTGAAAGTGACGCTCTATGATCGATTGATCATCAACCCTATTAGCAAATTTGCAGAGATGGTCATGACTGGCGAGCGCATCGAAGCAGCCATTAATAGTAGAAAAATTGATAGAGGAGATCATCCACGCAAGCAATACAGGAGAAAAGACCATGGGATGAACAATGAAAATACCTTCGAGAAAACCAAGAACTTCACTATCTCCCAGCCCCATGCCCCAGTGGGGAATTCCAGAAACTTCAACAAAAGAGAAGACAAGAGACCCCAAAAAAAAAGAGAGGAGAGATCATTCACTCTTTTGCCAATCTCTTACAAGGAGCTCTACTCACATTTGTACACGGCCGATTTAGTTCATCCTTATCATGTTACTCCTTACAACCCATCTTATCCAGCATGGTATGACCCCAAGGTTCATTGCGAATACCATGCTGATGTTCTGGGGCATTCGATTGAAAATTGTGTGGCGTTCAAAGAAGTTTGTTCATAGCTTAATCCGGATCGAAGTGTCACAATTGGGAGAACCAAGCACGAACAACAATCCCCTAATAAATCACGGAGGCCAGGGCGTGAATACTATTGAAGACAAGAATGCCAAAAAAACTAGGGAGAACATGTCTGAGGTTTGGTCGCTGTTAAGGTGGGTTTTCCAACAGTTGTGTATGGCATGCCTTATTGACCGGGGAATGGTGATTATGGAAGAAGGTCGTGGCCCGTATTGTGAATACCACCAATCGAAAGATCACGAGATTCAAGATTGTGAGGAGTTCCGTCAGTTGATACAAGCTATGATGGATAAAAAAGAGATTGAATTTTTTGAGGAAAAAAAAGGAAGGAAAGAAGTAGACGTTTGTGCATCAGAGAGCTAGGAGACCAAGTATAGTGCCAAGAGACCCCTCGTCCTCAGTCTTAGGACAAACGAGACAAGCGCACCGAAGGCAGCCCCTAAGATGATAATTGCTTCTCCAAGGTCATTTCCTTTCAAGGATACGAAGATGGTTCCATAGAACTACACTGCAAGCATCACAATGTCGGGTTCTTTTGGTTTATATGGAGGAGAAGACGTAGAAATAAGGATGAAACCCATTCAAGAAGAACATTTGGAGCCCAAATCCGGAGAGGTAAAGGATGTGGAGCATCTCACAAGGAGTGGCCGATGCTATGCTCTGGAAAACCTAAAGGCATCAGAGGAACCAAAAGTGAAAGGCAAGGAAGTCAGAGTTGAACCAGAGAAAGTTTTCGGAGATGACCCGCCACCGAAGGTCAAAGAGCCTATCAAAGAAACTTAAGCACAAAAGTTTTTGAGGTTCTTGAAGCATAACAAGTATAGCATCGTCGACCACCTTCAGAGACAGCCATCTCGAATTTCCCGTGCTTGACCTTTTACTGAACTCAAAGAAGCATCGTGAGGCCTTGTTGAAGGTTTTGAATAAGATCTACGTTACAAAGGATATATTAGTTAGGAGGTTGGACTAGATTGTCAGCCATATCACCGACGTTAATAACATTACCTTTGGTGATGATGAAATCCCGGGGAAAGGTACGGGATCCACCAAGGCCCTGAACATCACCACTCACTGCAAAGGTCATGTGTTGTCGGGCGTGCTAATTGATAATGGCTCAATGTTGAATGTTATGCCATTAGCTACACTACAACGACTACCAATCAACAGTTCACATATACAACCATGTCATAATACGGTATGAGCTTTTGATGGGACCTAGAGAAATGTGGTTGGGAAAATAGAAGTACCCCTTCTCATTGGTCCCGCAGAATATATGGTCAATTTTGTGGTTATGGATATCCGGCCATCTTACAACTACTTGTTAGGGAGGCCATAAATATACTTGGTCGACGCCGTTCCATCCTCACTCCATCAAAAGTTAAAGTTTGTCACCTAAGGGAAACTAGTAACAGTAAATGCCAAAGAAGACATCTTTGCTTCCATGACTTCGGATACACCATACATCCACACTGATGAGGAAGCGATAGAGTGTGCCTTCAGAGCCTTGGAACTTGTCAATGCTACCTTTGTTGCCAAAGGAAACAAGATTTCGTGCCTTAATCTATCCAATTGCACCAAGATGCTAGTTTACGAAATCCTAGGTAAAGGAGCAAAGAAAAAGAAAGGCTTGGGAAAGAATCTACAATGACACCTTCGTCCCATCAAGGTGATCCACAAAGCTGATCGCTTCAGACTCGGTTACAAGCCAAATTTCCTACAGAAAAAAACAAGAATAGAAGAGGAAGCAAGAGCAAATGAAGGCTAGGCTTAGAGGGGAGGACATTCCATAGGACCCTATCATCTATGGAGACTTTAAGGGTGTCTTTATATCTGGTGGAATTCGAAATCTGGAGGTGGATGTCCAAGAGGTGAACCGAGAAGGTGAGAGGAGTCTCTAGAAAGATTTAATCAGTGAGGCTCTCGAGGAGATGAATATGGATATAATTGGCAACGAGAGCAAGACTAATCAATTTCTGGCCAGGATTCGCCCTTGCCTCTCAGGAGAAGAGCTCAACAACTGGACCTTTGGGGACGTACCAGAATTTTCCAGTAACAAGTCAAAGTAATGCTCAGAACAATCCCATTACTTTTGCCTGAAAGTAACAGACATCCTTTGTAAAAAGGGCAACTATGTCATACCTATTTACTTTAAATGAAATAGACTATGCCTATGTTTTTCATCCTAAATGGCAAACACAACATTTATTTCATTTCATTCATTACGTATTTATTTATTTGTATATTTATATTCTTATTTGTTCATATCATGGGCTATACCTTTCTTTTCCCAACACACACTTTCAAAATCGTGTAGGCCTCCTAATCTAGACTGTATGAATGATGTGGAACCTAATCCTAAAGTAGATTTTGAACGACCCACGTACTTGGCGAAGGTGGAAGAAGCGGATGATGAGATTCCCGATGAGCTGTTAAGGATGATGGCCAGTGAAGAAAGACAAATCCTCCCACACCAAGAGAAGATAGAGATTTTAAATTTGGGGACTGACGAGGAGAGGAAAGAAGTAATGATTGGAGGTACCCTGTCACCAAAAGTCAAGCAAGGGTTGGTGGGTTGCTTGTAGAATTTAAAGATGTGTTCGCATGGTCATATCAAGATATGTCAGGCCTAAACACAGATATTGTAACGTACAAACTCCCTATTAGGCCGGAATACAATCATGTCTAGGAAAAGCTTCGAAGAATGATGACATACATGTTATTGAAAATTAGAAAAGAGGTAAAGAAACAGTTTGAGGCTGGATTTTTGGAGGTTTCTAAGTACCCAGAATTGGTGGCTAACATAGTGCCCGTGCCGAAAAATGATGGAAATGTATGTATGTGTGTAGATTATAGGGACCTTAATAAGGCGAGCCATAAAGACAATTTCCTTTTGCCTCATATTGATACTCTGGTTGACAATACAGTGGGGCATGCTTGGTTTTCCTTTATGGATGGCTTCTTGAGATACAATCAGATCAAAATGCATCATGAGGATATGAAGAATACCACTTTTGTAACCAAGTGGGGCACGTTTGGCTACAAGGTGATGCCTTTTGGGTTGAAGAACGCCGGGATGACGTATCAAAGAGTTATGGTGACCTTGTTCTATAACATGATGTATAAAGAGATCGAGGTGTACGTGGATGACATGATAGCCAAGTCTTGGACCGAGGAGGAGTACCTCCAAAATTTGCAAAAACTCTTCTAGAGGCTAAGAAAGTATCAATTGAAGCTCAATCCCGCCAAATGTACCTTTGCGATAACATCCGAGAAACTCTTAGGTTTCGTGGTAAATAAAAATACATCAAGATTGATCCGGACAAGGTGAAGGCAATTCAAGATCTTTTGCAGCCTCAAACTCAAAAGAAAGTCCGAGGATTTTTGGGAAGGTTGAATTACATTTCCCGATTCATATCTCAGCTGATCGATAAGTGTGACCCTGTCTTTAGACTACTCCAAAAGAATAACCCGAGAGTTTGGGATGAAGATTTTCAAGAAATACTAGAAAATATCAAGAAGTATCTAACTAATCCTCTAATCTTAGTAGCACCAGTACCAGATAGGCCATTAATTTTGTAGTTGGAAGTTTTTGAAAATTCTATGGGCTGTGTGTTGGGGCAACACGATGACTCAGGCAAGAAAAAAAGGTGATCTATTACTTGAGCAAGAAATTCACTGAGTGTGAGACACAATACTCGTTGATCCAAAGGTTGTGTTGTGACCTGGTATGGGTTACTAAGCGGCTCCAGAAATACATGTTGTATCACACCACTTATTTAATTTCCCGAATAGATCCGTTAAAGCTTTTGATGGAAACACCAGCTTTGACTGGGAAAGTGGCCCGTTGGCAAATGCTTTTGTCAGAATTTGACATCATTTATGTGAGTCAGAAGGTGGTAATGGGAAGTATGGTGGCAGATCTTTTAGCCAGTAGTGCCTCGGACGACTATGAGCCGTTGGATTTTAGTTTCTCGGATGAAGATTTGATATGTGATCTGTCCGAAGGGACGTCTACTATTGAGAATAGAAGATGGAGGCTTTATTTTGATAGGGTATCGAATGCCCTAGGCCATGGAATAGGGGCAATTTTGGTCTCCCAAAAATATCTACTACCCTTCTATAAGTAGGTTAGAGTTTTTTTGCACCAACAATGTAGCCGAGTATGAAGCTTGTGTCATGGGACTCCGAGCGGCCACAAAGAGAAAGATCAAGGTGCTCCGGGTTTTCAGAGATTCTTCTTTAGTGATTTATCAGCTTCGGAAAGAATATGAGACTAGAGATCCAAAGCTGATCAAGTACTACAATTTGGTCCAGGATTTGGTCAAGGATTTTGAAGAAGTCAATTTCACCTACTTGCCAAGAGAGAATAATCAGATGGCCGACGCCCTGGCAACTTTAGCCGCCGTATTCGAAGTAAGTCGGGTAGCCGAGATGCGGCCAATCGAAATACAAACCTCTGAGGTACCAACATTTATATAGTTTGGAAGAAGAGGAGGATGGTAACCTGTGGTATTTTAACATCCTCCAATATATCAAGTTCCAGACCTATCCAAAGGGGCCGATGATAATGACAAAAGGACTATTAGAAGGTTAGCGTCAAGATACATCCTTGACGGGGAAATCTTGTACAAAAAAAGCAATGATCAGATACTGTTAAGGTGTGTTAGTGCTCGGGAAGCTGAAACCATTTTAGCAGAGGTCCATGGGGGTTTATGTGGAACCCACGCTAGCGGATTCTCGATGGCGAGAAAAATCATGAGATATGGCTACTTCTATTCAACTATAGAAGGAGATTGCATCAGTTACGCGAAGAAATATCACAAATATCAAATCTATGCTGATAAGATACACTCCCCGTCAGTGCCCCTCTACACCATGAATTCTCTTTGGCCCTTTGCTTCTTGGGGAATGGACGTCATTGGTCAGATACATCCAAAGGCCTCCAATGGGCACCGCTTCATCCTAATGGCTATTGATTACTTCACCAAGTGGGTGAAAGCTACCTCATACTCTAATATCACAAGATCGACGGTCTGCAAGTTTCTCAAGAAAGAAATTATGTATCGATATGGTCTACCCGAAAGAATCATCTCCGATAATGCTTTCAATTTGAACAACAAGATGATGATCGAGGTGTGTGAACAATTCAAGATTGTACACCATAATTCTACCATTTATTGCCCCAAGATGAACAGAGCGGTAGAAGCGGCAAATAAGAATATTAAGAAGATCATAGCAAAAACCACGAAGACATTTAAAGATTGGCATGAGAGGCTCCATTTTACTTTGTTTGCCTATCGGACATCCGTGAGAACTTCCATTTGGGCAACGCCATATTCCTTAGTATACGACACCGAAGCAGTGCTACCCATCGAAGTGGAAATCCTGTCACTTTGAATTTTGAACAAAGTAAAGTTAGATGAAGCCGAATGGATGCAAGCCAACTTTGACCAGTTGAAACTCATTGACGAGAAAATGTTGAAAGCTTTTTCCTCTAATCAGATGTATCAGAAGCGAATGATGCAAGCTTATAACAAGAAGGTTCACCCGAGGGAGTTTCAGGAGGGAGATCTGGTGCTCAAAAAGATTTTGTTGAACCAAAGAGATTTTTGGGGAATATGGATGCCTAATTAGGAGGGGCCTTATGTCGTGAAAAAGGCCTTTTTAGGGGAGCGTTAATTTTAACAGAGATGGATGGGAAAGAATTAAGCAACCCAATAAACTCGGACTCCGTCAAAAAGTACCACACGTAAGGAAAAAAAGAAAAAAAGGATAAAATAAAAAATAAGAAAAAAGAAAAGGAGGGTTTAAGGTGAAAACTCAAAAATGGGAGCCTTAAACCAAAGGAGGATTTGAATTGAAAATCCAAAAAAGACGATTCAGATAGATTTAAGTTTTGACATCTAACTGACGAGCCTCGTTTCAGTTAAAGGGTTTTTGCTTCGATCTTCGTATCGTTGGAGATAACCAAGAGTGGTTAGTGAGAGATTTGCCAAAGTTGATAGGTTTACGTCATTCATACAGTTGACATCTTCTATACCTCTTTCTCTCTTCTCATGTTTTCCATGACTTTCCAAGTTATCCTACTTAATAAAATTATATTATAGTTTCTTTTATTTATTTCATATTTATTCCGCGGGTAGGTTGACATGGAACAAAAAAGGAAAATGATTTCTTGGCATTACTATGGTTTAACCTATTAAGTGCAGGTTTATTCCCAATTAGGAGAGGAGTTCGCCAAAATTGCGGTGAAAGGACATCAGAGGCAAAGTTGATAGATCTATCACGGAAAGGCATCGAACGTTGTTCATATTGGAGTCCAAGGGACCATGGGCGAAAACCCTCAAGGGCACCCATAAAAAAGAAAAAAGAATGAAAAAAGAAAGAAAAAAAAAAGAGAAAGAAAGAAAGATAAGAGAAAGATAAGAGAAAGAAAGAAAAAGAAAGAAAGAAATGAAAAAGAAAAGAAAAACAAAGAAAAAAAGAAAGAAAATAAAATTCTCTAAAGTGAAAACATGAAAGGGCACTTTAGAACAAAAGGTTCAAGAACTCAAAAAGGGGTATGAAGGGTGAACCCGAGTGAGGGAGGAAGCACCTCGATCGCAAAGAAGAAAAATAGAGGATGCGAGCAAGAATGGGGCAAGAAGGGAAATTGCCCGAGAAAATCTAAGATTGTTATCATTCATGCATCCTGTCTAGTTATGCATCCCTAGGTTAAGAGAATGCTAACTCGTACCATCACAGCTTTTCATGTCTTCTCACAGATACCCAAAGGAAGAGCGGGAACTCTCTGAGAGGAGAAGTCGGTAACAAAGTAAGAGACAGACGGGGCTTTAGGCGAATTCAAAATTTGCCACATCAAGATTTCAGAGTATAAGAGGAAACGAGTTTACCTACCATTTGAGGGCATCTGACTTGCTCGATGCCATTTTAGACAAACATGTTGTCTTCATCAGTTTTGTCTTCTGTCATTAAGACGAGTTATTTGGTTTCATTCATTACCACTTTAGACGAATGAATGGTTTATCGCCTGACATTTTTTACGGCTCTAGAAGGATGTACCGACATTACCCAGGCCATTTTTATAGCTTCAAAAGGACGGGCCAGCCTTATCTAGTTTGTTTTTTGCCATTTTGGGAAAATGAGTAATTTGGATTCATTCATTGCCGTTTCGAAAGAGTGAGTCGTTTGAAGGTCAGTTGGCTCGTCTACCACCTTTTCGGAAGGGCCTGCCAGTACTGCCCTGTTTGCTTTATGCCATTTTGGGAAAGCAAAGTTACATGGATTCGTTCACTGCCGCTTCAGGGAATGGGTTGTTTGCTATCTGGTCTGGTCGTTGCCACTTTGGAAGGACATAGCAGCGCTACCCAGTTGTTTTCGCCATTTCGGGAAAGCAAGTTACTTAGATTTGTTCACTGCCGTTTCGGAAGAGCAAATCGTCCAACAGGGAAGTGGAAAAAAATTAGTGCTTATGGTCTTTGCTTTATTCCTGTTCCACAATCATAAGCAAATAGGGGCAGCTGTAATCACTAATTTTGTCTGGGGTTGACCCGTTTTTAGTTTTGTGATAATGAGCTTATATATACATATATGTTACTACTATCTAAATAAAAAGATTATAGGCTTTGTTTACTTTGTTTTCATTAAAACCCAAAAACACCAAAAAAAATGTCACTTTTGTTACTCATTAAGCGTTAATGGTCAAATTTTATGCTAGTATATATATATAGATATGTTGTTATTTTATTACCATGGTATTATATATTACTATATCACTAATGTAATACATTGTCTTCTCATCTTACTATCTTGTTATTTTTGTTACCCTTAGTTTTATAATCGCATATCATATTTTTATCATTATATTCTATTGTTGTTAGTCTTATTATTATTAGGGTTATATTATTATTATTGTTTTCATTATTAAATTAAACCAAAAATAAAAAAAATTAATATAGATAAAAGCCCAACTAATTATCAATCAATGTACAAATAAATAAAATGGCCCAAGTCTTTTTAATTAAATAACAGCCCCTTTTACAATTAAAGTATTATATACATTTGGCCCATTTGGCCCAAATCCAAAGTTTGATAACCCTAATCCCACATATTTTCCTTTGCGCAGCCGAATCTGGGCCATTAGATCTGGTTGTTGATTTAACGGTCCAGATACAACCAAGCCGGCTCACTAGATCCCCACGCGCCGCACGCGCGACCTTTGGCGCTATTCACGCGCGCGTGCATTTCACGTGCTCAACCCTTCAGCTTCTCCAGTGCCACATTCACCACCACAGTTGGCAGGTGAGACCAGTGACCCGATGCCACATCACCGGTGTGCTCCCACGTCTGTAGCCACGTCGATCACCTCCTTCTGGTCCCTTTCCTCAGCCATGTCACATGCAAGGAGGCGCACAAAGAACAGAATTAGAGGTGCAACGAAAAATTAGAGGGCACATGAATTATAGAATATCATAATAGCAGTTGAATCTAAACAAAAAGAACATGTATTAGCCAATAGGTGATTTTCGATTTCATTCTCCTTTTTAATGAATGTAATATTGGGGCATAAAACAACAAACCCTTAGCTATTGTAATCATTGGAAAAACTAGAGAAATAGAGAATGAAAAAGCAAAAAACCTCAAAACTTTCGGAGGTAAACTTTATCTCTTTTCTTCATATCATTATCATCATCGAAGCATGCATATACCAAAGAAGTTAGGGTTTTGTGTTTTTACCTTTGGCGTTTCATCTTTCCCCGCGTCTACTTGTCTTCCTTCACCGACGATAAACTTTTCGGTCTTCTCAAGTCCGTGTAGGGTGAGTCGAAAGGAAGAATGAATAAAAAAGGTCTTGTTTTACGAGAAAAAAGGTTTTGGTTTGTTGCGTGCTGTGATGTACTATAAATGATACGTAAATAGTACAAGCATACACATCGAACAAGTAGGAAAATGATGAGTGAGTATCGTCTCCACAGGGATTGAAGGTAAATGGAGTTAAGCTCAAGCACACAAAACACAAACTGAAAGTAAATGAAATAACAAGTGGGAACAAATTAAGAAATGCTACAACAAATAACTGTAATGAAAAGTGGGCTAAACTGAATATACTTTGAACGTCCTCTCACATGTGCTAAACTCTCAACTGGGATGGCATGCCAGGTTTGTTAGAGGCTCCTATGTCTAAGCCTTAAGAATATTTAGCACCCTTCAGCTCATAACATGCTCGACAGAGTTTACTAAGGTTTTCTAAACTATCTCTAGCAAGAAACCTGACAGCCAAAATGCTATGGCAATACCTCTCAGATTGAACCCTAGCAAGCTACTATCCTTGAAGTTCTACTCATTTTAGTCATTGAAACTCTATGCTTATCTCTAAGGTGAGTTAGGGTTTTGCCTCTCAGCATCAAACCCCATTGTCCACGTAGATCTAAGCCTAACTCTCTCGAATATTAAGCTATCCAACACCTAAGCAAAGGCTAACTCTCGAAGGCTCTTACAAGATTAAGGCAATAAAACAATGAACAAAGCATGTAAAGAACTGGAAAATAAGCTAAACATCCATTAAAAACTTAAAACATAATCATCCAAAACAAACTCAAGCCACTTAGAGTTAGTTCATGGCTGCGCAAACATCATCCATAATCAACCATTTTAAACAACTCATTCCAAAATAAAAATGCAACAGCAAAGAACAACTAAGAGTGAAGGAAACTCCCAAGCCACCGTGGACTGTCGTGAACCACCCTAAGCTTGCTGCTTCTCTCAAAGGCCAACAAGATCTTCCCTTTGAAGCTTCAACAATGAAGGACACAATGAAAAAGAAGAAGAGTGGCTGCCTCTTTCTTTTTCTTTTTCTTACCTCACAAAGCTCTTTTTTCAGCCCCCTTTAATTTAGGTGTCATTTTCTTTATATAGCGGAGGCTCCTAGGGTTTTATGCCCTTAATTCTTAGGGAATATTCCCTTTACATGTGGGGGCACAATTGGCTTAGTAGAATCGCGTGTGGGGGCTGCAAAATATCAATTCTTTGTCTTCTAGCGCGCCTAAAAATGCTATAGCATTTTTCCCTCTGCCCAAAAATGCTCATCAGCTTCTCTGCACATCACCACACCAAAATAAACCTCTCCCAAGAAGCACCAATTTCATAAATAAATAAAAACAACCAAGCAAACACCACCATATGCAACCATATGAATTAAATGCAACTAAATGCAATGAAATGAGCTTGAAACTAAGCAATAACCTAAGTAAAAAGGCATGAAATGTATCATTTTTACAAGGCTAACACACCCCAAACTTAAGCTATTCCTTGTCCTCAAGCAATGAGTAGTGAAAATAGAGAAAAAAAACTATGGCAAGGTTCAGATCAAGACAGCTCTATGGCATAATTTTCAGTCCTTAGGAAATATGGGCTTCAACATGCTAGACAGTTTTGAGATTTTAAGAACTTTTCTTTAGGACAAGATCATTTGCATGTGTGTGCGTAACTGCATCAAATCTATGCTTAACAGAGCTAGAAAAATTCTAGGCAAGTTCTCTATTATACCCTAGTATTTGTTAATCAATTAAGCACAAGTTTACCCCCATAACTCTAACTTCTCTCTCTTTTTCTTTTTTTCTACTGTTACGGGGGAAGTTAGCTAATCACAACTACCTTCCTTAACTCTAGATGAATATGGAGCAAACATTTCATCCCCGAGCTAGTAAGTAGAGTAATCCCGTGACTACTTTCATTCACTCATTTGTTGTTGCTGCCATTTATTTAAACGCATTATCTAGACAAACAACACAAAGAGGAGTGTCCCTCTACAGCTATGCCGAAGCATTTATTTGTAACCAACATATACAATAAACAAAAGGAGAGTTCAAATAAGCCTTTCATGCTTTCATTTATCAATCATACTAAGGCATGCAAGAGATTTTTTTCACCAAAATTATCTAACATCCTTAAGCATAAAGAGTATGCAATCGTGTAAAGTTTTAATTTCAAAGCATCAAGCCCTAAAGACAGTTCTACCAATCTCAACAGTTAAATACATTTAATCCATCTATAGCCATAAAAAATTCTCATCATCGGACATCTTCAATTTATGCATAAAAACTGTCTTTAAACCAAGCAAAATGCCATAGCAAAAACTGCTCATAACTACAAAATGAAAATGACTAACTATGAATACTATCTCCCACAAACTTGAAGAAGGCATTATCCTCAATGCATAAAAATTAACTAAAATTAAACTAAATGCAATACAATGCAAGGTACCTTGACTAGCTCTACTTTGATGGTGGTGGGGTTGTCTTGTATGCCATATGCTTGACATGCCTCTTCTTTAGTGCTGAGGTGTTGTAATTTGTTGTGGCATTGTGGTAGGAGGGACATCATCATTCATCTCATTATTTGTACTAGTAGCGAATGGTCTTCGTCCTTAGTAGGTTCTACATCCATGAGGTCTTTACCCTCGTCCACATGTTTGTGAGTTTGTTTTGCTAAAAAAACTAATGTTAAAATTAAACAATAAAGAAATAAAGCAAAGAAAAACAAACAAACAAAACAAAACAAGAATTGCTATAGTAGAATTTAGAGATGATTGAAGGGATGAAAACTCTCAAACATCCTAAATTGATGTGACAATTTTTTTCACATTAGATTGGAGCACCAGTATAGACCAAAATGCCCCGCACATATAACAATTCCACCTTCAATATTTTGCATGGGCATTTCTTGTCTTCCACATATGTTCAACATCTCTTGGAATCTATCGAAAGACTTATAGAAATCTTGGGTATCCTTGAATAGTGTAGGCCAAGAGAACTCAAATTGTAGGACCTTTTCAGCAGTCTTCTCTCCTCCAAGGTGCTCTCCACATGATGCTGAATGGAAGTGGATTAGAATCTCTTTTTACTCTTCTTTGGGGACGCATCTTCTAATCATTTGGTCAGTATATTCTTTGAAGAGGTAAGGGTCATCCCAACGACAGTAAGGAACATCGTGCATGAACTTGTTTTTTCCTTGGCTATTCAAATCAGGAGGAAAAATACCACTAACGAGAAAATTGACAATGTTAGCATACCACAGAATTGCCGCAGCAAATAATAATTTCTCATCAGGGAATTCATCCTTAATTTCTATTTCATTCCTTAGTTCTTTCATAATTTCTACCCTAGAAAGATGACCAACTGCTTGGTTTTAAATGCCTTTCAAATCAGTAGTGGTCCAACCTAAAGCCTTTTTATGTTGAGCTAAAATATGAATCAAACTACTCTCTTGCTCAGGCTTAAGATTACCACCATTAATCACAGGCAAAGTCTCATTGGACCCCAAATAAGCATATTTAAGATGTAAAGGTAATGGCTTTAATTCTAACGTAGGTTCATGCTTGAGTGGGGGTTTAGGAGGGACAAATTCAGCAAAATCTAAAAGTTCGAAATGCGTATCTGGTCTAGTAATGAGCAAGCTAGACTATTGCAACTCTACTGGGAACTCCCCATGCTTCTCGATGTTATCATCGTTGAGCTTTACATAGTCTTCAATTTGCACAAAATTGCTACAGCATAATTCTGCAGCTTCTTCTTCTGCCATAGCATTTAATGTTGACACTCTTCATGTTCATCCACATATTTGAGGGTGTTAAAGACATTGATAGTTACCATTTGGTCATCTACTCCTACTGGTGGGGGTTATGTTTTGTTGTGGCAATATTTTGCATGTCATCATTGGGTCCACTCATCGAACCCTTACCCTTGTTCTCCATCAAAGATGAGTCCTCTTGCAACTGAGATTCTTCATGCACAATCTCGTGGCTGGGTTCTCTAAGTGTCTCCCCCCAAACTTAGCTTCCTTGGTGATCTGGGTGCCACTTCTTAAGGTGAATGCATTACATTGCTCCTTGCCTTGAGCTTTAGTGACTTCAATATCACTTGGTAGACTGCCTTGTGGGCGTGCATGTAATGCTTGAGCAATTTGACCCATTGAGTTTCCAAAGCTTTCAAATACAAACTGTGACTTTGTAGCAATGCTCCTTGGCTCTTAATAGATGCAGCTTGTTCTTGAAATAAAGCCTTCGTAGTCGTCATAAAGTCTTGGAAAGTAGCTTCTAAAGAGTTGGTGTTCGATGAAGATGCTGACCCATTGTTAGTATTTTGCCACGGTATATTTTGTTAAAAACCTAGGGGTGTAGTCATATTTTGTTACCGATTCAAGCTACCAGTATTATTGATTCCTTAATTCCCCCAATAAAAATTAGGATGTTGACTCCATCTTGGATTATAAGTGTTCGAATAGGAGTTGTTGTTGCTCATATTGAAGTTCCACACGTAGTTGGTAGACTCGTGATTTTTAGGGCACTCGCTTACATGATGAATGCCATGGCAAAGTTCACAAGAAGAGCTTGTAACCTTGACTTCCTTCACTTGAATAGGACGTTGGAGATTCTTCATCATGTTTGTAATTGCTGACAATTGAGTTGAAACATAATCCTTAGCATCAAGATCAAATGTCCCTTGAGTCTTCCTCCCCATTCCTAGTCTCGAAGAAGGAAAGTGACAGTCATTGTTTGCTATCCTATCAATGATATCAAATGCTTCTGCGGATGACTTGTCCAGCAAAGTTCCATTTGCTGAAGCATCTAGCATCATCCTCGTGTGAGCATTGACACCATTGTAGAACATCACAACTTGCGTCCAATCGTGAAAACCATGATTTGTACATTTGCGAAGCAGGCCTTTGTATCTACCCCAGCACTCGAACATCAACTCGTCATCAGCTTGAGGGAAGAAAGCAATATCATTCTTTAGCTGGGCGTTCATGTTGGGTGGATTATACCGCAGCAAAAAGCTCTTGCACAGGTCTGTCCATGATTTCATTGAGCCGGAAGGTACTCCACTAAGCCACGCCATTGCTCGATCTCTCAATGAGTATAAAAATAGCTTTAATTTTAGCACATCCTCATGCACACCTTGCTGTCGAAAAAAGTCATACACCTCTAGAAAAGTACATATATGCTGCCTTGCGTCCTCATGTGGCGCACCACCAAACTGTCCAATAGAGTTCAACATGTTGAACATCATCAGTTTGAGCTCAAAGTAGGCTGCCTGAAACTCGGGAGCTATAATCCCAGGGTTGAGATCATCCAAGATGGGTGCTAAATAATCTCTAATAGGTCTTAGTCGAGCTACAACTCCATCATTGTAAATTGCTGCAGCATTTTGATTTGTAGGGTCTTCAACTAGATTTTGAACTCCGTACATGGTTCTTGGAACACGTCTTTTTTGACGAAATAATCTTTCAATCTCAAGTTCAAAAAGGAATAATGGTTCCTCAAGTCTTCTTCGGGTCATGCAACAGCACAACACCTAAAAAAGGGTAAACAAAAACAACAAATAAAACTATACAAAAAGAAGAAATAAAATAGTGCAAGAAACTAAACTCAAAATAGCCAATTGCCAATCCCCGGCAACGGTGCCAAAAACTTGTTGCGTGCTGTGATGTACTATAAATGATACGCAAATAGTGCAAGTATACACATCGAACAAGTAGTAAAGTGATGAGTGAGTATCATCTCTACAAGGATTGGAGGTAAATTGAGTTAAGCTCAAGCACACAAAACACAAACTGAAAGTAAATGAAATAGCAAGTGGGAACAGATTAAGAAATGCTACAGCAAATAACTGTAATGAAAATCAGGCTGAACTGAATATATTTTGAATGTCTTCTCACGTGTGCGAAACTCTCAACTAGGATGACATGCCAGGTTTGTTTGGGACTCCTATGTCTAAGACTCAAGAATATTTAGCACCCTTCAGTTCATACCATGCTCGACAGAGTTTACTAAGGTGTTTCTAAACTATCTCTAGCAAGAAACCTGACAGCCAAAATTCTATGGCAATACCTCTCAGCATGAACCCTAGCAAGCTACTATCCTTGAAGTTCTACTCATTTTAGTCATTGAAACTCTATGCTTATCTCTAAGGTGAGTTAGGGTTTTGCCTCTCAACATAAAACCTCATTGTCCACGTAGATCTAAGCCTAACTTTCTCGAATATTAAGCTATCCAACACCTAAGCAAAGGCTAACTCTCGAAAGCTCTTACAAGCTTAAGGCAATAAAACAATGAACAAAGCATGTAAAGAACTAGAAAATAAGCTAAATATCCATTAAAAACTTAAAACATAATCATCCAAAACAAACCCAAGCCACTTAGAGTTAGTTCATGGTTGCGCAAACATCATCCATAATCAACCATTTTAAACAACCCATTCCAAAATAAAAATGCAACAACAAAGAACAACTAAGAGTGAAAGAAACTCCCAAGCCGCCGTGGACTGTCGTGAACCACCCTAAGCTTGCTACTTCTCTCAAAGGCCAGCAAGATCTTCCCTTTGGAGCTTCAACAATAGAGGACGCAATGAAGAAGAACAAAAGTGGTCGTCTCTTCCTTTTTCTTTTTTCTTAGCTCACAAAGCTCATTTTTCAGGCCCCATTTAATGTAGGTGTCATTTTCTTTATATAGTGGGGACTCCTAGGGTTTTGTGCCCTTAATTCTTAGAGAATATTCCTTTCACATGTGGGGGCACAGCTGGCTTAGTGGAATCACGTGTGGGGGCTGCAAAATTATCTAACATCCAAAAGCACTTTAGGATGCAGAAGCAATGCAAACAGCTAGCTTTTGGAGAAAAAACTGCGTTTGAAAAGTACTTTTCAACCTAAACGCAAAAGCTAAAATTTCTAGCTTTTGTAGCTGGAAAAGTGCTTTTAAGAGCCAAATTACTATTTTAACCTTCATTTTCTATTGTGTTTATTTAAAATTTATAAATTTATAATTTTTTATGAATACATAATTATATAATTAATAAATTATTTTTTAGTTTAAATATTATATATATTTATTCATGTCAAGTTTTTTAAATAAAATATTTTAAATTTATTATATTTTTATGAAACACGTACAATTGTTAGAAAATATGTATTTATAATAAAATAATTTTTTATATTTTATGATAATTTAAGTTGATATATTTATATATTATAATATTAAAGAATTTGGATATCAATTATATATATATATACACTTTACAATATCATATTCAAAATAGTCATTTATCTTCTTAAAAGTACTTTTTAACAACATTATTAAACACTTAAATCTCAAACTTAAAAATTCATAAGCACTTCTGAAAAGCACTTTTCAAAAGTATTTTTCCACCGCACTTTTCAAAAGCAATGCTAAACTTGCCCAAAAGCTATAAGAAGTTGCAAAAGCTGGAGAAAACTTCAGATATAAATATCAATATGAAAATAACATTAAATATGATTTCAAAATTCCCCCAAAAATAACGCGAGGGATGAATTTAAATGAAACAAACATTAGTTTTGCATGAACCCAGCAAATGGTTTTAGTGGAAAAGTGGATAATGTTCATTTTATAGGACTCGAGTTAAATTATTTTGTCTACAAAGTTTGTATGCATTAACAAAAGATTTAGAATATGTTTGAACAAATACTATCTTATTATCAACTTAAAATTATTCAAAAAAAAAACATTAGTATTGCAAAAAAGTAGTTAAACAACTTAAAATCTAAAACTTATTATACTAGGGCTAATATTTGATGTACCGCAGAATCATCACAATTGTTTTGCAATAAACATTTTTTTGAACATTGGCATTTGAATTTTATTAATTATTATGAAAGATAATACAAAATAATGCATTGAAAATAGAAAAAAGGGACAAGTCCACTAAAAGTCTCTTACAATGGTGCAAAGAAAAGCAAACACTTCCATTGAGATTAGCATACCAAAATTCAAAAACCTTCTTGAATCTCCTTGTCTCTATCCAAACGAGACGCTTTACGGGGTGAAAAATGAGTGATGAGTGAACCAAGCTATCAGGCAGATTGTTTCGCTACCCAGGTCTAATTACATCATCAACCAACCATCAATAGAGTGGGGATCTATCTTTGTAAGACTACCGATAGAATCATAATCAAAGATTAGCGTCATGAAGATCTCTGTACGAACATCAACCGATCGCTAAGGTATGCTGAAAATCATGCCACAAGAATAGATGAAACGAACTACAAAAAATTAAAGAAAAACATGTTACAAGGACAGAGGAAACGCGTGCCACAAAGGTATATAATCTTATTATAACATGGAAAAACAAGAAAAAAACAAAAAAAAAGTTACATGTTTGCTTCATTTTTCCTTGTTTTATAAAATATAATTTTTTTAAAAAATTTAAATATTTAATAATCTCTCTAATAAATAGTTATTATTACTTACAATAACTATAATGGAAAGGTTGTGAAATTTTTATTTAGGTCATACTAAGAAGAGTGATTATATAAAAATGTGGTTTCATATAATTATTGTATTTTACTTAAATAAATGTATAATATCATTTGATTCATAGGTGAAACTTGAAAGGTGTAATATAAAACTAAAATAATAATTTAACTATTTTCATTATATATAACAGTATTAAGTTATTATAATTATTCCACCCGTCTAATTGAATTTGTTTAATATTGACTTTTTAAAAGTTAAATTTTTAATATTAAAAGTTTATTTTTTAAAACTTTGATCAAAAGCATTTTAAATATTTAGTTAATTAAATTTTATAGAAAATATATTTTTAAACTACTTAATTAAATTCTTTAATATATATATATATATATATATTGCATTTTTATCATAATAAATTTGAAGTAATATTTATCGCATCAATGATTTAACTGTAATTAACCTGATCAATTACTACTGCAATTAAAATAAGGGAAAATTAAACGGGTGGTCACCCAATTATCCGGCTTTTTTGTTTTAGTCACTCAATTAATTTCTTTTGTCAAAATCATCTCTCATGTTAGATACATTTTCAGTTTTGGTCTTCACCCATTAAAAACCTAACAGAATCGTTGACTTGGCATTTTTTATAATATTTTTTGGTCCTTCCCGTCAAACTTAATGATATACTATAGTATTTTTTTATTCGACCAACCATGAGAGGACCAAAACAGGAAAATAATGTTAGTTAAGTGACTAAAACAGAAAAATGTAATAGTTAGATGACTAAAAAATAAAAATAAAATATTAAGTCTGTTAGATTTTTAATAGAATAGGACCAAAACAAAAAGTGTACTAGTTTTCCTTAAAATAACTCATTTTATTATGATTTTTTTTAAGTATAAAAGTAGCAGTCAAAAAACAAGGCAGACACTAGCCTTTGCCGCAATAAGCGTGACTTAAAAATAAAGAAATAAAACACAAGCTGGAAATGGAAGACGATGAGTCTCCGCTCTTCCATAACAACAAAAAATGATTTCCCATCTCTCCCTTTTACTAGATCTCACCCCTTTCCCATTAATTAATTTATCTCTTTTAATTCCTTTCTCTCAACTTATCAGATGGCTTCGACCCGTCGAACTCTCTCGCCGGCATTTCACACCCGTTCCTATCACAACGGCGCCGTCGGATTCTCCTCTTCTCCGTCTAACAAGCTTTTCCATAACGGAAACACTAAACATGTCCCCTCTTCCACTCCGTCAACGCTGTTGTTCACCGCCGTCAATTTAATTTACCGCCGAAGATGGCGGCGAACTTTTTGCCGCTGTCTCTTCTTTTTTCTAATAGGATTGCTTTTCGGTATTGTTCCGTTTGGGCACATGGATACGGATATCAGAGCCGAGGATTTCGCTCTTCCCGACCTCAGACCGCCACATGCTGACCTTCAATTGGAGGATCCGATTGTTTCTTATGTTGCATTGGGCGTTAATACGCGATTGGAAGAGCAAAAGGAAGTTTCCGGTTCAATAGAGCCGTTAAAGCAGTTAATCGTCGTCACGCCGACTTATAATCTGGCATTCCAAGCGTATTTCTTGAACAGGTTAGGCCAGGTTTTGAGGTTAGTGAAGCCGCCGTTGGTTTGGATAGTGGTGGAGGAGAAAACGGTGTCGTTGGAGACGGCCGAGATTTTGAGGAAAACCGGGGTTATGTATCGGCACGTGGTGTCCACGCGCTATTCTAGTAACGTGAAGGACCGGGGGGTTCACCAAAGGAACGCTGCCTTGGAACATCTCGAACGGCACAAGCTTGACGGAATCGTGTTTTTCGCCGACGACGACAATGTCTACACCCTGGAGTTGTTTGAAAGCTTGAGAACTACTAGGTAGTTCTTTTTATGGAATCTTGCTTTTTAAGAGAGTCAACGAAGATTACAAATTTGGATAAAAGTGGTCCTAATCAATGTTGGGAAGTTAATTGCTCTTATTAACATCATGTTTTAATAGTTGGAGATTGACTATCTGAAAAATTATTGCCATTACTAAATAATAACCCATTTTGTTTGTGAATTAAGTCGGCCTGTTTAGCTCTCTATTATTTGAGTAACTGGATCTAGTTTCATTTGTTCAAGCTTTTCTTTAATAGTCTGTTTTGTTGTAATCTTGGTCTATGTTGCCCGGACTCTGCATCTTTCTCAAAATAATCCGACTCATGTCGGACATAGGTACCGTGGAATAATCCTCTCGGTACATAAAAAAGTTATAAAAAAATCAAACTTTTAGCTGCTATTTAGAAGTTTTCCCTTTTGAAAATGAAGATCTTAATAAATATTTTGGTTAATTCCTAGCTTGGATTGATATGACTCGTCATTTATTGAATTTTATATATTGAATTCCAAGTTTGTCTTGTTCATCTGCATGTTATAGACTGAGAGATCTCTCCGATTGTGTAATTGTAAAGTGATTACTATGAAATGTTTCATCTTTTCCAAATCATGCTATCATATACAGATTCATAATATGCATCTTGTGTTGTAGTCGTTTTGGAACTTGGCCTGTTGCCACGCTTGAACGAAGCAAAAACAAGGCAGTTCTGGAAGGTCCTGTATGCAATGCGAGTCAAGTCATTGGATGGCACACAAATGAGAAAAGCAAAAGACTTCGCAGGTTTCATGTTGATATGTCGGGATTTGCTTTCAACAGCACCATCTCGCGGGATCCAAAGCGATGGGGGTACCCCTTCGCAAACCCAATTCGTCAATTGGACACGGTGAAGGAGGGTTTCCAAGTATGAACCACACCATGTTGCATTTTGTGATGTTGATATGTATTTTCTCTACAAATGTCACAGGCTGACAGCTTGATTAGAGCCTTTGCTCACTGTTTCTTCTATGCAGGAAACAACATTTATTGAGCAAGTAGTGGAAGATGAAAGCCAAATGGAAGGTATACCACCTGGTTGTTCAAGGATTATGAACTGGCATCTCCATTTAGATGCCAGCAATCTTGTTTATCCCAAAGGCTGGCAACTTCAGAAGAACCTAGAGGTTACCTTGCCTATTAAGTGATGAAAGCTCGGCTCCACAACTTTCCAATGCTGAGGAGAGGATATGGGTAAGAGATTCATTCTGGATTTCCCTTGTAGTAACTTCGACTTTTGTTATCAGAAATATTGGCCTGCCTGAGAACTAGGGAAATCAGAAACACGCATGATAAACGGTAGATGCCAAAAAGAACTAATTACATTGAGACAGCTCAAGACAATCGTGTATAGTTTTTTTAGTACATATATCTTGATGTTCTCTTATGCTGAAGAGTTTCTGATGGAAGCCATTTTCCTGTAACAGTCGAGTCCATGTTCTGGATGGTGATGGATTAGGTTAAGCTTATTCCAAGCCGATTTGCAGCTATCATCACCATATGGGGTAGAGCCTAGTGCCTGCACATCTGGCAACGACTGAGGGAAAAGATTTGTGATTTTTCTTGTTCATAGAATTTTGAAACATGAAGTATTCTTACAGAACAAGTTCTTGTTGAGTTCCGGAGCTGTTGTATATTTTTTGGGGATGTCCATTTGCAAAAAATGGGCAGTAGAATTATAATTCTTCGGTTAGTCCCTAGGTGTAAGATGTGGATTTAATCATGTATTTTGGGTCATTATTAGTATCAATATCCAGTCCATTACTATGAAAGCGATTCTCCCAACTAAGTCCTATATTTTGATCAATTCCAGGGCAGCGCACCAGAATCACAGCTGGCTATTCGGTACAGTTCATTTTCATTAATACACTGCAAGAAAGGGTAATGAAAATCTATATCCCGTTGTATATGTATTTTTTAATTTCGAGAAATTAAATAACAAACAAGATTAAAAAAAAAACAGTTTTTGGTTTTAAGGCACAGCTCATCCACGTAGGCTTGAGCAAACTGATATATTGACATTCAATTCTCTTTTTGCCTTCAAAATCAAAATGCCCCGCCACCTTAAACTTCATTGAAACAAGGGGAACATCTTGATAGATAAACCTCATGCGGTTTACATAATATATAATACACATGAAACTTATACATAATGCCAGAAAATTGCAGGTCTTCTCAAGAAAGGAAAACATGTTAACGGGACTATGGTTACGGTACAATCTTCCAAGCGAGCTGGAGGTAACGGATCGATCCTCTTCTTTGCTTATGCCTTCTCTAGAAATCCTTATTTCATGACGGACTAGCTATACGTGTTCTCATACTGGATCAAGCAATTGCTCATATGCGAGGTTCGTAAAGAACAATCCTCCCAAAAAACCCTCGCATCGGGACTGATTGGTGTTCAGCTGGTCAATTAGAATCGGATCAACTTTGAAATATTAAGTCGGAGTTGCTCCCCGAACAGAGGAAGTGTCTGAAGGATGCAAGTTTGACATATGTGGTTGCTGCTGCGGCTGCATATGCGACTCATTTGCAAGACCGAGAATCGCAAGTGTTGATCTACCAAAATGTAATTAAGCAATTATAAATCACTAAAGCAAGCCAGCATAAAAAGGCATATGAAATCATAATACGGAAATAAGAGATAAATAAAAGCTTGAACTATATGCAAAAAGAAAAATAGAAGCTGGTATTTGCTTTTTTCTTTTTCCAGTTTTCGGCAAAGAGCTATACCTAGGTAGTGAACCTTTTATATTTGGTTGGCTTGCATACGAAGCTAGGGAACTCCTGAGACTACCATATTTATTCAGTGTGCTCTCCAGTTGCGGCGGCGGCAACTGCAATCACCAAAACACAAAATGGAAGGTGTAATCCTAAACATTATGAGCAAAGAGCCAAAGGTTTTTTTATATGTACCGAGGAAAAGTGGGAGTCATATGTAGTAGATCCTATTTTACCTGTAATAGTACAGGAAACGAATGTGGTTGTGTCTGAATTACACACTTCAAGAACCCAACCCACAACTTCGGCATTCTCCAGATCTACACTCAACAAACAGACAATAATTTCAGTTGTCTTGCCTGGCATGCCAATTATCAGCATGGTCGTGCAGTTCTTGTTCGTGTACATAGGCAAGTTCTTAATTAGATAGGTTGAGTTACTAACCTGTTTACTCACAAGTTTGGATAGGATTTCCATGACAAAATCGACCTACATACAACAGAAAATAGGGCTCAGAAGATATGGTTTCCAATCAAGTCAAGAAGGTGAAACTTGCACAAACATCCAAAAATAAATTGAAACGGCCAGCCAAGTTGCTATCCGGAAGTCAACAGATTTAGAAGCAAAGTGTGAATGAGCCGAAAATATGGCTACTTACCAGGGTAGGAAAAGCATCAATTGCCTGAATAACAGTTCTCATGAAAAGTAATGGAAGAGGGACCTGATCAACCTGAATTGAAAAGGAAAGAAAGCATTACTACAGATGCAAAAGTACGGTATTAACCCCAAATAAAATAGAGCATAACATACCATCTGATTCAAGGCCTTTGCTAAGACCTGCTGCGTGAAAACTGTGCGCTGCTCGAAACAAGCTGAGCAAGCATCTGTTATCTGGAAAATTTTTGAAAGAACCGCAGAAATATCAGCAAGAGGGACAGTGTAGAAGAAAATACAACCATCTATCAACCTCTCAAAATGAAAATTGCTTTGCAGATGTAGTGTTCCAAAGTTTGCTTGGCAAAAGGGGAAAAAATGGTGGCCCGAAGTTTGATTTCATCCTACTTGGTTAAATATTAAAATTAATCTGTTTGGAGAAGGGTGGAGTATACAATAAAATCAAAATAGCTTGTCAAACGGGAGAGAATAGGTTTCTTTGATTAGAGAAACTTAGGGGATTCAGTTATATAAACAACACACCTTTTTGAGTGGAGGACCACCTTTTTCAGGAACGATGTCATGGATGGCTATCAATACTTCAGCAGGGGTCAAGGCAGGACCAGTGTGAGCTGAACCCTGTAAGAGCGAAGGAAGTAAAAACACTTTGAAATACAGTTTTGTTTCATCAATCAGCATTATTTAAAGCTAAAACATTTAGAAAACAGCCATACACCAAGACAACTTGTAGGCTACCTATACTAGTTCTTTTGCTTCCAATCTAAAGAAGAGATTGAATAGTAGCGGCCACTCTGGATGCAGACGCAACAACATTGCTGAAATATTTGAACTTTAGAACTAACTTGTATGGATAGGTTCTCTTTAATGCACATCTATCAATGTTTCAGTATTGCCATTCTTTCTCATTCTTATAAATGAAATATAATTTTATTTTATTTATAGTAAAATTTGGGAAAGGAAAGGCAAAAATACAAAAACCTTGTAGCAAAGTACAACCACAAGACCATCAATCCAAGATCATAAAATCACTATCTTCAAGATTTATTGATTCTAAAAGTGTCCTGTTTTTCCTTTGGAATGATAAAGTAGGGAAGCGATATAAAGCAACTTCTAAGAGTGCACATAAATAGAGCAAACTCGTCCCAAAATTTCATATATAGGAATTTAATGGTAAACATTATCCTATTCAAGGGAAAAAAATATTACAATAGCAAAAGATAGCATTCACACGTACCTGCAATATGTGAGCAAGTGCAAGCTGGAACTTTTCCAATGGGAGGTCAACAAGCCGAGGGAAAATAGGTAACACCTGAGAAAGGTCAATGGTTAATAGCCAGCATGATTAAACCCACATTTTCATCTTTAAGTTATTTAGCTGAGCGTACGAAATCAGATCAACACCATTAATAGTTCACCTTTTCTTTGGTTTTTTTTAAACGCAATGAGAGTACATAGTCAGGCTAAGTGATAGAACAAAGAAAGAAGGAAAATTCAGAACAAACCTCATTCTTGGATAGTGAAGATAACATTGGAATAAGAATGGTAGCATCCTGCAAGAAAACAGCCATAAGGGTGTTCGTAAGGCAAAATCATAATCAATAGGAAAGACTGTAAGAGGTAGAAATCATATGAGCTAAAAAAGAAACCTTCAGCTTAGTCTCATATAAATTCTTCACAGTGGCTACTAAATCAGGAGGAGGTGTTGTCTCTTGGGTCAATATTTGCAGCACCTCGACAGAAAACAAAACCACTATCAGTGTCATTCAATAATAAACAGAAGAAATAGAGTTCCAAAGCTGAAATAAATTTCAGAATAGAAATGGAGATAGAGCCTACTAGTGTTAAAAGATTTTCACTTCCTTGGGGTGGGTCAGATATTATTTGGAGCAACTGAGAATAAGACTGACCCAAGGCTCTTATTACAATAGGTATATGGCGATGAAAAGCCTACATCAACAACAAATAGAGTGCAAATGAAGGTACCAATAAAAGTTACATTTACGAATATATAAGGCAACAACAATAGTAAAGATGAAAGTTCAAGCATCCAACAAGAAGGTTCTTGGTCAAGAAAGGATCCTATATGGTGGCTATATCCATGAAGGTTTAAAAAGAGGAAGTGGACCAATCTAGACAGCATCTGGCAGAATCTCTCAAGTTTTCTTACATAACTGCACATATGGATTGGTAATTGTCAATGGCTCACACTTCCCCATGCAAAGGCAGTCATTGATTCTCACAAATTTTCACAATTATGTGCTGAAAGAAAAGAGAATTCCATAGTGCACCCTGCAATTTTACTCGGGCCTATATTTGATATGGATGTAAAACTCGCAACAACTAAGGGCCATAAACAAAAAGATCGAATCTCATGATAACTTGACCAAAAATTAAACTCAGCCTCGACTTAAAACCAAAGTGCCAACCTAATGAAAACAAGTAATAGATAAAAGAATGATAAATGGTTTAGTTTAAATGAGATAACTAAACCAAGTAACCATTTATTAGCTTTAGAACTTGTTCTTACCTACATACTATATTTTCATATTTGAATGAGACATACTTGAGGATCAAATTCAAACTTTCAATCAACCTAACTGCAGGCAGCTTAGAAAACACCTACATTATGAATGCCCAGCAAGAGTGACCTTAGGCTTTCAGAGGTTAGGTAAATCATTAAAACCAAATCCCTCAACAGCTTGTGTGGTTTCCGGGAAACATATGCTCATATTCTATTTCTATCACCGGAACAGATGAAAAGTTGCAAACCATGCAATATTTCAGCGGAGCTACATCAACCTCCCATACACCATAAAACAGGTGACAAGGACAAGCAGCCGAATCTAATCTGTTCCTAATAATTAACTGATGAACGATACAGAAAGCCAGAAACAGACAAGACATACCTGCTTAACAATTTTTGGTGCTCGCCCATAAATATCAAATAAGAGTTGAAGAAGACTAGGCTTCTGAAAAAGGAGGTTAAAAATCAAAATCAATTAGGAGACCACAAATGCACATAAAATGACAGAAAGGAACAGCCAACAGAAGCAAAACTTTGTGCATAAAGCAAAAAACAGAGAAATGAGTCGTTGAGCTTCAGGAAATGACACTACTGAAGCACTATTACTAGCTGATTCCATATTACTGGAGTCAATTCCAGAATCTATGGGCTCTGAAAGTTGAGATCCACTAGTAGATGCGCCCCCACTTCCAACCTGAAGAATTTTCAGCAAACAAAATTCAGATAAATATTTGAAACATATTAAAGACTGGCAACATTCTACGCTTTTATCAATCAGGACATGCAGAAATGCACGCTGTGTAGCTACTTGTACTAAGCTGACAAAAGGAGATATATGCTGAAAATGGCTCAGGCTTTCTGGAAAGGCATACAAGAGAACTCACAAAATAAAACTTGACAGCAAAACAACAATACAGTGCATACATTTTCAATCATATGCGAACAACAAACAAAAGCCCCAAATTTATTAATCTAACAAAGCTAAATATTGAAGTTTGGCAAACTTTTTAAAACAAACAAGCAGGGGCCTTTAGAAAATATCCCTAACCTCCCTTTCGACTCTTTCATCAATAGATCCAGCCTGCATAAACTCAGCACCTGCAGCGCGCTGATCCAAAGTCGACAGCAACATATTTGTTGCAAATTGCTCAATTTCCCCAGATATGTAGTTTAGCTGATAAAGTTTGTTTGCTACCTGTGCAGTATAAATTCAGGAAAGTGAGGAAAAGACTTGTCTTTGCAACAGAGAGCCAAAATCTTTAAAGGCTTGATAACGGACACAAGATCTTATAAAGGAGCAAGTTGATTACCAGCCGGATAGCTTTCCCTCGAATATCATCTTGAGAATGAACAGCACACTGCCTTCATGGAAGAGTATCAAATATAAGAAAGCAAAACAAAGGCAAAAACAAATTATGCACAAAACACAACAAGAAAGCTAGAATGGGACTAAAAGCATTATATGATGCTTCTCCACTCCATGTTGAAACTTATAGCCCAGGAGAACTGAATGAAATTTGTCAAGTTAGAAAGGACTTTCTCACAGGTAAACTAACATCAACAATATCATGGGAGAATTATAAGACAAGAATTCAAAAAATGTAGATTCATGCATGAAACCAACAGACAATTCCTTACTAAAATTGCCGTAGTGAACTTACGTTCAGTGCTATACCTAAGCAGGCTTGCCGATTATTTGGACGTCCCAAAATTACACTCCAGACCACACCAAGGCCCTGTGTCACGCGTTCAGCATCACGTATGTCTTTCCCAGTAACATCAAACACATTAGAAGAGCAGAGATCATCTAATAGTTTCAAGGAAGAGTCAGGCAGAAATGGAACTTCACCAAGAAGTCTGCTAAATGACTTATCTGAGGCTGGAAGCGTGTCCAGCAAAGATTTAGACTGCAGAAAAATAAATAAGATAAATCCATTACTCTTTTTTTTGTGTGTGGGAGGTGATTATGAAGTTAGTTCACTTGAATAAGAGCTTACCACTTCCAGAAGAAATTTTTCATAAAGAACAGCAGAATATGAAGAGTTGTCAACTGAAATTGTAACTGTGAGAGAATATAGATGGTAGAGAACTTGCAATACAATCTCGTGACCCTGAGAAACATCAATATAACACAATGTTATAGAACTTGCAATACTATCTTTGAATTCCAAAACGACAATCCATGAATTAGGTCACACGGATAACATTTACTGCAGTAAGCACAGGGATCCATCAAGTTACGAAACTAAATAAACTAGAAAATTGGTTTCACACTTTCCTTCTTGACCAAATAAACAAATAAAAAAAATCAATTGGAAGTAACGATCTGAGATTAAGCCATACTGTATTGCACAAGGATAACAACCCAACCAAACAATCAACAGGAAACAGCCATTTTACCAGTAGGACAAAAACAATGTCAAATTAATCGAAAGCAAACTATTTGGCTCAACAAAATACTGTGTCAGAAACACCAAAGGAGCATAACACTATAATTGATCAAATAAAATGTACATCATGTGATAAACAGAAGCATACGCCTCTGTGTGTGAGAGAGAACACCAAGAAAACTTCAAAACAGTAGAACGAAACGAAGAGAAGGTCAAAAATCAAAAGCAGCAAAGAAGTAACAAATTACAACTTGAATACCTTTTGTTGTCGGTAATCCACAACAATTTGTTTTCCCAACATGACGATAATGTCATCATCAGCATCAATCTGACAGGAAGCATAACCACTTGTTATTTTGTATGTCATCTGGCAAAGGCACTTAATAAAAAAAAAGAATTGAATGCTCATAGCCTAAGAGTCTAACATTTGAGAAATCATCCAACATAATTCTAGATTTTATTAAAGTATGCAATTTAGTAAAATACGAGGCAGGACCATTTTGCAAACTAGTCAAGTCTAGGGCATGCAAGGGGAAAAGAGGACTCTCACACATTCAGAAAAGGCAATAGAATTTTACTTCAGTATCCCTTAAAGGAAACTAAAGACTTTCAGTTTGAGAAAAGCCATTCCTTCTTGGAAGACTTTTTGATTCATGAAACAAATTCGTTTCACATAACCAAGACATGGATCCATCTGCCTTTTTCCCTTCATAAATAGATCAAATCAAACCCATTTATCCACAACCATTGTGAGTTTGTACACAGTAAATAGTGTTTTATTATGTAAATAGTATTCTAATTTGTTAGGAACTCTATCCTAGAGATAAGAGACTAATCCTAAAGTAGTTTACTGCTAGTTAAACTCTTACTATGTTGTACCGAGTCTATAAACTAGACTCTTTTGTATCGAGTTAATATATAATATGATAGAGAAAAATTCTCTCTTCTATGTAAATCTACCTTATCTATTTCTACATGGTATCAGTCTAGGTATTGATCCATAAATCTCTCTCAATGGCTTTTCCTTCCGCATCCTCTGGTGCTAATTCATCGACAGACTCCCTTCCAATTGTTGCTGATTTTCCAGAACTCTCTGGAGAAGTAGTCACTTGCCATCGGTTTGAAAGTCAGACTTCCTCGATAATTGCTCTCCCTATTTTTTTTAACTACACAGAATAATCCTGCATGGATTATTGACTCTGGAGCCTCCGACCATATGACTGGTAATAGGGGTTTGTTTGCTACATTTGAACCCTTTTGTTCTCGGCAATCTATTAAAACTGCAGATGGGTCCTTATGTCCTATACAAGGGACTGGTTCAGTTCTTCTCACTGAAAATATAATGCTTACTGGTGTGTTGTTTGTACCAGATTTGAAATGCAACCTACTGTCTGTCAGTAAGCTATCTAAGGGTTTACAGTGTTCTCTGGAGTTTACTGATGATAATTGTATCTTACAGGCAGTGGACTCGAAGAAGATACTTGGCAATGCCAGATTGAACAATGGGCTCTATACCTTTTTTGGCAAGCAACCCCTCCAATCTCAAGCTCTTTCTGGTTCCATATCACTCTCAAAACAGAATGATGAAATCATGTTATGGCATTTTCGGTTAGGCCACCCAATTTTTTTTATCTTCCCTCACTTGTTTACTCATACAAAACCGCAATTGTTCAAATGCCATGTTTGCCCTCTTGCTAAGCAATCTAAAGCTTCTTATTTACCATCTTCTTCTAAAGCATCTAAACCATTTTCTTTGATTCACAGTGACATTTGGGGTCCTTCTCGAGTGAAGAGTATTAATGGTTACAGGTGGTTCATGTCTTTCATAGATGACTATAGCAGGACAACATGGACTTACTTAATGCGAGAAAAATCTGAGGTTGAGTCTATTTTTATGAGGTTTTATACAATGATAGAAACCCAATTTGACAGTAAAATTCAGATATTTCAATCCGATAATGGGAGAGAGTATTTTACCAATTCTTTGGGGAAATTTTTTATAGAGAAAGGAATAGTCCATATTAGCTCTTGTGTGGATTCACCACAACAAAATGGGGTTGCTGAGCGCAAAAATAGGCATTTACTAGAGGTCACTCGATCATTATTATTGTCTAATAATGTTCCAAATTACTTGTGGGGTGAGGCTTTATTGACTGCCACTTATCTTATAAATCGGATGCCTAGTAAAGTACTTAAATTTCAAACACCACAATCACTTTTGTTGGAAAGCTATCCAAATTTTAAACCATGTCTTCTATACTTCCTCTTCGAATATTTGGTTGTACTGTCTTTGTGCATTCTATTGATCCTTCTCGGTCAAAATTAGATCCTAGGTCCTTGAAGTGTATTTTCGTGGGTTACTCTTCACTTAAAAAAGGCTACAAATGTTACTATCCTTCTACAAAACAGTTTTTTGCCTCTTTGGATGTAACCTTCTTTGAACAGGACCCTTATTTTCCAAAGCCTACAATTCCAGGGGAGACTTTGAAAGAATTGCAGCCTCTTACTATTCCACAGGTATACTCACCCGTAATTCCTTCTATACCTTCATAATTTATTTCTACTCCTCCCAATGATATAGCATCTTCCAAACAAATTTTACATGTTGATCCCTCTACTCCAGAATCTGTTTTTCAACCAGCAGCCTCCCAAAATCTCATTCTAAAACTGTTCAGACCCCTAAACAACTCAGTGTTTACACTAGAAAGAAGAAAGTCATTCCTGAGACCGTTTTTCAATCTGGCACTTGGCGAGAGTTGGAAATGAGTCCAGTTGCTGCTGAGGATGTTGGAGGTAATGAAAACTCATCAATTAATTTGGAAGATTTGCCTATTGCTAAAAGAAAGGGCGTACGGTAGTGCACTAAGTATCCCATTCAAAAATATGTTGCGTATGGTAACTTGATGCCATCTTTTAAGGCTTTTACAACTTGCCTTGATAAAGAAGAAATCCCTTCAAATATTGATGATGCACTAAAAGATCCGAGATGGAAGCAGGCTGTTGAAGAGGAAATCAATGCTCTTGAAAAGAATGGCATTTGGACTATTGCTAACTTACCAAAAGGCAAGAAAGTTGTTGACAGCAAGTGGGTTTTTGCCATTAAATACGTCAGACGGGAGCATAGAGAGATTTAAGGCCAGACTTGTGGCCTAGGGTTTTTCACAAACTTATGGCATAGACTACAAGGAAACTTTTGCCCCTGTAGCAAAACTGAACATGGTCAGAGTATTGCCAAGTGTTGCTGTTGTTAAAAAGCCTAGTTTTTGCTGTAATTTTCTTATATTTCATCAGTGAAAAACTTATAAATAAATACACAAACCCAGGGCCCATCTTAGGTAACTTCTAAACTAGGTAAGAAACTAATTCTAGTAATAGAATATAGACCCTTAGAGTAAGGGATCCTAATAAAATATTTACAAATCTTTTAATTAAGGAAACAAATCTCTGACACTCCCCCTCAAGCTGGGGCATGGATGTCTTCCATCCTCAGCTTGCTGTTAACTTCTGAAAGTCTTTACCAGGTAGTCCCTTGGTAAGTATGTCTGCAACTTGATTTCCAGTGGTTACATAGGGAGTACAGATTAAACCACTGTCAAGTTTCTCTTTTATGAAATGTCTATCCACTTCAACATGTTTTGTTCTGTCATGTTAAACTGGATTATGAGCAATGTTGATTGCAGACTTGTTATCACAGTATAACCTCATTGGTCCATCCCATCTCACCTTTAAGTCTTCTAAAATAATTTTCAGCTATAATAACTCACAAGTTCCCAATGCCATGGCTCGAAATTCAGCTTCTGCACTGGATCTAGCCACCACATTCTGTATTTTACTTCTCCAAGTAACTAAGTTTCCTCCAAAAAAGGTGCAGTAGCCTGAGGTTGATCTTCTATCAACTATTGATCCTGCATAGTCTGCATCTGTGTATGCTTCCAGAGTCAATTTCTCCCCTCTTTTAAACATAATTCCTTTGCTGGTGTGCCCTTCAAGTACTGCAAGATTTGAACTACAGCCCTTAGGTGTGATTCCTTAGGGTTGTGCATGAATTGACTCACAACCCCAACAACATATGCTATGTCTGGTCTGGTGTGTGACAAATAGATGAGTCTTCCCACCAACCTCTGAAATGAATTTTTGTCAACTGCCATATCGTCCTCCTTTGAGTATCCAAGCTTGTGATTGATTTCTATGGGTGTTGCTGCTGGTTTACATCCCAGTTTTGCAGTTTCCTTCAACAAGTCCAAAGTATACGTCTGTTGAGATATAAAATCCCTTGTTGTGAGTGTGCCACCTCAATACCAAGGAAGTATTTTAATCTTCCAAGTTCTTTCACTTCAAACTCTTTTACAAGGCACTTCTTCAAGTTATCAATTCCTTTTGAATCATTACCTGTAACAATTATATCATCTACATACACCAACAGTATAGTTACTCCCCCTGAAGAAGAGTGTTTCACAAACAAAGTATGATTACCTTGGCTCTGTTTGAAGCCTTGTCCCAGCATTACCTTGGTAAATCTCCCAAACCAAGCTCTTGGGGGCTGTTTTAGTCCATATAGAGCTTTCCTTAATCTGCAAACATTCTGTCCAATAGTCGAAGCAAATTCAGGTGGAATATCCATGTACACTTCCTCTTCAAGGTCTCCATGTAAAAAAGCATTTTTGATGTCAAACTGTTGCAGATTCCATCCCTGGATAGCTGATAAAGAAAGTAGGACCCTCACTGTGTTCATCTTTGCAACAGATGCAAATGTTTCAAGATAGTCAATCCCATAGGTTTAAGAGTACCCCTTTGCCACCAATCTTGCTTTGTACCTTTCCAAAGAGCCATCTGACTTGTATTTTACAGTAAGGACCCACCTGCATCCCACTGTTTTCTTCCCTTCTGGCAGCTTTACTAAATCCCAAGTCTTGTTTTTTCTAGTGCCTCCATTTCTTCTTTCATAGTCTTTTTCCAGTTCTCACTTTCTAATGCCTTTAATGTTGTTTTAGGCATAGTGATATCATTCAGGCTAGTAAGGAATGCTCTGTGACTGGGTGAAAGGTTTTTGTAGGTCATAAACAAATAAGAAGGATGTTTAGTGGTGCAGGTTCTTTTTTCTTTTCTATTGGCAATGGGAAATTCAAAATCAGAAGCAGTGTCATTATGTTCAGAAGCAGATATAACATTGTCATTATCATTATGTTCAGAAAAAGTTTCAGAATGTACCTTAAGCTGTATAGGAGTAGGAGCAAGAGCAGGAGCAGGAGCAGGAGAAGGGAATGATTGAATCTGCATAGGTTCCTTCCTCCTCGAATAGGTCCTTAGGGGACAAGTAGTGTCTTGAATATGGGGCTGTGATATGTTAATGTTTGGTTGAGGAGTTTGAGGAGAAGATGGAGTAGGAATAGGAGAAGATGGCTGACCATAATGTATTTCTGCAGTAGGAGTAATAAGAGGCTGATCAAGAAGGGGCTGAAGTAAAAAAAGATCTGCTTCCTTATCTTCCCTAAAAGATATCTCCCCCTGAAGATAAGGAACAGTAAAATAACTCTCCTTTTCAATAAAAGTAATATCAGCAAAAGTATAAAATTTTCTGGTAGGTGGGTAATAGCACTTGTAGCCTTTTTGAGAGGAGGAATAGCCAATGAATATGCATTTTAAAGCCCTTGGGTCAAGTTTACCTCGGTTTTGAGAGTGGATGTGAACAAACGCAACACACCTGAATACTCTTGGTTGGAGATGAAAAGATGGATTGAAGTTGGAAAAGAATTTGACAAGGGTTTGAAGAGGACTTTGGGATGAAAGGGTTTTAGAGGGTATTCTGTTTATCAGAGAAGTAGCAGTCAATGCAGCTTCCCCCCAATATTTTTTAAGGGCATTGTTTTGAAACAAAAGGGCTCTAGTTATAGCAAGGAGGTGTCCATTCTTTCTTTCTGCTACCCCATTCTGTTGGGAAGTATTTACACAAGATGACTCATGTATAATACCTTTGTCTAAGAAATAAGGGGATAGGAATTGATTAAAGTAATCACTGGCATTGTTAGATCTGACTTTCTTAATTCTGGCTCCAAATTGAGTCTTAATCATGGTGTAGAAAGTTTTAAAGGTAGAGGTAACATCTAACTTTTGTTTCAGAAGAGAAATCCAAGTAACTCTGTTGCAATCATCTATAAAAGATACAAACTATCTAGCCCCAGTTATGTTAGGAATGGTAGAAGGCCCCCAAACATCACTGTGAATAAGATTGAAGGAATGGCTGGTTCTTTTATTACTTGCTGGAAAAGAGGAACGTTTATGTTTTGCAAGTTCACTTTCACAATGAAATTCATCAATATTTATGGTTTTACATAAAGAAGGAAACATAGTTTTTAAAAGTCTAAAAGGTGGGTGACCAAGACGAAAATGATGTAGCCATATCTAATCTTTATTGGCTGTAGAATTGGATAAAAAAGACAAAGGTTGAGTATTCAAAACACTAGCTGGTCCACCAAGGACCTCAAGGTAGTATAGGCCTTTTATTTCCCTAGCACGCCCAATCATCCTCTTCGTTTCTTGCTCCTGAAAAATACATTATGTTGGATAAAACAGAACACTGCAATTAGTATCTTTAACAGGCTTTGGTATAGAGATAGGGCTAGTAAACAGCTTTGGCACATGTAGAACATTTTTAAGTAGAAAAGTTTTACTAATGGCAATATCTCCTTGGCCAGCAACTGTTACAATAGTACCATCTGCAACTGTAATTTTCTTGTTGCTAGGACAGGGTGTATAGGAGATGAGATTTAAAGAAGAATTGGTCATATGATCAATGACTCCTGAGTCTATTACCCAAGAGTTTTGGGTAGGTATGTGGGTAGATGCTTTCAAGGCATTAGAATTCTGAGAAGAGGAAGAGGATATACCTGAGAAGACCAGATTGCATGTACCTGTAGATGATGGTTTCTCTAAAGATTCCAGAAGACTTTCAACTTTTCTACTTCTTCTCGGTTGAACTCAACAGATTGTTCATCTGACTCTTTAGCCACTTGTCTAGTTGCAAAAGCTCTGTTCTGTCCCCTTGCTGAGCCTCTTCTTTCTGTGAAATTTCTATTTGTTGACTGAGGCTTCCCATGTAGCCTCCAGCATTTCTCTTTGGTGTGACGAGGCTTTTTGCAGTAAGTACACCATAAGGAGTCCTTGTTCGCTGTCCTTGTTATTCCTGGTCTGTCTTCAATATTTTTCAAACGTGTTGACCCCTCAAAGACAGTTCTGGTAACCAAGGCTGGGCTCTCTACTTGACTGTTTTCAACCACCATTACTCTTCTTCCTTCTTCAGCTCGAATGGTAGCAATAGCCTCATTTAATGAGGGCAGGTCTTCCTTCTCCAAAATCTGAACTCTTACTGCATCAAATTCTATATTTAGTCCAGTAAGAAAATCATAAATTCTATCTTTTTCGACAAACCTCTTTAGAGTTGCTGCAGCCTCACTGCATTTCATCTAAATGCATTGGTAGTGATCCATTTCCTGCCAGAGATTCTGTAGCAGGTTAGAATATTCTGTAATAGATTTGCTTCCTTGTTTGGTGGCCGAAATCTTGCTCTTGATTTCATAAATCTGGGCAGCATCTCTAACTTTTGAATAAGTTTGTTTTACAGCCTCCCATATCTCCTTTGCTGTACTGAGGAACATGCAAGTGTCACTGATTTCGGGCACCATTGAATTCCACAACCAAGTCATGACTAACGAATCTTGTTCATCCCAAGCCTCAAATTTGGGATCTTCTTCCTTAGGGCCAGTTCCAAGAAGATGACTGAGTTTACCCCTTCCTTTGAGGAAAGTTCGAACCAATTGAGACCACTTAAGGTAATTTTTACCATTCAATCTGTAGGATGCTTGTATGTTTTGTAAGTCACTCGTCGAATTGGGGTGACTTCCCTCACTCATTGTGCCTTCTTGAGCAGTTTTTGTATTGCTAAAATCATCCTTATCACCCATACTCTCTCAAGAAATAAAGGGAATAAAAAAATGTTCAACAAGAACATTGAGATCTAAAAAACGAGAGGCTCTGATACCATGTTAAAAAGCCTAATTTTTGCTATAATTTTCTTCTATTTCATCAGTGAAAAACTTACAAATAAATACACAAACCTAGGGCCTATCTTAGGTAACTTCTAAACTAGGTAAGAAATTAATTCTAGTAATATAATACAGACCCTTAGAGTAAGGGATCCTAATAAAATATTAACAAATCTTTTAATTAAGGAAACAGATCTTGGACAGTTGTGAACAAAGATTGGGGTCTTCATCAGTTAGACATAAAAAATTGTGAGAAAGGGGCCATGATGGCCGAAGATGCAATGAATAATTATGGTTTGTGTGTGGTCGGTGGTTAGGGATTTGTTGTTTGAAGATGAACAAGATATTTTTTAGAGAAAACAATGTGTTTCTCTGTATTTTCTTATTATTCTTAATTATCAAATGTATACAGAGTAAACCTTTAAATAGACTGATATAGTGTTTAATATAACTAAAACTATGCTTTTATCTTTAATTTAAATAATACTTATTCTTAATTTAAATAAGACTTCTAGTAAATCTAAACTACTCATTAGGAATAAACTCGAATTACACATTAAATAAAAACTCTAACACTCATCGTCAACTTACACTCCCCCTCAAGCTCTAACACTTCTCGGATAACTTACACTCCCCCTCAAGCTGGTGAGCAAACGTAGTAGAGCACCAGATTGGATCTTGGATGTGATGCCCTACTCATATTTCTTCTGCTATTTCTTAGAGAAAAATACTCCCCGTTCTCGGGAGTCTTTGATTTGAAGAGTGAGGACAGAACCATGATGTTCTTGTGCAGCAATTGTTGATGTCATTCAACTTATGGTACGCTTGAGATGGTTGATACATTAGTTGGAATATCAAGACTGCTCCCAAGAATGCTCCAGCATGCAGTCCCTGACTAAAAGGTCTGATGCGAACGATGTAGGAAGTGATCAAAGGAATCTACACTCCCCCCCCTCAAGCTGGCAATTACACAGACTAGAGTTCCAGCTTGGATCTTTGATGTAGAATCCCTTAAAAAAATATTATCTAGTTTTTAAGGTTAAACTAAAACCTCTTCTCCTATCTTTTAGGATGGATGGCTAAGATAGAACCAAAAAGTTTTTAAGGCTAAACTATAACCTTTTCATCTATCTTTTTGATTGGCTAAGATAGAACCATCAAACAGAGAACAAAACAACAAAATTAAACGAGTAGAAATTTTACCAAAGATGTAAGATTCTAACGAGGGGAAGCCAAGGAACGACTGTGACCTAATGATAGCAACGGAAATGAAAAAGCGAATTTCATCTGAAAAATCATGTCGTCGATCTGTTTCAAATTAGAGATGGCATCAGTGGTGACAGCATCAAGACCGTTGGTGGCTCATGATACCATGTGAGAAAGGGGCCATGGTGGCCGGAGATGCAATTAATGATGGTGGTTTGTGTGTGATCGGTGGTTAGGGATTTGTTGTTTGAAGAAGATGAACAAGATATTTTTCAGAAAGGACAATGTGTTTCTCTGTATTTTCTTATTATTCTTAATTATCAAATATATACAGAGTAAGCCTTTAAATAGGCTGATATAGAATTTTAATATAACTAAAACTATACTTTTACCTTTAATTAAAATAATACTTATTCCTAACTTAAATAAGACTTTTAGTAAATCTAAACTACTTATTAGGAATAAACTCTAATTACACATTAAATAAAAACTCTAACACTCCTTGTCAACTTGCACTTCCCCTCAAGCTCTAACACTTCTCGGATAACTTACAAAAATGCCTTTCTAAATGGTAAGTTGGAAGAAGAAGTCTACATGAAGATGCCACCTGGGATGGAGCCTAAGCTGAATTGCCAGAAAGTTTGCAGGCTTGAAAAATCCCTCCATGGCCTTAAGCAGTCACCAAGAGTCTGGTTTGACAGGTTCACTAAAGATCTAGTGCAGAATAAGTACAAACAGTGTCAAGCAGATCACACACTGTTTGTAAAGGTAACTTCTAATGATAAAAGAGTCATCTTAATTGTTTATGTTGATGACATTGTAATAACAGGGGATGATGGAGAGGAAATTAGAAACTTGAAGAACTTATTGAGCAGGGAATTCGAGACTAAGGACTTAGGACAACTAAGGTATTTTCTTGGTATGGAAGTTGCCAGATCCAGTAAAGGCCTAGTGATAAACCAGCGAAAGTATGTATTAGATTTACTCTCTGAAAATGGTATGTTGGGGTGTAAACCAGTTGAAACTCCAATGGTAACTGACCTGAAGTTAAGAGAAGAATTGGGGACTGAAGTTGATAAAAATCAGTTTCAAAGGCTAGTAGGGAAGCTCATCTATTTGTCCCTAACCAGGTCGGATATCTCATTTCCCGTAAATGTCATTAGTCAACACATGACTAAGCCTAGAGAAGGGCACTTAGAAGCTGCATACAGAATTCTTAGATATTTGAAAGGTACACCAGGCCATGGTTTAATCTTCAAGAAAACTGAAGAAAGAACAATCAAAGTCTATACAGACTCAAGTTGGGCTGGTGAAGTTACTGAGAGAAAGTCAACTAGTGGTTACTGTTCGTTTGTATGGGGTAATCTAGTGACATGGAGAAGCAAGAAACAACCAGTCGTTGCAAGGAGTAGTGCAGAGGCAGAATATAGAGCCTTAGCATTAGGAATCTGTGAAGGAATGTGGCTACTTAGACTGCTAAAAGAGTTGGGTATAAAGCAAGATGAGAAGTTTCAGATTCTCAGTGACAACCAATCTGCCGTCCAGATTGCTAAAAACCCAGTTCATCATGATCGAACTAAGCATGTGGAAATCGACAGGCACTTTATTGCTGAGTAAGTGAATGATGGAATAGCAAGCTTAACTTATGTTCCTACAGAAGAACAGCTTGCTAATGTGCTTATTAAAGCACTTTCTAAACAGATTTTTGATAAGTTTATATCCAAGCTGGGTATATACAATGTATACACACAAGCTTGCGGGGGAGTGTTAGTACACGGTAAATAGTGTTTTATTATGTAAATAGTGTTCTAATTTGTTAGGAACTCTATCCTAGAGATAAGAGACTAATCCTAAAGTAGTTTACTGCTAGTTAAACTCTTACTATGTTGTACTGAGTCTATAAAACAGACTCCTCTATGTTGTACTGAGTCTATAAAACAGGCTCCTCCTTTGTATCGAGTTAATATATGATATGATAGAGAAAATTTCTCTTTCTCTTCTCTGTAAATCTACCTTATCTACTTCTACAACCATATTTTCTTAGATCCATTCACAAAACACACTGGTAGTTCGCCCCCTCCAAAAAAAAAACTATAAAAGTAACACCGATAGATTTTCCCTAAACCTGCCAAATTTATTAGTCGTCAATACATGGTGCAGAGTGTGAGTATGTATCTGTAATTCAGGATAAGGATAAAACCTTATCTCTTTGCTGTATCTTAGACAGATTATTAGGCAGATTATGGGGCTTAATCTTAGGGATTTATATTTTATTATTTGTTACCTAATTTAGGGATTTTTTACTTGTATATATATCCTATATTATGGTGAATAAAAGTAGAGTGAAACTTACAGTTTTACACCAGTTTCTACATGGTATCAGTCAAGGGATCGATTCTCTGATTTAAAAATGATGGTTTCTCCTACTGCATCCTCTGGAGCTACTCCTTCGACAGATCCTCATTTTACTCATCGATGATTTTTCAGAACTCCACGAACAGCAGATCACTTGCCATCGATTTACAGGCCATAATTATCTTCCATGGTCCCAATCACAAAATCTTCCTTCTTGGTAGAGGAAAACTCGGCTATATTTCGGGGAGAGTAAGAAACCTCCTTCCACAGATCCAGGATGTGAAAAGTGGGTGCGTGAGAATGGTAGGGTGATGTCTTGGCTAATCAATACCATGTCCCCTGACATTGGTACACATTTTCTCCTTTACGAAACAACAGCAGATATATGGCAAGTCGTTCAGAGACCTATTCTAACACGCACAACACCTCTGAACTATTTAACATTGAGAGTCGGGTGTCCAATTTGAAGCAAGATGGTCTAAGTGTTACCGAGTATTTTCACTCTGTCAAGCTTTTGGCAGCAACTTGATCTATATGCAGAACATGATTGGGAACTCCTAAAGATGCAACTTTGTACAGAAAGATACAAGCACAAATGGAGGGGGTCTTTCAATTTCTCAATGGTCTCAACACCGATCGATCTTTGTGAAGGCTCGATTCTTGGTACAAAGCCTCCTCTTTCCATTCGCGAAGTCTTTGCGAAAGTCGGAAGAGAAGAAAGCGAGAAGGTCTTTTATGCTTCTGTTGTTCCCACATCCGACGATTCGCTTTAATTACTCAGTCTTCCTCCTCAACTAAGACTAGAAAGGGCAGACTGTTTGTGATTTTTGCAAAAAAATCGGGCCACTTGAAGGAACAAAGTCTTGGAAATTACATGGCAAGCCTGTGATTAGAGATCTACTTCACGAAAGCACCCCGAGAATCACACCCAATTCACAAGATACAATGAGCGGTGGTGTTTTTTTCAGAGGAGCAACTTGCTACACTCCAAAAGATGTTTGGCAACATGAGAGGCACTAGCAATGCAAATGTGGTTCTCGGGAAGAAGGTACACAGACCGGGTTCTTCCCAACAGCCTTTTTAGCTACACAAGATGCTCCAGCGTGGGATTATTGACTCAGAGCATCGACCATATGGCTGGTAATGTAACATTATTTTTTTACGCCTTTGAACCCTCATGCTCTAAGCAATCTATTAAAACTGCTAGAGACGGTGCATCCCCTACATGGGTCTGTTGATTTGCTCTTAATAAGGATATTTTCCTTAAGGATGTTCTTTTTTTGTACCAAATCTTACTTGCAATTTACTCTCAGTGAGTAAACTCTCTAAGGATTTGCAATGTTGCTCAAAGTTTAATGATAATGGTTGTATTTTGCAGGCACTGGATTCGAAGAAAATGATTGGCAATGCTAGATTGCACAATGGGCTCTATATCCTCTATGGCACTCCTAAATCAACTCATTCAGCTTTTTACTAGTTCTGCTCTCCTTTTAGGCAGCATGATGAAATTATGTTATGGCATTTTCGACTAGGCCACCCTAGTTTTTATGATCTTGCTAAACTATTTCCTGCTCTATTTATTAATAAAAAACCACAGTTGTTTAAATGTCATATTTGTCCTCTTGCTAAACAAACGAAAGCCTCTTATCTCCCATCTACTTATAAATCTTCTCAACCCTTTGCTTTAATCCATAGTGATGTTTGGGGTCCCTCTAAAGTGAAGAATATTAATGGGTGTCGATGGTTTGTTTCTTTCATTGATGATCATAGTAGGACGACATGGACTTATTTAATGAAAGATAAATCAAACTATATCTATTTTTGAAAGGTTTTATACTATGGTTGAAAATCAATTTGAGTAAAATTCAACTATTAAAATCCGATAATGGGGGAGAGTTCTTTGCTACTTCTTTGGGTAAATTTTTTTTGGGAAAAAGGCATTGTCCAAATTAGCTCTCTGTGGATACACCACAACAGAATGGGGTTGCCGAGAGAAAAAATAGGCATTTACTAGAGGTAACTAGATCCTTGTTATTTTCTGGACATATACCAAAATATCTGTGGGGTGAGGCTTTGTTAACTGCCACTTATCTTATCAATAGAATGCCGAGTAAAGTCCTTAAATTCAAGACACCAAGGGCTGTTTTCTTAGAGAGTTATCCTCATTTCAAACCTCTTTCCTCTGTTCTTCCTCTTAGAATTTTTGGCTGCACTGTTTTTGTAAAAAATGTGGACCCTTCAAAATCAAAATTAGATCCTAGTGCTCTGTCTTTGTGGGATATTCTTCACTTAAAAAGGGCTACAAATGTTACTACCCTCCTACTAAAAAATTCTTCATCTCGATGAATGTAACCTTTTTTGAGCAGGAACCTTATTTTACCAAAGCTACAATTCAGGGGGAGACTTGGACAGAATTCCAGCCTCTAAAACATCAAGTATACCCATTCCCATCTTCTTTGATACCTTCAAAGTCTCTCGCCATCTTGCATCTCATGATATTGAGTCTCCACCTAAATCAACTACACCAAGACATTCTCCTATTCCTGTTGATGTTCCTTCACCAAAGAGCCTCCCAGCTTTCACCTCCTAAACTATTCCTCAAAACACACAGACTACAAAAAAAAACTCAAGTGTCTACACGAGAAAGAAAAAAAGACCATTCCCGAGGCCATTTTGCAATCGACACTTGCCGAGAGTTGGAATTGAGTCCAAATTGCCTTGGAGGATGATGGAGGTAATGAAATTTCTCCTTCTTTATTTGATATGGAAATTTTACCTATTGCTAAGAGAAAAGGGGTTAGACAATGTACAAAGTATCCTATTCAGAAGTATGTTGCCTATGGAAAGTTAATGCCCTCTTTTAAGACCTTTACAGCTTGCGTTGATAAGGAGGAGATTCCCAAAACAATTGATGATGCCCTAAAAGACTATAGATGGAAGAAGGCTGTTGAAGAAGAAATTCAAGCACTTGAGAAAAATGGCACTTGGACTGTTACTGATTTACCACATGGTAAAAAAACCAGTTGGCAGTAAATGGGTCTTTGCAATAAAGTATAACTCAGATGGCAGCATAGAAAGGTACAAGGCCAGGCTTGTAGCCAAGGGCTTTACTCAAACCTATGGTATTGACTATAATGAGACTTTTGCACCTGTAGCAAAACTAAACACTGTTCGAGTACTTCTTAGTCTTCTGTAAACAAAGACTGGAATCTTCACCAACTTGACATAAAAATGCCTTCTTGAATGGCAAATTAGAAGAGGAGGTCTACATGAGAATGCCACAGGGATGAAGTCCGAGTTAGGAAGTCGAAGGTTTGTAAACCGAGAAATCTCTCTATGGTTTGAAGCAGTCACCTAGGGCTTGGTTTGACAGATTCACAAAAGTCCTTAGAGAGAATGGATATAAACAATGTCAAGCGAGATCATACTTTGTTTGTTAAAGCATCTTTCAATAGGAAGAAAGTTATCCTCATTGTATATGTTGATGACATTGTAGTGACAGGAGATGATGAAGGTGGAATCAGTCAGGTTGAAGAACTTATTGAGCAAAGAATTGAAACAAAAGACCTAGGGAAACTCGGATATTTCCTAGGCATGGAGGTTGCTAGATCGAGCAAGGGTCCGTAATAAACCGAGAGAAAATATGTACTGGATTTACTCTCGGCCGGTGGTATCTTTGGGGTGTAAACCTCGCGATACTCCTATGGAAGATGGCTCAAGCTCAAAGGAGAAGAAATGGGAGCCGAGGTTGATAAAGGTCGGTTTCAAAGACTAGTGGGAAAACTCATTTACTTATCTCCCGACTGCACGGATATTTCCTTTCTGTCAATGTAATTAGTCAAATATGACTAATCCTAGAGAAGGGCATTTAGAAGTCGCAAAAGCGTAATTCTAAGGTATCTGAAAGGTACTCCTGGACATGGATTATTCTTCAAGAAAACTGAAGATAGAACTGTAAAATTATTTACAGATTCTAGCTGGGCCAGTGAAGTTACTGATAGAAGGTCGACTAGTGGATACTGCTCTTTTATATGGGGCAACTTAGTTACTTGGAGGAGTAAGAAACAGACTGTTGTTTCTAGGAGCAGTGCTGAAGCAGAGTATAGAGCCTTAGCATTGGGAATTTGTGAAGGAATATGGTTGCTAAGACTTCTAAGAGAGTTAAATATAGAGCATGAAGGGAAACTAGAGATCTTGATGATGATCGATCTGCTATTCGGATCGCAAAGAATCCATCCATCATGATCGTACCAAGCATGTGGAGATCGATGCATTTTTATTGCTAAAAAAGTGAATGGTGGAATTGTGAACTTAACTCATGTTCCTACCGAAGAACAACTTGCAGATGTGCTCACTAAAGCACTATCCAAACCAGTCTTTGATAAGTTTTTGTCCAAGTTGGGCCTATACAATGTATACACACCAACTTGAGGGGGAGTGTGAGTATGTATCTGTAATTCAGGATAAGGATAAAACCTTATCTCTTTGCTGTATCTTAGACAGATTATTAGGCAGATTATGGGGCTTAATCTTAGGGATTTATATTTTATTTATTTGTTACCTAATTTAGGGATTTTTTACTTGTATATATATCCTATATTATGGTGAATAAAAGTAGAGTGAAACTTACAGTTTTACACCAGTTTCTACACAGAGCATGTTTGCCAAGCACTTCAGCAGTTCATTAAGAAAAATGGAAAAGCTTATACTACAACCTGCAATTTGCCTACTGGCCTTTGAAGCAGACTGCTTTTCAACAGAACCACTGACACACTCTATTACTATAAAAGAGGTCGTTGCCTCTATTCTCAAGTAATTTTAGATGGTGATAGAAGAGGATTAAAGGAACATAACCGAATGGGTCAGTTCAGAAAAAAATTTAAGCATTCGTCTAAAGTTCTAAATCTATCATGCAGTATGTAAGTTCTGAACTGATGTTAAAGAATTACTCTTGATTTAATCAGAGCAGTTTGCATGATAACAAATGCCAAGATTTAAAACAGTACAATGTTAAGTCAGGAAAGAGAAAAAGCAGCAGAAAACATTAAGAGAATAAAGACAAATCATAATGTATACATATATAAATATATGTAGTATGTCACCTGACCAACCAACCGAGCAATTAACGCCATGCGCGTTTCATTACAGTCAGACCAATAAAGATGCAGGTATGATTCAGCGATCTGTTGAACTGATGATTTTCTCACACTTCTTTTCTGCTCTTCAGTTAGCTCAACATATATTGGTAGCACAGGTAAATCTCGACCAGTCTCATCCAAAGATGATTCGGTTATAGAACCTGGGAATTCCTGATCAGACTCTGGAAACAATGATTCATCGATCTCATGTTTCACTTCAGCATCTGCTTTCAATTCAGCTGAATCTACATCAATCATATAAGGAGAAACTGTGTGATTGAAAGAACTATTGACCTCTACAATGGGAGCAATGTCTTCCTGACCACCCACAACATCCCCTTCAGGAGTTGGTTGCTCAACACCAGTAATTGATGGACCTTCTATTATCTTATCATTGCTTTGAATGTTAGGCACTGAACGCACGGAAGGGTCTTCGACAACTGGCACTGAAAGAGGCTTATTAGAAATAGAACCACCATCAAATTCATACATTGCAGTTCCAGTGTCCTCCAGAACAGGTGTGGATGACATTCCAACAGATACAGCAGGCCATCGTGGATCTAAGCGACGGGGATCCTGAAAAAGTTAGTGTTAACTTCCATTTTACTAAATGCATTTACAAGGATCCTAATCTAGGAAGGTTAAAACATTTTGAAAAGAAACATATGATGGCAGAAAAAGGCAGCTACCCTTCGTGGGTCGCGTTTCAAATCTGCAGCAAAATTATTGACAGTAGATGTATCAGATATGGATGAACCGGTTGTAGCAGCTGAAGTAACAGCCAATTGTGGTGTGGAAACAGGAGTGTGCAAAGAATTTGTTGGAGCAGAAGGTGGAGCCCGACTATTTACATTAACGGCTTGCTGAGTTGTAGGCAATGTCCCAACCTTCGATAACAGAGGACTTTTAGGCAAGTGCCTCATATTTATGATGACAATATCAGCCAGCAGGTCAGGATGAATTTTTGAAATAAGAATTTCAAGAGATTCAGCACCTCTTTCTCCTTCTGCAAGTAAAGCACCAATCATTGCAATCATTTGCTCAACAGGAGTTAAATTATCATCCGAAAGTGGAAAATTAGGAGATGCTCCATTAACAGAAGAAAAATCCTGCCCAGAATCGTTAATATGAGTGGGCGGTGTCGAGTGGGAATTGGGACCAGAGCGAATACGCTTGGAGGCCATCTCAGAACTATTTGTTAGTTCTTCATTATCTTGCGACATTGATCTTTTCTTTGACACATCCCCTAAAACATATGCTTGGCTTGACGCTTGATCATCCTGAAAAACATGTTTTATTTACCATGAGAAACTGGTAAAAAGCTACCAAGCATTGAAACTTATTACTCCAATTATGTACTAAACAGTTTTTAAAAGAAAAACATTACCCTGACTGACTGAATTTCCCTGGAAGCACGCTCACACTCACTATTTTTTATCATCTTTTCAACCTGTCTGACGACTTGATCAGCAGCATCTCCTGCATTCATTGCTCGTAGAGCTCTAAGCAATCTCTCTCTCGACTGGTCATCAAAATAAACACCCAACTTGTCAGGTGCAAGAGCACTCATGATACATACATCCATTGACCTTTCGGCCTTTGAAATATGATTCCACCAAGAAACCGATCAGTCATTTAGAGAGAATAATAAAGATAAATTAAAAAAAAAAAGTACTAGAAGACAGTGAAACTCAGCAGCCAAAATCCAACTGATTTGTGTACATACTAGTTACAACAGAAAAACACCATTTCCCTCTAGAACTGTTATCTGAATCACCCCCCCCCCCCCCAAAAAAAAAAAAAAGTTACCTCTACAATGGCTGGATAAGTAAACCTCAGGAATCCCAAAAACGCAGTTCTCAAGGAATAGTGAATACTGGCTTTATGACATTCCCTCACCAGCTCAAAGTTCGGATTAAAATCAAGCAGTACAGAAAGAACAGTGCCGTAGTGGAGGGGTCTCTTCCTCGCTATGGCAGCAAGACTGGCAAACAAAAAAGGCTATCAGTAACAGAAAAATAATACTATCTCTAGCATTGGGAAAAGTATTCGAAGTCCACACAATCAAACAACTACAAGGAAAAAAAAGTAATTGCTGACACCTATAGCTATTTCTAGACAAGATAAAAAAAGAAGAATCAATTTTTGAGACATCTTATAAGTTGTCACAATCAATCAATCTAAAATTCAGATCAAGGTTAGCATTTCATACAAATCTTAAGGATAAGAGCGGCACAAGAACAGTTAGAGGAAGCTCATTTCAGATTCCTTCATCCTAAGAGCCCCATTATAATTTAGCGACCCCCTTCCCCAAACCCAACACCCTTTATCACTGATAAAGCTTTAAAGCCGTACACAATCAGATGAACCCAAAAGAAAACCACAAAAGCAGTTGTACACCATAAGCACGCTACAAAACTTAAGCAGAGCACATAGTAACACCTGAACAAAATTTCTAAGCAAGGACTCAACAAGTATTACAGAGACCTTCAAAACAAACAAGAGAAAAACCCGAGATTAACCATCCATTATTGACAAAAGTCTCTGTTTAATCACTAGCTATTACCCAAGAGAAAAACAATCTTCCCTGAATCAACTAATGCTCCCTGTCTCTCCAAGAATTATGAAATTTGCTAGGCACTGCAGTCAAACCAAACTTTGTACCGACTGATCCCAATATTTCCAATGAAACTCTTTATAGATCAAGCTAATTCCCACATTCATCCACATTACATAAGCAGAGTAAACATTTTCTCTAGAATCTTTTTAACTATCATCAATGAACCAACAATTTGGCAACAAATTATTAACTCTTAAGCAGGATACCTAGGAACAACAGACAGCAAATTTTGACTCTACAAGAAAGCTGCACTTTCATCCACTTTTGGTTTCAAACATAAAACAATAATATATTCTAACTTGAGTGTATCTTATAACACATGGACACACCCATATCTCATAAAAATTAGTCAAGTGACTGGATTCAAAATCCACAATTCTAGGTCTCTTGAAACTATAGCAGGACTCGAGACACATGCATGTTACAGACAATTAAACATATAACATGCATAAGAATGCAATACTCATGCCCAACAGTATCACCAGAAAAGAATATGAAGTAATCTAGGTGTTTCCACACAAGACACCCTTTTAATAACAAATTCCAAGAACAATGGATTTAAAAGAATTAACCCATTTAGTTTTTCTCCATATATTCTGTGTATAGAGAGAAAAAATGTATAGAGAGAAAAAATCACAGTTAATTAGAGAATCCAACCATTAATTCAAATTAAACATGCTCTAACTAGGGAGGCAAAGATAAAACTCTACGAACAAAATCTACCTCGCAAATGCTCCAATGAAACAACATATACACAACTATAGAGGGGGGAGAGAAAGAGAGAGGGGCTCCATTGTACTTGTTATCAGAATGACCCCAAAACAGGGGGGCGATTAAAAGAGAAAAAAAATTAACGTTCTCTGTATTTTACAGGTAACTGAATATGACCCTGTTGGAAGAATGTACTTCCAAGTAGTTCTAAAGTGAGAAAAATAAGAGTAAATCCTTAAACAACTCAACCCTTCATCAGCAGTAAAACTAATACAATATAAATGTCTCTTCAATCACTAAAGGATTTGCTCCTATCATGCTATTGTGATTAGTTCAACATATTCAACAAGGCTTACATTTCAAGAGCACTGTTGAATTTTCAAATAGGTCAAGTTACACAATTGTTAAAATCACTTCCCAGAGAGAAATTTTAACGGAATGCCATTCAAAACATCAGCGACTCAAGCAACTTCAGACCTTGAACTAGGACTTCATGGTTATTTTCAGCTACTAAATGTACACCCACATTAAAAGTATATATAGACATCAACTAAAATAAAATTAAACTAAATGATTGTAGAAAATAGGGTTAGAGAAGTTTTTTCTACTCTTCTTATTTCGATTTACAGAAAAATAAGTCTACTTATAGACTTTTACAAGAAGTTTTACATTGAGTAGATATCCTCTCGGCTGAGACTCTTATCCCTTACATGGATAAAGTTAGACTCCAACTAAACTACTTAGTTAGGATCGACTTACAATTCTTCTAAACTACTTAGTTAGAATTGACTTACAACTCTTATTATTTACATATTAACCTACACTCCCCCTCAAACTGGTGTGTATATGTTATGTACACCCAGTTTGGATGACATTTCTTCAAAGCTTACTCTTGGAAGTGCTTTGGTGAAAATATCGGCTAGCTGGTCTTTAGTAGGAATATAGTGAAGTTTTACAACCCTGTTGTTGACCTTCTCATAGATGAAGTGTCTATCAATCTCAATGTGTTTGGTCCTGTCGTGTTGTACTGGATTTCTAGCAATGCTCATTGCTGACTGGCTGTCACTATAAACTTCAAATTCTGCCTTTCCATCCAACTCTAACTCCATGAAAAGTTTCTTGATCCACATTCCTTCACATATCCCTAGAGCCAAGGCTCTGAATTCTGCTTTTGCACTACTTCTAGAAACCACAGCTTGCTTCTTGCTTCTCCAGGTGACCAAATTTCCCCACAAAAATGTGCAATAGCCACTAACAGATCTTCTATCTGTCAGTTCTCCTGCCCAGCTTGAATCTGTGTAGACCTTTATTGTCCTATCCTGATGTTTCTTGAAAAGTAGTCCAGATCCAGGTGTAAATTTCAAGTATCTCAGAATTCTATTGACTGCATCCATGTGCTCTTCTCGAGGGTCACTCATATGTTGGCTAACTATGCTCACTGAGTATGCAATATCAGGCCTTGTAAGTGAGAGATAGATTAGCTTCCCAACTAGTCTTTGGTAGGATTCTTTATTCACTGGATTCCCCATTTCACCTTTACTGAACTTTAAACCTGGTTCCATTGGAGTTTCAGCTGGTCTACTTCCAAGCATCCCAGTTTCTATAAGTAGATCTAGGATGTACTTTCTTTGGTTTATAACAATCCCCTCTTTCGATCTTGCTACTTCCATTCCTAAGAAGTACCTAAGGCTTCCCAAATCCTTAGTCTCGAACTCCTTAGCTAGAACAGTTTTTAGCACTTCTATTTCTTCAGTATTATCCCCTGTAATGATCATATCATCAACATAGACAATTAGAAGAGTCTTCTTACCATCTGGAGCAACCTTTCGAAACAATGTATGGTCTGCTTGACTCTGCTTGTACCCATTTTGAACCATAGCCTTAGCAAATCTGTCAAACCATGCTCTAGGGGGTTGCTTTAATCCGTACAATGATTTGTTGAGTTTGCACACTGTCCTCTTCGTGGTCTTTTCCTTCAAACCTGGTGGAACCTCCATGTATACTTCTTCCTCCAGGCTTCCATTGAGGAAAGCATTTTTGATGTCCAATTGGTGCAACTTCCAGTCCTTGTTAACAGCTGCTGATAATAACACTCTGATGGTATTCAATTTAGCTCTTCAAAAGGTTTCTTGATAATCTACTCCATAGGATTGAGTAAACCCTTTAGCCACTAGCCTTGCTTTGTACCTCTCAACGCTCCCATCTGAGTGATATTTGACTGTGAATACCCATTTGCACCCAACAACCTTTTTCCCTTCTGGTAACTCAGTCAAACACCAAGTATTATTCTTCTCAGAGTGCTTTGACCTCTTCTTCAACACCTTCCTCCATTCAGGGACTTTCAACGCCTCTTCTACTGTCTTAGGAATCTTCACACTATCAATGCTGGCTGTAAAGGCTTTGAAACCAGATAACAACTTCCCATAGGCAACAAATTTATTGCTAGGATGAGCAGTACATTTCCTTACCCCTTTTCTAATAGCAATAGGAAAGTCATCTAAGTTTACAGTAGAATCTTGTGGAATAACATTACCTCCTGTCTCAATAGCATCAGAACTCAAAACTGGTTCCTGGCAAGTGCTAGGCTGACCAACATCTTCAGTTTGATTTCTTTTCCTCCTTGTATAGACATTAAGTTGTTTCTCTGGTGGTTGTGGAGTCACAGAGTGTGATATAGTTCTGAGTGTAGGAGGAGGTGTTGTATAGGGACCGGAGGGTTTAGACTGTGGAGAAGGTGTATTGGACTGTAGAGAAGTTGTGTCTACAGGATTAGGGACAGCAGTTTCAATGATATCCAAGGCAGGCTCAGGAAGGATAGGCATAGGAATAAAGGACTGTATGGACTGAGATTCTTTAGGTCTCTCCCCCTGAATGTCAGGCCCTGCAAAGTAAGGCTGATTTTCAAAAAAGGTAACATCAAAGGAAATATAGGTTTTCCTATTAGTGGGGCAGTAACATTTGTAACCCTTCTGACTCGAGGAGTAGCCTATAAACACACACTTTAATGATTTAGGATCCAGTTTACTACGATTGTTGCTGTGCACATGAAGAAAAGATGTGCATCCAAAGACTCGAAGAGGAAGGGCTGAGGACAATGGTTTAAAGTGTGGAAAATGTTGAAACAAAACTTCAGTGGGTATTTTAAATCCTAGAGTCTTGCTAGGCATCCTATTGATAAGATAGGTTGCAGTAAGAAGAGCTTCCCCCAAAGATATTTAGGTGCATTAGCTGAAAACAAAAGGGACCTAGTTACTTCCATTAGATGTCTATTCTTCCTCTCAGCCACTCCATTTTGTTGAGGGGTATTGACACATGAGGTGAGATGAACAATTCCCTTTTCTCGAAAGAAACACCTAATAGACTTGCTAAGATATTCACTCCCATTATCACTCCTAACCACTTTGATGTTTCTATCGAACTGTGTTTTTATCATTTGATAAAAAGTTTTAAAAATTACTTCAACCTCAGACTTTTCTCTCATTAAATATGTCCAAGTGGTCCTAGAGAAATCATCAATGAAAGACACAAACCACCTAGACCCAGAAATATTTCGAACTTTAGAAGGGCCCCAAATATCACTGTGTATAATAGCAAATGGTGAAGTAGGTTTAAAAGGAGAAGAAACATATGGTTTTTTGGTATGTTTTGCCATTTGACACACTTCACAAGTAAAAGAAGAGGGATTTTTATTGATAAAGAGATTTGGAAACAACTTTGCAAGGTAATAAAAACTGGGGTGTCCTAATCTAAGATGCCAAAGCATAATATTATCTGAACCTAAGCTTGAGGATGAAACTGATGTTTGAAGGCAACTGGGAATGAAGGAGTTCTGGTAGGATATTCCATCAAGGATATATAAGCCATTAGATAGCCTAGCACTGCCAATCACCATCTTGAGCCCATTGTGCTCTAAAAAATACATCCATCAGCCCCAAAATTAGCATTACAGTGAATATCCTTAATCAACTTACTCACTGATAATAAATTACAGGCTAATTTAGGAACATAAAGTACATCAGATAATACTATGTGTTTGCTTAATTCAATAGAACCACTTCCTTTAACTGTTGAGAGGGAACCATCTGCTATCTTGATCGAGGAGGGAGATCTGTGATGGCTATACTTTACGAATGCACTCATATTTCTGTCATATGGTCAGAGGCACCCGAATCTACTATCCAATGTAAGGTATTAATTGTTGCTAAACAAGAAATTCTACCTTCAGATGTTGTTACGGCAGTAGTATGAGTTTTAGACGATAGTTGGCTGAATATTTGTTGAAGTTCTGCAATCTGCTGTGTACTGAAGCTGCTGGAAAGATGTTCTGTAGATGCAACATTTGCTTCCTTCAAAATCTGGATTTAGAGGGTTTCGGTCTGCTGGTTTTCCATGTAGCTTCCAAAGATCTTGCTCCATCAAATGTCCAGCCTTTTTACAGTGCTCACACCATGGTCTCCCCCTCCTTTGTTTATTCCCAGGATTAGAGTTTGTAATGAGTGCTGAACCATCTGTCTGTTGCGCAGCTGGTACCATCAAGGAGAGTCTGCTTTCTTCTCTCCTAATCTCAGAAAAGGCCTCCCGAACCAATAGTAGAGGTTTAGTAGCCAAAATTCTGCTCCTTGCCCCATCAAACTCACCATTAAGTCTAGAAAGAAATTGAAAGATTCTCCTCTGATTTTTGATTTTACTATAGAAGTTAATATCATTAGAACACTTCCACTCATTGGCCTCATATAAATCGATTTGTTGCCAACACTTAGTGAGAACTCCAAAATACTGTGCTACAGACAAATCTCCTTGTCTGAGATCCTTAATCTGGTTTTCAACCCCAAATAATTCTGGTGTATTATCCACACTGGAGTATGTATCCCTGGCTGCACTCCATATCTCTGCTGCAGTCTGGTAGAGCATGAAATTTTCCCCAACTTCAGGAACCATGGAATTAATTAGCCATGACATAATCATGTTGTTCTCACTCAACCAGTTAGAATAGGCTGGATCAGATTCTTCTGGAATAGGCATTGAATCTGAGAGATAGGAAGCTTTCCTTCTTCCTGTAATATATAGCCTTACTGACTGAGACCAAGGGAGATAGTTGTTTCCATTTAGTTTGTAGGATGTAATTGGAGAAAGAGATGAATCTGAAAGCTGGAACTCAGAGGGACGAGGATGATTTTGAGAACTGATTTCAGAAGCAGAGGGGTCTGAATGAGCCATTGAAAAGGAGGGTTTTGATCGACAGAGAGACTAGAAGGAAAAAAGAAAATTGTTGGATAGGTAGGATCTTCCTAATCTGATACCATGTAGAAAATAGGGTTAGAGAAGTTTTTTTTACTCTTCTTATTTCAATTTACAGAAAAATAAGTCTACTTATAGACTTTTACAAGAAGTTTTACATTGAGTAGATATCCTCTCGGCTGAGACTCTTATCCCTTACATGGATGGAGTTAGACTCCAACTAAACTACTTAGTTAGGATCGACTTACAATTCTTCTAAACTACTTAGTTAGAATTGACTTACAACTCTTATTATTTACATATTAACCTACAATGATGTCAGGCCAGCATTGTTGGAACATATATACATAAGATACAAGGAAAAAATGCCATTGTTCCCATGAAAGTATATCAGCGGAAGACAGGAATTACAACCCAGTAAAAATATCAGGGAGAAAAAAGAAGGAAAATAATTTATTCTAATAGCAACACTAAAGAAAATAACTCAATTTTCATGCAGGTATCTAGTCATGCATAATGCTGGCAAGCATGCAGCGAACCCTTGCATCTACTCCCACAAGGGAGTCGGATAAAAAAGTATTACCAAGAAATTAGACAATCGTATGAATTACTCTGAACCTTTACAAACCCAAGACGATATAGCAACTAGGCATATCTACCAACAACACCTGTCTTTTATATCCAATCAGTGCACGTAAGCCTTGGCAAATACAAAGGCCAACCAACAGACATCACATAAATAAAAATCTCTTGGAAACCTTCTTTCAAAAGTAATACTCAAAATTCATCATGGTTCCAACCACTTTTGAAAATCAAAAACTCTTTTCATGTTGAAACTGCAATAAGTTGCCTTATAAATTTTTCAGGTTCACTTTCATGCCTCACTATATCATAGAACCTAAGTACAAATCATGCAGGGAACAGTCCTACAATCAAGTAATTTATCTTTTAAGCATGTAATATTTTCTAACATTCAAAATGGCAGTTAGTTTTTGACTACTTATAATCAATCATATTAACATAATAAAGGCTTTAATATTGCAAACAAGATTCTTTGACCATTTCAAGCCCAATTTAATCTTTACCATACCAGACAGTTTACCATACAAGATATCGAATATATAAGACAATACCACCTATCTTTCCCTGCTGCTAGGCATCCTATAGTATACACAATTAGGGTCTTAATTACAACGAAGATGCTATCTGATAGGGAATGCTCCTGCATCACTATCCTTTAAGAAAACATAACAGACAATGTACTTCTAGCATAACCACCAACCATGAAGGTAAACCTGCTAAACATACAAAAGATGATGTGTGAGAAACAGAGTTTTTCCCTGTACACTTTTTCTTATTATTCATTAGTGAAAGAGAGTCTATTATATAGACTTTTACAGAGGTGTTTAACACCAAGTGGTTAACCTATAGGATAAGACTTTTATCCTTTACAAAGATCAAATTTAAATTCAAACTACTAGTTAAGATAAAGTAAAGATAACATACAACTCCTACTCTATCTAAAACTCCTACAACACACGGTTATGCATACTAACTAACACTCCCCCTCAAACTGTGTATATGTTTTATATACCCAGTTTGGATGTGAACTCATCAAAAATAACTCTTGGAAGTGCCTTAGTAAAGATGTCAGCTATCTGGCTTCTGGTAGGAATATAGTTTAGCTGTGCAATACCACCATTCACTTTCTCATATATAAAGTGCCTATCTATTTCAATGTGTTTGGTTCTGTCATGTTGCACTGGATTCTTAGCAATACTCATTGCTGATTGGCTGTCACTATAGACCTCGAACTCAGTCTTTTCATCCAACTCCAGCTCTTTGAGAAGCCTCTTTATCCACATTCCTTCACATATTCCAAGAGCTAATGCTCAATTCTCGCCTCAGACTACTCCTTGACACCACACCTGCTTTTTTGCTTCTCCAAGTAACCAAGTTGCCCCAAACATAAGCACAATATCCACTAACCGACCTTCTATCGGTGAGCTCTCCCCCCAGACTTGAATCTGTGTATACCTTCATTGTTCATGTCGGAATTTTCTTGAAAATTAGCCCAGCACCAGGTGTGAATTTTAGGTACCTCAGAATTCTGTTAACTGCCTCCAAATGTTCTTCTCGATGATCACTCATGTGCTGGCTTATAACACTCATTGAGTAGGCAACGTCTGGCCTTGTTAGAGAAAGATAAATTAGTTTTCCAACTAACCGTTGATAGGATTCTTTGTCAACTGGATTACCAGCTTCCTCTTTGTTGAACTTCAACCACAGGGTCCATGGGTGTCTCGGTGGCTTGCATCCAAGCATCCCGGTTTACGTAAGAAGATCTAGGATGTACTTCCTTTGATTGATGACTAAACCTTCTCTTGACCTTCCTACTTCCATACCCAGAAAATACCTTAGACTCCCCAAGTCCTTTGTTTCAAATTCTTGGGCAAGAACAATCTTCAAATTCTCAATTTCTCTACTATCATCCCCTGTAATAATTATGTCATCAACATACACAATTAATAAGGTTATTTTAGCGATTCTTGCAACCTTTACAACAGTGTGATCAGCCTGACTTTGTTTGAATCCATTATTTACCATAGCCTTTGCAAACCTCTCAAACCAGGCCCTTGGAGATTGTTTAAGTCCATACAGTGATTTGTTGAGTTTGCACACTGTATTTCTAGCTGTTTTACCTTCTAGACCAGGTGGTATTTGCATATATACTTCCTCCTCGAGACTCCCATTGAGAAAGGCATTTTTGATGTCTAGTTTGTAAATTTCAGTCCTTGTTTACAGCTATGGACAAGTAAGATTCTAATAGTATTCAATTTAGCCACTGGGTGCAAAGGTTTCTTGATAATCCACCCCATAGGATTGTGTAAAACCTTTAGCCACCAGCCTTGCCTTATACCTCTCAATGCTCCCATCTGAGTTGTACTTGACAGTGAAAACCCACTTGCATCCAACAACCCTCTTTCCCTATGGTAGATCTGTCAAACACCATGTCTCATTTTTCTCAAGTGCCCTTACTTCTTCCTCGACACTTTTTTTTCCATTTGGGATTCTTCAAGGCCTCCTCCACTGCTTTTAGGAATCACACACTTGCTTTTTAGGCTGGGTCAGAAAGGCCTTAAAAATGGGCTGAAGTTTACCATAGGCAACAAATTTCTTAATTGGGTGCATAGTACATTTTCTTACTCCCTTTCTAATAGCAATAGGAAAGTCATCAAGGTCACTAGAATCTTGAGGAGGAATGTTACCTTCAATCTCGACAAGATGGCAGATTTAAGCCTTGTTCAAAGAAAGAACCGGACTTGAGTCTGGTTCTTGACAAGTGCTAGGCTGGTTATTTACTTCATTAGGGGCTCTTCTTCTCCTGGTATATACCTTAAATTGACTGTCATCGGCTGTGAATGCACGTAGTAGGGGAAATTTGTGCTACAGACCCTAGGTCTTTGGAAGAGGTGTTGTACAAGGACTTGGTGATTTGTTGGTATGAGGAGAGTGCATTTACATCGGCATAGTATTTTCTGCTTACAGTGGTTTCAGGATAGGATATGAAAGGAATGTCTGTAGAGGAGAAATGATGGAAGGTGGAGGAACAAAGGGCTGAAATTCCTCATTTTTCTCCCACAAGTTCAGTCCACAAAAAATATGGTTTATCCTCAAAGAAAGTGACATCAAAAGAGACATAGGTCTTTTTAGAAATAGGAGAATAGCATTTGTAACCCTTTTGACTAGAGGAATATCCTATAAACACACACCTGATTGATTTAGGGTCCAACTTACTTCTATTTTTATCATGCACATGAACAAAAGCTGTGCAGCCAAATACCCTAAGAGGAAGAACAGATGAAAGTGGTTTAAAGTGAGGAAAATGTTTGAATAAGACTTCTGTTGGTACTTTAAAACCCAAGGTTTTATTGGGCATTCTGTTGATAAGGTAGGTGGCAGTAAGTAAGGCTTCCCCCCAAAGATATTTAGGTGTTTTGGCTGAAAAAAGAAGAGACCTCGTAACCTCTAGTAGATGTCTGTTTTTTCTTTCGGCAACACCATTTTGTTGTGGAGTATTGACACAGGAAGTAAGATGGAAAATGCCTTTTTCCCGAAAATAACACCCAAGAGATTGACTAAGGTATTCACTCCCATTATCACTCCTCACAACCTTAATACATTTGTCAAACTGATTTTCAATCATTTGATAGAAAATTTTGAAAATTGACGCAACTTCCGCCTTTTCCCTCATTAAGAAAGTCCAAGTAGTCCTAGAATAGTCATCAATAAAGGTAATAAACCACCTAGACCCAGACAAGCTTCTGACCTTAGATGGACCCCAAATATCACTGTGGATTATAGAAAAAGGAGATGTGGGTGTAAATGAGGAAGGAGCATATGTTTGCCTAGTATGTTTAGCAATTTGACATACTTCACAATTAAAAGAATGAGGCTTTTTATTGCTAAATAACTTGGGAAACAATTTTGAAAGATACACAATTTGGATGTCCTAGCCTAAGATGCCACAACATAATATCATCAGGGTTACTTAAAGAAGAAGATGAAGTCTTAAAACAACGTGAAACTGAAGAAATCAAAGGTGGTAATTCATCAAGGATATAGAGACCATTGGATAGCCTAGCACTGCCAATCACCTTCTTCGAGCCCTGTTCCTGAAATACACACCCATTAATTCCAAAGTGAGCATCACATTTAGTATCTTGAACTAACTTACTAACTGATAACAAGTTGTAGGCAAGATTAGGAACATTTAGCACATTAGGCAAAACCAGTTTATCACCCACTTGAATAGTGCCACTTCCTTTTACTTGGGACAGAGACCCATCTGCAACCTTGATGGAGGTTTTAGAGTTGCAATGGTTAAAGGTGCGAAATAGCTGAAGGTTGCCTGTCATATGGTCAGAGGCACCAGAATCTATAATCCAGGATAGAGGATTTGAAGTGGCCAAACAGGAAATTCTACCTTCACTAGCTGATAAGGCAGTTGTGGAAGATTTAGAGGTGAGATGGCCAAAAAACTGTTGAAGGTAATTGTTCCCATTTAGTTTGTAGGATGTGATTGGGGAAAGAGAGGCATCTGAGATCTGAAATTCAGATGCACGAGGGTTATTTTGGGAACTAATTTCTGATGTGGTGGTTTCGGAAAAAGCCATGGAAATTAAGCAAAGGAGAAAACGAGAGAGATAGGATCGGCTCCTAAACTGATACCATGTGAGAAACAGAGTTTTTCCCTGTACACTTTTTCTTATTATTCATTAGTGAAAGAGAGTCTATTATATAGACTTTTACAGAGGTGTTTAACACCAAGTGGTTAACCTATAGGATAAGACTTTTATCCTTTACAAAGATCAAATTTAAATTCAAACTACTAGTTAAGATAAAGTAAAGATAACATACAACTCCTACTCTATCTAAAACTCCTACAACACACGGTTATGCATACTAACTAACATGATGCAACCTGCAAACTTAACTTCACTTTGTTCTTGCAATATGAGTATTTACATCCAAAGTTATAAATTGTATATTATTAACAATAGACCAATGAACAAGCTTGAAGTACACACCATCTCATTCTCATCATACACAAGTTTCAAGCAATTTTTTAGACATGCTACCAAGTAACAAGATTGGGTATATATTCTAACTTCTGAAATCTCTTTGTTTCTGGCCAAAACCATTTCCTCTATCTGTAAGTTGCAATAAACACAACACATTGGACCTATACGATGAAGGTTGGTGATTAAAATGGTAAGGAAAGAAGTTTTGATGATAATGATACAGAGTTATTATGATGCAGTCTCCCTTTTGAAAGAGAAAAACTCCTTACGATGCCAAAGCATTAAAAGCATACATTTTAAACCAAGAAAGAAAAAAATATTTATCTGATCATTTGTTACTGTTTGCTAAACAGACACTTAATAATACAACCTAATGATAATAACTTAGGATCACTTGCCTCAAGCAAAAACCGTTGCATCATAATGATTGCCTATATGCAGATAAAACTAGTTGAGACGTGACAGTGTCAATGGGTATAATCAAAGATTTTACATCCAACCTTTGCATCAAACCATTTTTGTGTCATTCAGTACAATGTATTTCAAAGAACCGGGTCAAAAGACAGCCAATCAATTATCTGTCAAGAAAAGTAACTAACAGCTGAAGAGCTTGCAGAGAATGTAGTCAGATGTCTTACTGTTGAGAGTTGACCATAAAAAACAATAAACTAGCAACATGAAAATAATGCAGCATCATAAGTAGAACAATAATTGTAAACCATAGAATGGAAACATACCATATTAGCAGGATAATCCCCATTTGAAAAGAATTTGATTATTAAAATATTTAATGTGCATCAACTGTTGTAAAATACCAATACATTTTAAGGTAGCTTGCATATTTTCAGCTGTACAATTATACAGCAAAGACCAAAAAAAATTATACGACCCCCCTAATAATTTACTTCAATGCCTGATCACCAAGTTTCTCAGCACGAGTTGACTGATGATTATATCCATTGCTTAACCATTCCTATCATTGGCCAATGGTGCTCCATAGTACAGATAAATGTGAACGTTATCTAGCCCTGTAACTCCCAATATCTGCACCAGCAATGCAGCAGCATCCAAGGCCATTAACTCCTCAAAAGAGAGCTGAACAGCATGCAGCAATGGTATCACAAACAAGCACTTGAACTTGTACTAAAACCTGCTTCCAAGCTTCAGCAATCCCTCCAAAAGTTTTAAAGATGGTAAAACAGGGGGAAAAATGCTACACACAGTGCAGTTCCTATATTATAAAATTTAAAATTGATTTATCATATGGACAGTAAACGCAATTGATATGCATGCATAAAGAAAAGTACCATTACAAAACACTCTGACCTTCTAGCTTGGTATAAAGAACTATTCAGTTATGACACGATATAATTCCTTAAAATAAAAGGAAGAAAAAATGAAGATGCAAATAAAGCTCCAAAAATGGGAAATGCAAAGGGCAATGTGTAGCATTCTTGAACAAGACTTAACACTAATGCTTATCAACCCCAAAATCATAATAAAAACATTTTTCACCTCCACTCAAACAATTATGTCCTAATACAGACCTTAGGAAGAAAAGAAAAAAGCAAACATGCACAGCTTTATAACCCCTAATGATTTTAAACTCCACATGTCAAGATATGGTCGCAACAACTTATTTAAATTTTCTATATTAGTATTTTTGTAATGATGTTAAAATAAATGTTTGATGTTTTTAGAGATTGTGCCACATTATCACTACAAATGAAAAGATGAAAATATTATAAATTATAAAAATATAAGAATTCTGATTTTAAAAAAATCGAATGACACATATCATTTATTTCCGATTGGATTCTTTAGTGCGAGAATCTAACAGCAGACAAATTGGAGATGAGAGGAACAATGATGATTTGATACTCTCTTGAAGGATTTTAATGTCATTTTTAGCAATAACAACTGATTTTATTACAAAATAATGAAAGGTAATATAAATACAACACATTTAAAAAAAGAAAAATAGGATTATGTCTATTAAAAAACTCGTACAAAATAAAACATGAAGTTATTAACGATGTCATTAGGGAGAGATATTTTACATTGGGGAACTTTAAGCATGACCTACCTGATGCGCGGCACGTCCTCGAGTATGAGTTCGAATCGCTTATATTTCTCGATCGAAATTAAAGTACTTCAGATGATAATGATGAAGGTTTGCAAATGGGCTTGAAATTATGGAATTGTTGAAAAGAAATGAAATGTAGGGGTGGTGATAGAAGGTAGGCTTGAAATCGGTTAAGGGGAACCAAGAGAGAACCAACAATATATGTAATATTGACCCTAGACTTATACAGTTTCTTAACTAATAACAAGGTAATAGGACCGTGACCCAATATCTATAAGGATATAGGAACCAACGATATCAAAAAGAGGGTTGAACACCACACTAAGGATAATGATAAGTTTGAAAGAAAAGGGTTGACGCCACAAGATATTCTTGATAAGTCACTTGGAGTTCAATTAAGAACAAAGGAACAGAACACTCTCAAATTCTATTAAAATCAAAGTCGTGTTTACAAAAGTGAAATAAGCCTCTTTTTATAGGCTAAGACTAAGGCATATGAATGGATAGAAAGTGGATGAAATAAGGTAGTGTGCATGTTCCATGAATCTTCATTTGTGTCATTCAGTGCACTTGATTTGGGAGTGAAAGGCTTGAATAGATGAATGATCTCCAATGTATCCTCCAAGTGTAAGAAACTTCCAAGCAACTCCCCTTGTTGTTCATGCATGCTTCAAAGGAGGAATGAATGATCTTGGTGAATAAATGTATGAATTTAATGCCTTGAATCTCCCCACCACTTTATGAATGTGCATGTGACATCCCAAGAGTCTTTCTTTCAAGCTTGATGTGGCTAGCCATGTAGGATGCACTTAGGACATACAAAAATCAAATAAATAATAGGTGAAAATAACATGTAATGTGACATAAATATGGGAACATAAAAATGTGGCAATAATAAAAATATAAGAAACATGTAGCAACAAATAAATTAACTAAAATGTAACAACAATTAAAAACATGTAGCTTCAATAAATTAAAATGTTCCATTTTCACTCAATATGTTCACATGCAACAAATTGCATGGATTGCATTGCACAAGTCCAACGTCCAAAGTTTTCCCAATGTCCTATGCTTGTTCGATTAATCCTATGAGAGCTTCCTTGAATTTTTTTGGCTCTTGCTCGAGTGACCGACCCTCGTGGAAGCTCGATGGGATCGTCTTTCGGCAGATCCAGGCTCGCATCAACCCCTCCCTCTTTAGCACGATTTGTCCCTAAAGCTTCACCTACATCATAAGGAGACAAATCAGATACATTAAAGCTTGCATTGATGTTATACTCACTTGGAAGGTCCAACTTGTATGCATTGCCATTAATCCTTTCAATAACTTGGAAACAGACCATCTCCTCGAGGCAATAACTTCGATTGTTGTTGAGCGTGGAATCGTTCCTTTCGCATGTATATCCAAACCCAATCTCTGGGCTCAAAAATAACTTGCTTGCATCCCTTGTTGGCCTTGTTGACATATTGATCGGTTCTCCTTTCAATGTTTTCCTGCACTTGTCGATGTAGATTCCTCACAAATTTTGGTTTCTTCTTGCCATCTACATGCATAAACTGATTAGATGGTAAAGGAATTAAATCAAGTGGAGTTAAATGATTAAAACCATAGACGATCTCAAACGGTGAGTGCTTAGTGGTTGAATGCAATGATTGATTGTTTGCAAATTCAACATGCGGCAAACATTTTTCCCACGTTTTCAAGTTCTTTCAAAAGATGGCTCTTAACAAGGTTGATAGGAACCGATTAACCACTTCGGTTTGGCCATCCATTTGCAGGTGACATGTTGTAGAGAACAATAGTTTGGTGTCAAGTTTGTTCCAAAAAGTCCTCCAAAAATGACTAAGAAACATGGCATCTTGATTCGACAAAATTGTCCTCGGCATCATATGTAGCTGTACCACATCCCTGAAAAACAAGTTAGCTATATTTGAAGCATCACCAGTTTTATTACAAGGAATAAAGTGTGTCATTTTAGAAAACATATCGACTACCACAAAAATTGAGTATTTTCCATTTTCAGTTTGAGGGAGTCCAAGTATGAAATACATGGAAATGTCTAACCAAGGTGCTTCTGGGATTGGAAGCGGCGTGTACAATCCATAGGATTTGAGGCGTAATTTAGCCTTTTTGTAAGTGATGTATCTATCACACATCCCCTCGACATCACGTCTCACCTTGGGCCAAAAGAAATGTGTTGAGATGATCACACAATGGCAAAATGGCCAAGAGGGGGTGAATTGGCTATTTAAAATGAAAAGGTGCAAATTTGAAGATGAAAAATTGAGATACAAGGATTTTAGAGTGGTTCAAACTTAGAACAAGCTCTACATCCACTACCTCAGCACCCTACTAAGGATTTCAACAATTCACTCACTAAATTAGTACCATTTTCTCGGCTTAGGAGGAAACCGTTACAAACGATTAAGCTTTCTACCCCAAAGCTTAATCAAATATCACTCTTTTACAAAGAGAAATTGGCAAACTGAAAAAGACCTCTCAAATAGGTTGATTTGTTGCCCAATTACAAATAAACACTCCCCAAACTTGAAATAAATGGATACAATAAAAATTTCACAAGTGGGGTACAAGATTTAACTCTAAGAACTCAAAGGGATTGGATTTGTGCTTGATTGTTTTTCAATTGATCATTAGTTGTTGTTGTAGCTTTTTAGGATTGCTTTTATACCCCTTTATTGATTTCTAATCGTTTGGGTAGTTGGCATCATCAATAGAGTCGTTGGGCTCTCTTTTTCCCACTATGAATGCACTTTTGCATCCGACCGTATCGGTACATGAACAGCCGTATCGATGCATGTCTAAAAATAGAAAGACCTGTTGTGTAAAAAATACAGGGGCGTATCGATATGTGGGAAGGCGTATCAATACGGTCTCAGTGTAAAACAATGGGCATATCGAAACGGGCAAGGTTGTATTGATACAATTTTGCTCACTTGGGCTACTGCCAAAACCTATTTCGGTACACCACGTGGGCGTATCGATACGGGTTAACTGATTTTCAAAATTGTATGTTCCCAATAACTAATAAGGCAACGTTCGAATAATAAATGAAAAGATTGGAAAAATCTTAACCCCCGTATTGATACGGTGGTAGCCGTATCGGTACGTTGTTCTTAAAATGCCCGTATCGAAACATGCTTTCCTGTATCGAAACAGATTCTTTCAGTGGCCTATTTCTTTAAGACCGTATCGAAACGCTCGACGGCGTATCGATATGCCTGAGCGTAAAGGTTGAATTTTGCTTGAAAATACCTAGAAAAATTTATGGGGTTTAAGTTTTTGGCTTAGAACAATTTTGTACTTGAAAAATCCTTGTCAATTGTGAGTCTTTGAAATACTTAAAAATTTGTGTTCTTTTTCAAATAAGTCGTTAAACAATTTGTTATATCAAAATCAAACTTTGGTTTTACAATCTCCCCCTTTTTGATATAACAAAACCAAGTTAAATTTAAGTCTTTTTGAAAAACTCCCCCTTACTTTGAGATAGGTTTTTAAAATGTTTTTGAAAATTTAAAATTTAAGCTCTTTTACTTCCCCCTTTTTGTTAGATCAAAATGAATGATAATTAGAGGTAATAAATAAGCAAGATTAAAGCAAAACAACATAACATTTCATTGAAGTATAAAGCAATAATCAAAGCAACATATTAATCCAAACTTAAAATCCTAAAAACATAATCATAGGTTCAAATATTAAATAACATAGGTGCATAAAATAGAAATCCTAATATGACATGTATGATATGCAATGAATGTCTAGGGTGTCTCCTCATCGTCCTCGTCCTCTTCATCTTCATCATGGGTTTGATTAGCTTGAGATTGTCTCTATTCCCCATGGAAAACCGTGAGAGAGATATCCATTGATTCTTGTTGCCTCTCAATTGCTTGAACTCGTTCCTCCAAGGAAATAAATCGAGTGTCAATGGCCACAAACCCTTCATTCATGGTTTTCTTTAATGAGGTCATAGAGGTGTTTAATGTAGTGAATTGCTCATTGAGATAAGCCATGAGAGCATCCATAGCCGATGGAGCTACCGGAGCTTGAGGAGCGGCTTGTGGAGGAGCTTCTGGTTCTTCAGGGATAGCATCATGTGGAAGCTCGACAAGACGAAGCCACTCTCCATTAAAATAGTGAAATTTGGTTTGAGTAAGGGAGCGCTCATCAATGGGATCCGTGAGGGGCTTGGGAAAGTCATGAGAGCAATCAATCTCCAAGTGCAAAAATAGATAACTTAAAGCCGTACCGTAAGTGAATGAAGATACCAGCAAAGTGTGACGGTGTTGAACGAGGTAAACAAGCTTCGCAAACATAATCCAAGCAAGGTTCGGTTGCTTGTTCTCCCGAAAGCATCTAATCCAAAAATCGTCCACTTGTCGAATAATGGAGAACTTACCACCAGATGGCCGAAACCACCAAGTGATCATCAAGTGTAGGATGCGATCGTGTGCATCTAATACGGTTACGGAGCCGCCAAGAACATGCCCCAAAGAGTCCTCGTCATTAATACCCTCATCATCAAATCCAAAAATATTTTTCAAGGTGTCGATGTCAATTCAAAATCTCTTCCCCATTAAGAAAGATTCAATGGCTATGACCTTAGAACGGTCTTGGTTAGGGATACACCAGGCATTAGCAAAGAAAATCAAGACAAGATTACGGTATAAAATCCCGAGGATAGCCAAAATTTGAGTAAAATTCCAACGTCTTAAAAGATAAAGATATTTAAACTTGAAACATTCAGAGTTTAAAAATGGAAGAGATATTACTCTGTCGCAACGAATTTTGTAGTTTTGGTATTGCTTGAAGTGATTTAAAGCCGCCGGGGTCGAAAAGCTCTTTTGGTAAATAACGTTAAGGTTGGGATGAGCCGAATTGTCTTCTATTGAAGACTCGCCAACCTCGGTTGTTCTAGCTCTCTTTCTCGGTGCCATAGATAATCTGAAAAACAATTTTAAGTCACAAAACAATGTATGCATAAATCATCATATTCGATCCAATATTCAATCCAATAATTGGTATTGTTTAAAAATCTATAGTTTAAAAACATATAAAAGTATAAATATAATTTTGGTAAAAAGATTTTCGAAAAACAACAAAAAAGTATACAATATAATTTTATATAAAAAAAATTTCAGTTTTGGAAAAATTAAAAAATAAAAAAAAAAACTAAAAAATTAAAGTAAGAAATAGAGTTTAATACCTTGATGAGAGGATTATGGATGAATGGAGATGAATAATGCACAATCTTGATGACAATAGCCTTTTGATGTTGTATAGAGTAAAAACCCTCAAAAACTTTGATGAATTGATGAGAAAAACTCAAGGATATAGGGTGTTTGTATAGGAAAAATGGCTAGGGTTTTGGTTGAAAAGATTTGGTTAAAGATGGAAACCTTTTAATGACTCGGTTAATGGCAGCCAGCTTCACGTATCGATACGCCATGTGGCGTATAGAAATAGGTGTACCGGTAGGCCTAAGAGGTGTACCGAAACATGAGTCTTATATCATTACAGACTCGACTGTGCCGAAACGCGTTTTTGAACCCGTATCAATATGAATAGAACCGTATCGATACACTTATGCTGAGAAATGCACTCTGGGCAGATATTCAAAAAGGTGTATCGAAACACCTTCACTTGTTTCGATACACGTGTGCCAAAAAGTGCATTTTGGGCCACAAGTTACTTAAAAGTTCAATTTTATTCGAACATGTAGACACTAATTTTGTCCGAGATAACCTTGTTCTTTTCGTCTTTAATAATGGGCTTTGTTATAGATATATTATTACTACCTAATTTTTGTGTTATGGGTTTTGTTTGTCTTGAACCATCTAATATTATATAAATACGTATGATTTTTATTAAGAATCTAAAAAAACAATCAAGATGCTACTGTTACTACTTGTTAACACATCCAAGTGTCATCTTTTAATCTAAATTTCCATTGTGTTTCATCATTTGCTAAATGAAAGCCCTAAATCTTGCGATGTATTATTGTTACTACATAATTAGTGTTGTTTTTTTTTATAAGTAGTCTTCATTGGTGTTACCATTTTCATATTTAAGTCAAATATATTGAAGAATACAATGAATTAAGGAAATAAATGAAAAACGAAATGTTTATATGTATATATATCAACTCATATAATTACAAATCTAAATAAAGTCTCAAATTTTAATTTCAGTCCATTTACATTAAGCCCAAGAAAATGTATAATAATAAGTCCATAACATTGAATAGTAAATGTCCATTTACAATTGTTGGCCCGGTAAGAGCTCTAAACTCAAGAAACCCTAGCCCTAATCTGTTAATCCTTGTGCAGCCGGATGATAACTGTTAGATTAAATCTTGATCTAACGGTCTAGAGCGCCTTTGAAGATGAAACCCTAGATGGCAGCCCACATAATGTCACACCGCAGCGTCTCAACCGTCAGATCTGGATCGCCATCAATGGTCCAGATCGCACCCTCCGCGCGTGTGATAATGCCGGAGACCTTTCATCTCCCGACCAGCGCGTGCTCAGCAGCCTTGCCTCTTCAGTTGTCACGTGAGTCCAAGCGTCACTGGAAACCATCCAGATTGCCACGTCTGAAGGGTTGGCCTCTTCTCTCACTAGTCCCCTTTCTACGGGTTGCTCACATGAAATAAGGCACACAAAAAATAAATCAAAGGTAGAAAACATGTAATGTCAGAGGGTAATGGAATCAGGGGACAAATTGGCAATACAAAGGATGCACCATTTCATTTAGAAAAAATCAGAACCAGTAAGGAATTTTCGTATGTAATTTCAATTCAAAAATTCCATGTAATTCGGGGTATATAAAGGCAATGCCCTAGATCAATTGTAAGCATACTGGAATATTCAGAAAGGAATTGCAAAGAGACAGCAAAACCTCACATTTACAGAGGTATAACATCTCATTTTTTTTCATTTCAAGCATTCACATAAAGAAAAACATAGAGATTTAGGGTTTCTGTAGTTCTTACCCTTGTAGTTCTCCTCCTCCTATCGCGTCGATTTGTCTCTTACCGCCCGTTGACAAGCCTTACGACCTCTCTAGGTCGTGCACGGTGAAACGGAAGGGCGGGAATGGCAAAGTAGTCTTTTGGGTTTCGATTTAGTGTCTAGTTTTCTGATTTTGGGAAGGGGAAGGGTTAAATCTGTTTTTTAGGGTTTTTTGGGGGGGGTTGGCTTCACTGGCCCCTGTCGTGCGGTGGCCGGCATGGGAGCTTGACGGCCATTATTTGGGTTTCACGGCGGAGGACCGCCAGAATCTGGGTTCATCAAGAACCCAAATGAACACCGATGAAGGTGTTATAACAGAGGGAGATCTGTTTTTTGCCAAAAAAGGGAAATGGAATAAAACAAAAGATTTTTATAAACCTTTCCGTTTTAAAATGGGGAAATAACGTCAGAAGGACCTCTGGCCTGTTATAATTGCATGACCAGTCATTCCGCAAACCTAAACCCCGCTGTTAGTCCCTCTATGTTCCCGAAATTACACCAATGCCATTCTACCTTTTATAATTACCATCTGGGTCCTCATAGCTTTTCGTTTTCTTGCAATTTCTTCACCGTCATCCTTTTAATCGAGTTTCATAATTCTTTTTTCTTTTCAATTTGGTCCAGTTTCCAGTAACCATTTTCCCTATTCATGCATTTTAATTCTAGTTTTTTTCTTAATCTTGTTGTTTATTATTCATGTTTGAATCTGTTGTCTTTTGATTTGTTATTGAAATGTATAATGGATGTCTAATGCCTATCTAATATGTGATTTTACACTCGATTTGGTGTTTAATATATAAATGTTACATAGTATACATTTTCATATTATATATTGAGCATATAGTCTTTATGTAATGTATATAATATAGGTTTTACAAGGTATTCGACACTTAGTTCTATATAGTTATAATTTTTAAAAATGTACAATTTCCCAACATTATAATATGTAAAGCTTTTAATATATATGCTAAGAGGTTTTCCTTTTTTGTTAATATACTTAAGATGGGCTCCTTTTTCATATAATATATTCTTAACATAATGTGCCTTAGTATTTTGGGCTCGACTTTGTTTCTGTTTTTTTGGGCCTTGTTAGTTTTAGTTTGGGCTTCTTTTAGGCTTGCTAGCTTTTAGGTGGTTTGGGCCTTTAGGTCATGGGCCTAGCTAATAGTTTTCGGGCTTTAGATTAGGTTAAATGGATTAATTCAATTAATTTAAAACGTGTGCTCGTCTCATAGGGGCGCGACTCTTAAATTAATTAAGTTAATTCTAGATTTGGGTTCTTTACAGCCTTAGTTAGATTAGGGTTTGAATTAATTCAATGAATTTTAATTTGCTCTTGGCTCATTAGAGTAAATGTGAAATTCATTAAATTAGTTGAATGTCTCTTAATGATTCTTATGATAAAATAAATTTTAAACCTAGATTGACGTTAAATTTCATACTAATTATCATAATGTGTCAGGGTTTTAGTTGTTTAGGGCTAATTAATTTAAGGTTAAACATTAGAATCACCTAGTTAATAATTAGGTCACCATTTGGGCTTTCCAAAATTTGGGCCTTTTTAGGTTAGGACTTTTAGTAGGTCCTTGTGTGGTTAATTTTCAAGTTTTTGTTTCTCATTCTCTAATTGTCATGGCTCATCAATTTTGCATTAATTAACCTGAATCATAAGAAGGGGATGTATTCATTAGTTCCGATATTTGGGTCGTAGCAGTCCGAGCTTAAAGGATGTTGACCAAATATTTGAATTAATCCTTACCAACTCATGGCAGAATTAAAACTTGACGAGGTCATTACATTATTCCTTAACTGTTTGTACCATGCATAAATGTGACGTGCGGAATTCGAACCGTAAATTAACACGGTAGTCGGGCTTATTCGATGTCGGTTTAATCTATGGTCCTATGTATCGTCAACCTTAGTAATTAAATGTCTAATTAATTTAAACCCGCCAATTTGAATAAGCCTATTCAATTAAGGTTAATTTTCAATTAAGATCATCGAATTAAATTCCTTTTAAATTTCGACAATTTTCTTCGATTAAAAGCAACAAATATTTTAGTACTGATTTCCGGGCGTGATTGGGGTGCTAATCCTTCCCCACACGTAACCAACTCCCGAGCCCTTTCAAAAATAAATCTATGGTTTTGTGGTGTCCGACCTACCTTATCCAAGTAGCCGGTGGCGACTCCCAGTTTTCAATCAGTTTTCCAAAGAAAAATAATTTTCAAAAGAAATCCCTTTAAACCAAGATTACAAAGAAATGACTTTTGGGATAACCTGTAGCGCCGAACTTATAATTTTTCAAAAAGGTTTTTCAGAAAAACGTCGTTACAGAATCGAAATGCATGTAAATGATATGTGAACATAATTTATGGTCTAAAATGGATACATACTCCCCCTAACAACAAGCATGGATGCATCAAGAGGCAAAATCACATAAGCAAGGCAATCAAATAAATTCAAGCAAGTTTTTGTCCTTAAAGGGCTCTAATAGGTCAAGAAAGGATAGTTAGACCTAACTCTCTCCTAAGAGACCAAAAACTCTCTTATAAAGTTTTGGTAAATATGTCCTCTAATTGATTTAAGGTGTCAACATACTTTAGAACTACATCTTTTTTAAGACATGATCTCTAATGAAATGATGTCGTATTTCTATGTGTTTGGTTCTAGAATGTTGGATGAGATTCTTAGTAAGACAAATGGCACTAGTGTTGTCACACTTAAGGGGCATGGTACCTACATCAACTCCATAATCTAAGATTTATTGCTTCATCCAAAGGACTTGAGCACAACAACTCCCGGTCGATATGTACTCCGCTTCGGTGGTAGATAAAGCTACACTATTTTGTTTCTTAGAGAACCAATTTATGAGCATACTACATAGGAATTGGCATGTTCCGGAGGTACTCTTTCTATCTATTTTACATCCCCCATAATCCACATCTGAGAAAGCATGAAATAAATGCAACATTATTAACAAGTTTAAGAGAATATCTAGTGGTTACCTCTTTGGATGGATCACCCAAAATCTCACCACCTTTGACATAGTTAAACTCTCTTGGGTAGGTGACCTCTTTTTCCTCTAGAGTCATGTCCTTCAAGGTTTCAAGAGGTGGATCTTGTGTTTCTTCTTCTTCAGTTGGAACCTCATCCACCTTTGATGTTTGTCCTCCATCAATGGCTTCAATGATTCCTACATCATCATCATCACAAGAATCCTTCCTCAGAAGGAGGTTATTATCGAAGACAACATGAATAAACTCTTCAACAACTAAAGTTCTTTTATTAAATACACGATAGGCTTCAGAGTTTAAAAAATATCCTAAGAAAATAGCTTCATCACTTTTTGCATCAAATTTACCTAAATTATCTTTTCCATTGTTTAAAACAAAACATTTACAACCAAATGGATGAAAATTGCTAATGTTAGGCTTTTTGGATTTTAAAATCTCATAAGGTGTTTTCTTCAAAATAGGCTTAATCATTACTTTATTAATAATATAACAAGTCGTATTAATGGCTTCCGCCCGAAAATATTTAGGTAAATTGTTTTCACAAAGCATGGTTCTAGCCATTTCCTCTAAAGTACGATTTTTCCTCTCAACAATCCCATTTTGTTGAGGAGTGCGAGGAGCCAAAAAATTATGGCTTATACCATTTTCATTACAAAAATCCTCAAAACCAATATTTTGAAATTTGGTTCCATGGTCACTTCTAATATGTGAAATCTTTTGACCAAGGTCATTTTGAGTAATTTTTGAAAATATGATGAACTTTTCTAAAGCCTCATCCTTAGTACTTAAGAATAGAACCCAAGTGTATCTAGAGTAGCTATCTACTAAAACATAAGCATAAGATTTACCACCCAAGCTCATAGTCCTAATTGAGCCAAAAAGATCCATATAGATCAGTTGTAATACTCTACAAGTTGAAACATCATTTATAGGTTTAAAAGAAACTCTTTTATGTTTACCCTTAGCACAAGCATCACAAATTTTATCTTGAGAAAATTTTAGCTTAGGTAAAGCTCTTACTAGATATTGGGAAACCAATTTCTCTAAAACACTAATGCCAGCACGTCCAAGTGTTCTATGCCATAACCATGAATCATGTTCATTTTGTGCAACAAAACATACATTGGAAATGTGAATGTCATCTAAATGCACCATATAAATATTACCTATGTGATGTCCTATGAGCATTATTTTGTTAGTTTCAATGTTAAAGATTTTACAACCATTTACATCGAATAGAACATTAAAACTTTTATCACATAATTGACTAATGCTCAATAAATTATGTTTTAGACCGTTGACTTAAAACACATTATCAACGAGAATGGAAAAGTGATTACCAATAGAACCAATTCCTTCAATATGGCCTTTGGAGTTGTCACCAAATGTTACTACTCCACCACTCTTTGGCTTTAGCTCCAAGAATCGACTCTTGTCACCGGTCATGTGTCTTGAGTATCCACTATCAAGGTACCATGTGTTTTGACTTGAAGCTTTGGCATTGAAGCAATGCTCCCTCTACAAACAAATATTAGGCTTTGATTTTTGGTACCCAAATCATTTTGGGTCCATGAGTATTAGCTCCCAAAAAATTGGTTTCCTTGGGAATCCAAGAAGCAATAGCATGTAAATCATTAGAAGTAATTAGGTCTTTAGGAATCCAAACACTCCTAATCATCTTACCTCTAGAGTGTCTTTGGAAGCCTCTTTGTTTGTAGCCATTAAAGTTTCTCTTTAAATAGTTGGGTTTTGAATAACTAGCTTTTTCAAAACTTTGTTTCCCAACTTGGTTAAGAGAATCTTCAAGTTCGCTCATCACTTTGTGGTGATCATCATGAAACTCGGAAAGAAGGTTGTTTAAATCGATATTTTCTTTTTCAAAATACTTTTGACTTTCTTGCAAATCCAAAACCTTCTTTTCAAGTTTTGAATTGGTCTTGGATAATGAATCATTTTGGCTTTTTAAATCATAAATAATTTTCTTGTTTTTCAAAATTGATCCCTTATACTTCTTAACCAATTCGTCATACACCTCTTGCAACTCATCATAAGTTTCTTGAAGCTCATCGAATGTAAAATCAAAAGATGACAAGTTAGAGGTTACCTTAAGATCTTCCTCAAAAGCCATGAGGCAAAAGTTGACCACTTCTTGCTCCTCTTTATCGAATGATGATTCCTCATCACTCCAAGTAACAACGTTGGCCTTGAGCTTCTTCTTCTTTCCAAAGCTCTTCCTTTTGAATTGAGGGCAATCGAATCGAATATGCCCCAGCTTCTTGCACTCAAAGTATATGAGTTGATCATTCTCTTTTTCCTTGTTCTTATTTTTGAAGTCTCATCTTCTTTGGAATTTTCTTCCTCTATTGGACTTCATGAATCTAGTTAACCTTTTGGCCAACATAGCCAACTCTTCAAATTCATCCTCACTAGAATTACTCTCTTCTTGTGAAGCTTTGAAAGAAATTCCTTGTTTATTCTTCTCTACCTTTTGCTTCTTCATTTATTTATCTTCTCTCTTTTTTTATTCTTCTCTTCCTTGCTTTATAATCTCATGAGTAAGGAGAAACCCCACTAGTGCATCGAGCTTCAAGGTCTTCAAGTTTTTAGCCTCGATGATGTTAGTCCTCTTCCCATCCCATGACTCAAGAAAGGAATATAGAAGTTTCCTGACAAGGTTGTCTTCGGGAATGACTTCATCGAATCTTTTGAGACCGTTGACGATGACGGAGACACAATCAAACATCTTGGTGACACTTTCATCGGGCTTCATCTTGAAATTTTCATAGCTCAAATTAAGGATTCCAATCTTAGTCTTCTTGACATTGTTGGTTCCTTCATATGTGGTCTCTAGCTTATCCCACACCTCCTTTGTGCTTGTATACGAAGACATCTTCGAGTATATATCTGGTCTAAGGGTACAAAATAACATGTGTAATGCTTTATCGTTGACTTAAAGCTTCTTCCGATCATCATCAGTCATCTTGATCTTGGACTTGGGAACTAGTCTTTCTGCTACATCTCTCTTCATAGGAATTGATGGACCATCTTCCACTACATCCCATAAGAAGTAGTCATTTGACTTGATGAAGAGCCTCATTCTATTCTTTTAATAGGGATAGTTGTCCCTATTGAAGTAAGGAGGTTTGGTGATCGATTATAGAGGTTGTGGCCGGAGGTAGATGCCATGGCTTCACTTGTAGGTTGATCAATCTCTCCTAGAATCGACTAAAGAGGATGTTAATCCTTCCAATGAGTGTAGCTCTGATATTAATTGTTGAGATGATCACACAATGGCAAAATGGCCAAGAGGGGGTGAATTGGCTTTTTAAAATGAAATGGTGTAAAATTGAAGATAAAAAAATAAGATACAAGGATTTTAGAGTGGCTCAAGCTTAGAACAAGCTCTACATCCACTAAACTCGTCCCATTTTCTTGGCTTAGGAGGAAACCGTTACAAACGATTAAGCTTTCTACCCTAAAGCTTAGTCAAAGATCACTCTTTTACAAAGAGAAATTGGCAAACTGAAAAAGACCCCTCAAATAGGTTGATTTGTTGCCCAATTACAAATAAACATTCCCCAAACTTGAAATAAATATATACAATAAAAATTACACAAGTGGGGTACAAGATTTGACTCTAAGAACTCAAAGGCATTGTATTTGTGCTTGATTGTTTTTCAATTGATCATTAGTTGTTGCTGTAGCTTTTTAGACTTTCTTTTATAACCCTTCATTGATTTCTATCTGTTTGGGTAGTTGGCATCATCAATAGAGCCGTTAGGATATCTTTTTCCCACCATTAGTGCACTTTTGGAATCGACCATATCGGTACACGAACAACCGTTTCGATACCTGTCTCAAAATAGAAAGAGCTATTGTGTACAAAATATAGGGGCATATCGATACGTGGGAAGGCATATCGGTACGGTCTCAGTGTAAAACAAGGGGCATATCGAAACGGGAAAGGCTGTACTTATACAATTTTTCTCACTTGGGCTACTGCCAAAACTTGTTTCGGTACACCACGTAGGCATATCGATATGGATTAACTGATTTTCAAAATCGTGTGTTCCCAATAACTAACAAGATAACATTCGAATAATAAATGAAAAGATTGGAAAAATCTTAACCCCCGTATCGATACGGTGGTAGCCGTATCGGTACGCTGTTCTTAAAATGCGCGTATCGAAACATACTTTCTTGTATCGAAACGGATTCTTTCAGTGGCCTATTTCTTTAAGACTGTATCGAAACACTTGAAGGTGTATCGATACGCCTAGGCGTAAATGTTGAATTTATCTTGAAAACACTTAGAAAAATTTGTGGGGTTTAAGTTTTTGGCTTAGACAATTTTGTACTTGAAAAATCCTTGTCAATTGTGAGTCTTTGAAATACTTAAAATTTTTTCGTTCTTTTTCAAATAAGTTCTTAAACAATTTGTTATATCAAAATCAAACTTTGGTTTTACAAAATGCTCATGGAGCATGTCCAAAGTCTTGGTTACGCCAAAGTGTCCCATAAGTCCCCCTCCATATGCTTCATTCAAAAGAACATTTCGAATGGATCCTCGAAGAATGTACAATTTGCCTTCTCAAAAAAGGTATCCATCTTGTTTGTAAAACCTATCAAAAACTCAATTTGTGCAAGCTTGTAATACTCACCAAAATCAAGATCACTGTCATAGAGTTCTTTATTATAAGAAAAACCAAGTAATTTAGAATACAAGGTATTAAAGAGTGCATGCCTCATCGACAAAGCATCGGCTACAACATTTTCCTTATATTTCTTGTACTTGATCACATATGGAAATGTTTCAAGGAACTGCACCCATTTAGCATGCCTCTTGTTTTGTCCTTTGAGATGCTTTAAGGCTTCATGGTCGGTATAAATCACAAACTCCTTGGTCCAAAGATAGTGCTACCACATTTTTAATGCTCGGATCAGAGCGTACATCTCTTTGTCATATGTTGGATAGTTGAGGGTTGCACCATTCAATTTCTCGCTAAAGTTCACAATAAAGCGTCCATCTTGAGTGAGAACGGCTCCAATTCTTATTCCTGATGCATAACACTCAATCTCAAAAGTTTTGTTAAAATCCGAGAGTGATAACAAATGTGTATTTGTCAAACAATATTTAATTAAAACAAAATATTTTTGGGAAAGTTTATCTTTTCGGCAGGCTTTATCATCATTGATTGCAAAGTTGATGAGAATGCTCCTATTATTCTAGGGAGACCATTCCTGGCGCCGTGTGTATTGTAATCGACTGTGAGAAAGGTGAATTCACCATGAAGATGGACGATTAAAGATTACATTCAACGTCTTCAGCACACTCAAGTACGTGGATGACTGTGAAGAATGTCAGCTTGTAGAGAGTGAGGATCCCCTCATAAAAGAAAGTTTGCAAGATATATGTTGCAGCAATGTACTCACTGCCAAGGAACAAGCTGATTTTGATGAGGTCATGCATGAAGCTAATGAGGAAGGTAAGGTTGAGATTGAACAATCCAATGTTGCGCTTCACAGACCATGTATGATGTTGGGATGATAAATCAATGGTGAAAATGGCCAAGAGGGGGTAAATTGACAATTAAAAAAAGTTTGGAAGAAAATTGGAAAATAAAAAGAATTAAGACATAAGTGTTATAGTGGTTCAACCTTTTAACAAGGTTTACATCCACTACCTTAGCTTCTCACTAAGGATTTTCCAAATTTACTATTAAATTTCTTCCCCTTTTCTAGGCTAAGGAGGCAACCTTGTACATAATCAAAGCTTTCTACCCAAAGCTTTGATCAAATACTCTCTTTTACAAGAAATGGAATAGCAAACTGAAAATCCTCTCAAAGGTGTGTTTTCCCAATTACAAGTTCACTCAAACCCAATACTTGAATAGAAATGATTACAAATAAGAACACTCAAGTGGGTTACACGATTTGACTCCAATAGGCTCAAAGATGGTTGGATTTGTGCTTGAATGCTTTTGACTTGATCAATTGTTCAATAGTTATTGTTGTAACTTTAGAGACTTGTTTATGTACCCTCTCATTGATTTCTAACTGTTTTTGTAGTTGAGATCATGAATATAGTCGTTGGGCTACTTTCTTCCTGCAATAAATGTTGTTAGGTAGCTAGGTGTATCGGTACGCGAACAACTGTATGGGTACCTGCCATAAGAAGAAAGAGCCATTGTACAAAGGGATATCGATACGCGGGAGGGCATATCGGTATGAAAAGTGAATTTTACAAAGGGTTGTCGATACAGCTTAACTCATATAAGTACGAGTTTTGCTCACTAGAATATGAGAAATAAGTGAGTGGAAAAAGGTTTCGGTACACCTAAGGGCGTATCGATATGATATAACTACCTTTTGAATTTATGGTTCCAATAAACTGACAAGGGTAATGGTCAAAAATTTATTACCAAAGATTTTGAAAATCTAAACACCCTGTATCGGTACACATAAAGCCGTACTGATACTCAAAGGCTATTTGGTTCCCAAATATGAATGGCGTACCTCTATGTCTATACGCGTATCGGTACCCAATAGCCATTTTGTATAAAACGTGTTTCCAGTAGCCAAAACCTGTATCGATACGGCCAAGGGTATATTGATATTCATAGACCAAATTGGGCTATTTGAGTACAAAAATACTTTGAAAATATTTGGGGTTTTAGTTTTTGACTTAGAAACAATTTGAAATTCGAATCCTTGTCATTTTGTGAGACTTTTGGAGTACTTAAAAATTTATCCAATTTTACAATTTGGTCCTTTAAATCCTTGTTATATCAAAATCAATTATTAGTTTTTATAATCTCCCCCTTTTGATATAACAAAACCAAAGTAAAATTTTAAGTCTTTTCGAAAAATACTCCTCATTTCTTTAAGGCTAAAAGATAGTTTTATTTTGAAAACATTTTAAAATTTAATCTCAATTCTTCTCCCCCTGTTTGTTAGATCAAAATCAATAGAGTAAATAAAGCAAGATATAAAACAATAAATAACTCCAAGCTAAATAAAACAACATAGATATTATAAAATTCAAAACATTATTCAAAGTAACATAATAATCCAACTTAAACTTAAACATAAACCAAAGCAAATAGTCATAGGAATTCAAATAAAGAACATAGGTGCATAAACTTAAATCCTAATATGATATGTATGATATGCAATAAGCCTATGAATCGTTTTCATCCTCATCTTCATCCTCTTCATCATCGTCCATGGCATCATTACCAAGAGAATGTCCACGCAACTCTCCATGAAATACGGTGAGAGTCATATCCATTGAGGCTTGACGAGTCTCGATAGAAGTAACTTTAGCCTCCAAGGATGTGAAGCGAGAGTCAAGAGATGTGAAGCCGGTAGTTATACTCGCATCCAAAGAAGCAAACTTCCCATTAAGATAAGCCACGAAAGCATCAATGGAAGGCGGAGGTGGAGCAACTAGATCAACTGGAACATTCTCCACGTGCTCGGGCTAAACATCACTGGGAAGATCCACAATACGAATCCATTCTTCATTGCAAATAGTGAACTTTTCTTGATGGAGAGAATGATCATCAATGGGATAGGTGAGAGACGCTTCAAGGTCATAGGAGCAATCAATCCTGATCTTGTGGAATATGTAGCTCAAGGCGGTGCCGTAGGTGAAAGATGTCACAAGAGTAGTATGACAATTTTGAACAAGGAAGACTATCTCAGCGAACATAATCTGAGTTAGGTTAGAACGCTTACCTCACGAAAATAATGAATCCAAAAATCATTGACTTGTCGAATCGTGGACCATTTACCACCGAATGGTTGAAACCACCAAGTGATAAGAAAGTGAAAGAAGCGATCAAGAACGGTTACGGATGCACTTTGAGTATGTCCCAAAGAATCCTCATCATTTATTCTCACATCGTCTAAACCCAAAAGATTTGCTATAGAAGAAGAGTCAAGTTGAAATTTTGTTCCCATAAGGTAGGATTCTATAGCAATAACCTCGGTTTTGTCTTGGTTGTAAATACATCGGGCATTTGAGTAAAAAATAAGGATAAAGTTTTTATAAAGTATGCAGGGTATGCTCAAAAAGGGCATGAACTTCCATTGAGTTAATAATCAAGTTAACGAAAGTGAAATTCATCGAAAGTCATGAGATGAATAGAAACAACGTGCTCACGAAGGATTTTGAAATTTTGGTATTGTGTAAAACTATCCATGACGCGGGTAAATTGAGGTTCATTAAAACAATGTTGAAAAATATAGCTTAAATTTGGTTTTGTATCATTGTTTTCGGGAATGAGATTTGGATTTGAGGAACTAGATGCGATATCTTTTCTCGCTCTTTTCTTAGGACTCATGGCAAAAACCTGAAAAAGAAATCAAACCACAAGAAACAATGTATAATCTTTGAAAATAATGTTATATACATACTAGATATATAATTTTTGAAACATAAACAATGTATAAATATGAAAGAAATCGAAAGGAAAAGAAAATAGGGTTTATACCTTGAATGGGGATTATGGATGAATGAGGAGATGAATTGCACAATACTTAATGATGCTAACTCGGGTTTGATGTTAAAAACAAAACCCTCAAAAGATATTGATGATTTGTGAGAAAAAAAAAGGGTTTAAAGGGTTTTTATAGGTAAAAAAATCAACCTATGGTTTTAGAGAGAAAGTTAAGTTTGAGTTAAATTTGGAAAACCCCTTTTAATGACTCATTTAAGGATCCAGCGGCTACGCGTATCGATACGCTAATGAAGCGTACCGAAACAGCATACCGGTATGAAATGTACCTATATCGATCCTTTATCCGACTGATACAGGTGAACCTGTATCGAAACTACCTCATGATACCCGTATCGATACGTAGAGACCCGTATCGATACCTCTAAGCCAAAATATCATTTTTGACTGCAATGAGCTCAAAAATTCGAACTTAATCGTATCGATATGAATGTATATGATATGAGATCATCATGAATGAGCAAAAACAGATGCATACTCTCATGGTAACAAGAATAAATGCATATAGGAGCAAAAACACAAAAGCATGGAAATCATACAAATTCAAGCAAATTTTGAATACCAAAAAGGCTCTAAGGTTCAAGAAAGGCTAGTAATCCCTAACTCTCTCCTAAGAGACCAAAAATGCTATTTGTCTAAAGGTTTGGTAAAAATATCCGCTAATTGGTTCAAGGTGTCTGCATATTCTAGAACTACCACATTTTTCAAGACATGATCTCTAATGAAGTGATGTATTATCTCTATGTCCTTGGTTCTAGATTCTTAGTGACACAAATGACACTAGTATTGTCACAGTTTAAAGGGATGATACCTACAACAATTCTATAATCTAAGAGTTGTTGCTTCATCTAAAGGACTTGAGCATAACAACTTCTGGCAAAAATATATTTCGCCTCGGTGGCAGATAATGCTACACTATTTTGCTTCTTAGAAAACCACGATATGAGCATGCTATCTAGGAATTGACAAGTATTAGAAGTACTCTTTTTATCTATCTTACAACCTTCATAATCCGTATTCGAATAAGCATGCAAATTAAAGGAGGAATCTCTAGAATACCAAAGACCTAAACAAGGTGTGTCTCTAAGGTTTCTAAAGATTCTCTTATCGGCTTATGGGTGTGATTCTCTAGGACTAGCTTGAAATCTAGCATACAAGAAAACACTAAACATGATATCCAGTCTACTTGCGGTAAGATAAAGCAAAGATCTTATCATTGATCTATACAACTTTAAATCAACACACTTACCTCTTTTATCTCTGTCAAGCTTGCTAGATGAGCTCATTGGTGTGGCTTGAGGTTTTACATTCTCTGAGCCAAACTTCTTGAGCATGTCTTTGATGTACTTAACTTGATTGATGAAGATGTCATCCTTCATTTTTTTTGATTTGGAGCCCCAAAAAGAATAAGAGCTCCCCCATCATGCACATCTCAAAATCACCTCGCATCAACTTAGCAAAATCTTGGCAAAGTAATTCATTAGTAGAATCGAAATTAATATCAACAACATATATTTGTACTACTAAAATGCCTTTACCTTTTTAATAAAAAGTGTAGTATCCACATTTTCTTTGTCAAAACCTTTTTCAATCAAAAAATTTGACAATCTTTCATACCAAGCTCTAGGAGCTTGTTTCAAACCATATAAAGCTTTTGAAGTTAAAACATGATTTGGGTATTTTGTATCTTCAAAATCGAGTGGTTGCTCTACATGCACTTCTTCATTTATAAAACCACTTAGAAAAGTACTTTTCACATCCATTTGAGAAAATCTTGAATTCATGATAACATACAAATGCAAGAAGAATCCTAATAGCTCTCATTCTATCTACGGGTGTATAGGTTTCATCAAAATCGATTCCTTCTTGAGTATAACCTTGAGCAACAAGTCTAGCCTTGTTCCTCACTATGTTACCACTCTCATCTAGTTTTTTCCCCTAAAAACCCATTTGGTTCCTATGGTAGATTTGTTAATTGGCCTATCAACTAATGTCTATATTTTACTTCTGTCAAATTGATTTAACTCTTCTTGCATAACAATATCCAATAATCATCATTTAATGCTTCTTTGATATTTTTAGGCTCTATGCATGAGATAAATGCAACAAAATTACATGTATTTTTAAGAGAAGATCTAGTGGTTACCCCTTTGGATAGATCACCCAAAATCTCATCACCTTTGACATAGTTGAACTCCCATGGGTAGGTGACCTCCGTTTCCTCTAGAGACATGTCCTTCAAGGCTTCTAGAGGTGGATCTTGTGCTTCTTCTTTATTTGGAACTTCATCCACCTTTGATGATTGTTCTCCAACATCATTGACATAAAAAATTCCTACATCATCATCATCACAAGAATCCTTCCTCGGAAGGAGGTTATCATCGAAAACCACATGTATAGACACTTCTACTACTAAATTTCTCTTGTTAAATACTCGATAAGCTTTAGAGTTTAAAGAATAACCAAGAAAAATTGTTTCATCGCTTTTAGCATCAAATTTGCCTAAATTGTCTTTTCCATTGTTTAAAACAAAACATTTGCATCCAAAAGGATGAAAATAACTAATGTTTGGCCTTTTGTTTTTTAGAAACTCATAAGGTGTTTTCTTTAACATAGGCTTAATCATTACACGATTGAAAATATAACAAGAAGTATTAGTGGCTTTCGCGCAAAAATACTTAGGCAAATTATTTTGACAAATCATGGTTCTAGCCATTTCTTCTAAAGTTCGGTTTTTCCTCTCAACGACCTTATTTTGTTGAGGTGTGCAAGGAGCGAAAAAATTATGGCTAATCCCATTTGAATTACAAAACTCCTCAAAGCCAAAATTTGGAAATTTGGTTTCATGATCACTCCTAATGTTAGAAATAGAGTGGCCAACATCATTTTGAGTTACTTTTGAAAATGTGATAAATTTTTCTAAAGCCTCATCATTTGTACTTAAAAATAAAACACAGGTATATCTAGAGTAATCATCAACTAAGACAAATGCATATGATTTTCCACCCAAACTTATTGTTCTAATAGGACCAAAAAGATCCACGTAGATTAATTGTAAAATCCTACTTGTAGAAACATCATTAATAGGTTTGAAAGAAATTCTTTTATGTTTGCCTTTTGCACAAGCAGCACAAATTTTATCATATGAAAACTTTATTTTTGCCAAACCTCTTACAATATCATTTGAAATCAATTTTTCTAAAACATTCATGCTTGCATGCCCTAGTTTTCTATGCCATAACCATGAATCATGTTTATCTTTAGTAACAAAACATGCATTTGAAATATGAATGTCATCTAAATACACCATGTAAATGTTTCCTATGCGATGACCAACAAGCACAATTTTGTTAGTTTCAATGTTGATAATTTTGCAACCATTTAAATCCTAAAGCACATTAAAACCTTTATCGCAAAGTTGGCTTATGCTCAAAAGATTATGCTTAAGACCATTGACATATAGGACACTATCAATAAGGATAGAAGAGTGATTACCAATGGAACCAATTCCTTTAATGTGCTTTTGGAGTTGTCACCAAATGTTACTACTCCTTAAATCTTTGGTTTTAGCTCCAAGAACTGACTTTTGTCACTAGTTATGTATCTCGAGCATCCACTATCAAGGTACCATGAATTTGCACATAAAGCTTTGGCCTTGCAGCAATGCCCCCTACAAACAAAGAATTACGTCTTGATTTTTGGTACCCAAATCTTTTTGGTCCATGAGTATTAGCTCCTAAAATCTTGTTGGTGATCATCATGAAATTTAGAGAGAAGGTTGTTTAAATCTTGACTTTTCTTTTCAAAATTATTTTGTTTTCTTGTAAATCAAGAACCTTCTTCTCAAGTTCTGAGTTGGTTTTAAATAGGGAATCATTTTGGTTTTTCAAATCAAAAATTGTTTTCTTGTTGTTCAAAATCGATTCCTTATATTTCTCTACCAACTCATCATATACCTCTTACAACTCATCATAAGCTTCTTGAAGCTCATCAAAAGTAAAATCAAAGTTAGATGAGTTAGAGGTTACCTTAAGATCATCTTCTAGTGTCATGAGACAAAGGTTGGCTACTTCTTGCTCCTCTTCATTAGATGATTCCTAATCACTCCAAGTAGCAACATAAGCCTTGAGCTTCTTCTTCTTCTCAAAGCTCTTCTTTTTGAGTTAGGGACAATCAATCTTGATGTGACCCGACTTCTTATACTCATAGCAAACTATTTGGTCATTTTTTTCCTCTTTGTTCTTGTTATTGAAATCTCTTCTTCGATGGAACTTTCTTCCCTGATTGGATTTCATGAACTGAGTGAACCTTTTGGCTAGCATAGCCAATTCTTCTTTTTCATCTTCACTCGAATCACCCTCCTCTTGTGAAGCCTTGAGAGAAATTTCCACTTTTTTCTTTTCCACCCCTTTCTTTTCTCTCTTCTTCTTTTATTCTCTTCTTTTCTTCATAATCTCATGAGTAAGGAGAGAACCCATGAGTGCATTGAGCTTCAAGGTCTTGAGATCCTTGGATTCAATAATTGTGGTTCTTTTTCCATCCCATGAATCAGACAAGCCTGTTTTCCAGGATGACTTCTCTAAATCCTTTGAGACTGTTGACTATGATGGAGAAACGATCGAACATCTTGGTGATGCCCTCATCTGATTCTATCTTGAAATTCTTGTAGCTCAAGTTGAGGAATCAAATCTTGGTCTCTTTTACATCATTTGTACCTTTATGGATGGTCTCGAGCTTGTCTCATATCTCTTTTGCACTTGCGTAATAAGACATCTTTGAGTACTTATTCGGTCCAAGCGCACCAAAGAGCATGTACATTGCTTTGTTGTTGACTTGTAATCTTTTCCAATCTTCATCAGTCATCTCTAGATTGAACTTTGGAACAAATTGGTATCATTCTCTCTTTCATCGGTATGCTTGGTCCATCTTCCACTACATCCCATAAGAGGTAGTCGTTGGATTTGATGAAGAGCTTTATTCGATTCTTCTAATAAGGATAATTATCCCCATTGAAATAAGGCAGTTTGGTAATGGCCATGGTTTGACTTCTAGTTGATTGAATCACATTCAGATCGTCTCAAAAGGATTTAATCCTTCAAATAAGTGCGACTCTAATATCAATTGTTGGGATGATCAATCGATGGTGAAAATGGCCAAGATGGGGGGTGAATTGGCAATTAAAAAAATGTGGAAGCAAATTGGAAAATAAAAAGAATTAAGACACAAAAGTTATAGTGGTTCAACCTTCTAACAATGTTTACATCCACTACCTTAGCTTCCCGCTAAGGATTTTCCAAATTCACTATTGAATTTCTTCCCCTTTTTCTAGGCTAATGAGGCAACCTTGTACACAATCAAAGCTTTCTACCCAAAGCTTTGATCAAACACTCTCTTTTACAAGAAATGAAATAGCAAACTAAAAATCCTCTCAAAGGTTGTGTGTTTGCCTAATTACAAGTTCACTCAAACCCAATACTTGAATAGAAATGATTACAAATAAGAACACTCAACTGGGTTACAAGATTTGACTCTAATAGGCTCAAAGATGGTTGGATTTTTGCTTGAATACTTTTGACTTGATCAATTGTTCAATAGTTATTATTGTAGCTTGGGGACTAGTTTATGTACCATCCATTGATTTCTAACCGTTTGGGTAGTTGAGATCATGAATATAGCCGTTGGGCTGCTTTCTTCCTGCAATAAATGTTGTTAGGTAGCCAGGTGAAATTGGTACGCGAACAGTTGTATCGGTACCTGCCATAAGAAAAAAGAGTCATTGTACAAAGGGGTATCGATATGCGAGATGACATATCGATATGAAAAGTGAATTTTACAAAGGCGTGTTGTTACGGTTTAGCCCGTATCGGTATGAGTTTTGCTCACTGGAATTTGAGAAATAAGTGAGTGAAAAAAGGTTTCAGTACGCCTAAGGGCGTAGCGATACAGTATAGCCACTTTTTGAACTTATGGTTCCAATAAACTGACAAAGGTAACGGTAAAAAATTCATTACCAAAGATTTTGAAAATCTAAACACCCCGTATCGGTACGCATAAAGCTGTACCGATTCTCAAAGGCCATTTGGCTCCCAGATATGAATGGCGTATGAATACGGCTACACGCGTATTGATACCCAACAACCATTTTGTATAAAATGTGTTTCTAGTAGCCAAAATCCATATCGATACGGCCAAGGGTGTATCAATACGCCTGTACCAAATTGGGTTATCTGAGTACAAAAACACTTAGAAAATATTTGGGGTTTTAGTTTTTGACTTAGAAACAATTTGAAGTTTGAATCTTTGTCATTTTGTGAGACTTTTTGAGTACTTAAAAAATTATCCAATTTTACAAATTGGTCCTTTAAATCCTTGTTATATCAAAATCAATTATTAGGTTTTACATATGACTTTTGAACCTTTGGACTATGCTGAGTTCAAATCTCCCAAACCATCACTTGAGCATACGCTGTTACTTGAACTTAAATGTCTTCCCCCTCAATTAAATTATGTATTTCTAAGGGAAAATAATACGCTGTCGGTTGTTATTTCTGTTTGTTTAAAACCTAAACAAGAGGCTAAATTATTAAATATTTCTCACAACATAAGGAAGTCGTTGGTTGGAATATTGCTGACTTGAAGGATATAAGTCCTATCTTGTGCCTGTATGAAGTTTTTCTTGCAGATGAGTACAACGGCTTGACTACACTATAGTGGGAATTCAATCCAATTATACAATCTGTAGAAGAGAATGAGATCATCAAATTGAAATTTGGACATATTTACCTCATATTGGATAATTCATTGGAATGCTACCCATTGTAATTATTGGATCAATATCCAGGAAAGCTCACCTGAACGTTGCAGTGGATGAAGATTTTCAAGGGAGCGCCAGTTTATCAGGATAAATACTCCGCCAAACCATTGGATAATTAGCATATCTAATTAGTTAAGCCAAAAGGCATAACCAACCACTTATACAAACCATGCTTGGTTTTGAATACGGTCTTCCATTCGTCTTCTTCTCGCATCCGTATTTGATGGTAGCCACTTTTTAAGTGGATCTTGGAAAAAAATGCTAGCTCCATTGAGTTCATCCAACATATTATCTAAGCGTGGGATTGGATGTCGATACTTGACTGTAATCTTGTTAATCGCTTGGCAATCAACACACATTCGCCATGAACCATCTTTCTTTGGTACTAATAAGACTGGAACGACACAAGGGCTTAGGCTTTCCTGTACATACCCCTTTTCCATCAATTTGTCAACCTTTCTTTACATCTCTTTGGTCTCTTCAGGGTTGCTTCCATAGGCTGGTCGGTTTGGAAAGGTTGCACCAGGGATGAAGTCAATTTGGTGCTCGATGCCTTGAATTGGTGGTAAATTGTAACACCCCAATTTCCCCCCAAATTTAAAAACCCTAATAATTTTGTAATTTCGATCTTAAAATCTTAATTGATTCTACAGACTAAGTTTGAAAATTTAAAACTTGTGGGGGGCAATCTAAAAAGCGGGTTACTTTAGGGGCCTTTATTACGTAATTTACTCAATAGCTTAGGGTATAAATATATGTTTTTCAGCTTTAATGGTATTTTCTTCTCCCTTTTTGCTTCAAATGAACCCCACTCTTCCTCAACCTATCATTAAATTAACTAAACCCCATATCCCTTTTTTCCGTTAATGCTTCAACGATGCCCATATCGCCAGTCGTTCGTCGATCCGAGGTCATCAATCCACTCTTCTTCTCTGTCGGAGCAAAACCCATCATTCGGATTGCTCACGTCTGCCGTCCCTCGAAGTGAATCTAAGCAAAACCGTTTGATAACCCTCGAGCCGTCGTCCTCCTCCTTTGTTTTTCCTCTTCAAGTTGTGTATGTGTTGACTCTCAGGGAGATGTGTAAAATGAATACTGGCAAAAGGTATAAATGGTATGTATTTAGGCAAGATAAATTGTGCCAAGAGTCTTTTGCGTGCAAGTATACACGGTCGACAAGTAATACAACTTGGTAAGCTGAGTATCGATCCCACAGAGATTGACTTGGAATTCGATTGTTTAGTTTGTTACTTGTTTTGGAAGAAAAGATTGTAGTTTAAAAGAATTGATTTTAAAACTAAGAAAATAAAATAAAACCAAAGTGAAGTGTTGGCTAGAAAGGTGTTTTCAAATGAATGATGATTGTAGGCAGGGAATGCCTGGTTTAAACGTGGTTCGTGCCAGCCTTTATTGACAAAACTACATTTGCATTGGTTGCCGAGCAGATTCAAAAATAACAAAGCCTCTCTCGATGGTCATTGCCCTAAACTGGCCAAGTGAAAACCCCTATATCTCTATAGTGTATGTTTTCCTTAAACTAATTTGATTTAAAAACCAATCTATACTCCGTGGGAGTAGATTTCACTTACGAAGTAAGTTCATCTACTTGAACGACTTCTCTTGAAGCTTCTCTCCCAAGTGTTTAGAAACTTGATCGTTGCCAACACAAGTCTGTTAAGATATTGGAAGGCAATAAGCTAACTGTGCTAGCTATCGCTTTGGCACAGTACTTAGGAAAAATTAAAGTATGCAAAACAGACAAACTTTGCCAAAAGTAGAATTATTATAAAGGAACTAAGGCATAAAAGCTAACGTTTAAAACCAAAACATCCCCCGCCAACTATTAAATTAGTTCATGGTGTGGGGGTGAACCAACAAACGTTTTTAACATCACCATTAAAATAAAAACTAAAGAAAAACAACTTCTACTAAGGGAATAGGTAGATGGGTCTCTCGATGCAGCCCTCTACGCCAGGCTCTCGGCCAAGAAGTCAAACCACCCTTCCTCAGTTGCACTGACTGTCACTCATCGCTCCAACACTTCACTCTGACCACCTCTCGTCTCGTCTCCTCTTTGCTCAATCGATCTCCCTCCAATACTTGATCGGGCTGTGTATATATAGGCGCTCAAGGGAAGGGATTAGGATAAGTCTCTCTTCATTTGAAATTTGAAATGCTCTATGGATAAGAGATAAGCCTCATTTGATCGGTGTGATAGCTTATCAAGCTAGGGCTAACGTCATCATGCCATAGCCATCCTGGCACACGAGCTTGGCACGTTTTTGCCAATACAGCTTGGCATCACCTTATCCGCTATTTTTCCGGAGGCTGTCCAAATGCGATTTTTAAGGAGCCTAAGTGTATCTTGTTTTTTTAGGTTCTTCCTCTCTTGGCATGGCTTCTGGCAGATCTCATGCCAACAGATGCTTGGCACACCTCTGATCCTTTCGTGCCCATAACATCTGGCATTCACCTTGGCATTCCTAACTGCGTCCTTACGTCCTACGTTCCTTTTTCCTACCAAACACCCCGTCAACCTGCAAAAAGGCCATAAAAACAACCTTTCACACAAGCATAGGCAGCCAACTAACTCCTTGATGCAAATGCATGACACTATCAATCTAATGCAACTAAATGTACTTGAAAACAAGCAAGAGCATATCAAAATAGGCATGAAAAACAATATTTTTGAGGAGGTAACACACCCCTAAACCCATCTCATTGCTTGTCCTCGGGTAATGCAAGAGAAGAGAAAAAATAGTAAAAATAATACCTCGACAAAAGTTTGGTTGGAATGCCAACAAATGCTGGCAAACAGAGTTTGATTCTAATGATGCCCTCAGAAATCTCAGTGCACAGTGCCAAGCAGATACTAATTCAAGTGCAATAATATAACTCTAGTCTAAGTGCATGATTTGTGCCCAAAGTATGGGCTGTATGCATCTAGCGTCCGTTCACTCCCATAGCCAATTTACTTTCTAAACTCAGATCCTTCTATTTTTTTCATCATTTTTTCTTTCTTTTTCTTTCTTGCTGAGGGTTTTGTTGGCATTAATTTAAGCTTGCTTTGTGATACCGTTTAGCGTGAGTGATAAGAGGGAGCATACCATGAATCCCCACCTTAATCCAAACATCACTGGGCTTTCTCTTCAACTCATACGCTATGGTTTTGGACTTGAGAACTAAGAGGGAGCAAACCACGAAGCCCCAAGTAACTTATTATCCCTAGGTAGAGGAGAGTTCTATTTTTATATTGTCTTGGCAGAACATTGCTGCCTTATTAGTTTCTTTTTTACCCTGGCATCATTTTTCAAATTTTTTCAATCTGAGCATAGTTTCAAATAGCCTAAGTTTGCTAGGGAACTAGATACATATCACGTGTTAAGTGTAAATTCAATTCCCTAAACTAAAGATCAATTGTCATGGCATACAAATCTAATGGCATGGCATACCGAAAATTATAAACTCATCATCGGGCAGACAAGTACATCAAAATAAGCTTGCCTAACAGTTGTTAACAAACTTTAAATTTAAGCCGAGACAAAATTTTCTTTTTCACTTTTTTAATGGTTCGGTATGCAACTACTCTACATGAGCTACAAAAAATTTTAAACGTGCATGACATGGCATAAAAGTAAGAAAATGCACACCCCAAACCCAAGATGTGCATTGTCCTCAATACATGAAACAAAACAGAAAATTAAAAATGCATGAACATGAATATGCTAAATGAAATGCAAAATATGAAATGCAAAAGGAGTTAGATAGAAGAGGACTCCCCTTCGGATGAGGCTTCCTCTCGCTTGGCACGGACTTTCTCTTCTCTTCTAGAACGGGTCTTCCTCATGGTTAGGCTCTCACGTTCATGGGCCATTCTCTTCTTTCCTTTCCAACCCTACTTGGTGGCAGCAGTGGAGGCTTCAACATCCTCCTTCTGCTTGGTAGGCTTGTTTGGTGGTGTGACTGGTGCTGGCTTCTCTTTCTTGGCAGAAATCTCCTCTGACTCGAAGGAGGAATCGATGCTGGTAGTCTCAACGTGCACCGGGGATAGGGGAACTATTGCTTCATATTCAGAACTGGCAGAAATGACTGGACTTGTATGACTAGCTAGACTAGCAGACTTGACTGGACTGGCTGGCATAGGATCACTGGCAGCAGGCTCGGTAGTAAAAAGTAGAAAAACCGGCACCACATCGGGGGAAAGTTTCACAAGTACCTCCAGAATGATGGCATCATGCTCCTTGGTATAGTGCCTCATTCTTGCGTTAAGCTTCTCGGCTGTCTCTAATTTTCAGAGGATAATCTTCTAGCATGCGTAAACTTGGGACAGCACTGCCAACGAGCTCGTTGGCATAGTTTCTGGCACACTTGTCAGCTTGGCCTTTGGCTTGGCCGTCTTGTCCACTCCCTTTCCCTTTTTTCCTTTTCCTTGGGCTATCCTCTAGTGAGGTTTCTTCAGATATGAGCAGTGATGGTTGTGCCCTTAATCACCTGGCCGTGATCCTCATCCATCTTGGGTACTTCATGGAGCAAACAAATATTAGAAATCAACAAAGGGAAAAATAGACTTGCCTTACCTTTGGCAGCACACTTGTAAGTTTCATCGATAATAATTTTCCCGACATTGATCTGACGCCCTTTGATAATGCAGTGCAACAGTATAAGTCGGTCCTCCGAGACCGTTTCATTGTGCGATGTGGGTATAAGATTGTGCTTGATGAAATGGTTCCATCCCCGCATCAGAGGCTTCAATGCTAACCTCTTAAAGGTCCGGTGGACGAAACAGTCCAGGTTGTGCCAAGCTCGTACAGATCTGCCAGAATCTTCTTTCTCTTGGCCGTATTCATAGACTCAGCGTACTCAAAGTATTCATCTCCTTCAGTTGGCAAAGAGAAAAGAGAATTAATGTAACACTCATCAAAATGAACGCACTTACCCCAAATCATCAAGAATGGAGAATCCTTAGTCACGAGATGGGCGTAAAACTCTTGCACGATGGTGGCAAACACCTCCCCCTTCTACTGGCAGAATGAACACCGCTTATGCATATCAACGATGGACATGAATCTTGAAGAAAACCCGACAGTGGCGTCAGATTAGAAGTCGAAGTATTTCTCATAAAGGAACGACCTTGAAGAGAAGCTCTTATCAAACTTCTTGTGAATCTCTTCGTTGAAGAAGCACTTGAAGGGAGTAGAAGATGAAGCCATTGAGATGAAAAGACGAATTTCGATGGGAAGAAAAAAGAAAAGATTGAAGTTCTTTGATCTTGCTTGAGAGAAAATCGAAAGTGAAAGTGAAAAGTCTTGAGGGGAATCGGTTTTAATGGAATGGAAGAGAAAAAGGGTTGAGTGTTTAAGAGGGATTAATTGGGGTAGCTGAAAAGTAGGGGATAATGATGAGTTTTAGAGAGTTTTAATTGGAAAAGGGTTTAAATTTTAAAAGAGAAGTGATAGGGATAAAGGTATGGAAATGATTTTGAAGTGATAGGGTAATTATGATAAGATAACCTATCATAAATGTAAGCGGCGGAAAGGGTTAAATTCCCCAAATTTCCCTCTATCCTTTTTACACAAGCTAGGGGTTTTTTTTCTTCTATCATACGGAATACGCACATGCCTCTGGCATGAGCCATGGCATAACTAATGGCAAGCACACTGCTCACAGTCCTTCTGGCAATATTCCTAGCATAAATTCCTATCACAATTCCTGCACACACTAATGAAAAACTGTGCAACATAGCAAAGGAATAAAAATCGAAAAAAACAACAAAAATGAAAACAAGGAAAAAAATCTAATTCCTAAAAGAAAACAAAAACAATTAATCCTAATATTTACAAAGAATTGAAAACCTGTGGATCCTTCATTCTAATTTTGCCAAGAATATCACCTCATTGGCATGACCTTGCTTACTTTTCAAGTAATGCTTTAGACGCTGACAGTTCACCTTAAAAATTTCTCCGGTCCATAAGTTATTGATATCTACAGCCCCATGAGCATATGGCTTCACCACTTCATAAGGACCAATCCATCTTGACTTAAGCTTACCTGGAAAAAGTTTGAGCCGAAAGTTAAACAATAAAACAAGTTGACCTATTTCGAACTGTCTTGGCAGGATCCGACTATCATGCCAACGTTTTGCCTTCTCCTTTATATCTTAGCATTCTCATAGACTTGTGTTCTAAATTATTCCAATTCATTGAGGTCAAGCAACCTCTTTCCTCAAGCAATTCTCCATGCCATGTCAAGCTTCCGGATGACCCAATAGGCTTTATGTTCAAGTTCTACTAGCAAATGGCATGGTTTGCCAAAGACAAGTTTGAATGGGGAAGTACCCAAAGGAGTTTTAAATGTCGTCCTATAAGCCCACAAGGACTCATCTAGTCTCAAGGACCAGCTTTTCCTTGTTGGATTCATAGTTTTTTCCAAAATGTTCTTAATCTCCTTATTGAATATCTCGGCCTGCCCATTTGTTTGTGGATGGTATGCTGTGGCGATTCGCTGTTGAATCCCATACAAAATGCTTTAGAAATTAATTTACATTTAAAATGAGTAGCCTCGTCATGATAATTATTCGAGGAGCACCAAATCTAGAGAAAATGTTTTTGTGCAAGAACTTGGCAACAACGTTGGTATCATTTGTTGGCAAGGCAATATCCTCTACCCACTTTGACACATAGTCAACAGCCAAGAGAATGTACAGATTACGAACGATGGGGGAAAATGACCCATAAAGTCGATCCCCCATACATCAAATAATTCCACTAGCAGAATGTTCTGGAGTGGTAGTTCGTGTCGGCCAGAGATGTTTCCTATTCATTGGCATCGATCGCATGCCTTGGCATACTCGTGGGCATCCTTGTACAGTGTAGTCCAAAGGAGTCCTGACTGCAAAACTTTGGCAGCAGTCTTCATCCTAGCAAAATATCACCCATATGGTGCAGCATGGCATAGATGTAATATATGTTGCTGCTCGTCCTCTGGCACACACCAACGAATCACTTGGTCGGCACACTGCTTATATAACATGGGCTCATCCCAATAGTATTGCCTCACCTCTCGTAAAAATCTTTTCTTGGCATTATATGCCAGGTCTGATGGCAGAATATTGCTTACCAGGTAGTTGACTATGTCAGCGTACCATGGTATAGCATCAGCTGCAAGCAAATACTCGTCAGGGAATTCGTCTCTAATTATAGTGGACTTACCATCCTCAATGTGATGCTCCAACCAAGAGAGATGGTCAGCTACTAAGTTTTCGCTACCTTTCTTATCTCTGATCTCCAAGTCAAATTCTTGAAGTAAGAGCGTCCATCGGATTAGTCTAGGTTTGGTATCCTTCTTTGCCAAGAGATACTTTAACGTTGAATGATCTGTGTAAACCATAACCTTATTACCAATTAGATAAGATCTAAATTTATCAAAAGCAAATACAACTGTGAGGAATTCTTTCTCGATTGTAGAGTAATTCAGTTGTGCATTATTCAAGGTTTTGCTGGCATAGTAGACGGCATAGAACATCTTGCCACGTCATTGTCCTAGAACTGCTTCAACGACATAATCATTGGCATCGCACATGAGCTCAAATGGCTCATTCCAATTCGGTGCCACAACTATGAGGGCATTAATCAATCTGTCTCTAAGCTCTTGAAATGCTCTCAAACAAGAATCATCAAATACAAAAGTGGCATGATGTTCCAACAATGAGCATAAAGGTTTAGCAATTTTCGAAAAATCTTTAATAAATCACCGATAAAAATCGGCATGACCTAAAAAACTCTTTATACCTTTAACAATGCCCCCATTCACCATGAATTGGCATTTCTCCCAATTCAACACTAGGTTTGTCTCTATGCATCTCTTCAAAACTTGCTCCAGTCCATGGATGCATTCCTCAAATATTACACCAAACAATGAGAAATCATCCATGAATACTTCCATGTTATGTTCAATCGTATCGGAGAAAATGGCCATCATGCAACGTTGAAATGTTGCTGGCGCATTACACAGTCCGAATGGCATCCTTCTAAAGGCAAATATCCCATATGGACACGTGAAAGTGGTCTTCTCCTGGTCGTTAGGGGTGATGGCAATCTGATTATATCCCAAATAACCATCTAAAACAGTAAAAAGCTTTACCTGCCAACCTGTCCAAGATCTGGTCAATGAAAGGCAATGGGAAATGGTATTTCCTTGTAGCCTTGTTCAACCTTTTGTAACCCATGCACGCCCTCCATCTAATGATGGTTCTAGAGGGAATCAATTCGGCCTTACTATTTTGGATCACAATAATGCCACCCTTCTTTGGCACACACTGTACCGGGCTAACCCAAGAGCTGTTGGAAATGGGATAAATGATCCCGACATCTAACCATTTTATGATCTCTTTCTTTACAACCTCTTTCATGCTTGGGTTTAACCGTCTTTGGCCTTTAATAGTCCTACCATTGTATTCCTCTAGTATGATCTCGTGCATGCAAATGGTTGGGCTAATACCTTGGATGTCTGCCAAGGTCCAACCCAATGCTTGCTTATAATCTTTTAGTATTGCCAACAGTCTTACCTCGTGATCATTAGTAAGATCAGTTGCAATAATCACTAGCAGAGTCGAGTTCTTACCTAAATAAGCATACTTTAAGTGTTCTGGCAGGGGTTGAAGCTTCAACTCTGATGGTTCCTCAATAGATGGCTTTGGTTTCTTTATCTCTCTGCCGGCCAAATAGAGTGGCTCGAAGTAACTCACATATTTAGCCTCCAAGGCTGATTCCACATGTTCCTCAAACAATTCAGCTATGTCATCAAGCATGCCGTCATCACTTGCTATATCCTGGCACAACTGTGCCATATCCAAAGTAAATATGGACTCCATCATTTCATCGGCTTGACATTCATCAGGCATATTTCAAAGCTTGAAACACGTTAAAAGTAACATGTTGATCATTCATTATCATTGTTAGTTCCCCTTTATGAACATCAATAAGAGCCCTTCCAGTAGCAAGAAATGGCCTACCCAAAATAATTGGCACATTAATATCAGCTTTATAATCCAAAATGATAAAATTAGATGGGAAAATGAATTTGTCTACCCTTACCAACACATCCTCAATCTTACCCTTGGGATGTACATAGGATCGATCTGCCAATTGAAGTGTCATCGTGGTAGGTCTTGAATCTATGCCAAGCTTCTTGAAAACTGATAGTGGCATCAAATTGATGTTGGCTCCCAAGTCGCATTGCGTCTTCCCTATGAACTTGTCGTCAATTGTGCAAAGAATAGTAAAACTCCCTAGATCTTTCAGCTTTGGTGGCAATCAGTTTATGATCATGGCACTATATCCCTCAGTGAGAGCAACAATTTCAAATTCCCCCAACTTCCTCTTTTTGGACAAGATGTCCTTCATGAATTTTACATAGTTGGACATTTGTTCAAGGGCTTCCACCAATGGAATGTTAATTTGAAATTGTTTAACCACTTCCAAAAAGCGCTTAAATTGCTGGTCATGCTTATGCTTTTGAAGTCTTGCTAGAAATAGTGGCGGTGGATATACATATGTCAGCTTTGCCGAGGCAGTGCCAGCATCTATTTTGGCATCAGTCTACTTATCATCATTGCTGGTATCATTGTTGGCACTGGGATTGGCATCCTGTTTGGCACTCTTACTGGCATGATCGTTGGCATCATCTACTTTCTCCTTCTCTACTTTTCTAGGTATGTCTGCTGGCACAAGCTTTGCATCTTAGCTGACGACTGGCTACTTAGCAGCTATCTCTGTTTCGCACTACTTACCACTCTGAAGAGTTATTGCCTTGCATTGTTCTTTTTCTTTATGCCGAGCATCTTCAGTGTCACTTGGCAAAGTACCTTGGGTCGATTGCTAAGTGCATTAGCATTCTGCCCAATTTATATTTCCAAGTTTCTTACAAATGTCGCCAAACTTTGGACTGTTACTTCATTTCGCTCCATATATTGTGTAAGATCTCCTCCTTGGTTGCTTTCTTGCCCTTGCTGGAAATTGTTCTGAGCTTTCTGTGGTATGGTACTTTGATAAAATGCTGGCATGGCATTGTTGTTCTGTCGTTGAATGTTTTGGGGTGGGGCATTGTAGTGATTACCACCTTGATTTCCCCAATCTAAGTTAGGGTGCTGTCTCCAACCTGCATTATAGGTATTAGCGTTATAAAAACGACCAGCATTCCCAACAAAATCTACCGACTCAGGATTAACAAGGCATTCATCCACATGGTGGTTTTCTCCACAAATGGTGCAAAATGAATCCAGTGCTTTGACTTCTTGGGCCTCATTTTTCTTTTGCAACGTTCTCACCATGCTAGTGAGGTTGGAAATCTCGGCATGAATGGACGTGAGTTCATCATCTTTTAATTTCCCACTAGCTTTAGTCCAGTCCCAAGTCTAGAAACAGGATACTCGAAATCATTAGTCAAAATTCTCTCAATGATATTAACAGCCTCAGTGTACTTCTTATCAAGCAATGATCTGGCTTCTGAAGCATCCACAACAGTCCTTATTTGTGCATTCAATCTGTTGTAGAAGGTTTGTATTTGGGTCCAATTTGGAAACCCATGTATTGGACACCTTCTCAACAAATCTTTAAATCTTTCCCAGGCTTCATAAATAGTTTTATCCTCGGCCTGTTTAAATGTAATGATTTCACCACGCAACTTGGCAGTGAGTGTTGGTTGCTGAAACTGCGTCAGGAACTTCTGGAAAAGGTCTACCCACAAAGTAACTGATCCTGGTGGCAAAGAATTGAGCCATGCCTTAGCTCTGTCTCTCAAGGAAAAGGTAAACAATTTTAGCTTCACAGTATCTCCAGATACTCCAATTTGTTGAAACAGTTGGCATATCTCCATGAATTGTTTGAGATGTTGTCTCGGGTCTCCAATAAGTGCTCCATCAAATTTACCTACATTCAAAATAGTATAGATCATTACAGGTTTAAGTTCAAAGTTAGGCTTACCGGCTTCAGTGCCAATAAGTCATGGCATGAGATTTGCAATGTTAGGTGTTGAATGTTTTCGGATTGGACTCTCTTCTTCTTCAACCATATTTGGGACATTAGGAGGTGGTGGTGCATTGTTATTAGGCTGATTGTTAATGGGTGGATCATTATTCACCACACCATTACTCGGATTGCCTAGATTCATTTCTCGGTATCACCTCTTTAACCTCTGCAAGGTTCTCTCAATTTCTGGATCGTATGGCCACTCGTTCACCACAGGTGGTTTTTGGTTAGACACCGGTGAAAACAAAGATAAAAATAAAAAAATAAGTAAAAATTTGAAAACAATCAAATCCATTGCAATCCCAAGCAACGGCGGCAAAAACTTGTTGACTCTCAAGGAGATGTGTAAAATGAATGCTGGAAAAAGGTATAAATTGTATGTATTTTGGCAAGATAAACTATACCAAGAGTCTTTTGCGTGCAAGTATACACGGTCGACAAGTAATACAGCTTGGTAAGCTGAGTATCAATCCCACAGAAATTGACTTGGAATTCGATTGTTTAGTTTGTTACTTGTTTTGGAAGAAAAGATTGTAGTTTAAAAGAGTTGATTTTAAAACTAAGAAAAGAAAATAAAACCAAAGTGAAGTGTTGGCTAGAAAGGTGTTTTCAAATGAATGATGACTGTTGGCAGGGAATGCCTAGTTCAAACGTGGTTCATGCCAGCCTTTATTGACAAAACTGTCTTGGCATTGGTTGCCGAGCAGATTCAAAAATAGCAAAGCATCTCTCGATGGTCATTGCCCTAAACTGGCCAAGTGAAAACCTCTATATCTCTATAGTGTATGTTTTCTTTAAACCAATTTGATTTAAAAACAAATCTATACTCCGTGGGGGTAGATTTCACTTCCAAAGTTAGTTTATCTACTTGAACGACTTCTCTCGAAGCTTCTCTCCCAAGTGTTCAGCAACTTGATCGTTGCCAACACAAGTTTGTTAAGATATTAGAAGGCAATAAGCTAATTGTGCTAGCTCTCGCTTTGGCACAGTACTTAAAAAAATTAAAGTATACAAAACAGACAAACTTTGCCAAAAACAGAATTATTATAAAGGAACTAAGGCATAAAAGCCAACGTTTAAAACCAAAACATCCTCCACCAACTATTAAATTAGTTCATGGAGTGGGGGTTAACCAACAAACTAACAAATGTTTTTAACATCACCATCATAATAAAAACTAAAGAAAAACAAATTCTGCCAAGGGAATAGGCAGATGGGTCTCTCGATGTAGCCCTCCACGCCAGGCTCTCAGCCAGGAAGTCGAACCACCCTTCCTCGGTTGCACCGACTGTCACTCGCCGCTAAAACACCTCGCCTCGACCACCTCTCGTCTCGTCTCCTCTTCGCTCAATCGATCTCCCTCCAATGCTTGATCGGGCTGTGTATATATAGGCGCTCAAGGGAAGAGATTAGGATAACTCTCTCTTCATTTGAAATTTGAAATGCTCTATGGATAATAGATAAGCCTCATCTGATCGGTGTGATAGCTTATCAATATAGGGCTGACGTCATCATGCCATGGCCATCCTGGCACACGAGCTCGGCATGACCTTGCCAACACAGCTTGGCATCACCTTATCTGCTATTTTTCTAGAGGCTGTCCAAATACAACTTTTAAGGAGCCTGAGTGTATCCTATTTTTCAGAGGTTCTTCCTCTCTTGGCATGGCTGCTGGCACATCTCATGTCAACAGATGCTTGGTAAACCTCTGATCCTTCCATGCCCACATCATCTGGCATTCACCTTGGCATTCCTAACTGCGTCCCTGTGTCCTGCGTTCATTTCTCCTGCCAAACACCTTGCCAACATGCAAAAAGGCCATAAAAACAACCTTTCACACAAGCATAGGCAGCCAACTAACTCCTTGATGCAAATGTATGACACTATCAATCTAATGCAACTAAATGTACTTGAAAACAAGCAAGAGCATATCAAAATAGGCATGAAAAACAATACTTTTGAGGAGGTAACAGTAAGTCAGTGTGGTCCTTGTTTCAGTTCCATGTTAATGTGCGTGATGTTCAACCCTTTGATTTTACGCTTATGGTGATCAGAAAATGACCCTCGAGGTCATCAGAGAGTGGTCACCGGTGAGCTGCGCCATCAAGGGTATTAAACCCTATGTTTCCAATTCTCAAAAGATGATGGGGTTCTCGGGCTTGTGTGTATGTATTGTGTGAATTGGGTTAAGCTCAATTGTAGGTTGTTTTAGAGAAGCCCAGACCGGCTTAGTGGGTTATTGGTCCAATAAACCCAAAACTGAGATGGTTTAGGGAGCCGAACCGAACCCATCAACCAAACCAAACCAGTTTTGGACCGAATCGATCAAATCGGATCTTTGACCCTTTGACCTTGCTGACATCAGCGTTGACTGGGTCTGTCTGGATGACGTCAGTGTTACCGTTGACTTTCTGGCGTTGACCGTTGACTTTCTCGGTCAAAGTTAACTTTATGTTTTTCGATGTCCTGATTCCAAATCTGCTGCCTGTTTTTGTGAATTCGAACTCGAATTTCTATTTTACTATTTACATTTATTTGTATTTAGTATATTAAGGAATTGTGTATATTAGAATCTGATTCGAATTATTCTTATGCTCAGGTGACATTGATTCTGATACTGAGATCCTTCCTCCTCCTCCACCTGGGTGACCTCCTATTACACAACCTGCAAGTTCTGCACGTGGGTATAGTGGTAGTATTTATACACTAGTGTTTTGGCATAGTAGTTGTGGAAACTTATGTAGTGCTTACTCTCGTAGGTGCTGATTCTGACCGACCTAGTGCTAGGGCTAAGCGTGGAAGATGTCACTCTCGATGTTAAGTTATTAGCTACCTAATGTGTTTTCTCTTCTTGTGCGACATGTTCGATGCTTTGTGTATGAATACATGTTTACTGTGTGTTTGTGATTATGACATGACATGTATGACTTGATATTATGACATATATGACTTTTGACTATGATTTGAATGTATGACTTGTGATTATATATGATCTGAATGACTTTCGATTTATGACATGATTTGTGTGATGACATGACATGCATCATACATCAAAATAACATGGCATATCATATGGGTTAGGAAAATGTATGAGGAAGATCAGTGGTTTCACCCTTTGGGCTGAATTCTACTTCCAACATGGTGATGATGTAGAGAGTGATTTTGGGGAACCTTACCCTTCGGACGGTAATGTAGTTGGGTGCATGAAATTGTACATGTGCATCACATTATATATATTTGTATATCGGCATGTCTGTTGAGTTTGAGCATGTTGATCGAATTATCTTGATATATGTTTTTGTTATGCACTTTAGAGACACACTGAGCTTTATAGCTGACTCCCCCTTAGTTCCTGTATCAGATACTCAGACTTCTTTTAATTTATCAGTATAGACTATTTCAAACATTTCGTCTTTATTTTGTTATTTCGGGTTTTTATGTAATTTCAGACTTTGGACGTTACTATCTGGGGTTTGTTGTTTTAGCATGTATATGACACTATTTCAGAATATTGTATCAACTTCTTGGAACACCATTATACGACTGTGTTGTATACAAATAGAATTATTGTGTTTCATCACTTTTGTAACGATTAGTTTGTGTATTTAATTTTTAAATCGAATAACGTTCTTGAGAAGCAAGTTTTAAATGCGACTTCCTAAATTCAGCATTTTCATCTAAGTTGGGTTTAGGGGGTTACATAAACCACTAGGGATATCTTCTAGAGATACTTCTTCAAATTCCTGAATCAAAGAAACAATATAAGAAGGCAAAGAATCGTTAAGGTCGTTAGTGCTAAGCAAACTTTCCTTGTATATGAGCACAAGAAAAGCATGCTTCAAAAGAAAACATTTCTTCACTTCTCTTTCTTTTGCAAAAATACTCAATTTTTCCATGTCATTTTCTTTATTTTTCTCTCGTTTCTTTTCCTCAAATTCTTTTATTTTTGATACACATTCTTTTTGCACTCTCTCTTTTTATTCTTATCTTTTGTCCCTTTTTGTTTTTACAAAGTTTTCCTTCAAACAAACTTGGTCTTCATGAACTTATTTTGGAGTGAGAAGTGCCAAAGTAACATTCTTTCCTTCATGCTTGAAAGTGTATCGATCAAATTGCCAAGGTCTTCCTAATAATAGATGGTCAGCTTGCATGGGAACCACATTGTGAAGGACCTCGTCACAATACTTACCAACCGAGAAGGCAATAAGGGCTTGCTTGGTAACTTTGATCTTGCCTCCGTCGTTGAGCCATTGAAGCTTGTATGGTTTTGGATGTTTGGTGGTTGCAAGGCCAAGCTACTAGCAACGTTAGTACAACTACCACCATATATAATAACACTATATACTTTGCCTTGGATGTGGTAATGAGTATGGAAGATGTTTTCTCGTTGTTTCTCTCCTTCCACATTTTGGATGCGTAAGCTTCATTTCACAACATGGACTTCACCATCAACAACATATTCCAAATCTTCATGGTCGGTGTGTACTTTGGATTCAACTTCCTTTTGTTCAAACTCAATTTCTTCACCACCTTTTAGGAACATTACCCTCTTGCTTGGACATCGACTAGAAATATACCCCATCCCGAGACACTTGAAGCACTAGATGTCACGATTTCGATCAGGTTTGGCCTTAGCTCTTTGTCTGGCTTATTAGGCTTTGATGTCTCAGCAATGTCTTTACTCTAAAAAGTGGTGTCCTTTTTGTAGGCACCTTGCCCCCACTTGGTCGTTGAAATCGAACTAGTAGAGGGTCGAGTAGTAACTTTTCTCTTTTGTTGTTTTTCCATTTTAATTGCCATATGAATCATGTCCCCAATTTTGACATAGTGTTGGAGTTTTACTTTTTCGACAATGTCACGATTAAGACTGGCTAAGAACTTTGCCATGGTAGCCTCTCGATCTTCCTCCACATAGGTGCGAATCATGGCAATTTCCATCTCTTTATAGTAATCCTCCACGCTCTGATTTCCTTGAGTGAGACTTTGGAGTTTTTAGAACAAGTCTCGGTGGTAGTGTGTTGGAACAAATGTCCTCCTCATGGTGGCTTTCATTTCCCCATTTCGACACGGGTCGCTCACCATTTCGTCTCCTACTTAAAGTTTGATCCCATCAAATGATAGCATAATCGGAAAATTCAATGGCGACAAGTTTTAACCTTTTGTTTTTAGAGTAGTTGTGACATTCGAAGATAAGTTCAACTTTCTTCTCCCACTCCAAATAGGCTTTCGGGCCAGTCTTCCCTTAGAAAGAATGAATAGTTATTCAGATGTTGCTAAGATTGTCATCCACTCGGTTTCAATTCCTTGGACCTTGATTCCTTGGTGCCTAACATTGAAGTTGGAACCTTAGTCACTTCCTCTTTCACTTTGACTATAGTAGTCATCTTGATTTTGCCTAAGTGGGACTCGTGGCCTCCTAGAACCGTGAGATGAACCTTGTCCGGATCTTTCCTCCAAACAACCCAAACATTCTTCCATTGTTGTTAGTTGGATTCGAAGAAATCTATCCAACCCTCGGATCAAATTTTGTTGCACTCGATCGGGGTTTTCTTCATGGCCATTGTCTCGTACAGAAGCATTAAACATGATGTACCTTGCAAAATATTAATAATAAAAGAAAACAAAAACCTCACCAAAATTCAATTGAAAAGAAAGAAACGCCCCACTTGTGTTTGCACTCGATGTTGGCTTTTATCCACTCTAATGCTCTCTCACACTCTTACCTTTTACCACTCTTATTCTTTCTCTAAGTTCTAAAGAGAACTACTTTGAACTTACCTAAAGATCGTTGTGGAATCACTACAACAATATAAGCTTTTAGTGACAAATTGACAGTGACTAAGAGTAATTTTGTCACAAATATTAAACTTTTGTGACAATTTTTTTGTGCAACACTATTAGTGTAAGTAATTGTGATGTATTTTTATTTGGTCACTATTATAGTAGTAATTGTGATGATTACATTTTCACCATTAAATTCTCACTATAAGTCTATAGTTGTGACACAAATCTCACTGTCACTAAAACTTTGACACATGATAGTGACGATATATAAAGTGGTCACTATTATTTGATATCTGTTGTGACAATGAAATTGTTTGTCACTTAAAATTTTACTTTTTTGTGATAAATTTTGTCACCAATGAAAAAATGAAATTAATGTCAAATTAGATATTGTCGCAATAGTAAATTTATTTTTATAATAATAGTGTAATAATAACAATTATAAAAAATTAAAGTTACCATAAACTAGTTTTGCCAAAAGGTAAAATAATTCTATTAGTCTCTATACTATGTGTAAAACATTGTTTCAGTCATTCTATTTTGATCAATTTTAGTCCCTATATTTTTAAAATTTTAAAATTCCAATCATAATCCAAACGGGATAACGACAATATGACTAAATTACAATGACTAAAAATGATCAAATAAAAGAATAAAAATCAAATATTCAACTTATGTATAACAAATGGGCTAAAAATAAATTTTTACTTAAAGACTATCATTTATGTCAAGATCAAAATTTTAAAATTTAAAAAGATATAAACTTAAAGTGACCAAACTAAAGTAAAAAGACTAATATGTAATCTTGCCATAATATGTGATAGAAAAATTTTACCTTGTGAAAAATTTTACACTTATATTTGTTTTAACTTTACTTGTGGAGTTAAAATTTACATTGTCGGTATACCAAATAATTATCACATAAATAATAATTCTATCAATAATTCGAATTAAATTAATTTATGTAATTAATGAAAATATAATACGTAATATCTAATATTTAATATTTTAAGTGTAAATCTTAATATTCATATGATTATATTTTAAAACTAACTCAATTATTTTTATATATTTTCTTCAACAAACGCATTTCGTATAAGAAACCATAGAAAAATTAATTAAATTATTATTATTACGTAATTTTAAAATTAATAAAATTAGTTTCAATTACAATTTAACATAAATACTATTTTTCTTTCAAAATAATATTAAAAGTTTTACCTAGCCTAGTGGATAGACATTGCACTCTCCCCCTAAAAGTTTCAGGTTCGATCTTCCATGAAGTCATACATTGTATTTATAATTAATTTCAAGGACATAAATAAGACCCACTAAATTTCAAGGACATAAATAAGATGTTTAAAACTAAAAATATAATTAATTTTTGGGTAAATTACACCACTGGTCATTGAACTTTTAAAATTTTTATTGGGGTCACTCAACTTTTAGTTCGCTTTCATTTTGGTCTCTCTCGTTACCTTTCGTTAAAAAACGCTGACGTGGCACATTAACTTTCTTTCTTCTTTAATAAAATAATATATTTTGTGAGACCAACTACTAATTAAACCATGTGAACTTTATCTTCTTCTCCAAATGTCTGCAACTTCCTTATCACACCCAATAAGTGATGAATTCATTTGGCATCTGGGGTGGACCAACAATTTCACTAGCACGAGTCAATCCAAGAAGCAAGAGTTCCAAAACAAGTCTATAATACTGGACAACAAAAGAAGCAAACTGAAGTCCAAATATAATACCATATGAATTTGTGTGGATCATATCTTTGTAAGACAACACCACATTATTTTTTGCAATAACATAATATGCAATGTTGTGATCAAGAACCAAACACAAAAGCTTGCAAATTATAAAGAAAAATTATAAATGAAATTCCAACAAGGTCAGCAATGAGATAATCAAAAGATGTACACAGAAGCATACATGTTTAATATAGTCCAGTCAATCTTATCAAAGAACTTCTAAAATTTTATTTGAAGCATGTGAGAATTCCAACATGATGGCTGGTGATAAATTAAACAGAGATGGATAAGTTAGAAAGATGAACGGTGGTTAGGGTTAGAAATATAACCAAATTACAGAGAAAATGATATTTATTTTTTATTCAAAAGTGGATTTGATGTCAAAAAGGGATGTTTAGCCCAATACAACATGTCAGCTTATATAGCCCAATATCATATAGTTAAAACTAACCTTACAACAAACTTTAACATACTCTAATTACAACTAATTAATAAACTAATTAACCCACTAATATATTCTAACATTCACCCTCTTATGAAACCTTTCTTTCCTCATCTTCAATCGTCAGTTATTCGATCCTTCTTTTTGTTGGGAGCAAGGCGGTTAAGCTATGACTCTTGGATGCAATCTGAAGCCTCTCTTGGGCAAGAAAACACCCTCTTATGTCTGGTTAAGGAATGCAAAGCTGTTAAACACTATACATTCTCTGATACCATGTGAGAATTTTGGCATGATGGCCGGTGATGAATTGAACGGAGATGGAGAAGTTAGAAATATGAACGGTGGTTAGGGTTAAAAATTTAACCAAATTACAGAGAAAGTGATATTTGTTTTTTTATTCAAAAGTAGATCTGATGTCAAAAAATGGTGTTTAGCCCAATACAACATGCCAGCTTATATAGCCCAATATTAGATAATTAAAATAACCCTATAACAAATTTTAACATACTCTAATTACAACTAATTAACAAACTAATTAACCTACTAATATATTACAACAAAGCATCACCACACATTGTCCATCACTTGTGTCCCATTGCTGATTGTTTATACCTTGACACCATTTGTAAACCAAAAGCGGGGTAGTTCTGAATCTGCAGGGTTTATCTAATTAAGAAAGAGATTACGTTTGTCTACCTCATACCATAGGTATTGGTCAAGGTAAGCATCAGTGATCTTCTAGAGAGGCTCAATTTCATAGAGTGGAATCAAATAGTTGTATAAATCCATGAACTCTATCCCAACCTACAAAAAGAAGACCAGTTATATAAGAAAGAAAGAAAAGAGCAAGTTGGATGTGATAAGGAAGGAAGTTGCAGAGATTTGGAAAAGAAGAAGATAAGGTTCGCGTGGTTTAATCAGTAGTATGTCCCACAAAATATATTATTTTATTAATGAAGGAAGAAAGAAATTTAACGTGCCACATCAATATTTTTTAACGGAAGGTAACGGGAGGGACCAAAACGAAAGTAAACTAAAAGTTGGGTGACCCCAATGAAATTTTTAAAAGTTCGGTGACCATTGTTGTACTTTACCCTTAATTTTTTATTATTGAAAGTGACGACATATTTTAGACACTATTTCAATATATATTTGTGATAAAAATGTTTGTCACTAAAAAGAATAATATTAGTGTCTAAAGTTTGGTCACTGTTATTAATATTTTGTGTCAAAAAATGTAGTCATAAAAAAATATAACTGATTGTGACGAAATGCATAAAAGTTGTCACTAATATAATAGTGACGGAGTTATTAGTGACGACTCAAAAAAATATGAGTAATTAAATTTAATACTTTTAATGATCATTTTCAATGTCACTAAAAATGTATTTTCTTGTAGTAAATCAGTTTCAAAATTATATGTATAGTAAGAAAGATGATTAGGAAAATAACTTTATGAAGTTATTAATGTTCTATAGAGTGCACGTGATAAAACTAGTGGTTATTATATTAACAGAGCTCTAAACTTCTAATACATAAAATCAAAACTTTAAATACTCTATCAATAGATTACATGATCATACCAATATGGTTAGTCGAAGTGGTAAGTAGCTTGATATCACTTAAGCAAGTTTCGAGTTCGAAACTTCGTGTATGTAGAAAATCACAACTGAAAGACTCACCCATCAAACTAAATATGCGACGCTAGTCTCTTCGAATTAATCATATCAAAGTCTTAAGAACTGAGATGAAAAAAATAGATTAGGTGATTATGTACTAATACTATTAGGGATGGCAAAATTACCCGACCCCGACCTGACCCGGTGTGCCCCGACCCAACCCGATCGGGGTTTTCCTCTTGAATTTCGGGGATCGGGGCGGGGCGGATATTAAAATGCATTGAGTCGGGGCAGGGCGGGTTCGGGTATGAGGTGAAAATTCCCCGCCCTGCCCCGGTATATTTTAAATTATATATATTTTTTAATATATTTATGAAAATATTACTATATATAAATACTTTTAAGGGTTTTAAGCTATTTTTTTAGTTTGTGTTTATCGTAAATTTTTGTTAGATGTTCGAATTTTAAAATATCTAATTATGACGGTCAATGATTCAAATTTATTTTTTTAAATGTGTATTTTTTCATGTGAATAATTCAGTTGAGTTTTATTTTATTTTTTATATAGGTTTAAAGTTTCTCGAAACCTATATTTTATAATTGTGATGGTGGTTTGGTCGAATCTAACATTTATCGTCGACAAAGATTAATATTTTTTAAATTTTCGGGCCGGGGTCGAGTTTATGAGATGATGTATCAGGGCGAGGCGGAACGATTAAATTAATATTTTAATTCAGGGCGGGTGGGGTCAAGTTTAAGGGTTTATATATCGGGGCGGCCAAAAACTCGTCCCGCTCCACCTCGTTGCCATCATTAAATACTATAATATGAGATTATCTTATATCTCACTTTTATGAATTAATGGTCATTAATTATTTTAGGCACGTTTCTTAATTATGGTTTTTTCCACATGTTGCATTTGGAATTATGCAAATCAGTTTGTGTGGTGATAATTGTTAACCCCAGTCCTCAAATACACTGCATTGATTTTCATTTAACAAAGTTAAAGCAATGGCTAGATCTAGAGAGATATTTGTTTAGAATTCGATTGAGTTAGGCTACTATTTAATTTAATTTAAAATTTAAATAATAATTCAAGTTATACTAAATTTAGAAAGAAAAAAAAATTCATTAATAAAAGAACAATTTTACTATTGTATTAATTAAAAACTTTTAACTTTTGAAAATTTTACCAATTCACGAGACCAAAATCCCTGCCAACTCACCAATGTAGAATAAAATTCGTTTGTTTTTTTATGTGCTTCCACCGATTAGGGCCGTAAAAGAACCAAATATTTAGTGAACTATTCGTAAATCGTTTGGCAAAAAGTTTATTTTTGTTCGTTTATTTATTAAATAAACGAATATAAACAAGTTTTTTCGTTCGTTTAATTAAATGAACGAAGATGAATAAATAACTCGTTCGTTCATTTACGTTCGTAAACGTTCAGTAATCCGTTCGTTTAAATTTATTCACATATGTCCCTTTATATTTATTATTTTCATAAGAAGTATTATATTTAAAAAAATTATGTATATATGTTCGTTCGTTTATGTTTGTTTAAATTTATTCACATATGTACTTTTATGTTTGTTTATCATTTTAACGAACGAACACGAACAATCTACATTCCTTAACAAACGAACACGAACAATAAATTATGTTCGTTTAGTTGTTCATATTCGTTCATTTGTTCGGTTAAAAATAAACAAACGAACATGAACATACCTTCGCTCGTGTTTGTTCAGTTCGTTTACAGGCTTACCACAAATATGACAGGCTAGCAAAACAAGTGTAAATTAGAGCAAATCTCTCGGTTGTTTCGCGGTTTGTGGGTTGCTCTTCTTCTGCCGCTTGGGTTTTCTTTTATGGTTGTGGCTTTGGTAGGTTATGAATTCCACAATATTTACTTTTTTTCACCAATTATATCTTATGTCATCTTTATATTCACAAAGTCATATTTATTGTGTTTTTTTGCTCACATCTAGTCGGACAAATGATTTTAAAAACCTCTCAAATATCTAAGATATAGTTTTATCGGGAAATTGTAATATCCTAATAAAAATTAAGATAATTGTTAAATTCGTATGATCTGTTGACTAATTCTATTAATTGACGGTCTAAAATTATTTTGTTGTATTCATCTTATCTTAACCTAGATTTAATACTCTCCTTAGAGCTTCATCAAGATGATCGTAAGGACAAGAGAAGTTAAAATGTCAGATCTCCCTCTAAAACAATTTCAAAAATCATCATAGACCGTAACTCTCTTTCTAAACTAAAGGAATAAATGGTCCGAAACGTTAACAACTGTTGTCATCAATAACTCGGTTGCTCGAGTTTTCACCACTGAATGGCTCAAGATCCTAGAAATGGATGTGAATCCTTCTCCTGTCATGAAGTTCTCACGTGATGAGGAAAGTTTGATTGTCTGTATAAGAGTTGAATATGCTTGGCTTTGCACCACTTGATGGATGAACCATATTGTTTTTTTTTTTGGCTTAATAGTAAAAAAAGTGTTCAATTTATATATATATTTTTAAGTTTGGTGTCTAATATTTTTTTTCGAGCTACTTTAGTGCTTAATGTTTTATTTCGTAATTTAAATCAAGTTTTTCCGTGATAGACGTTAAAGATTTTTCGTTATCCACTAAAAGCACGATACTTGGCATACTTTTAGTATTTTCTTTAATTTTTATTTTTTAAAAATAAGAAATTTTTTAATTTTATAAAAACTTAAAATCTTTAATTTTTCTAAAACCCCAAGCCTAAATCCCTAAAATCCTCCCCTCCTACCACCACCGACCACCCTTGCTTTCGTCGGCCCCCACGACTGAAAGCCTCATCATCCCGTTGTCAAAAACCGACGAATGATCTGTCGATTTTTCTGTTGAAGAACATCCAAATATAAAAAAAGAGATCGATTGGATTCTAACCGACGGTTAGAGGGTGGGAGATGCTGAACGATGACACACCCGACGCTTGGGTGGTGAACGGTGAACTGCCGACGTGTGGGGGGTGTTGGACGGTGAGAAAATGTGATTTGAGGGTTTGATTGAAAAAAATTAAAACTTTGAGGTTTTTTAAAAAGTTCATATTTTTAAAGAAATCCATAAATTAAATAAATAAATAAAAAGAAGGTAACGTGTCATGTTATAATTAGATAACGAAAATTTTTTATGGTCGTTGATGAAAAAAACTTATTTTGAGTTACAGAATGAAATATTAAGCACCAAAATAACTCGAAAAAAAACGTTAAACACTAAACTAGAAAAAAAAAACATAATTTAAACACATTTTTAACTATTAAGCCTTTCTTTGTCAGCTTTGTCTTTTCTTTATGTTTCTCTTGCTAAGGATTTGGGTCTACCCAAATTTGATTTTAAAATCGAAAGTTTTTATTTAAGCTAACTCAACACTTGTTAATATCTCGTCTCAAATTAAATAAAAAATTATTTTGTTCAATAAAATATCTTCAAAAATATAAAAATGGATATAATAATAATTATCCCTATATAAAGAGGAATTATAATATCATTCTAAATTAAGTCAAAGATTTTTTAAAATCTTAAATCCAACACAATTTGATCTTATTTTTCATAAAATTTGACTTGATCCAAATTTATCTCTTTAATTTTTCTGCGCTTGTTGCTTCTATAGAAAATTAATTTTTTTTAAAATATAACCTTATAAAATCAAATCAAATCGAATCAAATCGAATCAGAACCCATAAATTCAGATAGTTTGATTATCCTACTCAGATTGTATTACCTCATCCTCGGATGGTTTATTATTATTATTATTATTATTATTATTATTATTATCTAATAGTGTGTTGTTTGGTTAATTAAAAATAAAAATAAATATTAAATGATTGCCCACCGGCCACCAAACAAGATCTAAAGTGAGAGGAAAAGAGTGTGGATAAAACGTGTGTTTCCATTCCATCAGCCAATCAGAAATCACAAACCCCTCTCTATTTTCTATGCTAATCCCTTCCCCCAATTCAATTTTCCCACATTTTACTTTTTCTTTCCCCCCAAACAGAAAGCTTGATTGACCCGTCGTTGTTTGAATTTGGTTTGCGTCAATTATTTCATGCCAACTAAAATAGACTAAATCACTAAACTAAACTAAACCCACCCCCGTATTTATTCAACCAGAGACAAATACCTAATCAAACCACACGCCTTTTCCCTTCGTTTTAGGAAATATTATATAAATACCCATTCAAGGCTCACGCTCTATTTCTCCCTTCAATTTGGGTTTTCTGGGTTTTGTTCTTTTTTTTTTTTTTGGGGGGGGGGGGGTTAGATCGTGAGCTTTTTTCAATTTTTCCAAAACCATGGCGATTTCTTTGGGTTTTTCCGGCGCTAAATTGGAGAGTTTGTTGATGAATCATTGTTCATCGTCTTCTGCTTCTTTTTCCCGGGCTTGTTTTCCTCATCAGCAACAAATAAAGGTCTTCCGCAAGCCTAATCGTGGAATGAAAGGTGTGATTTCGAGGAACGGAGCAATTAGATGTGAAGCCGCTGAATCCAACGCCGTTTCGGAGGTCGAAAAAATCGATCCTTCCAAGACTGCCGCACTCTCTGCTCTTGAACAACTCAAGACATCCGCAGCTGACAGTACGTTCATCTTTAATTTATGCTAAATTTTTTTATTGTGAATTGTTATTTGATTGATCTGGTGCTTAATTTGATTTCGCTGAAAAGTTACAATTTTTATTTTTAAAGCAGATCCGTTTGACTTGTTCATAAATTTTATATATCATGGCAACAATTTTGCAAGGGATATCCAGTTAATTGTGATTAGGAATCCCCAAAATCATTAGTTTATTGTGTTCATAGTTAATCGGCATGATTTTTTGCATTTAATGTCCGATAACTATTAGATCTTAATGTAGAATTCAACATTTTTTAGACCTTTAGTCCATGATTTTAGTTAAATTGAAGATGTATAATCGTTTTTGCTAAAATTCACATGTTAATTTTCCTTTTATGATTGTTTTTACCGAGAATCTTGCATTTGATCCATGCCAGGATATACAAAGGAAAGGAGCAGCATTGTTGTCATAGGGCTCAGTGTTCACACTGCGCCTGTGGAGATGCGTGAGAAACTCGCCATTCCCGAAGCAGAATGGCCACGAGCCATTGGGGAGTTATGCGGTTTGAATCATATAGAAGAGGCTGCTGTTCTTAGCACCTGCAACAGGATGGAAATATATGTTGTGGCTCTATCCCAACATCGCGCAGTCAAAGAAGTAACGGAATGGATGTCAAAGGTACATTACCAGTTAGTTCCATGAATTGATTTTATGTGAAAACTTAAAGACAGCAGTTGTTTAGCTAATGACAATTTGGTTTGCAGACTAGTGGCGTCCCAGTTTCAGAGATTTGCAAGCACCGGTTTTTGTTGTACAACAAGGATGCTACCCAGCACCTCTTTAAAGTATCAGCTGGTCTCGACTCTCTTGTTCTTGGAGAAGGTCAAATTCTAGCACAAGTTAAACAAGTTCTCAGAGCCGGAGAAGGCGTCCTTGGTTTTGGAAGGAACATACATATGCTGTTCAAGTGTGCGTCTACTGTTGGAAAGCGTGTTAGAACTGAGACTAATATTGCTGCTGGAGCTGTTTCTGTTAGCTCCGCTGCTGTTGAATTGGCTTTAATGAAGCTTCCCAAGTCCTCACACGCTACTGCTCAAATGTTGGTTATTGGAGCTGGAAAGATGGGAAAGCTTGTGATCAAGCACTTGGTATCAAAAGGTTGCACCAAGATGGTTGTTGTTAACCGAAGTGAAGAGAAAGTTGCAGCAATCCGTGAGGAGTTGAAACGTGAGGCAAAAGGTGTTGAGATTATTTACAGACCCCTTACGGACATGCTCGCATGTTCAGCTGAAGCTGATGTGGTCTTCACCAGTACAGCATCTGAAACACCACTGTTTTTAAAAGAGCATGTCAAGGATCTTCCCCTGGTCAGTTCTGAAGTAGGTGGTTTGAGGTTATTTATCGATATCTCCGTTCCACGAAATGTGGGATCATGTGTCACCAACGTTGAAGGTGCCCGAGTTTACAACGTTGATGACCTGAAAGAGGTTGTAGCTGCTAATAAAGAGGACCGACTACGAAAAGCAATGGAGGCGCAGTCCATTATTGCTGAGGAATTGAAAGAGTTTGAAGCGTGGAGGGATTCACTGGAAACTGTTCCTACACTCAAGAAGTTGAGAGCCTATGCAGAGAGAATTAGAGATGCAGAGTTCAATAAATGCTTATCAAAGATGGGTGATGATATCCCAAAGAAATCAAAGAAGGCAATTGAAGATCTCAGCCGTGGTATTGTGAATAAACTTCTCCACGGTCCAATGCAGCACCTGAGATGTGATAATAGTGGCAATCGAACACTAGACGAGGTCCTTGAGAACATGCATGCGCTTAACAGAATGTTCAGCCTCGAGTCAGATATGTCACTTTTTGAACAGAAAATTAGAGAAAAGATAGAAAAAGGCCAAAAGTAAAGCATCGAGTACAGAACCTCTGACACGACAATCAACTACACTTCCTTACAATCGAATAAGATAACTTCCTTGGCCTGCCGTACTAGTAACATAGTAGCTAATCGATGAAATCGATTTGAAGCCCTTCTGGGGGCAGTTTTCAATTCATTAATTAGTGAAAAAACACCATTGTTTGACTCCGATTTGGCTAAACAATTTCTACTGTGTTATTTAGTGGTCTTTTCGGCTTTATAGATTGAAGAATGAGGTAAGCTCGAACCCTGTATGGGTTCATCTGTAGAATTCTTTTTATAGATATCAATTGGAACAATATTAACCAGTGTAATTATTTTACTAGTTATTTTAATATAGTGCTGGATGGGATTTTTCTTGGTGAAAATAAACTCAATTATTAGTTCAAATATAAAATTCTTGTGGAAATATTCTAAGATTCTTCCTGGAATTGGGACTTTTCAATAAGGTTATTCATCTTCTGGTGTCATATCAGAATGGTTTTCACCAGTCAGGGTTAGAAAATGGGATGAAACAACAGTAATATTTAACCATTTAGTGATAAAACAACAGTAAAATTTATCCCAACACTAATAGGTACAACTCTTTTCTTCTTTTATGGAGCTCTTCATTCATTGCATTTTTGTTAGCTTGTGCTTGGCTTGTTGCCTGGTTTATCAGGTCATTTGGTTCACTTTCCGAGACAGAATTGCTTGTAGGATCCCTAAATATCTGCTGAGATTCACCTCAGTCTTTTGGATTCTCATTGATTATCACCCTTTTTGATTTGTCAGCACCATTCTGTCATGTAATATCAACATTTCTAACTCATTATTTTCATTCAAGCCGGCTTCTATTTCATAATTTTGTCCCTAATTCCATTTTCTTTTACAAGTACTTATATCCAACACCTCCAAATATATGAAAATCTTGAAAAGAAAAACTGATATATACTCGGTATCCAAAACTCGCACTCAAGTTCAAGCATGAAAAACCATGAGATATCTGTTACTGAAGTTTGAAAGCAGTAGGGGAATTGCTTGATGCTGTCAGATATGGATATATGTTCGAATTCTATATATATATATGTTGAACACAAATGTTTCGATACAATTTTTTTGAGAAAAAAATGAAGAGTTCGGATAACATCCATAGTAAGTGTTGTTGAATGCTGTAAATTTAGTTTCAAGTATGAGGGAAGAATGGAAAGACAAAAACACCTAAGATTCCCTTGTGGTAGCTTACAAACGTAACTATCAATTACTTGTGAGATAAGTTGCCCAAAAGGTAGTTTTAGTTGCAGAAATTCACTGTCACATTCCTGTCCACTGAATAACAGAGAATGGATAAAAAAACACACAAAAGGAGAAAAAGTCAATATCGGTCGAAGTCGAGCTTGAATATCGGATACAAATACAGTTTAATATAGTTTTTTTCCGTACTGATATTTAAATATCTATCTAACACGAGTGCCGAATGCGAATACTTAAAAAAACATAAGAATGCAACGTGCTCACTGGAATAAAAAGTACATCAGAAAGTTGCTTAATTTTCGTTCCTGCAGTTTACAAACATCTTCTAGCATAGCCAGCATTTCTAAACAATGCCTGCTTTATATCATCACAATTCATTGATGTTCTCTGTTCCAAATCCTGAAACAGAGTTAAAAACAATTAATTAACTAATTTTAAAAAAATAAAAACAAAATTGCCAACAATTTTGTTACCTCAGAGCAGGAAGCATGCATTGCAAAATCATTGAAACAGCTAATCACACATTGCTGAATCTCAAGCCCCAATGCTTCCATTGTTGTCACAGTTGATAACAACAACCTTGGATCCCCTCTGCAACGAATCTCAATCCTCGTATCCGCGGTTCTTCTTTCGACCTCGAACTGCAAGAAAAATAAAACATGTTATGAACTCGATTACGGATTCAGGTACTAAAAACATTTGCATAAGAATTAAGAATGAATCCAAGTACCTTTGGTGTAATTCTCACTAGGATTTTATTAGGTTTCTCTTCCTTGAGAATGCGATCCGTGTTTAGCCCGTTCGAACTTGCTGCAATCTCATTCTGCAAACTGTTGATCCTCTCCAAGAGCTCTTTAGTATAATCTATGGTATCTCCAAGGATCGATGTGCGGTCCATCTGTTGAAAGAACAGTGGCATTTAAGACCAGATTAGACCCCCAAATATGAACTTGAATTTCACATTTTGCAAGTAACTTACCTTGCTTATCTTAGGCACGATCGATCTCAACATCGAAAGGCGGTCATTTAGCCTTTTTCTCCTCCTCCTCTCTGCCATTAAATTCTTCGAGGGCTGCCCTTCCAATCTCTTAGCTCGATTCTTGGGCTCCAAGCATGGTCCGAAGTTGAGAACTGGTGGCTCGGGTGATTGAGTTCGAATAGGCTCGGTTTTGCAAGTAGCTTTGACATCCAGCTTGTGAAGTTTATCAACCAGGAACCCTGACTCTTCCTCTTGTTCTTTTTCCACCATGTTCAATGAGTGACCTTGAACTGGAAGCGGGGGTGTATCAAATTCGAATGTGTTGTTCGATGAATCGGTGACCTGCGAAGCGAAATCATCAATGAATGGACAGTAGTTTCCATTGAAGTTGTAGCTGAAATCTTGGTGAAATGGCACTGGAACTTCATGGCTAAAAGAAGTTGGAAGAAAGGTTGATGATGAAGGTTTATGGTCATGAAAGCAATCAAAGGTCCAGCTTCCATTAGAGAAAACCTCACTCATTTGTGTTGGGTTTGTGTCCAAATTCTCTCTTCTTAGGCCTAATAATTCCTCTAAGAAACTTTCTTCATTAATCTCCATCTCTCTGTCTAGGGAATCCTATTATTAGGGGATGCCTTGAGAAAATGAAAGTCACACCAAGTTGAAGATTTTATAGATAAAAGGCGTGGGTTGATATTCAATACACAAAATTTTATGTTAAATTTATTAGTTCGATTGATATTTTTTCGGTACGATATATAAAAAGATATAAGAACGAGTATGTTTAACTATTTACCGTAGCTATGGTTTATGAATGAAAAGAGATATAAATAATATAGGTACTGTATTAAGTTGTATAAAAAATTATTATATATGTATCAGCCCTAATTGGCCTAAGATTGAAATGGAATCTGCTTTTTCTTTAATTAACTCAAATTTTGAATAAATGTTTATATAATCATTTGTATTTGATCTATTAGTCGATAAATTTAGATTGAGTACTTCACAAACGTATTTTAAGAGTAATTATTCCAACCTAATTTGTTTCATTTAGAATTCAAATTCTTTAATTTTGTACCCGAGATTTCATTTCGCTACACTAACTAGTAGTACGTAAAATTTGAATATATTAGTTCACATAATCATTTGTTTTACACTAATTTTGGCATTATCTCCCCTCATTTATTTTACATTATACAAAATTTAACAAAAATCTAATGACACTTATATACCTAATTATATTGTTTATAATTTTCAGTTGGGGTCATTGGATAACCAGATATCAACACAATTGGAAAATGATTAAAATATCTTTATTCCGGTGGTGTTTTTATCATTTTATACTTTTGTATAATCTTTTAATAAAACGATTAAAATAAAAAACAATCTTACGTAAAGCCTTTACCACCAACTTATAATCAATTGTTGAATAATATTTTAAAAATATATTTATAAATATGATAACTAATTTGATAAATTTCTAACTAAATTAATACCCATAACACTGAACTCAATTAAGATTTTAATATTCACTACACAGAAAATGCTGGAATAACTTGCAAGTAAACAACGTTTGTTGAAAGGGATTATTATTATTATTATTATTATTATTATTATTATTATTATTATTATTATTATTATTATTATTATTCATTTCTCTTCTTTTTTATTTTTATGTAAATAATTCAAGTTATAAATTATATGGTCATTAGTGTAATGATTAAAAGACATTTAAGTTGACATAATGACCAAAATTCAATTCTTATGAAACTATCTCCTTTTTCAAATTTAAATGTATTGTCAATACAACACATTTGTATATTAATATCGTATTCATATTTTTTTGTCATTTTTATCTTACTATTTAGTATTCATATTATTGTATCATACTTAAAATTACTAAATTATTTTTTTTGAAGAAAAGGCAGACCTCATTAACAACCCCTCTAAAGTCACACTAGGCCCTAAGGCCCAGGGTGAACACCTAAGGGGAAAAGAGTACCTAAATTTATTAAATTTGATGAGAATAAGTCTCATTAGTTACAAGAGGACGCAAATAATCGGGATAATGCGAAGTGAAGGAAACGGACGACAAAGCCCGAAGAACCTAGAGGCAAGCGTGTGGGCAACATTGTTAACCACCCTAAGAACAAAACGAACACAAAAATGGTATGCATCGGCAAGCAGAAAATTAGCATTCTCAATAAGAGAGCTTAGAACAGTCAAATCATTACATCGTCGATTTAATTTATTAGCCACAGTGGTTGAATCCATTTCAATGGCTAAATTGGACCAGCCTCGAGAACGGTCGAACTGAATGCCAGCAAGAACCACTTGTGCTTCGACCGATGAAGCATCCGTGCAAGCGCCTAAGGGGTGAGCAAGCCCACCAATGATCGCACCGGTAGCATCGCATATGGTAGCCGCCTTGGTGAGAAGATCAATGAGCATATGTGTTAATCTTGATAGTCCTTACCCGAGGAGGGGGCTGCCAATGTCGGCGTGCAATGGTTGGTTCGTCTATTGGTCGCCGAGTGAAGCTTATTGTCGTAGCCACTGCGTTGTCTCGAAGAATGCCCTAGGAATTGAGAACCGTGAGCCAAGGGGACTAGAGCCGATGATTATGGACCCAATCATTGCGCCGATTCCATAGGTTCCAAAGAACCGTTAGCAACAATGCGAATGATTGAAGTGATAAGCAGGCAGCTCATTCCTCAAGCTAAGATAATATAGACGTCGTATTACTGGATACAAGGGAACTCGATATGCAAGCCAAATGGAGGACCTCGGTAGCACTCGGGTAGTCGCGTAAAGTATGGGTCGTTGTTTTCGGGGCCATGCGACAAATGGGGCAGGTTTCGAGGGCGAGGGCCATTGCCTGGAGCCTATGGCTTGTTGGTAGAGCATTATGGCCCATATCCCAACCAAATGACCGAATCTTCGGAAGAATCGACAACTTAGAAATAATTTTCCAAATTCGCGAAGGTCTGTTTATGGGGGCAGACGGCCGCTATAAGTACAAGTATCCCGATCTAACTGAGTAGACTCCCCAGTCATGGTTACTCCAAGGAATCATGTCACATCGTTCATTGATAATTGGAACCTAAGGAAACCACTAGCATCATCCGGGTCAAAGTAATGGTGGACTTTAGACTCATCCCATCTAGGTTGCCTAGGTAACATAAACTTATAGCAGCGGACATGCAACTCATCGATATCCATGTACTCACCATACAAGTTGATGGCAGACGCATCACCCCAATTATCTGTGTGCACCCGTACCTTACTATCAACCCCGGCCTCCAAAAGAAACTGGGGAAGAGTTTCTGCATGGCCTGGTGAATAGTTTTCCAGGCAAAAAAAAGCTCTCCTATTAGTCTCGACATCCAAAATATTCCTTGAAGGAAAATAGCGTGCCTTGTAGACACGAGAAAGTAGAGAATTAGGCTTAGTGATTTTACGCCAAATTTGTTTGCCTAGTAAGGAAACGTTAAAGAGATGCATATCACAAAAGCTGACGCCCCCTGCATACTTAGGGGAATAAATAGTGCCCCAAGCAATCAGAGGCCAGCCCTGTACAAATTTAGTCATGTCGTTAATAAGGTTCTAGGGTAGAAGGTAGCAGGAAATCGCATATTGGGGCAACGGCTGAACCAAAAACTTAATAAAAACCTCTCGTCCACTGAAAGAGAGGAGATGTTTGTCCCAATTAGACATACGTGAATTCACATTGTCCCGAGCAAACCCCAATGAAGTAGTTTTATTTTGCCCGATTAATAGGGGAATGTCAAGATGGATCATTGGGTCGTTCACCTCTCTAACCCCAAGAATGGCATGTATAGTTTGCTTATGATCAGGAGAAGTGCGAGGACTAAAAAAGATGGTAGATTTCTCAAAGTTAACTGCTTGACCTGAGGAAGAGGCATAGAGTCGCAGGATTTCTTTAAGATGTGATGCTTCTGCAACATTGTTCTGATGAAAACCACACTATCATCAGTAAAAAGCAAGTGATTTAACCGAGGCCCATGACGACTGGCTTAAAGTCCCGAGAGACGGCCTGCCTGTTGCTCGACAATGAGGGTGGCAGAGAGTCCTTGGGTGCATATGAGAAATAAGAAAAGGGAGAGAGGGTCTCCCTACATTAAACCTCATTGGGGATAAAAAATCGGCGATAAAGAACTATTGACTTGAGCAGTAAAAGAAATCAATGAGATGCAACACATAAGAATACCAACCCATGCGTCAACGAACCCTATTTTTAGCATAACCCATTGGAGAAATGACCACTCTACACGATCAAACGCTTTTTCCATGTCTAATTTTAGCGTAGCACCCTGAAAAGAACCTGTCCCACTTGAATTGAGAGATTGTACCAATTCATGGGCGACAAGAATGTTGTCCGTGATATTCCTCCCCTTACAAAAGTAGCATGGGTGTCACTAGCGTAAGAGGGAAGAACGGGTTTTATACAGTTGACAAGCACTTTAGCGACTATTTTATAAATCATTGTGCATGGATTAATGGGTCGTAGTTGTCTTATAGAGGTAGGCTCAGCCACCTTTGGAATAAGGACCAAGACCGTACGGTTAACCGTAGCCATGTCTGCATCCCCAGACAACAGATCCAAACACAGATTAATAACAACATGGCCTACCGTGTCCCAATGTTGACGATAAAACCCGCTGGGAATGCTGTCAATACTAGGAGCTTTTTTGAATTAATGTCCCAAAAGGCATAAATGATTTTTTCTGCAATAAAAGTCCTTGTCAATGCCTCCTTCATATTAGGTGTAACGAAAGGGACAATATTATCAATGATCATAAGGGAGATAGTTGGATCGGAAGAGGTGAATAGTCCCTAAAAATAGTCTGTACAATTCCTATTATATTTTTCGTACCTTCTTTCTACACATTAGATTGGTCAAACAAACCTTTAATTTTGTTTTTCTTCCACCTACTATTCATGCGAGCGTGGAAGAAAGAGGTATTCTTATTGCCCTGAGAAAGCCATGCGACGCGGGATCGTTGAGCCCAATACGCCTCCTGAATGCCAAGAAGATGGCAAAGCTCAATTTTAGTTGTTAGAAAAACCTCCATATCGGGAGTAGAAAGACGACGCTGAAGTCAGGAATTAATTTGTTTATTCAGTTCAGCGATGTGCTTTGTGGAATCGTTATGTTGATATTCTTGCCAAACTTTGAGGCAGGCTCTAACAGCGTGAATTTTATCGATGGTCGAACCATGAGTGGCTGACTAAGCAACTTGGACCGTGGACACACAATCGGCGTCATGTGCCCAGTATGTCTCGAACCAAAAATGATCGTCTTGAACAATTTGTGGTGCATTATAATTTGGAACCCTTTCCATTAAAATGATACAATGATCCGAATCTACGTGAGATACGAGGCGGTCGAGCTGCTCATAAACAGGTGAGATACGAGGCCCTAATTTGGTCCAAGTGAACCAACCATTGGCGGGCTTGCAATCAAATAAGTTGTTATGAAAATCGTCTTTTTTTCTTTACGAAAACCGCCATAATTTGCTCATAAACTGTCAATTTGTGAACGAGCTAAACAAAAATCGTCTTTTTTCATTATCAAACAAGATTTCATTCAGATCCCCTTAATCAGCAAAGCAAGAGGTGAGGAGGAGCTTAAAGTGTTGATAAGATCCCAATTTTTATATTTCAAGTTTGTTTCGACATAGCCATAGATACCAGCGAAATGAAAATGATCGGAACCCAAATGAACGACTACATCAATATGGTGAGCGGAGTACAAAAGCAAATCAATGGTAATATTATTATTCTAGAAAAACATAAGACCCGAACAATCATTATTGTTGTCCACATTGATACATCCGGACATATTAGGAGCGAATTTCAATCTATCATTACTAAATTTATTTAAACGAGTTTCGCTAAGAAAGACAAGATCAGGATGCAACCTAGTAACAACCCGTCCTAAGGTTTGAACTACCTGAGGCTTACCAAGACCCCGAAAGTTCTAACACATGAGCTTCATTTTTCTCGGAGGGGTTGAACATCAACATCTGTCGAAGAGTTTTTGACGCTGCTCATCCTAACTTTAGAGTTTTTGGAGCCTTTGATAATAGAATGTGGTGAAGGACACTGCCTCTTAGCCGTAACAACGTTTGCAAGTGAATAACTTCACTTGGAGCTACGAGTTACCATCTTCGGTTTACTTGAATTGGTAGACACAATGTTAGGTGGTTGCTTCACCAACCAAGCATCGAAATCAGACAGCACATGCGAGTCAGATTTACTCAGAACAACATTGCCCTTTGTACCCTCAATAATGGACACAACGGCAACGACCGTACCAGCCGTAACCACTGGATCAACAACCAAAACAAAGGCTTTATCGAAAGCATCAGCCGCAGATTTGGAAGTAGTTTCAACAATTTCGGCTATCACAGCAGCAGTTGTCGAAGCAACAGAAATAGAAGATGATGCAGCTATTTGTGTCGCAGCAGTAGGGGACACTGCAGCTGGAGGTGCAACATGACACGGGCCGCGAGTTGAGGTCTGAGTCGTTGTCGCAACAAGTTGCACAAGGGGTTCAAAGGCATACTTTGGGCTCCAAAAGACCACCAAACTGGCCCGATCCGTGGGAAGATCTAAGAAGACATAGTAATTACCATAGTAAATTATCTTTAATTTAATTAAAGATAATTGAAGATAATTACCACATTATCTATTGTTTGAAACTTAAAATTCAAATGTTGTAGATAAGATAAAGGCTCTCATCTTGACCGTCGATGTAAATCTGTATAGACCGTTGGATTTGAGGGAACTCAACTATAAATAGATACCTTCCCCTCCTCATTTTGTATTCAGTATCCAAGTTTCCAAGGAATAAAGACATTTACTCTAAATCCTCTGAGTGTTCTTCGTTCTTTTCTTTGTTCTTGAGCGTTCTTTCGAAATTCTTCTTCGCTCATCTCTTTTGATCCGATTTCGCGTAGAACGCTTTGCGTTTGTCGGTGCTTGGGAAGTTTGATCTTCCGAGAGGGTTAAAAAGGCTTACTTAGGCGTTTGTCTTAAGTCACATCGCCTAAGGCCGCACGGTGGGCTGGTTGAAACTCTAGCCACGTGACAGTTGGTATCAGAGCCTTGTTCGAGCGACGTGAGCTAGTTCAAGGCACGAAGCATCAAGTTGAGACGGCACCAAAGAAGGGAGAGAATGCTGCTGCGAGCCAGAAGGGTGTGGAGACCCAGGCAGACAAAGGAAGTCGAGCAAACTCGAGGGACAAGTTGTCGGCAATCGAGGAGAGGGTCACCAGGCTTGAGGGATCTATGAAGGATTCTGTAGAGTGACTCAACGTGGTGGATACACAGATCGAGGAGCTGGATGACCATGATGATCAGTCAGAGAGAAAGAGAAATGCTCTCGAAGCCATGTTGGAGGCATTGAGGGTGGAAATGGTGGATCTAAATGCGGAAGTGATGGTTTATCAGGCTGCCATGCGGAACGGTGTGTTAACCACGATGACACCTAGACCGATGAAGGACATTTCGAAGCCAAGAGAGTTCAAGGGGAACAGGTCGGCGAAAGATGTTGAGAACTTCATTTAGTGCATGGAGTGGTACTTCCGGGCAATGAGCATCACAGACGATGCCGAGAAGGTAAATACTGTTGTTGTTTACTTGACTGACGTTGCTTTGTTATGGTGGCGACGTAGGTGCCTTGATGAGAATAGTTGGGGCACGGGCGTTGGAACATGGGAGGAGTTTCAAGCGGAATTCAAGCAGCAGTTTTGCCCGAGTAACACGGAGAAAGAAGCCAGGACCAAGTTTAGGAGGCTTCGACACGATGGATCCATTGCGGATTACATCCAGGAGTTTAGTGAGCTACAACTCCTTATCCCCGGCTTGTGTGAGAAGGATGCACTTTTCACGTTTATGGATGGATTGAAGCCATGGGCCAGGACCAAGTTAGAGCGGAGGGATGTGCAGGAACTTTCCAAAGCCCTAGCCATTGCGGAGTCCTTGACTGATTATATTGCTTACAAGTCCATGGAGTCCAAGTCTTCCAAGCCCCATGGCAAGGGTATTGGTGGGAGAGACGATGACGTGTCCAGAGATAGCAGCGATGATGGCAAGGAGAGGCCATCGACCAAGCCAAACCGGTACGCGAAACCAGATGATCGGAAGGATCGAGGATCCATAAGGTGCTACCATTGTGATGGTCCACACGTAGTGAAAGACTGTCCCAAGAAGAGGAGCCGCCTCGATGCCATTGTCCAGGAGGACGACGAGTCAGATGGAGAACCCGGTAGAGTTGGTGCAATCGCTAGCATCAAAGGAGGGAAGCCGAGGGGGGAAAAAGTACATCAAAAGTGTTACCGATGTAGGGGGCCGCATTTAGCGCGAGAATGCCCTGATCGAGTCAAGAAGTCCAAGGAGGACGAGCCCGAGAGTGACGAGGCTGCGAAGCTTGGCTCGATGATATTAGATTCTGTCAAGGCGAGGAAGGGCCAGAAGCAGAATGATGTTTGTCGACATCAACGTGGCAGGGCGATCGAGGAGTGCTTTGGTGGACACCGGGGCAAGTGATCTGTTCATGTCCAGGAAGGCTGCCGAGAAGCTTGGTCTTAAAGTTGTGGATTCAACCGGTAAGATCAAGGCAGTGAATTCAAGGGAAGTTCTAGTTGTGGGGACAGTGCGGAAGATCGAGTTGCAAATTGGGGATTGGAAGGCCAATGAGGATTTCAAGGTAATCGAGCTAGATGACTTTGATTTTATTTTGGGACTAAACTTCCTTGACCGTATTGAAGCTCTCATCATTCCGTATGCCAACGTCGTGTGCATCTTGGATCCGAGACAACGGTGCGTTGTGCCTGTGTGCCGAGACAACGGGCGAGGAACCAAGAAGCTGACAGCCATTCATCTTGTCGAAGATGCTCCAAGCCAAGGATGCATCGACTTGGAGGCGACAGTTGGGGACACTACCTTGGATGGGCGAGAGTTGCCCGAGGCAGTTGGCATGAAGGCCGTCGAGGAGCCATCCATGAGTGAGGTGGCCGAGGCATCGAACTTCAATGGGAGAGAAGTGTCGATGGGATGTGCATTGCCGAGGAGCAATGGGGCATCAAACTTCAGGGAAGAAGGATTGATGTGTAGAGTAAATGCCGGGAAAATGAGTGAGGTACGTCTTGAACACGGTAATAGTATTTTACAGTTTGATTTACGGGATTTGTTGGGTGCAGGGCGCAGAAAACCTAACCCATCAGATGGAGTTGCCAAGACTTGGTGCGGGCCGAAGCAACCACTCAGGATACCGAGGGTTCGTTCGGTGTTCAACGTGAAGGCATCCAAGTTTGTGCACAAGGATCGGGAGAGTCCAGATCGGGGTAAGTCAGAACTGGTAGGCAAAAGTTCCTACGATCAAGATGTGTCTGGGACGGTTGATTTTGCATGGCGGTGCGAGCCAAGGCGAGCAGTCCTTATGGGGGGACAATCGAATCAGAGTCCGGTGCTCTTTATGGGGAGAGCGGTCCTTATGGGGGACAATCAAGCCAGATTCCGAGTTGGGAGCAAGCCAAGGTGCGCGGAAGAAAGCTCCAGGATCGATCTCAACTTTGTTCGATAGGAGCGACGAGGGCGTCGCCAAGTTTGGTGGGGGAGGTTGACACGGGCCGCAAGTTGAGGTCCGAGTCGTTGTCGCAACAAGCTGCACAAGGGGTTCAAAGGCATACTTTGGGCTCCAAAAGACCACCAAACTGGCCCGATCCGTGGGAAGATCCAAGAAGACATAGTAATTACCATAGTAAATTATCTTTAATTTAATTAAAGATAATTGAAGATAATTCCCACATTATCTATTGTTTGAAACTTAAAATTCAAATGTTGTAGATAAGATAGAGGCTCTCATCTTGACCGTCGATGTAAATCTGTATAGACCGTTGGATTGGAGGGAACTCAACTATAAATAGATACCTTCTCCTCCTCATTTTGTATTCAGTATCCAAGTTTCCAAGGAATAAAGGCATTTACTCTAAATCCTCTGAGTGTTTTTCGTTCTTTTCTTTGTTCTTGAGCATTCTTTCGAAGTTCTTCTTCGCTCATCTTTTTTGATCTGATTCCGCGTAGAACGCTTTGCATTTGTCGGTGCTTGGGAAGTTTGATCTTCCGAGAGGGTTGAAAAGGCTTACTTAGACGTTTGTCTTGAGTCACATCGCCTAAAGCCGCACGGTGGGCTAGTTGAAACTCTAGCCACGTGACAAACAGCAGAGGTCTCGACCGACTCGGTTGTAACCCTAGAATCCAGTCCATGCCCATCACCGAAACCTTCAGTTTTAGTGTTTAGAGTCTCATTAGCAACAGGCACAGAAGCTGTTGTAATAGAAGTAGTCGCGGCCGGATTGCTTGACTCATGCTCGGTACTGACAGAATCAACATCCACCAAGTCGTCATCAATGTTATCCGCTGAAGAAATCTCTCCCACATCTGCATCCAAAGGAGCGTTCATATTACTCGTATTTAAAGTAGTATAAAAAATGAGTAAATCAGCAGTATAAAAAATGGATAAATCAGCAACCTTACCAGTTTTTGTACTTGGCACATTTGAAGGTGCCTCAATGTCATGGTAACGAATTCTACCTCTCGGCTTGGAGGGCCCCCTTAAAGCTTCGAAGGACCGACACGAAGCCAATCCCCATATTGCAACTTCGAGGAAGCATTAACCTTAAACATTGGGCAAGATAAAACCGGGTGACCAATGATGTCGCAGCCATGGTAAAGCAAGGGAAGCCGCTCGTACTGTATAGGGCATAATTTCGGTATGGCCCCAAAACCACCCAGCGCTACACATCGACAAATTGGTTTGGAAGTATCCATGACTATCCAAACCCGGAGGAAGTCCCCCATGTTGTCGTCCATAATCTGTGTATCCGACCCCACAACGGTTCCAACGCGAGATCCGATAAAGCAGACAATATCATAAGCCATTTGATCATCTACCATCAAAATAATCGGGATAAGGTGGATACGAACACAAATACGCATATGAGTAAAGGAATGCTCATCAAACATTTAGGATCCAAAGGGAGAAGGGCAAGCCAGTCCTTTTCAAAAGTCCAAGGACCTCGCTTGAGAACGTCATTATGCCTCGCTGCCGATGACAACTTTATCAGAAAGAAGTTGGCCTTCAATTCAGAGATAGAGAGAACCTTATCATTTTTCCACACCGCATGGAAGACGCGTATCAAATCCGGGCCATCTATTATCTTAGATGTGATAACTTTTTCAATGAGAGACAGTTCACAATCCTCCGAAGGGGATTCCTAGTTGACTGAAGGAGTAAAAAACACCCTTTGTTCCTCAGTGGTGAAGTTAAGATCACCCATTCGTTGAAGGACAAAATCAGTAGCCATTGGTACAAGAGAAGAAGCAACCAAAAATAGCAAGGATAAGATGTAGATATATAAATTGCTTGGAGAGTAACCCGCGAGAATATAAAGACTTTAGGGAAGAACCTTATGTCCACACGTGACGATAGGGGAAAGAGAAGAGGTAAAGGGTTGAAACACGCTATAAATAAAGGTAGAGATAAGACCGATGAATATAAATTCAAATTGGACGAAATTAATTCTAACCAAGGCTAAACATAAGCAAGGGATAAAGTGATAAGAGTTCAAAGTAGAGTCAAACTGTTTGGAATTTGATTTTCGAAAGTGATGGATAAATCCTAATATCTAAAATATATATTTAACCAATTTAAAAGTAAGATAAGGTAATAAGAATTCAATTCTAAATTAGAAACAAGGGATAAGGTGATAAGAGATGGGTTGATGGATAAATCCCAAAATCTAGAACAAATATGTAACCAATTTAAAAGCAAGATAAGGCAACGAGAATTCAAATTTAAAATAGGAGGAGATCGGATGAGGGATATATCCCAAGATCCAAAATAGATACAACAAATTGAATCAAGGTAAGAATTTAGCCGATCTAAAAGCAGTTTAATTTTAAGGAACAGCTAGAAGAGATAGAGTAATTAGAAATCAAAGTAGGATCTGAGATATTGAAGTGGTTTCATTTCAATTTTGATTGTAGTAAAAAATGGCACTCCTAACATTTGATCGAGATACAACAATTTGAGGCAAATCTTAACTTTAATTGAACCAAAGATAAATCCATTTTGAAAAGGCCCAGCCCAATAAACCGAAAATAATGGTGTGACCAGAAATCTGATATAATTTTAAACAGTTGATGATTGAGATTAGCTCAAAATATGTGTCCCCCAAATTGAAGAAGTTGAAGTGATTCGAATTCAGCTTCAATTGGATGTCGATTGTTCCTAGGCGATTGAAAGGGGAGTCCAACGTAGCATGTTCCCCCCAAACGTAGATTAAATAAAAAGGATTCAGATTGGATTTGAAGCCAATTAACAATGATAACTTCATCGAGGTGCAGCTATGTAACCTTATCTCCCATGTAAACCAACCATCCCGAAACATGGCATGTATAGTACAGCAGGAGTGCAATATTGATTTGAGGCAAGCTGAACGAAGCATTGCTTTGAACTTGACGAAAACGAACCACGTAGAGAATAGAATGAGAACCAATTGTAATGAAAAAATGAAATGCATATTTGATTTCGTAATATTCCTTTTAGAAGCTGCATCTGATGTGGGAAATAAAGGTTTATACAAAATAGCAAACTCAAATGCTAACATTATTCCCTAGTCGAATCCCATGCTAATTAAGACTAGAGCAGAACCTAAGCGGGAAACACACCTCAATCCATACATTCCCAGCCTGCACCGACGCATCGCCGCCCTGCACTATTGCTGCTAGCCAGACATGCTCGGGGCAGCTTGAGCTTGGTCACTTGGAAGAGTGTCCAAATACAATAGCAGGGACCAAAGGAAGAGTGAAACGGTGAGCAAACATTGTCTATAATTCGAAAAAAATTGAACCCACCAGTGCCCCAATGCCTTCGAGTACCAACCCAAAAGGTGGCAAGGCATTTGAGACCAAAGCCGTAAAGACCAGGAAATCAAAAGCCACAACCAAGGCCATAAAAACCAGGAAACGAGAGCCGTAAAAAGGCAATAGAATTGGGTGCCATGAGGCGACCAGTAAACCCTTTCCCCTGAAGCACGAAGACACGGGAAGATAGGAGAGTAATTTTGGAAAGACATAATAGAAAGATCACGTTACCTTTCATACCGTAGCTAACGATACAGATCATACACGCCAACAAATGGGAGATGAAATCCATGATATTCATACAATGGATTCTATACAAAGATAGGCCATAACAGAAATTGAAAGTAATCAAAATGAAATCCAAATTGATTCTACCAATACCACCCTCATACAAACTGTAATACAACATATACCCGGAACCCAAAGAAATCCAATCAAAACTAACCAAAGGAAAATATTGCAAAGTGATAGAAACAACATAACTTTCAAAACAAAGGAACCTCTCCTAACCCAGTGGAGTAGCCAAAAACTGCTAAGTAGGGAAGGCATAAACCAAAGTCCAGGGTCTCAAAACAGCCAAAAATGCCACTGGAAAAGTACAACAGTCCCGCAAGCACCGTCTACAGATTCCCCAAACCGAAAAGTTGACAAGAGGAAAAGCGCGATGACTGCCGAAACCAAAGAGTATCAACGGCATAGCGGCGATAAGAGGAGAGGTCGAAGAAGGAAAAGGGAGAAGACGACGTGGGAGAGGAAGAGTGGAGAGGGTTAAGAGAGTTGAGAGAAATATTAATGACCAGTTTTTGGGTATACATGTCCAAATAAATATTAATGACTAGTTTTTTGGTACAAGTTATAGTATCTAAAGGTCCAAACATTTTTAAATGTACACATTTTTTTTTGAATAAAAATGTACACAAATTTTAATTTACTGACTTAGAGGTTATGCTTAATTTAAGGTCAGAAGAAAAATATCGTTTTTTTTTGGTTTAGTTCTTTAAATTTATTTTTCTAATAAGAATATCTTTTGTCCCAGATTTTTCTTTTTATATATTTTGTTGTGTTTATTTTGTATATTTTTGTGGTACAATTTTCGTTGTCTTGTAACCATGGCGAATCCAAGAATTTAAGTTTGGTGGTTCACATAATTACCTTATTTAGAGGTTTAAGGCTTTAAATCCCTCCAGACAATCAATTTGACTACAACAGATTAAATAATCATCAAAAAATGCATTTTGTTAAAGAAATCTCCTTTCTTAAAAAAATTAAAAAAATAACAACAATTCCCAATTGATAAAAGTGACAAGAAAGTTGAATTGATAAAGGAATAGGTAGAGAAATTCGGGATCAACATTTTTTTTCTTGTCAAATAGAACGTTTAAAGAGATAAATGTTATATCATGAAAGTTCTTCCGAGTTTCAAAGACAAAGGTTATCAAAAGTTTGAACATTTGAGGATTGACCCAAATGTAATTTTTGTAGTAGTATTTTTTAAGTATGAAGGGTGACCCAAATGTAACCTTACCCATAATTGAGTGACTCAAATATAACCTTACCCATATTTGAGTGGCTCAAATGTTAAAATTGGGTGACCCGAATGTAATATTACCCATAATTGAGTGACTTTCGTTCTAGTTTACCTAAAAATTAATGGTGGGTTACTTGACCTACCAGGTACCTTAATAGATTTGCTCATGCTTGTAACACAGTTCTCGTATACCTTTGTGATAGTTTGACGTTCGTGTAGTGATAACCATGACACACGTCTTTAATCAGAGAAGTTTGACGGTCTAGTATGGTTAGATCCTCATTTGTGATAATTTGTCGATGTATTCAAAACTATTAAAAGAACAATCTGCAAGATTGATTTTGTTTATAGTCACTCTTACATCACTATTTAAGTGTCTAATTTAATAGTGACAATAAGATTTTGATGATGCTTGTTGAGTTTCAATGGAATACAAAAATCATATTTAATAAAAGATTTTGTTGTTTCTTGACGTCATTTGTGTTTTTATGTATTATTATTCTTTACATATGAGTTATTTATAGATGTAATGTATAATTTTTTTATGTTTAAGATGTGTTTTGTAATATCTTTTTTTATTTAAAAAGAAGAATTAAAGTTCAATAATTTTTTAAACAATAAATAATCACATAGTCGGTCATCTTTACGATATGTTTGAAAGAAATTTTTTATGTAAAAAGCCATTTCTTAAATTTTGTTAATAAAATAGTACAAAATTTATATACAAATTCATTAACCTCATAATTAAATCTTAAAAATAATGTTTTAATCAATTTTCAATTCAACAAAAGGAAAACCATGGGCTGTTTTCATTCTGGCAGTATCACCACGTCAAATGAAATAAAGTTGTTTTTTTAATCACGTGTATTCTATTCATTGATTGATTATATTGATTGATTAATTTAAATCAAATTTTATATAAGCTTAATATGATAACGATGCTCTTAATTTAACTTTTTCATTCACATAATTAAAATTTAAATTCTAACTTTATTTAGACGACTTAACGTCTTATTCCACTGCCTCAATTCTCTTTCATAAAAAAATATAGCGGTTTTTCATTCTCTTTCAAACATTACCAAAAAACAATTTTAACAGCCCACAAATATCTCCTTTAGGGTTTTGTTTTGTTCAAGTTTGTCAGCTACTTCAGAATTCAATGTCATGGGATCCATACAAAATGGCTGTATTAATGAAGAATTTAAGATCACTGTTTCAAGCCTTTTTTTTAGTTATTAGGGCTTTATGTATCATATTTTAAGGTGGCTTTTATGTATCATATTTTAACATTTTCTCATATATCCTATATTCATCTTAAGGTTTATGTTTGAAGTTTGTAATTGTCTCTCTTTAATAATGTTATTTTAAAGTTTATACATATGTTTTTACCTAAGAGTGGTAAAGATGTACTCAACTTTTATTAGTTAATATATTAGTGTTTTAACTAATAATCAAAATAAAGTTATGAAACCCAATGCAGGCCATCGGAAGGTGGTTGTGGAGGTCGACAATCTTGATGTGGTTCGGCTGCTTAATGGCCGATCGTCAGGTGAGTAATCAGTGTCTATTGTGCTGCATATCCGGGAGTGGTTGCAACGGCATTAAGACGTTCGGTTTCGGCATATAAAACGGGACGATAACAGGGTTGCAGACGTGTCGGCTAAACTAGCCTCTAGTTCTTCTCTTGATGTTGTCTAGTCTGTTGATCCCCCATGTGGGAATTGCTTCATTGTTGAACTTTGATGTTGTTTCACCTTTAGATTCATCCGCAAGGATGAATTCGTAGTTTCTATTCTGTATAAATAATCAAGTGTATTCTTTTCTTCCGATTAGGTTAAGGGGGAGTTTAATGAGGCACTTGATGGTATCCCTTTATTCACAAAAGAAAAGTTATGAAACTCTAGCCGCTCTTCCTATTGTTCTCTAGTCGATGAAACTAGTTCTTTCTTTTTAATTTTTACGCGGCTGGCGGCGACACCAACTTTGGTGCTGGTTGTCGACCGCCTGTAATCTTTTTTTATTCATTTGTTTCTTTCTTTATTTTTTAGTTTTTAAATTCAATAACTCTGTGCTTGTGACAGGTTCTTTTTCTACCGTTTGGTACGTATCTTATTCCTTTTGGTACGTTTTTTTCTTTTAATCGGTCGCTTGGCCGTTTCTTTTTTATTTTTCTATCAAAGTTGGATTTGACGTCGCCACGACTGATCAAGATGCCACACTTTTGTTATCCAATTGATCTCCCTATTTTGGATGTTGGTATTGCAAAAGATGGTTATCCCACATTGAGTGGGTAAATACCGTATGGAAGATATTTATGCCATTCATTCTCCCCTCCCTTGTTGAGTGATAGAGAACAAAGGGCAGTCTCGCACGTCGTCGCTGCCGCCGTCCGTCCAGCTCGGCTCGTGGTTCGTGTGGACGCTTAGAGAGCTAGATTTATTTGTTTAATTTTTCAGCAGTTTTGTATTATAATGATAGCAGTTACAAAGTGTTTAATTCGGATAACCCCTGCATGCATCCTATAAATAGAGAAGCAAGTTGGCTTCTCAAATTATCCAATTCACTCAGAAACACTTTCTCAAAAGCTCTCACAGCTTACATATATCTCCAGTGATCAGAGGAGCAATACCACAATAGTTCACTCTAGTTTTGGGTGTACGAATTCTTGGAGCGGCCGTGTTAACCTCAGGGGACGATCAGCCTATTGTAGCGATTACACACATCGGGGTGAATTCGTTTCTAAGGCAGTGGTTCCACCACGACATGGTTATGAGTTAAAACCATTTACTTATTTTTATTATTATTCCCAGTCAGTGCTAATGGTGTAATTTTGCAGTCATATGAATCCAACAATTTAGAAACGAATTCCCGATATACTGCAAAATGTCGACACCTCTAAGCAAGTTGATTCTTGACTTGTCAAAGCTCGATACGCTTGACGAAAACAATTACCGAAGGTGGTCCCAACGAATTCTGATATTCTTCGAGCAGCTTGATCTTGACTCGTGCTGCTCAAGCCACCACATTCCATACCGGCGACCTCCACTCTTGTCGATGCTGCCGCTATCGGTGATAGAGCACTATCGAATGCTGGTTCTGATGCTGCCACCATTGCCATCAGAAAATATGAGAAGGAAAACAAGATGGTGTGAGGCCATATCTTAAGTCAGATGTCTAACAAGCTATTGGACATATTTCTTAAGGAGCAAAGCGCTAAGCTAATATGGGACACTCTCGAGAGGAAGTGTGGTGCGGATGATGCGGGTATAAAAAATATGTCATCGGAGAGTGGCTAAAATTCCAGATGACGGACGCCAAGCCGATCATGTATCAAGTCCATGACTATGAAAACCTCGTCCCCAACATACTGGCGGAAGGGGTGTATATGTGCAAGGTACTCCAAGCCAGCGTCTTGATCGAGAAGTTGCCCAAGTCATGGTCAGACTATCGCATCTCTCTCAAACAAAAGAAAAGGGATATTCCGCTTCAGGAGCTGGTGGGCCACATGAAGATAGAGGAGGCCAAACGTTTGAAAGATAAGTTGACAAACAACTTTGGTCAAATGTCTTTTAATTCTAACTTGGTTGAGTCTGGTGGTGCTTCAAGGTCTAAGTTTAAGAAGACTGAGAAAAAGACGTTTCAACAAAAAGACGAAACCACATGAAAGCACCAACTTCAAGAAGCCAGTAAAGACCAAACTTGACGGAAAGTCCCTGAAGTATTATGTCTGCGGTTAAGCCGATCACAAGGCGTATCAATGTCAACACCGTTCAGATCATCAGAACGATATCAAATCATATCTAAACATGGCGGAGGACAATGCTGGAGATTTCATAGCCGTAGTGGTTTCCGAAGTCAACCTGGTGGATAACAATACTGAATGGGTCGTGGACACTGGCGCTTCCAGACACTTCTGCATAAGAAATGAGTTTTTCATCGAGTTTGAGGATGGGAACGATGGTAAACGAGTGTACATGGGGAACTCTAGCAGCTCTAAAGTGCTAGGCAAAGGCAAGGTTTTACTCAAGCTGACTTCCGGTAAAACTTTAGCGCTTAATAATATTATGTATGTACCGACCCTGCATAGAAATTTAATAAGTGGTGGGCTTTTAAATAAGGCAGGCATTAAGTTAGTTTTTGAGGCAGATAAACTTGTACTCTCCAGAAATGATGATTATGTTGGAAAAGGTTTTCTAAATGGGGGTTTATTTGTCATAGAAACTCAACTTAATGAAAATAAAGCTACCACTCTTACTTATATTGTTGAATCTATGAATATGTGGCATGCTAGATTAGGACACGTGAATATTCACTCTTTAAAGAAAATGATTAAAATGGATATTTTGCCTAAACTAGACTTAAATAGCTTTAACAAATGTGAGATTTGTGTATAAGCCAAGCATGCTAAACCTCCCTTTAAGACTGTTTCTAAAAGGAAAACTGAACTGTTAGAACTTATACATACTGATCTAGCAGACTTTAGAAACTCTAAGAGTAAAGGAGGAAAACACTATTACATAACTTTTGTAGATGATTACTCGAGATATACAAAAGTTTATATCATTAGAACTAAAGATGAACCTGAAAACTTCTTTCTTATTTATAAGACAGAAGTTGAGAATCAGTTATATAAGAGAATAAAATGGGTTAGATCCGATAGAGGTGGTGAATATGGGTCTAATTTTCTGAAAGAGGTGTGTGAGACGAATGACATAATACACGAAATTTTAGCTCCCTACTTTACTCAACAAAATAGGATAGCCGAGAGGAAAAATAGAACTTTAAAAGAGATGATAAACTCATTGTTGATAAGTTCTGGGTTGTCCGACAATATATGGGGGGAAGCCATTCTATCGGTAAATCATATTTTGAACCGAGTACCTCATAAAAAGTTAGATTCTACCCTATACGAACTGTGGAAAGGTTATGCTCCAAATCTGCAATACCTTAAAGTGCGGGGGTGTCTGGCTAAAATGGGATTTCCAGAGTTTAAGAAGTACATCATTGGACCTGAAACCGTTGATGCAGTGTTTATTAGGTATGCAACGAATAATGTCGCATATAGATTCATGTTCCTGCATGACTATTCTATTTGTGAATCTAGGGATGCTATTTTCTTTGAAGAAGTATTTCCTCTAAAGAAACATAGGTTAACGGTTGAAACACAAATAGAAAATTTTTTATCATCTTCTTCTAGTGTGCCTGCTAGGGGTTCTCAAGAGATTGAATTTGAACCTAGAAGAAGTAAGAGACAAAGAGTAGAAAACTCTTTTGGACCAGACTTCAGAACTTCCTTTATTTCTAAGATAAATGATTTAGACACCTTATCCGGTAGCTCGAGTCTTTCTATTAGAAGAGGATCCTAAGACTTACGATGATGCTATGTGATCGATTGACGCTAGTTTCTGGAAAGATGTGATTAAGGATCAACTAGATTCAATAATGTCTAATCATACTTGGGAATTGGTGGACTTGCCTAAAGGATTCAAATCAATCAGCAACAAGTGGGTATTCCAAAAGAAACTTAGACCAGATGGTTCAATCTAGAGGTACAAGGCAAGACTAGTCGTCAAAGGGTTTACTCAAAAGTTTGGTTTAGACTTCTTCGATACTTACTCTCTCGTAACAAAAATCTCAATGATCCGTACATTGTTTGCACTAGCCTCCATTCATAAATTGCAAGTACATCAAATGGATGTAAAGACTACTTTTTTGAACGGATATCTAGATGAGGAGATCTATATGGAGCAACCACCAGGTTTTGAGACATCTGGTATGGAAGACAAAGTTTGCAGACTCAAAAAATATCTTTATGGCCTTAAGAAAGCTCCTAAACAATGGTATGAGAAATTTCATAAAACTATCCTTAGTTTTGGTTTTGTTGTGAATGGTTCGGACGCATGCATGTATTCGAGGATGTTTGGTGCTGATTGTGTCATCATAAGTTTATATGTTGACGATATGCTGATTTTCAGTACAAACATTGAGTCCATTAACAAAACGAAAAATTTCTTGTCCACTAAGTTTGAGATGACTAATCTGGGAGAAGTTGACGTAATCTTAGGAGTCAAAATCACCAAAACTGAAAAAGGGATTTTCTTTAAGTCAAACGCACTATATTGAGAAAGTATTAAAGAAATTTGATAGTTTTGACCGTTGGAGTATGCCCAAAGACCAATCATGAGATGGTTGTAAAAGACATACTTATTTTATCTTTTTTATTAAAATAAAGCAATTATTATTATTTCAGTCTTATTCTGTGTATATATAAATAAACTGAATTATAATAAAGTCCTTAGAATAATATAGTTATTCTTGAATGTCCTTAGTCAAGAATTATTGTGGGCTTGGACAACAATAATGTATTAAGACTAATATGTAGTTTATTGATGACAAAGTGTTGTCATTGACATGAAGAGGTCAAAATCAATACATAAGTATGTGTTAGGGAACAACATACTGGAATGACCCACTATGAGCATGTTTCTTGGATTATTATGTGACAGTCACAACATTGCTTATGGTGATAACTACATGTATGATCCTTATACTTGAGATCATCATTATTTCAACATCGTGAGTGACATATTTTGATACGGTCAAATGTGTGTCGTAATCGACTACACTATAAAGATTGATATTGGATATGTCATAATCCATGTAACGAAATATGGTTGATCAATATAGGATTTGTCGGAGTAATATCATAGGCCACTTAATTGAGTGAGACTGGAAAATGCATGGCCATGCTCGAATAAATTGATATGGGATATCATAATTATTCGTTTATAATAGTCTACTCAAGATATCAAAAAACATTAGATGAACTATAAAAGTGTGACTAATCCATGACTTGTGCCCGATCTAGATATGGGGACAAAAAGAAGAAATACATAAAAGAAGTTAATCACGGAAAAAGGTTAAATCGAACCACGATTTCATGTAACTTAGGTAGCAATGATGTATTGGTAGATGCCACTCGTTGCTTGTAATATTAGAATTTTTCTAGATATTACTGCTAACGTTACATGAACCTACAAGGGTCACACCCTATGATTGAAACGAACAAATATCGATTAGATAGCATGTGTACAAACTTGTGGTACACGTAATTAGTGAGAAACCGAAATTGTTATAATTATTGTAATTATGGATAATTTCGTTTATATATATATATGTTAATATTTGATAAGTTCTTGTAATTATCAAATATTATTAAAGTATATATATATATCTCTAAAATAAACCTAATTAAAGTAGAATCAGATTCTACATATTTAATTATATTCGGTTAAATATATTGTATATTTAAGAATTCGAATTTAATTAGAATTAGGTTTTTAAAAGCTATATAAAGGCATAAGGTCTAGCAGCCATTTATTTCGGTTTTTGAAAAACCTCTATAATAGTTAGAGAAGAGAAAATATTGTTCGTTTCATTCAGGTGGACTGCGTAGAGTTCAGAACGCTATTGTGACGACTCAAATTCGATTTGGTTATTCCGAATTCCCTACAGATTTCCAGATTCCAAATTTATTAAGGTAATGTTTCATCCTTCATCACCCCAAATTCATCCCTTGTACATGGATCACTGGTGGATTACGCCGGATAATTTTTTTGCTGCGCCATAGGGTGTACCGATATTTCCCGACATTGACGTCATCCTTGTTCAAACACCTTATGACTTTAGCATACATCTCTTCAAGAACAAAGGAAGTAGTGTTTCCCAAATAGAATATGCTAAAATTATTGGAAGCCTTATATTCCTAATGAACTATACTAGGCATGATAGTGTCTACGCTGTGAGAAGACTTAGTAGATATACTCATAGCCCTAGTAGTGATCATTAGGTTACGCTTAGACGCTTAATTAAGTATCTTAAGGGTATTATGGATTGGAAAATAGAGTATGTTGGCTTTCTTGCGGTTTTAGAAGGATACTGTAACGCCAATTGGGTTTCTGATAACGATGAGGTAAGCTCTACGAGTGGGTATGTTTTTACTTTGGGTGGAGCAGAAATCTCGTGGATATCCGCAAAACAGACTTGCATTGCTCGCTCTACTATGGAGTCAGAGTTTATAGCTCTTGACTTAGCTGGGCAAGAAGCCGAGTGGCTCGGAAATTTGTTAGCAGAGATTTCATTGTGGGGAAGACCGACTCATCCAGTCTCCTTGTTGTGTGATTCACAAGCTGCGATTTTTGTGGCTAAGAACCAAGCTTACAATGGTAAAAAAAGACACATTCACATAAGACATGAATCGGTTAGACACTTGATAAGGAATGGAGTACTCACTTTAGATTATGTTAAGTCGGAAAGGGACCTAGCAGATCCGCTTACCAAAGGGTTAAGCAGGAAGTTGATCCTAGATTCGTCGAGGGGGATGGGTTTAAAGCCCATTGGTTGAGGAATTCATGGTGGATACCCAACTTAGTTATCTAAGTTCAATGAGGTTAAATGAAACCATGGAAAGACTCATAGTGTACATTTCTCCGTACCTATCCCTATGATGAATAATGTACATGCCCAGGATGGGCTCAATTGCTCTTAATAAATTCATAGCCCAGGTTTTGGGTGGTCTTAGTGAGAAAAACTTGATGAATTTACTGATTTTAGTTGAATATCTATTCTTAATAAGTTCATAACTCAGTGTTAAGTGGGTAGTCCCAAATGAAAAGGATTAAATGAACTTACCGCTAGAGAGGTTGAGTTCCACTGAAACTCTTAATGAATTCAAACCCAAGTTTTTGGGAGTTCCTATTGAGAAGGACATATTGAATTCACCGATAAACGAGGTTGAATATTTATTCTTAATGATTTCTTAGCACAGAGTTTGGGTGGTTCATTTAATATGAACTTGAAGAAAATCGCCATACTCTTTGTGAGGCTGAGCTAATATGAAAGTTCTTAATTATTTCATAGTCATATATGGATGTTTTTATTGAGACAAACCTGATGAAATAACCTACGTAAGTGAGAAAGATTAGCCACATTCTATGAAAAACATTGGGCCGTTTTTCTAAAACACTTACTAGAATCATGAGGTAAGATGGCCAAATATATACTTTCGTATATATATATATATATCTTACACATCAAGAAATTCGGTGGATGAAGAGGTTAGCTGTGTGTTATGAGTTTACCCCAATCTTAGAAAGTTCAAGACTAGTTTTACTTGTCTAAGAGAATGATTGCTCATCATCACTATGTACTAGTTCAAGATACGTTCACTAGTGCTTAAGCAACTAATCTCGTTATTTCTCTTCTGATAAGGATATTTATCGAGTTTTGGAAGAATTCTTTCGCATTAGTGGGGGAATGTTGGTAATGCAAAATATGGTTATCCCACATTGAGTGGGTAAATACCGTGTGGAAGATATTTATGTCATTCATTCTCCCTTCCCTTGTTGAGTGATAGAGAACAAGGGGTAGTCTCGCGCACTGTCGCCGCCGTCTGTCTCGGCTCGTGGTTCGTGGTTTGTGATAATACGTGTCGTAGACACGTCCGCGCGCGTAGTATTTTTTTTGGAGAAAATTCGTAAGGAATTTTTAGAGAATCAGAGAGAATAAAATGCAAAAGAATTATCATCTGATATTTATAGACTGCATAGAGGGACTGTCTGATCCAAATTTTAGAGGATAACAGCTAATTATATTAGCTATCTTTTTTATTTCTGAAAATTTAATCAGCCAGTTACAAATGTAACTACAGTAGTAACTACAAGAATTACAAACATCTGGAAATTATACATCGTATCTTGATGCTTAGAGAGTCAGTTTCATTTGTTTAATTTTTCAGCAGTTTTTTATTATAATGATACCAGTTACAAAGTGTTTAATTCGGATAATAAAATCAGAGTTTAATCTGATCTTTGTTGGACAAATTTACCCCTGCATGCATCCTATAAATAGAACAACAAGTTAGCTTCTCAAATTATCCAATTCACTCAGAAACACTTTCTCAAAAGCTCTCACAGCTTATATATGTCTCTAGTGACCAGATGAGCAATACCACAACACTTCACTTCGGTTTCGGGTGTACGAATTCTCGGAGCGACCGTGTTAACCTCAAGGGACGATCAACCTATTGTAGCGATTACACATATCGGGGCGAATTCGTTTCTAAGGCAGTGGTTCTACCATGACACGGTTACAGGTTAAAATCATTTACTTATTTTTATTATTATTTCAGTTAGTGCTAACAGTGTAGTTTTGCAGTCATATAAATCCAACATTGGACACTCGAACTGGATTTGGATACAAACTCACAGTCATTGCTCTTGTTAATGATTGCGTTGTGGTAATGACCCAGTTGTCAATGTGCCTTATTATTTAATATGCATTTTTTTAATGTTGTTTGCTGTTAGTTTTTACTTTACATTGTCGAGCTTTCGTGATGTTTATATATATTTTATTTTGAGCCTTTAAATTAGGGTTTTTACCTTTTCTTGTATGGTCATGTTTATAATCTAGAGACGTTGATTTTTGTGCTTTTAGGAATATGTTCGGATCAAATTTGTTTACCTGTGTTATAAATTCTCATTGTATTTTTTGAATCTTCATCTTTTAATAAAATTAACGTACTTATTTTCAAATATATATATATATTAGTGTTTTCATTAAGTATATTGAAAATAATAATGATTATATTTTAAATACAATATTTATTATAACAAACAATGTAGAAATTAATTTTAAAAATTATAAATTTTACCTTTTCTCTTAAATAACAAGAAAAATAAAAGGTTAAAACTTAAAATCCACAAATTAAGCCATATTGACTTATAAAAAGACTTGTCCACATCCAACTCTTCTTTTGCCAAACGGAGACGCGAAAAGTCATATTTTTAAAAAATAAGGTAACTTGTATTGTTAGACGTTAGTCACTAAGTTTTAGCCGATGTCTCGTTTTAGTTGTTGAATTATAAAACTTTAATTTCATCACTAATTCTTTTCATTTGGTTTTTTGTTACTAGACCGTTAAATTATTAACTATAAGATGACGTAATTGTTATCTTTCTCCTTTTATGTAGAAAAATTGTCAACTTCTGCGATTATAATTACATATTATTTGCTACTCACTGTCAGTTGTCATTCACAACAAAATTAATAATAAAATGTTCAAATTTTTTTCTCCTTTTTCTCTTCGAATTGATTTTTCATAGAACCCTCGTTGACACACATTGTGGATGTGACAAAATCTATATCATCTTAATCAATAAATAATTTTTTATGTTTAAATATCATTTAATTAGTGTCACTAAATTTTCATTAGCATTTTATTTACCATAATATATGAGCTGTGAAAAAAGGTTTCTTAGTATTTTTAACGTGCTCTACTGATAATATTTGTTGTGTTTTTAAACTATTTGATAAACTCATATACACCTTATAAAATAAGTTGTTCGAACTCGGTCTCTTAAAAAAGACAATATTATCTTTCTTATTATCTAAACTCGATTTAAGTCGGACCGAACAAATAACTCGAGTTTGGAATTAATATAAATAAAAGAGGTTAAATAATATTTGCATTAAAGGGAAAAAAGAGCTAACCAACTTTCCTTAGCTAACTTTGTTAGGCAACTGTAGGTTGAATTCTTTATATGCTTTTTTAACTACCAATCCAATTGGTAATAGTAATGCTAGCCAACATGTGAGTGGCTCAACCCAAACTTAAAGGTCCGGGCGGTCCCATATCGGCTGCTGATTCCAACTTTGAGTTAATTTTGTGCCCTAAAATTAAAATATGTAGGGCTATTATTGACCTAGACGTTTAAGCCATCTTTTTATGAAAAAAATGTGCACGCAAAATATCATTGATTAAAAAATGTGCAGAGTATAGCTTCTCTTTATGATAAGGTGTGAATGATGGATTTTCTGTAGATCCGTCGCGAAGCTAACACGGCCGCAGACTACTTAGGTAAATCGGTTGCGAACTCTAATTGTTGCATGTTCGTTTTCTTGGTATATTGGTGTGCGAATTAATGTTAAAAAATTCGAATTATGGTAAGGTCGATAGAGTTTATATTCCGGTGAACAGTAGGAAGGCGAAATACAAAGAGACAACTTTTGCCTTTATTTCCATGGCAAGCCACGAAGATATTGAAAGGGTAATAGAGAAAGTTGATAAGTCAAGGATTGATGGATTTGTAGTACGTGTTTCTCAGGCTAAGTTTCCTAAGCCTAAAACTGGTTCTGGGAATCCCATGGGTTGGAAAGGTGAAGTTGGTTTGGAAAATAGAGTGAATATTAGGGGTGGGGAGAAGACTGGTGGGATGGAGTATGGAACGAGAACGTACAAAGATGTGCTGCTATGTAATCCAGTGACCACGAAAGGGGGGAAGACGATGAAGGTGATATCTCTAAAGGGGGAAAGGAGGAGAGAACGGGAAGGAACCTGTTGGATTTCAATATCCCAACAAAGGATATAGAATGGCTAACCAGTTGTATGGTGGGCGTAATAAAGATCTATTTCGAGTGAGATTTTGTCCAGCGAGCTCTCCTCAATGACGAGATTGAAGTGAAAATTGCAAAACGAGGAGTCAACTTCGAATCTTCTGTGATTTTGTTTAAGTCGAAGGCTGAAATGGAGGAGATATGGAAAGATAAACGAGAAGAACTAAGTTATTGGTTTGATCATATCAGTCCTTTACTGGTGAATGGTATTCCATTATACTACTGCTCAGTATTGCTATCAGATTGTTGGCATAAAAGCTTCTTTGAAGCTTTGGGTAACAGATGGGGAAAATATGTTTGCACGGATGAGAATACTTTATTGAGGGAAAGTCTGGATGTTGCAAGGATTGTCATAAGAACAGTGAGTCCAATGAATATACCTGATAATATCGAAGTAACATCGATGGATTCTCTTTTCATTATCAAGGTGAAGCTGGGTAATTTAGATGAGGATCGACCTTTATCAGAGAATGGTAACGAGATGGAAAACTTTTCAGATGAATGGCTGAAATCTGACGATGAGAGTGCCGAGAATAGAGATGGGAATGTGGAGAATAAAATGTCGTCGACGGGGGGTCAACTCGAATACAGTGAATCGTAGCTTGGAAGTTTTGGGCTCATCGAACGAGGGTGATAATGATGGCGCAGCTTTTCCAATTAATCATGGGAATCACAAAAGCGATAACATAATTGAAGACATTGCTCACGTGGAGTCTTGGTTGGAATCAAATGAGGAAAATCGTTACGAGAAATCACAGAGAATAATTAATATGATGATCCGATTTGGAATAATTAATATGTGGTCGTGTCCCGGTTAAAACTGAATTGAGGAAGCGTGGGGTGTCGACCATTGAAAATGTTTGTTGCCCACTATGTAAGAGTCATCCGGAGACGGTTGCGCATTTGTTTATGAACTGTAAAGGGGGTTGGCTCATCTGGATGAAGCTTGTTAGGGTGTTGGGTGTGGCAACTGTTTTGCCAATGAAACTGAGGCCATTTCTGCATGCTTAGAACGAGTTGGGCACTACTAAAAATAAGGAATGATGGTCGATTATCCCATTTGTTGTAATTTGGACGGTGTGGTTATTTAGGAACGAGGTAATTTTTAAGGGGAAGGAGGTTGACTGGCTACAAGCCGAATATCTGGTTAGATACAGATTTGCTTCTTGGCTAAAAGCCAAGTTCCCTGGTGTCTACATTACAATTGAGAACTTGATGGAAGACTTATCTTTGGCTTCAAATCTTGGTAAAATGTTGGGAAAAAGAACCCGATACTGAAATAGAACCCTCCCCCTTTGGTTTTCTAAAAATGAATGTAGATGGCGCGACGAATAGATGGTCGTCGAGAAGTGGAATTGGTGGGATACTTAGAGACGACAACGGTTCGATTTTACTAGAATTTTTAGAGGCTATTGGGTGTGGCCCTCCGGATTATGCTGAGTTAGATGCAGTTAAATATGGAATCATGAAATTTGTAATGTCTTCATGGTCTAATTGATAATGGCTGATAGTGGAGCTGGATTGCAAGTTGATTTTCGAATGAATTTCCGAATTGGTGGAACCGCCTCCAACTGTTTCTTCAGGGGTACAAGAAATAACAGAGTTGATAAGGGAGAAAGGAACAAGTGTTCGATGTATACCTAGGAGTTGCAATGTGAAAGCAGACTGCCTATCAAAAATGGGAATTGGATAATTGATGAGGGTAGAATTTTAGGCTAATTGTTGTAAGGTTCTGGTATTGTTGAAAGCTTCCCCATGCTTTCTTTATTTGAATTGGGGTATAATGATTCCGGTAATAATATTTTTAGTTGGGGTACTCTTTTCCCCCTTCACTAGGGAGGGGATTTTTAATGAAACCTATAAACTTTTTTAAAAAAAGGAAAAATCAACTTAAATACTGAAAATATAAAAACCATGACAATTCATTACTAAATTTTTATATATAAAATATTAGTTTAATATAATAATAATTATTATATTTAATAATATTTTAATATATTAATATTAATATTATTGTTAATAATTAAGGGTAAAATAGTAATTTCATATCTAAAAGTGATTTCTCACTCCAAAAGCTAGAAATCTTAGCTTTTGAGGTTAGGTGAAAAATTACTTTTTTAAGTGATTTTCACTCCAATTTAAAAATATTTGGCATTGCTTATGGGTGAAAAGTCATTTTTTTGAACAAAAGCTCATTTTTAAGCCATGCCAATGAGACATTAGATCTTTTAAGTAAGGCCGAATATTCAAATTCTAACATTATAAATGAAACAAATTGAGTTGAAATGATCTCTTCCGTAATAAACCTTTACGATAACTAATTCAGATCAACCAACTACATAATTATAAAAAAAACTCGTAAATTAATCACTTATTTGTACTAGTGTTGAACATTTGAAAAAACCCTTAAGGTTTTAACTTGAACTATTAGATGTTAACATTTAACTTCTACTTAAATATGATTTTAGCCTTAATTTATACTAAATGAATTACTTGATAAATTAGCTTTTCCCTTGCAATAATGACATATCTTTTTTTTGAAACATATCTAAGTGCATATCAAGATAATAGTCCATTTAGGTGTAGATTATTATTTAAATAAATGGTACTTCTGAAGTATTTTAATATTTTTTTGAATGGTCTCAAGGTGATTACAAGATAATATCTGTTTATAATTTTAACCATTTGACAATGCACACATCTTGCAGAAATAGTGATTGAACATGGTCACTTAGGATGAACATCATCCGCCTTTTCAATGGGAACACTTGTTGGGTTCCGAAGTATTTTAATATTTAACCGTTTCAATTCATATCTCACGTAATGACGTGACGAGAAATTATTAGATAAACCTTATTCACCACGTCATTCGTGGTCCAACCAATCAGGTCCGTTCATCTCAAAATAACTACCTAATAATTACTCATTCTGTAATTACATGTAGGAAAGAGATGATGATTCACCGTGGAAAAAATGAGATGGACCTGATTTGTTGGGGCCACATATGACGTGGTGAACAAGGTTCATCTAATAATTTTTCTGACGTGACATATAAAAATAGAGAGAGAAAAACCCACTTAATTGTGTGGAGAAAATCAAATAATTATAGATTTGGTTGAAAACATCTATGTACTCCATGCTAAACGAGTCTTATAAAAATATATATGAAATAATGAATATAATAAGCGGTCTCACTGGTAAAAGATGATATGTTTCACTTAAATGACTTAGCTTCAAGCAATTTAGTCCGTAAGCGTGTACAAGTTTATCTAAATTTAAAATTAAACACATATATTATTTTATACTCGAGTAAAACGATAAAAAAACAATGAAATAAAATTTCACTTTCACTTATCATGTTGGGAAAACTAAACGGTCTGCAAAATTTAGGACCTAATAATTTGTTGAAAACTAATTTATGGATCTATGGGGAATGCATATCATTCACAATAATGGATAGATTCAATCGAATACGGATCTTGGCCCTCGATCAAGGTCTAATTCTTTTGGGAGGGGTTGAATTGTAGCGCAAGATAAGTCGTGTGTGTTGGGAGAAGGTTTGTCGACCAAAACAGTTTGGTGGCGTGGGAATTGTTGATCTTCGGGTTCGAAGCATTGCAATGTTGTCGAAGTGGTCTTGGCGGTATGCTCAAAATCCTAATTCTTTATGGCGTGCTATGATTTTTTCAAAGTATAGAGAGGTGAATCCGTGGTGACGTTTTAATACGTCGCGAGTTAATGCTATGTCGACGGTATGAAAGCAGATTGTTCAGTTCGGCAAACAGTTTTGAGTTTGGTTCGAAGATGGACATTACGAGTTTTTTTATGGAAGATTGGGGAGGGGTCGAAGGTAATGTTCTGGTGGGATCCGTGGTGCGTTGAAGAGCCGCTAAAAGATGTCTTTTCGCGTTTGTTTTCTTTGGCATGTGATAAGTTGGCGCTAGTTCAAGACTACGTGTTAGACGGGTCATTTGAGCATAGTATTTGGGATTTTTTTTCCATAGGGCACTTTGAGTGTTTGAGAGCCATTTGCTTCGGGATCTTGTGGAGCAGGTCTGGCTGATTGTGCTGTGTCATGGAGTCCGTGATACACTTCTTTAGAAGCCGGATGAGCAAGGAAAATTCTCGGTTCAGGTTTTGACGAGATTGATGCTGGCAGATCGAATTGGTGATGGCGACATAGGGGTTGGTTTTGTTTGGAAGGTTATGGTCCCTCCTAAAATTCACCTTTGGTTTCTTTGGTTAGAACGGTTGCTGGCTATTTTCTTTCTACGTAGCCGTGGGTTGTCTTTTGCTGAGGAGCAAGGTCGATGCATTTGGTGCGAGATTGATACGGATGACGCTAATCATATTTTGTATGATTGCTGGCATATACGGGTCTTTTTGGGCTGGTTTTTGGAGTAGTGAGGGGCGAGTTTTGTCTTACCTAAGACTCTCAAGGATTTCTTGGTGTCAGGTTTCCATTGCTCTTTTGGGGGACAACTTCGCCAATGGTGGTTTTGCTTCGGTTTTGTGGTCGTTATGGTTAGAGCCGAATGAGGTTGTTTTCAGTAATAAATTGATGTCTTTGAAGGAGGTTTTTTCATGGTTAAACTTCAATCTTTTTATTGGGTTAAAGTCTTATCCACTGATATGAGTTGTTGTGAAGCGCAATGGTGAGATTGTCCGTGATGATGTGTTTTTGATGTTGGGCTACGGGATGTTCGGAGTGGGATTGTATGGCTTCCGCTCCCTCTTGGGGTGTTGAAGCTAAATGTCAATGGGGCTGCGAGAGGTAAGCCGGGTGAGGCTGGATGTGGAAGGGTGTTGCGTGATTCGTCGGGTACAATCTGGGTGATTGTCTCCGGACCACTTGGCTTGATGGACTCAAATGAGACTGAGTTGCGGTCAATCGAATGTGCCCTTGGTCTTTTTGTTGTGTCAGATTAGAGGTTTAGGGGAAATTTGGTCGTTGAATCTGATTCGATGATTGCTCTTAGTTGGGTTTTTCATAAAGATTGAAGGCCTTGAAAATTTTGATATGTTATGGTTTAAATTGATTCTTATTGCGTGGCATTGCCTGCGTTTGTTTCATACATATTTTTCGAGAGACGAATTGTATTGCGGATGTGTTAGCCAAGGAAGGTGTGGACCGAGCATGTTTATTCTAGGAAGGATGATGATTCTGGGTGCGGCGGTGCTGTGGTGGGCACTGGTTCCGTGTGCTTGCGTTGGTTTTTGGCGTGCCTTGCGGTGGAGTGTGGGAAGTGGTTCTGGCATGGGCAAGCTTATATGGTTTTGTATTTTGAAGCTGTGTTTGGCTTCGGCATAGATGGTGGTTTCCTTTTGTTGTGTTTGGTTATATTTTCTTTGGTGTTTGTTTTGGTGATTCGGTTGTTTTTGTTATCGTGTTTGTACTCTTATTCTCTATTAGGTTTGGAAAGGTTTTTAATGAGGCACACGGCAACCTGTTCATGATTTTGCCTTAATAAAATCATGCATTGTTGAACAAAAAAATCAAATTAATCAAATTACAAATAAATCAAATTAAGTATTATTTTTTTGGTTTAAATACTTTGGAGGTCTATATCGACTTTGAAAGTAAATAAATTAGACATTGATCGTTATTTTTAAATTTAAAATTGATATATTAACAATTAAGACTTCCGTGATCCTTATGTCATATTTTAATTTTTCATAACATGTTTGATTACGAGTTGAATTATAACATAATAATTTAATTTTTCATATATTAAAAATTTTCTTGGTCAATACCCGATTTGAATATTAGATTTGGAAAAAAGCGCGTTTTATAATTTAAAATAATTTAAAAAAACATCTGTATATTATATAATCAAAGTTATATATATTAGATTAATCAAACCAACTCTAATCCAAAATCCAATGACAAATTGAAAGTCAATTAAAATTAAAAAAATGAAGATCCACTAATTGGCATAGTGATTAAGGATGTTCATCTTGTTTTATTTTATATGGGTTTGAATCTCGATATAAGAATGTAATATATCTATTTAATAAAAAAATTTAAAAATGAAGATCCACTAATTGACATAGTGATTAAGGATGTTCATCTTATTTTATTTTATATGGGTTCAAATCTCGATATAAGAATGTAATATATCTATTTAATTAAAAAATTTTAAAAAATGGATTGATTGAGTTTATAACTAAGGGGGAAAGGATTGATTTAATAATTTCTAAACGAACAAAAAACCTTTTCAAATCAAGGATTCCTTTACGGCCACAACATAAATGTATCCACTGCTCACTGCCCTGCCCTCAACGAAATTATATGGATATCCCACAAATCTCGTGCTCCTTCCGTCTCATCCATCGGTTTGGGTTCGATTCGATATTAATTAATAATAATCACCAATTTTATTGAATAAAGAGAAATTATAATATATTACAAAACATATTATTATCTTATACACAGAATGTAAAAACTACAAGTGTTTTAATTTTAAGGTTTAAAGTTTAGAGTTTATATGTTTTAGTGTACGAGTTTAGAATTTAGGGTTAAAATTTAGGTTTTATGGTAATTTGGTTAGGGATTAGGTTTTAACCTATAAACCTTAAATTTTAACCATATACGAAAATTCTATCAACAACCCCTAAATTCAAAACTATTACCCTTAAACCCTAAACAGAGTCTTTAAACCATAAAACTAATGCGCTTGTATAAACAAAATTTCTACAAACATTTGTGCATGGAATAATTACCCTTACAAATCTCGCTTTTTTAAAAAAATGTCAAATACTTAAAATTTATCTTTTCTCAATCTATGATCTTTATCATTTTTTATTCAATTTTTTTTATTAAGTAGAAAGATAATACATGCTAAGACACAATTTTCCTTTTCAAACATCAATTTTAAGCTAATCCAATGTGAATGAAAATTGGGTGATCAATTAAAACAATTTAGTTAAAAATATCTACTAATTGACCTAGTAATTAAGGATGTTCATATTGTCTCATCTTATATGAATTTGAATCTAAATATTTATTTTAGAAATATAATATTTCTCTATTAATAAAAAAACAACTTGGTTTAAGATTGTGACCTTTTTAATTAGTTGTAAGTTCAGCCATGCCCAACTCAGTTTGGGTCTCTTTGGTCATATTGAAAACTTAATTATGATCTCACGCTCGGTCCAAAGTATCTATAAAAATACAATCCAAAATAGCCTAAATCGGGAACGTAATATATATATATATATGTTAGGATCCACTTATACTATGTGAAATTTAAAAAGTTTTACACTTTTTTAGGAGCATTGGAGGAGGGAAAACGAATGGCTGAGATTAACTCTTTACTTTTTTTCATGTGATAATCTTCACATATCCTACTGTTAATCTCATCCATCCATTTCACTCATCTAACGATTTAAAAAAAAAATGTGTAAAACTTAAAAATTTTACACTGTGCAAACGGATCATAGAGAGAGGATCCACTTGCACTGTGTAAAACTTTTAAGTTTTACACTTTTTTAGGAGTGTTGGATGAGGGAAAATGAATGACTGAGATTAACTCCTTACTTTTTTTCAAGTGATAATCTTCACATTTTACCCTGTTAATCTCAGCCATCTATTTTACATTTTTTACTCATCCTACGCTCCTAAAAAAGTGTATAATAATGTCTCGGTGTAAGATCCTATCCCATATATATATGTATATATAATATTTGAATTATTCAGACCTTTAAATTTTTAAATAGAAAAAATATGTTTTTATTTTGAATTGTCTAAAAGTGATTACAATGTAGTATATGTTCATATATATTCTTAACCCTTTGACTATGCACATACACCTTTTAGACAAAACGATTGAACCCTAATTTTTTAAGATAAACATTATCCGTTTTTCTATTAGGACCACTTTTTGGGTTCAAAAAAATTATGTATTTTTGACTGTGCTATTTACAATCTCTTGGATGTTATAACAGTATTCATACAATCAGACGTAATTGGTTAAACACAAACACTATACTATATAAATAAAATAAATTAAAAAAAATCCTTATTAGTTCCTAATCGAGAAAAAAGAAAAAGAAATATTTAATCCAACAAAATAAAATACATTGCGTGGATTTTTAATTTTAAGAAAATCTTATAAATTGATATTTGATAGTATATGGAAAAAGTAGGATGAGATTGGTTCATTTCTATCGATTTTTTTAATATACTATTGTAATTGCATAATAATAATTTGTTCACAACTTTTTGTTTTTTTTTTAAATATACATTTTAATTTGATTTGGTTTTTATATGTTCATATATGAATGAGTCTAAACCAAATATGAATTAGTCATTTACAAATATAAGCATGTTTAAATAAATTTAAAATCTATATTTTTTACCAGTTCGAAATTAGACGAACATAAAATGTATTAAATGAACATTTCTATCATGTATATTTAGACGTTTATACATAGACGAAGCAAGAATCAAATATTGGGTGAGGTAAGAGTTTATTAAATTTTAAAATTTTAAAATTAAGAGAGTTAAAAGTTTTATGTGACTAACATTTAACTAAAAATGACATAAAATACTATTATACTAATTTTGAGAGGGACGGAACAACAGCTACTCCCAACCACAATATAGCTTTGCCCCTGACCCCACATATGATTTGTGTAGTGATATTATTTGTTCATATCAAAATTTACAGTGAGTTTGAGCTTAAGTATTTTCCTTAGGCAAATGGTATAATTATGGAACTTGCACTTGTCAAAAAACAAAGTCGAATCCAGAAATCTTTTTGATCTTTTAAGAACGCTATACTTTTTTTGGACAAGTCAAATTATAACTTTATAATTTGAGAGGACTGGATTGAAATTTTACTATTCCTAAAAGATCAAACTACAATTTCACCATGGCATGAAAGTTTTTTTTTTAAAAACAAGATTAACCAGAAGTTATTGGCCCGAAACTTTACAAAACTATTTTCGTTGGATTCTAGTTGAATTTTATATTAAACATACTATTAATGTAATAAATATATTAAACAATGTTTAAAAACAAATGCAGATATATCGACTATCAATTGATCTAGCAAGATGAGGAATCAAATTCACTAAACAAGATCAGGGGTTTGGGTCTTGACATTATGAATAGAAGAAATTAGATTGTAGGATCGCCCCCATAATGAGTCTCTGCAATACTCAATCCAAATTAGTCAACCAATAAGTCTATTACGTATGATTATTGTCTAATTTTACAAAGTCTACAAAGGAATAAATTACAAAATAATCATCATTGTAGACTATAACAACCTCGACCCGGATGTTACATTTGGGCCTCAAGCCCAACCCAAATTCATAAAATTTCTCATACTGGGTCTAGCCCAAATAAAATGCTTTCCAAAAATATTTAAAGACAACGATTTAAAAGTAAATATATAAATGATTAAAACGTTACAAAGGAGCTCCAATTAAATTATAACATTTAAACATTTGACTTGATTAATATAATTTAAAAAATAAGAAATACAGACTCAACCACGTAAGGTACTATGAATACATTGCCCACTAAACACAAGTACCATACTTCGGAGATCACCACATGCTGGAACCCTATACCGGTAGTGCTCCTAGATCCCACGATCCAATGATCAACCTACGGACGAAAACAACGATTCCGAGCACTGAGCTTACAAAGCTTAGTGGTACATATCTACTCTACTATACTTCATGCTAATCATAAATATAAGCATGCAAACTAGTACGAGCAATAAGAGAAGATAATTAAACATGTGGCACTACCACTAGTCGCCTAAACACATGCTCTCAATATAGCAAAACATCATACATGGCACGCAAGGCCTAACTAAGCCCGAGATCTTAACAGATCTTCTAGGAGAAAGCTCATATCAACAACAACTCTAGAGTGAGGCTGGGTCACATAGCATCGGTACATACACTCCGGGTGAGGCCGGGTCACATAGCATCAGAACATACACCCTTGCTCGGAATCCCCCCTTGAGCATCTACACTCTGGGTGAGGCCGAGTCACCTAGCATCGGAACATACACCCACGCTCAGTATCTCTAACCATGGTGTTGCAACACTCTTTCAGTGGGTATCCATATCCCACCAATCAAGTGACTCAACCATACAAGTGCCATTGCTTGGCACGTAATAATACACGATTCACCAAGGACCCATATGGTTGCTATTATGAACGAGTCACTCAACATTTATCGATTTATTACTCATTAAGCTCGTATATAATTAATTTCATTCATTAGCTCCATTAATCCATGTTATCACATTTATTCAAGGTGTAATTCAATTATTAATATTCACATCAATTTCCATCCTTAACTTGCATTTATAGATTATTTATCGTATGAGGTACTGGTACTCGTACACGAGTATCGATACGGTATCCTCGAGTATCGGTACTCATACGTGCACCGATACCGAAATTGATAACTGTAAATCTTTAATTTCCACAAGTACCGGTATGGGTCAAACCCGTACCGATACAACCCCTAATCGAGTATAGGTACAACCAAAGCTCGTATCGATACCCTGTTAACGAGTTCGTACAATATCCTCGAATTACGACATTAAGATGCTTATTCGATCCCCTAAAGCTTATAAAAGTCATTTGGATTTGTTTAATAACACATTCGTTCAATTAATATTAATTACCAGCTTCATAATCATTTATTCTAATATTATCGATTATCAGTCTATTAAGTGTAATTTTCATCGAACATGCCAAATTCATATCTCAAGCAATACAACATATAAATCAGCCAATCAGATAAATACATGAATATTCAGACGACCCTACGCGGTACCTAAAGCTTCTACAAGTCTCAAATATTCTCAAACTCATCATGCATCACATACATGTAAATCTCCTAATACCGATCTCACATATGCTTATCTATCATCAACCTATTTGCAACCACTAACAAGCAAGACAATTACACTTATGATGCTAATGAGGTATTTTGGAGTTCGAGGTGTACTAACCTTAAGCCAATATTGCTAAAATCCTCGTTCGAGCTTCCCAATTATTCCACTTGACCAGATATGCAATCTGAATAATCCTCGTATACCAAATAATATCATAAGTATCACTTAAACACATACTTTAAAGAATTCAAAAGGTCAAATACGTAAAAATAGCTTATCGGGTTTGAATTTGGCAAAATAGACTGTGCCATTGGATCTAGAACGTCGAGAAACCTCAGGTAGGGTCCCTTTAGAAAAAGTCAATGCCCGGTCAACTTTAGTCAACGGTCTGATGATCCAGTGTGGCGCGGTGCAGGGTAACACTGGTGCACCCGCAGGCAGTGATTCAGTGCAGCAGGGTATGTAATGTCCCAAAATATAGTCTAGAAGCATGTTACAATTTTTTTATTGTGATTCAATTGGATTAAAGATATCTTTAGCATTAATAATTGAATGAGTTAAGGACCTATTAAGAAATTTGAATAGTTTGTTAGCTAAATTGAAAGGACTATCTTGAAAAGCTTTGCTTGTTGAAGGATTGCATGTAAAGTCAAAAGAAGTTAGGGACTTTAACATGTGTCATGTTTGTGTGAAAGCATGTGGAAGTGTGGGAGGAAGTGCTTGGTTTAGGTGGGAAAATAACCAAAGTTTGGTTATCACATTCTTTCCCCCCATCAAACTGAAGTAACTAAAGAGAGAGAAAGAGTGAGAAAATTTCATGAAAGCTTGAGAGATTAAGCTTGGTTTGATGCAATTCCTTTGAATTCTTGATCGAGTGTCTTAAAGAGGAAGTAAGCATCATTTTCTATCTTTTAATTTAAATTTTCTAGGGATTGAATTGCAAACTTTGATGAATCATGTTGTTGCTAGAATTGTAGAAGGATTGAATTCATACTATGAATTTCTTGTTTTATTCAAATGATTATACATGATTTAATTGCCATGTTTTGTGACCATGCAACATGATCAAGAGGCTAAGCTTGCTTGAGTATGAATTTAGTGACTTAATCGAATTGGTTAGGTTGTATGATAGTAATCTTTATGGTTGCTAAGATAGGTTGGACTTTCGAATGGACCATTAATGCTTGTATAAGTTGCAAATGAAATTGAATTGTGCTTACATTTCTTAATAGGAAAATTGAGGGATGTTTTGAATATACATAAAAATATGATGGACTGTTTCGGATGAATAAATTTGTAGATAAGTGTAAATGCCCTGCTTTGTGTATATGTGAATACACATGAAAAATGGACTATTTTGAATAGATATAAAAGTATAAAGGACTGCTTTGATTCATATATATATGAGAACACATTTAAATGAGACTAATTTGAGTGTATATGAAAGTAAGTGGACTGTTTTGAGTACATAAAACAGCAAGAAACCTAAGGTAATATTTGGTATGATAAGTACAAATAAGCTAGGAACTAAGGTAAGTACCTAAATGTTTTGGTATGATATGTTAGGTAATATTTGATTCAGTGATATGCTTATGGTATGACCTATGTTAGCTCATACAAATATGCTTGACAAGAAACCTAAGCTATGATAACTTTTGATTAAGAAATAGTATGAATTGAGAACCATATATGTGAGCTATGTATGTGATGGAAATAATAATAATACTAAGCTATGCTTATCTATGATTCTGAAGTAACAAGATTAAAATGAAAGCCTTAGGTTCGAGTTAGTCATAGGTATAGTTGGCATGAGATAGAGTCAGAGCTCATGTTTGGGGTGGACTACAGTACATAAAAGTATGTTTTGTAAGCTTTTTGTTAAAACTCCTAGTTGGGTGGCACATAGCTTTGTATAAGCTTGCATAATGCATTTAGGATGCTAATTTTTGTCTTAAGGGTTTGTAATCTTAATAACAATTATACTTATGTATGATGGCCCTAGTACGTATCATGATGGTTGATATATTAATTTATGGTAGCTTGAAATGATTGTATGATTAATTACATGGTGTGAATGTTAATTGTATTTGAGATATCTAGTTTGGGACATGAATAGTAGAATAAATTCATAACAAGCTTAAGGTGGTTAAATGATCTTGTAGTTATATGCGTATATAGGCTCAAATGAATCCAACTTTATGTATCAAACTTATCAAGATAGTGTAGCTCGATTGTTGGGTTGTTAGTTATGGTAACCAATTGGTATTAAGTATTGAGATATGAAAGTTTAAGGATATAGAAATGAATAGTAAGGCTTTGTACAAGGCTTAAGATGTTACTTCTTTTAAAATTTGGTAGAAACCTTTAGTAGCTAGAAGATTTTAAATGCTCTTAAAGTAGGATCAATAAACAAATTGTAGTAATTATAAGACCTCTAGTTATTTAAGATGAAAGCTGTGATTATGTGCTTATAAAACTTGCATATCCGTGACTGTTGGTTCATAGATGATGATTCGAATTGTCTAAGTAAATTATCAAAGATCAAATGCTTACTTATTTTTTAAGTTATGTTTTGGGTGTATATTCGAATATGAGGTTTGTAACACCCCCTTCCCGGCCTGGTAGAGAATCGGGTCAGAAAGTGTTATCGAAAACTTGTTCGGAGATCAGAAGTTTAACCGGGTTCAAAATCTTATTCAGAATGTCTTATTAAACTCTTTTAATACTTATCGAACTAACTTATTATTAGCTTATTCAGTCTGGGGTCAATTTTAAACTTTTTTGAACTTAAGGACTAAATAGTATTTTACAAATTAAGGGGCTTAATCAGAATTTATTTTTACAAATCTTCAACTAAACTTACCGATTGTTAGCTTGTAAAATTTTGTTATTAACAGAGGTTGTTTACCTATCCAATTAGACCATTTAAAGATTAGTGACCAATTTGTAAACTATTTAAAACGATAGTTTAAGCCTTTTAATAGAATTAACTGACACCATACCGATACACTTATCGGTACGCTAAGTCAAATTTCACCATTTTATTACTAAGGGTGACAAGCCCGTATTGATACATACAAACTTGTATCGATACGCGTTGACCAAGGTTGACCCATTTCAGTACACTTCAAGGTTGTACTGATGCAATTAATTTCCCAGACCTCACTGCCATGGTCCGTATCAATACATCTTGACCCGTATCGATACGCTCTATTTTTTCTAGGTCCAATTATGCAAGACCGTACCGGTACAGCTTGACCAATATCGACACGTATGTATTGTAATAACATATTTTATCTGGTTTTTATTCGAATTGACCTGTTGAACGATGTCCAAACGTCATGAAATTTTACCAGCAAGTTTTTAATCTATAATCCTAATTGCATACAAAATTTTAGGGCGATTCGAATCCGTTTACTCCACTTTTACTTTTTAGTACCTTAAAGCCAATTATAACTACCTTTCCATTTTACAAACTTACCAACTTTCTCATACAAAACCTAGGCACTATTAGGCTATTACACACATATCAAAATATGAAAACATGACATGTTTGAGCCATATGCCACCTTACTAGGAGTTCAAAGCAAAAGTTAAGCATACATATGATTGGTGGAAGTGACTTGCAACTGCAACTACACGATCAAGGCTCGAATTGCTTCAAGGTCCTGAAATACATGAGACACACGAATGTTAGTCTTACATAGCCTAGTGAGGTAGTTATAACAAATGCACAATAAGTTTATCAAATACATGAATGACATATAAGCATGCTTGGGTGACGATTTACATAGCATTAATCACATAAAAAACATATTCAAAGGCAATAGTCATGATTTCATATAGCAACTATAAATCATATGAACACATCACTTCCTTTGGACATAGTAACCAACGGATACACAGATTCTCTATACACCACACATATCGAAAGTAGGTCGTAGCCTTGAGCAGTAGCTCCGGAAAATATCATTTACACAAACCAACCTTATCTCACCACATATAGGTCGTAGCCCGGACCGTAGTCCAATCCCTTACTTAGTGAGCTCAAATAACCTTATGGCATGCCAATTGTATCCAATGTCTACAAATGTCCAAGGATTACACATATCATCATAGTTCTTACCTTTTTGCCCGTAGGTCATAACATATCGGATCACAAATTGAGCCTTAGCTCCACATATCATATCATAACATATACATATCAAAATTTACACATAGCATGTTTCAAATGTCATATACAAACTTTACAACATTGCAAAATGTTAAGAACTTACCATGCATACCATTAGCACCCGCATATGCTTGCTCTACTTGAGCCCTTAAACAAATACAATTAAAATCACAAAAACGAATGCAACGGGATGACACCTTGCCTATCCCTTGACACAATTCCACTCACCTGATATCCAGAAGTTACGAGATATTCTGGATTGATTTTCCCTCGTCGCTTTCTTCCCAACAGATGTTCCATCGACTTTAACTTGATACAACACTTAGGTGCTTGTATATTATTCAACCACTCGGCATCCCAAAATTATCTTATTACTGTAACTTGTAAGATTTACTCAATTTGTGAAGGCCAAGCTTTTTGGATTTAGTCCCGATTACCCCTTTTCTCTACATCAATTGGAGTAGCAAAACAATGATTCACATGGTTCTCCACATGGCTGTAGGATAATAAATATGGTGTCATGTTGCTTTTTACATTGCATGTTCTCATGCAAAGTAAAATCCTTAATTTCCATGTGGAATTGAAGATAGCTATGATACCAAATCTTGCTCGAGCGTGGCAGGAGCCATGCAATTGGTTTCCTTACCTGTGGGGTTTGTTATTTATTATTAATATTATTATTATTCCAACATACTATTAGTATTAGTACGAGTCACCCCGTACCAATATCATATTCATTTTTTAATCTGCAGTGTTAAATTACCATACTTATACGGGATATGTCGTATTGATACTACCTTACCATTTCATAGCTTCACAATAGATCTTTAGTCATTAATTCAACAATTCTTTTACCTATCAGAACCAAATTTCAACTAAGCCGGATTTCGGGGTGTTACAAGGTTTTTAGTTAGATTAAATTCAGCATAATATATAAGTTATAAGACACATTAAACGCTAAAAATAAGTTAGTTTGACAACATTATAACCTTGATGCAATAATTTATATGAAAGACCTTATTTCTTCTTGTTCTTTGATGATAGTTTACGTTGGTTGGTTGTTAGTAATACTCCCTTAACTCGGTTATCTCCTTAACCGATTAGGGGTGTTACAGGGTGCAGGATCCAGTGCGGTGTGGTGCACCGCAGTAGTGTGCACCCGCCTGGCCAGGTGCATGCCCACCCGCAAGGGTGGCGCATGGTGGCACGTGGGTCGTGCTCCGGTGGCTAGACGGCAGGGGCAAGCTCCAGTCCGACAGTTCTTCAGACGGTGAGCACGTTGGTGGCCTCGGTTTGCAGCGGTGACAACCGAAACATGGTGCTCCAAGCTAGACCGCTCATTCTCTTCTCCCACCCTGGCGAACGATAGTAGCTACGGCGGCAGGACGACTATGGCTGGACTCATCTTGGCGAGCCGATCTTGATGGCGGTGGCGGTGAGAGCCACAGCGGCTCTGGCGGCCGTAGATCGAGGCTCAAAGCCCCCTACTTTTTCTCTTTTTTCCCTCATTTCTCTCGCTCTCCCAAAATATCTCTTTTCTCTTTTTCCCCTTTCTCCCCATCAAATCAACCACCTTTTATTTATTTTTTTAAAACCTCCCACTTTTCTTTTCTTTTTTTTAAACTCTCCCGACACATATTATCTCCTTTAATTTATCACAAAGCCCAACTATCTTTGATTTGGGCTAACAAATATAAGGCCCAAAATTCAGGTCGTTACATAGACAAATTATACCAAACAAATTAAATAAACAGATGTATAAAAGCTAACAAGTGACTTACTTATGTTTTGTATTTTATTTGAAATAGAGGCGCCCGATGTCAAGTTAGACATATACTGATAAATTATACTAGTAATTTTTGAACATTTGGGACATTTTCATTTTGGTAGTTAATTTTTTAAAATATGCAATATAATTATTGGGTTTTTAATTTATTTTTATTACGATCATGCAATATAGATATCTCCTTTTTTTTGAACTACAGAGGAAATGAAGGTTTAACCATAGAAAAAATATAAGAGAGTAAGAGAAAGAAAGGAAAGAAAGAAGATGATGTGTCATGTCAGCTGAAGATAATGACGGTAAGAAAAATGAATTAAAAGTTTAGTGATTGTATTGTAGCTTTTAAAATTTGTGACTAAAATGCAGGTATCTTAAAACTTTAGGGACTACTAGTGTAGTTTACCCTTAAAAAGCTGTTAAACTAATTTTAACTTTTTAAACTTCGGCATAGTCAAATTTCATTTGTCCACGTGCCAATATATACTGTTGATGCAGAGTAGCCAATGTGAGCCTTTGTATTTGTCTACGTAAATCAATAAAATACGCAAAGGAAAAGTTAATGACGCAAAGCAAATGAAGAAGTGGAAATGTGGAATATATCGAATATGCCAAAGTGGGGGCGCAGAATCTCAGCCTCAGAGTCCAAATTCTAAATTAATGGTATTTGGCGTTACTTAAAAAACATAGTATTAAAAAAGCTCCTTGAAAACTCTAATATTTATGATAATCCTGGCGGCTAGCCACCAGAAGTTATATCACAGGTTATGTTGTCAACGAGCCTGGAGAGGCCGGCTTCGCCCACCCCTTTGCTTGATCAAAGGGATGCAAAGAAAGTTAGGAACTTGGATGAAAATAGCGATGAAAGATCGGATGGGTCGTTTGAAGACATGGAAGCGGATGGCGCTGCGGATTTCTTTGATGAAGATTCGTCTGGTTTTAATTCTGTAGATGATGTGAATGTAGACTCGACGTCTCTCAAGGAGGGTGGGGTTGGGAATACTGCCACAAGAAAAGTTTCCTACACTAATGGTTGCTGGTTCAACAGATAAAGGGAAAGAATCTGTGTAAAGATGAGATTTGCATGTTGATAATATCGTAATCCGGGCTGAGGACGTAATCATTGATCGATCGGGTCCCTTTCAATCGGTCAAGTTTTCAGATCATATCATGAACAAATTGATGATAATATGAACAATGTGATTATAGTTCGCTTATTAGGTAGGTCAAATGGTTATAGAACACTTCTCTCTTGAATCTAGGCTCCGTGGAAACTGGTTCCCTTGGACCATCTATGATAGCTACTTAACGGTCCAACCATGGACTCGATCTTTTTCGACATCGGAAAAACATTCATCTCATGTTATGGTTTGGGTTCACTTGCTAGGGCTCCCCTACAAGTATTACTCAAAAGCTTTTTTTCGAATAATTGCAACGGTGGTTGGGAGAGTTGTGAATATTGATTACAATACCCAGGCTAGGGTACGAGGCAAGTTTGTGAGACTCGCAATTTTAGTTGATCTAAATCAACCACTAGTTCCTTGCATTGGGATTGATAATTTTGTCCAATGTGGAGTGTATGGCCACTCGAAAGAAAACTGTGGTAATGTTCTGCCTAGTTCTGAGAACCCGGCTCCAGTGGATAGCAATACTGAAGGCAATAAACGCGTTCGCTCTGAAGCCAATTAGGAGAGTATCTTTGGCCCATGGATGAATGTGGAGAACCGTCGTAGGAGAACGACGAATGCAACTAAAATGGGGAAAGGTCATGCCATTGCGAAGGAAGGGGCCTCGGGGCCCCGATTTGAAGTGTTAGAAGTGCATGAAGCGGGGAATATTGAACCTACGATAGAGACTTGCCCCCCGATCCCTTTGAATGCCCAACAAGAACTAAGTAGGGTAAATGAAGCAGCGACAATACCCTCGAAAACCTCTTCGGTCCAGAACCAATTGTTCCAGTTCAACGAGGCATATATGGCTTCGAATCTTGATAAGAGGAGCAAAGGGTCTAACCCCAATGAAAGGGGTGTTAGGGTGGTCCCGATGATAGATGAACAAGATGCGGTCCTTTCGAAACCTAGTCGAGTGCATAACTCAGGGTCTCATATGGTAGTGGCTATCTCTGAGCCAAGCATGAGTGGGAAGAAGACACCGGGAGGTAAAGTATCTAAAACTCGAGGTTCTGGCGATAAGGCTGCTAAGGAGAATGCTCGATATGGATTGAAGATCCGCAAACCATCAAAATTTCGTTCCTCAACTCGGCCAACATTATCTGACTTAGTGTTGAACCTTGCGAAGCATTTGAACATTATCAGCAATCTAGTGAATTCTATTGTCGAGCATAAAGACCCTGATACGAGTCAGATTCAATTAGCGAGTGGCCAGGGGGTACAGTCAGCTACTGTGTCGAATTCGACCATGGCTGAGGGTACATGTATGGCCTTTCAGAGTGTTCCTCCTAGGACTGTCGAATAATAAGGTTCGTTTCCTTTGATTATTTGTTTAATGTCTAGCTTGTTGTTTTGGAACTATCAGGGCGCGATAAGCCTGACCTTTCGATGTTTTCTTAAATCGTTTGCGAGGGAACATAATCCTTCTATTATTGCATTGTTTGAGCCTTGTTTGAGTGGAAGGAATGTCGATTCTGTCATTTCGAAGCTTGGTTTTCCTCATTCCTTTTGTGTTGAAGCACACGGATTTAGTGGAGGGATTTTGTTGTTATGGAAGGACTCGGTGACTATTGACATTTCCCGCGTCTTGAACCAGTTTATCCATGGCCATTTTTGATCAGATCAGGTGGATTACTGGTCCTCCTTCAATGTTGTGTATGCAAGTCCACATGGATCGAAACGTAAACACCTTTGGAAACAATTGGAAGAGTTGGATCCTGGTAGCAATGTTCCATGGGTGATCAATAGAGATTTTAATGTTATTATGTCGGAGGATGAACGAATGAGAGGTACAGATCTTCATGTTCAGGGGAGCCTTCCTTTTTCAAATTTTGTCCATAGTTCAGGGCTACTAGACTTAGGTTTTTGGGGCCCATCGTTCACTTGGTCTCATGGGGATCTTCAAAAGCGGCTTGATCGTTTCTTGGTTAATGATGCTTGGAGTGTTAAATTTTCAATTTCTCATGGTGTTCACTTGGAGAAGCTTGGTTCTGATCATCAACCCTTGCTACTCCGGGTGAATGATCTGGACCACACTTTTCGAAACTGACCTTTTAAATACATTGCGGCGTGGTAGGACCATCCCAATTTTCAGGAATTTTTGTAGTCAGTGTAGTCGGGGGAAGTTTCTCTCGATATTAATGTGGAAAGCTTTAGTAAGATGGCTACTACATGGAACTCAGATGTTTTTGGGCATATTGGCAAAATAAAAACGGCTCTTTTAGCAAGGCTAAGAGGGATCAAGAGAGCCCTATCTCATGGCCACTTAGATTTCTTATTAGAGTTGGTTGATCGGCTGAGATTGAAACTAACAATTATTCTTGAGCGCGAGGAGAGTTTGTGGTTTCAGAAGGCCTAGTCTAGGTGGATTCTTCAAGGGGATCGTAATACATTTTTTTCATGCATCGACTATGGCTTGTCTCTGGGTAAACCATATCTCACCCTTGAAACGACCTGGTGGTTCTTGGTATACATATTCAGAGGAACTGATGACCATAGCTTTTGTTTCTGTAAACCATGGTTACAATTACCATGTATGTTATCGGTTTCTAGAGGCGCCGAGGCCTCATGAGGACAATTTGGTACTACCAATTTTAGATGATGAGATTCACTCAGTTTTCTTTAGGATGGGCCCGCTAAAAGCCCCGGGGTAGATGGTTTGCATCCTCTATTTTTTTAGAAGAATTGGAGTATAGTTGGTCTTTCAGTGTGCTCCTGTGCTTGAAAGGTTTTTGAAGATGGACTCATTTCGGAGCGTCTAAATAGAAATCTCCTGGTATTACTTCCTAAGGTAACTTGCCTGGAATAAATTTCCCAATTCAGGCCTATTAGCCTCTCTACGGTGATATATAAGGTGATTACTAAAATTATCGTCAATCATCTAAAACCATTCTTGCTTGCATGGGTTTCAGATAACTAGACAAGCTTTATCCTAAGGCGATCAATTTCAAATAACATAATCATCACTCGAGATTATTCATTCCATAAGGAAGAAATCTGGTAAGCGTAGTTGGGTGGCTCTAAAGATTGACCTTGAAAAAGCTTATGACCGTTTGAAATATAGTTTCATTGATGATACTCTCTTGGACTTAGGTCTTCCTGACTCGTTACGAAGGCTTATTATGCAGTGAGTGTCCTTGATATCTATTCAAGTTCTTTGGAATGGCTCTATGTCGAATACTTTCTCACCTTCTTTGAGTATACATTAGGGTGATCCACTATTGGCATATATGTTTGTCCTCTGTATAGAAAGGCTCGCGCAGACTATTCAGATGAGGTTGATTGTAATCGATGGAAACTGATGAGTGTTTAAAAGTACTAATTTTATTACCCTTTTTACTCATATTATTGTTAGACTTAGGCACATTTTAGTTGCATTATTAGACATTCATGCATATTTTCATAATTTCCTTCATCGTCATGCTTGATTTCATAATTTAGTTAAATTTGTGGAAAAAGATACTGCGTATGTGTGTTTTCGTGTGTGTGTGTGCAGGATTTAATTCCCGAAGCAATTAAATTACAAGAAGAAAGCAGAAGTTGTCATTTGGATAGGATCAATCCATTTAATTTGAGATAAATACTAGAAGGAAGGATAAATCCTAGAAGAATTGGAGATTTAAAGGAGATTAAATTTCAAGAGATTTAGGAGGAGTTTTAGGAGGAATAAAATAATAAAATAAAAGAGATCTATTTATTTTATTATATTGTATTATTTCCATCTTAACTTCCTCCTCAAGAAAGACTTTGACCTAGCCATCTCCTATAAATTCAAGCCCTAGCCGCCAACTTCAAGGGAAGTTCGACTGGAGAGAATTTGACAAAGGGGGCTGCTCGACATCTTCTTATTTTTCCTTCTTTGTTTTTATTCGATTCATGTTTAGGTAATTTATTCTTTAGTTTATTTTGTGCCCAGCCATGAACTAAACTTATTTGACTTAAGTTATTGTGTTTTTGTGGTTGTGAGAACGATTGGATTTGTTTAGGTATTGAGTTTGCAATTTTACTTCAAGGTTTGTTCATTCTTGGTTTTTAAATTTTACGAGTGAATTGGGAGAGGATCTCGTGAATTCATCCATTTATCCAATATCAGGAGAGTTAGATTCAAGAAATGAATGAACATGGTCTTTATTCAACCAATCAATGGTGAAGACTAATTCGACCTAGGGATAAGTTGCAAATTTCAACGGCTAAAAGGAGCGCAAGATAGGTTGTTATCCACCCTTGGTTAACGCAGGGATGTATTATCAAGGCATGCACAATTACAGTGTTTCGAGTTAGAGATAACGAGAAACCATTGAAGAACGCTTCGCCGAACTTTGAAAGTTGTCGCCTAGTTGCCCAGGCAATCGCAGACTTGCCAAGGCAATCTGACTGGATTCAATTGTTGAGCGATTGAGCTACTCTAGCACTCAATTACCACGACGGTCCATTCAATTATCACACCACGACTCACGATAACCCGACCTACTCTCCCTTATTCGATTGCATCTTTTTTTTATTTAATTGCTCTTTTATTTCCTTGTTAATTAGAACTCCTACAATCACCAAATTGTGTTTTTACTTTCAGTGCGAGAAGTTAGATTTCCGAAGTAGCACCAATCCCTATGGAGATAATATCTATACTATACTATAACTTACGACGTGTACACTTGCACCAATTGCGAATCACTTAATACGCGCAACAAATTTTTGGCGCCGTTGTCGGGGATTGGCAATAGAGACTTTGTTTTTAGTTTCTTGCACCTTTATTTATTTTCATTTTTGTTTTATTCGGTTTCAAGGGACTTACAACTTTGGTTTTGCATCTGTGTATGACCAGGGCAAGACCAACAGCACAAGACTACCGACTTGAATCCGAGATAGAACAAATTCTTTATCAAAGAAGACGAAAACAACGAGCAGCAATGGCAGAACAACCTGTTAATCCAGGCGGCAATCTAAATGCCGTAGCAAGAGGAGAAGGAGTTCAACAACCTATTCGGAACAAGTCTATCCGAGACTACTTAGATGAAGATCTCAATGGTCTCAATATAGGAGTTGTCGCACCAGAGATAGAAGCTGCCCACTTTGAATTAAAACTTGTGATGTTCAACATGATCAACACAATTGGTCAATTTGGCGGCTCGACAACTGAAGATGCCAGACAACATCTCAAATCATTCCTGGAGATTTGTAATTCATTTAAGCTACAAGAAGTCCATAAAGATATCCTAAGGTTGAAATTGTTTCCCTATTCACTGAGGGATAAGGCAAAAATGTGGCTGAATAGCATTCCATCTGGATCTATTGGATCTTGGATGGATTTGTGTTTTGATTTCATTGCTAGATTTAGTTATACAAATATGACCGATAAGTTGCATAATGATATTACTTCTTTTCGGCAAGCAAATGATGAATCAATGTATGAGGCTTGGGAGCGATACAAAAAGCTTTTACACAAATGTCCCATGCACAGATTCCATTGTGGACGCAAGTGATGATGTTCTACAACTCAGTGAACACGCCGACAAGGATGATGCTAGATGCCTTAGCAAATGGCATACTCCTCGACAAGTCACTCGAGGAAGCGATAGAAATTTTGAACTGTCTTGCCAAGAATGACTATCAGTTCCCAACCACCCGAAGGGGAATAGTCAGACGCAACGCCAAAATAAACGAGCTTGATTCGTCAGGATCTATTTCTGCACAATTGACCGCCTTAACCAATATGGTTAAGAACATGCAGCGACCTAGCAACCCATAGGAGGTTAAGGTAGTTGGTTTATTTTATGAATTATGTAATGATAACCATGATTCTTTTGCATGTCCGCAGAACCCATAATCTAGTTTTTACGTTAGAAACTACAACCAGAACAACAATGTGATGTCCAACACTTACAACCCAGCCTGGAGGAAGCACCCCAACTTCTCATGGAGTAATCCCAACAATGCCCTCAACTAGAGCAATCAGAATGCTCAAGCAACAGGATTCCAGCAGAACTTGCCACAGCAACAGATGCCGCAGCAACAATCGACACCATACAGTTCTTTGAAATTTTCTCTTAATGCTTTCATGTTAAAAACTGAATCTTATATGGTAGAGAGTAGTAATTTCATGAAGAAGACTGATGCTTTTATGAACAGGACGAAGATGATATTGCAAAATCAAGAGGCAACCTTGAAATCCTTGGAGACACAAGTTGGGAAATTTGCTCAGAACTTGAACACAATACCAATGGGCGGTTTACCTAGCGATACTAAAGTCGCGAAATCCGAATAATGATATTTTTAGGAAATTAAAAAAGGGTTTAGAAAATTAAAAAAAGGGTTACAAAAACATAAAAAATTTAGGAAGCTTTAAAATATAAAAAAACACTTTTCAAATAATAAAAATAAAAGTTTTAAAACTAAAAATGCTCCCAAACAAGAAATAGACAAAACAATTTCTCAAAATAAAAATAAAAATTGTATAAAGTTTCAAATAAAAAAAATAAAGAAATATAAAATAGTTTAAAATTTTAAAATTTAAAATAGGAAATGAATAAAACAATTTAAAAAGAATTTTCAAAAACAAAAGAATAACAAAGAAATGGTGAAAAATAAAGCTTTTCAAAATAGACTCGAAGTAAGCTCAAAACATAAAATTAAAAAAATTTGTTTTATTTGCCTTTTAGTAATAATTTTGAACCTTAGGGATAAGTTCTACAAGCCTTAGTTAGAAACTTTTGTTTGAACAAAGATTCTCTTTACAAAAAAGAAAACACACTTAATTAAATTTAAACCCCCTAAATAGGTTAAAACATTTAGAATTCTTTAGGTTTGCAAATATTAATTTAGGATTAATAAGATTCTCAATAAATTAATCGTTTCTTTGTTTGCTTGTAAAAAAGTGGAATTTAATTAATGCGGTGCCTTACTAAACGGAAATGTTGGGTTAGCGTCAGAAGTATTGGCGGTGATTGGAGTTCATTTTCGGGTGGTAAGGCCGTTAAAATGGAATTTAATTCATAAACGGACAATAATTTAAAGCTCTATAAGAATTCACAAAATCTGACTTTTTTAAAGCCTTTTGTAACCGACAAGGTACCGATTTTCGGGCGTTGTGGGGGTGCTAACCCTTTCCCACGCGTAACCGACTCCCGAACCCGGTTTTGTATTTTTCCAGACCAAAAAATGTTATTTTGATGAAAATAAAATGTTTTTATTAAAATAACCCAATTTAGGTGATCCAATCACACCTTTTTTAAAAAAAGATTGGTGGCGACACCGTTGATTTTAATATTTTTGCCGAAACGTCGAAGCTCGAGAGGGTTGCAACAACTTGGCGACTTCGCTGGGGAAGCGTTTTGTTTTTACAAAAAAGGAGTCCGGCCACAAGTCGATTACACTTTGTTTAAAAAGTCAGAATTTGCAAACTAATATAGAGCTTAAAATTATTGTTCGTTTATAGATTTAATTCCATTTTACGTATTTAAGATTTGGTTACAAGCTCTATACCCGAGCTTCGTCCCGTTCGATTAAGTGGGGGAAAAACACTATTGCTCTCGTGGGAATACTGATTCTCCGTATGGGCCTAGTAAGTACCTCCGGGGCTCACGCCCTATGTCTTCGTGTGGATACTGATCCTTCGTATGGGCATGGGAGTGGGTCCCCCTAAGTTGAACCTATTTCATTTGAAGCCTAAAATGTGCGAGAATCAGGGGCCTTGCTACCCTTTAGTAGGGGACAGCGAGGACAATTTGGGAACCTTTTAGAACTAAAGCCGTTTGAGAATCTAGAGGCCCACCCCTCTAGAGCCATGCGGAAAACCTAGGTGTAGAAGTTTGGTCAAAATTATTTCATAGGGATAGTCCATGGAGACATGTCCAGAAGTGTTAAAATGCGCTACCCAATTACTATTCATGCAATGGAATTATTTTGGACCTTTATGTCTAATCCTGTTTTTAAAAATGTGTTGTAATCATTTCCCTGTTTTGTATTTTGCATGTTTTGTGCATTATCATTCCATAATAAAGAAGGGGTTGTTCCTTAAGATACTTGCTCGGTTAAAAGACAACTTTGTGATCATGGATGAGAAACTTCTTCATGAAGAGAAAGACAATGCATATGTGTTTCACTAGTCTAAATTCAACCAACATGCATATGTGGATAGTCTGACGAGTGAACACGTGACTAAAACTTTCGAGTATGCCCACGTCAGTATTAAGCAGAACAGTGTGCAAGAATTACGGTATATCTGGGAGCATTTCGACTACTCAACCAAGCAATTGTTCCTTAATGCATATGGTGACATAGCTTATTTGCTGAATGTACAAGTAGATAAGCCGTTTCTGAAAGTACTGATCCAATTATGGAATCTCAGGTACTGTTGCTTCACATTCAATGGTGAAGATATGATGCCCCGCCTTCGAAGAGTATGCTGCACTTTTCAACCTGCATGGGGTAAGGAGAGATCAGGTCTATGCTAAGCTGCCCAAGAACAAGAATGCACACTTAAGACTTAAAACCTTTGCTGGAATGGGAGATGGATGGGTCAAGGGGCTGATTCAGAAAAGAGTGGTAGCTTTTCCTTTTTGTGGTGGAGCATCTGAAACATCATCTCTACTCACCCCGATAGAGAAAAGAGGGTGGATCTGTTAGCCATTATGATCTATGGTCTGGTCATCTTTCCGAGGGTTCTGGGTAACATCGATGTGGCTATGTTGGATTTTTTCGAACAGTTGAAAAGAGAGACTAATTTAGTACCAGCAGTGCTTGCTGAGACCTTCATTTCTTTAAATGCATGCCGGAAGCTGGAAGGCGTGTGTTTTAGAGGTCGTGCTAAGTTGCTTCAGGTTTGGGCCCTTAACCACTTCTGGAAGTGTCCAACTCTAATCCTACCCAACACGCTCTCCCCGAATTTCTCTCTACTTCACGAGTTTCTAGAGAAGAATTGGCCGGTATTGAAGAGGAAAAAATAGACCGACATCTTCAGAAATCGTCGGGATCAGGACATTGTCTAGAGGGTTCTGTGGTTAGGTCACACCAAGATCCTGTATAAATGTGGATACTTTAACCATCTTATGTTGCTTGGAATCTAGGGCGGAATTGGCTATGCTCCACTGTTGGTTTCACGGTAATATGGTTCACGACAGTTTGTTCCTTTCACTGCAGGTCTTGATTCCACAGAGTTTGAGTTTCAATGAGAGTTCAAAGAAAAGGTCCACGCCATCAACGAATCCTGTAAACAATGATATCGAGTGAAAGTGGAGCATGACAGTATATGTATGATTACCCATGATTACGATGTATGGAGGCGCACGAGAGTGAATGACAAGGTTCTACCTCCCACTGACCAAGTCAAACCCATAGAAGATCATCTAAAAGTGGTTCCATTCGAAGCTGATATTTTGAGGGCTGAGCTCAAAAAGACCAAGGACAAAATGGACTCTTTGCAGGAGTAGCATGCGAAAGAATTATATGAGGCAAGTCTAGATGTTGAAAAATACAAGGGAGAGATAGATCGTGTGACGAAGATGTACAAAGACCTAGAGCGAAAGTTTGAGATTCAAAGGGTCGATTTTCTAAAATTCCAGTCTACAGTCAGAAATGCATATTTGAGGAAGAGCCCGGAACAATAGAAGCAAGAAATAGAACAAACTGTGAACAAGGAAAGAGAACGTGGCAAACGAGAAATAGAGAAATACAAGCGGGCTCTAGTTGAAGAAAGAAAGAATGGTAAGCAACCAGTTGAAAATGAAAATGGCAAACGGATCCTCCAAAAAGAAAAAGATAGTGTGGTCGTATGGAAGAGAAAAGCCCACGACAACAAGACCCGTTTCTTAGAGTCACAATATGCATATGATGAGACCAACAAGAAGTTGAAACAAAGCCAGGCTTTCGTGACTGAGTTGTAAGCCAAGGTAGCTGACTGAACCATTCACTGTATGATCTTCAAAACAATGACACCTATACTGAGCTTCATGCCAGCTTGAATAAAACTAACTCTCAAAAAGAACGAGTTGAAGAGATGGATGGCATCATTCAAGAGTACAGAACGAAGATCCTAGTCCTTGAAGATGCTATTGATGGAGGAAATGACTACTGGTTCACCCGTCTTTGAGACAACGCTAGAAGATTCCAAGAATGAGAGGAGTTTGATAGGACAGTCATGACTCAAATCCAGGATGTGGCTAAACATGTGACGATACTGGCTATAGAAGCTACTGCTCTACGCCAGTACATCAGGCCAGTTGGAGAAGTTGGCCCCAATCTTATGTGGTTGATCGAGGAAATGAAGGAACTAGGTGTTAGGGCAGAGAAATATCTGTAAATATGTTTAAGACTTTGTAATAAAGAATCTTTCTTATTCTAATAAAGAGTTGTTTGTTGAGCAAAGTTTCACGGAATCAATGGCCCTTCGTTTGCATACATTTGCATCTTTTCTTTTGTTGTTGTTTGTTTGTTATGTTTTCTTTGCATTAGTTTAGTACATAACATTCCATGACATGATAATAAACTAACTTAATTAAAACATATGACAGAAAATCAAAATAGAAAACCTGACTCATAGCTATCGTACCCGTTCTAGAACCAAAGCCATGAATACCAAAGAGCGATTAACATCACTAAAAGCTACTTACAAAAGCACCCAGAAAAAGCTGGAGAAGTTAGAAAGTGATCTGAAACAGGAAATGGATGTGTCACGTAGGAAGACAGTCACCCAGATCTCGACGTTATTTGGGTTTAAAAACCTAGAAGAAGGAGAAGACGTAGATGTTGCACTACAGTTTCCCGAGGAAACTCTTGGAAACCAGAAAGAGGCTAATCCACCTCAAGTCAAGTTTCCTTTTCATTTTGCTGAATCATCTGTTCGGGCACCGGTAGAACCCATAGTCCATCACGGTGAAGCTTTTAACTTTGAAGTCCCAAATCTTGATGAGATTGCTGACAAGGACAAGCACACAAGAAGTTGGAAGAGTATTGCATAAAGTTAGAAGAAATGATGAGAGCTTTCCAGGAAGGAAATATGCATGATGGTTTAAAAGCCAAGGACCTGAGCTTGGTGACTAACCTAATGGTCCCACCGAAATTCAAGACCATGGACTTTAACAAATATGACGGAACCACTTGTCCAAATGCTCACCTAACTATGTATTGCAGGAAGATGTCGATGTACCTGGACAATGAGAAACTCATGATTCATTACTTTCAGGATAGTTTGATTGGATCTGTATCCCGCTAGTATACCCAGCTGAGTCGAGAGAACATCCGAACATGGAAGGATCTGTCAAGGGCATTCGGTGAGCAGTACAAGCATGTCACTGACATGACCCCAAGTAAACTAGTCCTACAGGGGATGGAACAAAGACACAATGAAAGATTCTGCTAGTACGCCCAAAGGTGGCGGGATGTCGCTGCACAGGTTCAACCACCGCTGTTAGAGAATGAGATTACCCCAATGTTCGTCGAAACCTTCAAGGGTGCATTCTACGATAGAATGATCAACCATGCGACCAAAATTTTCACAGACATGCTGATAAACGGTGAAATGATCTTAGCTGCGATCAAAAGCGGAAAGCTAGATAGGATTGACGTCAAGAAGCCTTATAGGAAGAAGGACAACAACGTGAATAAGACGAGTGCCTACAACCCTAATTATTTGAAAGGGGTAGTCTTGAATAAGCTCACTGCTCAGGTAACCAACCAGGTGGCCTTAAATCCACAAAAGACGAACGAAGGTACTAGGGAAGCAAGAAACCTTATTTTTCGCCCATCCCCATGACGTATGCTAAACTCTTTTCGGAGTTAGTTTAAGCACTGATGGTGCTGCCACGACATGTTCCACCTTTATCTCCCCCATACCCACCATGGTATGATGAGAATGTCCAGTGCGAGTACCACGCCGGGAATAAAAGACATACTATTGAGAATTGCACGGCTTTCAAGATGGTGGTTGAAGATTTGCAGAAGTCATGACTGCTATTGTTCAACTCATCTAACAAGAAGGACAACCCAGTACCAAATCACCAAAAGAATGGGATGAATACAGTGAATGTGGAGGAAGATAGACAGATAAAGAAACATGTTGCAGAGATTAAAGCACCCATGGCTTGGGTATGGGCCTAGATGGTGGAAACTGAGATGATAGAAAGGCCAAATTCAAAAGTGAAGGACGGTGATGAGCTCTACTGTGAGTATCATCAAGGAAAATAACACAAGATTCAGCATTGCAAGGATTTTAAACGGCTTGTCCAGGACAAAATGGATAGTGGAGAATTGGAATTCTCCGAAAAGAGAAAAGAATACCATACACCTTGTATGTGCACAATAGACGAGACTCCTACTAGAGGGAATTATGCAGGAATGAAGCCTTTGGTGATCAAAACCAAAGCAAAGGCTGTAGAGCCACAGAAGAACACGACTCCCCGGCTTATTATAAAGACATCTGCTTCCTTTCTATATAAGGATAGCAAACAAGTGCCCTAAAAATTACGCCTGCTCAGTGACAACTCCGGGGAGCACATCATCAAAGGAAAAATCAAAGGAAAAACCAAAGGAAGAAACAAAAGAAAAGCCAGTGAATCAGGTGGGAAATTTTACAAGAAGTGGACGATGCTATTCACCACCTGAACCAGAAGACAAAGATGCTGCTAAGAAAAGGGCAGCGATTGAGAACCAGAATGAGAAAAGGGATTTCTTTTTGGAGAAACCCAAAGCATGACTTGAGCCGGTAAAGGAGTCAGAGGCTCAAGAATTTCTGAAAATTTTGAAGCACAACGAATATAGAGTGGTGGAGCAACTTCACAGGCTCCCAGCTAGAATTTTAATGCTCTCGTTGCTACTGAGTTATGAGGGTCATAGAGATGCCCTCCTGAAAATTTTGAACCAGAAATTTGTACCAAATGAGATATCAACTGACAAGATAGAAGGGTTGGTTAATAATATTGCTGCTAGCAACTTCATCACATTCAGTGATGAAGAGATTTCGGTTGTTGGGAGAGGATCGTGCAAAGCTCTCCACATCTCTACGCGCTGCAAGGGACACATGCTGCCAAGAGTTCTAATTGATAATGGGTCAGCCTTAAATGTTCTGCCCCTAGCCACCTTAAAGAAGCTACCGGTCGATAACTCTCATATGACTGCCTACCAAAACTCGGTGAAGGCATTTGATGGAACCCAGAAAGATGTTCTGGGAAAAATTGAAGTTCCCCTACAAATCGGACCGTCAACCTTTGAGGTAGATTTCATAGTAATGGACATACGGCCCACTTACAGTTGTCTGTTAGGACGCCCTTGGATTTACATAACAGGGGCTATTCTTTCTACTCTCCACCAAAAATTGAAGTTCATAGTTGGAGGCCAACTGATGGTCGTAGGAGCTGAAGAAGAGATCATAGCCTCGGTATCAACAGATGCTCCATACATTCAAGTGGATGAAGGCACACTTGAGTGCCACTTCAGAACCCTCGAACTTTTCAACGCCATATTCTTGTCTGAAGGAAGCAAGGTCCCAGAGCCAAAATTGTCGAACAATGCTAAGATGCAAGTAAATCAGACCCTAGAAAAAAGGGGCAAAAGCTGGAAAAGGCCTTGGCAAGTAGCTTCAAGGGAGGCTATATTTAGTGATAATCCCCGACAAACGAGATAGATTTTGGCTAGGTTACAAAACCAGCCCCATGGAAAGGAGAGCTGCACTTAGAGAGAAACAAGAAAAGAGGAAAGCCCGATTAAGTGGAGAATAAGTGAAGTGGAAACCAATGACCTTCCCGCTGCTGAGTCAAACCTTTGTGTCAGGAGGAATTATGAATCCTGACACTTCAAACAAGGAGGGGAGAGAAAAGAAAGAACAGTTTAGAGAAGGCTTTTGGGGAGCTGAACATTAACTCAATATCAGAGGAGGATGAGGGAAATAAGTACCTCTCCATGATTCTCCCTTCCTAAGAACTAAACATCTGTACTGTAGAAGACATCCCTATAGCTTTTAGGTCATTCACAGAGTAATATTCGAAACCAACTCATTTGCCTTTGGCCCGGGGGCAATTTGAGATCTCTTGTTAAGGGCTCATGTTTAACCATTATGGTTCTACTTATCAATAAAATGATTCTTTCTTCAATAAACTTCGTGTGGCAAATGTTCTTTCCCTAAATACTTTAATACTGAAAATAAACCATAAAATAGAATAAAAACGTTAAAAATACCAAAATCAAAATAAAACAAATCATTTCATTCATTTCCTTTTATTAATTTCTCATTGTATATCCGATCCTATCCCTTGCAGGTATTCAGATATCAATGGTACTCATAACTCTGAATCTGACCCGAAAATTGACTTCGAGCTGCCCATGTGTTTAGAAGAGGTCAGAAACTGTGAAGACGAGGAAGAATATGATCTTTCCAATGATATATTCAGGTTAATAGAAAACGAAAGAAAGTAGATTCTGCCCCACAAAGAAGAGTTGGAAACTTTGATTCTCATGACTGAAGAAGAAAAATGTGAGGTAAAGATCGGTACCTCTATCACTACTGAAACCCAATAGAGTTTGGTCAAGCTTCTACGGGAATATAAAGGCATTTTTTCTTGGTCGTACAAAGATATTTCTGGACTGGATACAGACATTGTTGTGCACAGACTCCCTATTAGGCCAGAATGCAAGCCCGTACAGTAGAAGTTAAGAAGAATGAAGCCAGAAATGCTTTTGAAAATTAAGGATGAAGTCAAGAAGCAGTATGATGCTGGATTCCTAGAAGTTGTAAAATACTCAGAATGGGTAGCAAATATCGTCCCAGTTCTAAAGAAAGGTGGAAAAGTGCGCATGTGTGTCGATTATCGAGATCTTAATAGGGCAAGTCCTAAAGATAACTTCCCACGGCCGAACATCGACACCCTAGTGGACAACACAGCGGGGCATTCTCTTTTCTCCTTTATGGACGACTTCTCAGTGTACAACCAGATCAAGATGTTCCTAGAGAATATGAATAAGACCACATTTATAACTCCGTGGGGAACATTTTGCTACAAAGTCATGCATTTTGGCCTCAAGAATGCAGGGGCAACGTATCAGCGAGCCATGGTAATTCTATTCCATGATATGATGCAGAACAAGATAGGCGTTTACGTTGATGATATGATTGCCAAATCCCGTTAAGAATAACACATAGAGAATCTGGAAAAACTGTTCAAAAGGTTGAGAAAGTTTCAGTTAAAACTCAACCCGACCAAATGCACCTTTGGAGTTCGGTCAAGAAAATTATTGGGGTTCATCGTAAGTGAAAGAAGAATTGAGATTGACCCGAATAAAGTTAAAGCCATTCAGGAACTCCCACCACCTCAAATGCAAAAAGAGTTTCGGGGATTCCTTTGAAGGTTAAATTACATTGCTCGCTTCATCTCTCAATTAACAGAGAAATGCAGTCATGTATTTAGGCTACTTCGAAAGAATAACCCAGGGACATGGAATAAAGAGTGCCAAGCTGTGTTAGAGGAAATCAAGAAGCAGTTGACGAATCCCCCTATTCTGGTACCGCCCTTTCCGAAGAAACCCCTGATCCTATACTTAACCGTCTATGAAGATTCGATGGGATATGTATTAGGACAGCATGATGAGACTGGAAGAAAAGAAAGAGCAATCTACTACCTGAGTAAGAAATTCACAGATTGTGAAGCCAGATATTCCTCAATCGAGAAATTATGTTGTGCCTTAGTATGGGCGGCAAAAAGGCTAAGACAATACATGCTATACCATACCACGTGGTTAATATTAAAGCTAGATCCTCTAAAGTTCATGATGGAAGCGCCCTCTTTATCAAGAAAATGGCCCGTTGGAAAATGTTACTATCAGAATTCGACATTCAGTATGTAAGCCAGAAGGCTATAAAAGGGAGTGCAATAGCAGATTTCTTGGCAAGTCGTGCCTGCGAAGACTATGAGGCATTAAATTTCAAATTCCTGGATGAAGACCTAATGTGCATTTCGAATAAGGAAAATGATGACTCGGAAGAATCATGGGTAATAAATTTTTATGGTGCTGCAAACACCTTATGACGAGGTATTGAGGAAATCTTGGTTTCGCTAGAAGGGAACCATTACCCATTCACGAGCAGACTGGAATTCTTCTACACCAACAACATGGCTGAATACGAGGCTTGTATACTCAGTCTACGAGTAGCCATTGAAAAGAAAATTAAAACCTTAAGAGTCTTTGGTGATTCAACACTAGTCATCCATCAGATTCGAGGAGAGTGAGAGACAAATGACACAAATCTGGTGAAGTATCATAAATTGGTTCTTCAACTGATTAAAGAGTTTGACAAGATTACCTTCATATACCTCCCGAGAGAAGATATCAAATGGTTGATGCCCTTGCTACTCTAGCTGCCATGTTCAAGGTAAGTGAAGGCACGGAGATGATGCCAATTAAAATGCAAGTTTTTGACTCCCCAGCCTATTGTTGCAACTTAGAGAAAGAAACAAACGGCCTTCCATGGTATCATGACATCTTACGGTACATCAAGACCCAAGAATATCCCCAACATGCAACTGAGAATGACAAGAAGACGATTAGAGAGTTTGCAGTAGGATATACCCTTGATGGCGAAATCCTATATAAGAAGAGTCGAGATCATGTGCTGTTAAGGTGTGTGGATGCCAAGGAATCTCAAACAATACTAGAGGAAGTTCATGAAAGAGTTTGTGGAACTCAACCAAGTGGCTTCACCATGGCTAGACGGATCATGCGCTTTGGTTATTATTGGTCCACTATGGAGACAGAGTGCATCAATTATGCCCGCAAGTGCCATAAGTGTCAAGTCTATGCAGATAAAATTCATACACCACCACTTCCACTCCATGTTATGAAGCAGTCGATAGCCACTAAGATGAATCCATGGCCATTTTCAATGTGGAGATTGGACGTAATTGGGCAAATCTATCCGAAGGCATCGAACAGGCATAGATTCATCTCAGTGGCTAACGACTTCTTCACCAAATGGGTAGAAGCTGCATCTTATGCAAATGTCACAAGGTATGTTGTCTGTAAATTCTTAAAAAAGGAAATTATCTGGCACTATGGCCTACCTAAAAGGATCATCACCTTAAATTTAAACAACAAGATGATGGATGTGGTTTGTGAGCAGTTTCAAATCAAGCATCACAATTCAGTGACCTATCGCCCGAAAATGAATGGAGCTGTAGAGCCTGCAAATAAGAATATCAAGAAGATAGTGGCAAAAATGGATGACACTTACACTGATTGGCATGAGAAGCTGTCTTTCGCATTATATGCCTATAAAACTGTTGTACGAACCTCTACTAGGGCAATGACATTTTCTTTAGTATATGGGATGGAGGCTGTACTACCAATTGAAGTTGAAATACCATCTCTCCATGTCTTGAAAGAGGCAGAGTTAGAAGAGACTGAGTGGATCCAAGCAAGATACGATCAGTTAAACCTCATCGATGAGAAGAGACTGAAAGCAATCTGCCATGGTCAAATGTACTAGAAAAGGATGATACGGGCGTATGACAAGAAGGTCCACCCGCGAAAGTTTCGAGAGGGGGATTTGGTATTAAAGAAGATATTACCAATCCAAAAGGATTCTCGAGGAAAATGGGCACCTAACTGGGGAGGACCCTATGTTGTGTCAAAAGCCTTTGACGGAGGGGCATTGATTCTGGCTGAAATGGATGGAGATGAGATCAAGAATCCAGTAAACTCTGATCCAATCAAGAAGTACTATGCATAAAAAGAAAAAATAAGAAAAAAGAAACTTAAAGTGAAAACCCGCAAAGGGCGTTTTAGGTCAAAGGAAAAAAGAAAAAATATAAGAAAAAAGAAAAGAAAAAATGAGGGTTCAAGATAAAAACCCGCAAAGGGCGGCTCAAAAATTTTGCAGTCAAGTTGGCAACAAAAGATTCCCATATAGACTCGGTATTTCAGAAAGAAGTTCATACCTTCATACGTCCTTATAGTAGACAAAATCTTCTTAACAAGGGCAGCACTCGGGGTCATCTCTAGGAGGTTCGGGCCTTTGATATCTGGATACATGTCTTTTTGACCTTTTCCTTTGTACCTTTCTTTCATGTTTGCCACAACAATAGCAAGAATTCTTTTTTCGACATTTTCCTTCAATTTCCTTATTTTCCTTTATAAATTTATTTTATTGGGATAAGAATCATTTGGTTAAACATTATTAAAACGAACAAGAGATTTTCGCGTATTACTCTATCAATGGTCTGAGAATATAGGGATTATCACATAGTTCATTGCTTAGTTTTGAGCATTCGATTTGTTATGGTTGGGGGCATTTGATACCCAATTCAGAAGGAAGGAAATTTAAATCCAATATCACTAAAGGTGATGATTTTGATGGATTCATAAAGATGCTTAATTGTATGCAGGATTGTTTGAAAGGCCTTTCACTCGATATTGATGTATCAACTACAATGATAGTTGAATTTGAGAAAAAAAGGATTCTAACATGCAAGGATCAAATGTTTTCCATGAAGCAAAGAGATGGCGAATTAGAGACAACTGAAGAAGTCTATCGTCCCCACCATGAATGCAAGATCATTGGATTGAATGAGCAAACATCCAATGATCAAATGTTTTCCATGAAACAAAGAAGCATAAGAAATGAGAATGATGAAACAGAAGATGACCGTTCCATGAAGCAAAGAGACATGAAAAAAGGAAGATAGTGAAGCAGAGACAGTAGAGATGGCCACTAATTTGAGTTAACAAGTTTAAAAAGACTATAAAACATGACATGCATTCATGTTTTAGACATCCTTAGGGCCATGCCCGTCATGATTGCGTCATATATTAGGTTTTTGCAGGTATGTAGAAACTTTTCAGCAAATGAACCCGCATATCTGTCTAGGCATAAGAAGAATGGAACCTTGCTCATCTATTCGAGCATATGGAGAATATAACCCATCTATCCGTTCAGGCATAAGGAGAATGGAACCTTGCTCATCTATTCGGGTATATGGAGAATAAAACCCGTCTATCCATTTAGACGTAAAGAGAATAGAACTCTGTTCATCTATTCGGTCATATGGAGAATAGAACCCATCCATCCGTTTAGACGAAAGGAGAATGAAACTAGACTATCTATTCAGACGTTTGGAGAATAGAACCTGCCTACTCGTTCGGGCATCAGGAGAACGGAGTTGACTGGCAAATTGGTAAATGGTGAAAAATAGTGCCACGTGTTCTTTGCTAAATCCCTGTTACACTGGAATAAGCAAAGAAGAGACAGTTGTTGTCACTATTTTTTTTTACCCTTTTTTAAATAAAAAATTAATACATAATAAAAATGAATAAAAAATAATAATAAAAATATCCTTTCAAATAAAATCTATCTTCAAAGGAAATAATAATAATAAGCCCATTTTAAAATAAAATACAAAAAAAGAAATAATAGTAAACCCATTTAAAATAAAAAGGGAAGAAAATATGGTTCGTAAAACCCATTTCTAAAAAATAATAACCCAAAATAAATCCATTTAAATAAAAAAAACACTAGAAAAATAATAAATAAGGAACCCATTTTATTTTTAAGAGGCCCAAACTAACCCATTTATCTTTTTTTAGGTTTATTCAAGATCGTTGGATCTGGGGCTGAAATAATGGATGGCTTGGATCGAATAAAGAAAAAAAAGGGAAAAGGGGAGGATCTCCCCCAAATCCCCAGCCGAAACGGCTAGGCCGGCTGCAGGTATTGATCCCGCCGCCCCTGGGCCACAGCGGCCGCCGTGGTTGGTGTCAGTCGACTCGCCTCGGCCGGCTGAGTCCAATGCAGCTAACCTCGTATCTTGTCGTCGTCGGTAGCTCGTCAATTGAAGGGCAAAAGGGTTCTAACCCTAATTTAATTGAGGGCAAAATCTCCCAAATTGGAGCCGAATCAGATGAAATTCGGGATGAATTTCAACAAATCAAAGTTGTGCTAATCATTTTGGATGATTTTATGGGACGAAAATAGGGATTTTGTCCCCAAATCACCTTGAATCCCAATCCCCCAAACCCTATAGATAGTGCCAAATTTTCCATTGTTCAACACACTGAAATTCATCCGAAAATACCCAGAAAAATACTCTAAAAATTGTTGGGAAGTTGCTAAAATTTGTTCGAGTTTGGAGCAGCTCCAGTTCAAATTTTTGAAGAAGAAACAACCTTTTTCGATGGCATTTGGAATCGATTCGAGATGAAGAAGCTTGCGAATTCTCCGTTTTCGGTATAGTTTTCTTTTCTTTTCTTTATGATTCGAATTTATTTTGTTTTGTTGAATTGCTTATGATTTTGAAGTTTGAGTTTTGTGTTGTGGTACTCTTTCTTCATTTTTGATCTTTAATTCGAATAAATTTGTTCTTCAAATTTGATTTTGGTATGAATGTGTTTGAGCTTTGTTTTTTAAAATATACAAAAAATGTTCTTGTGCAAATAAAAGATTTTTAGAAAAAAAAAAGAAAACAAACAAAGAATAATAAAACAAGTTTCTTTCATTAAAGTAAAAAAGTTTTAATTTTCAAAAAAAGTAAATACAAAAGTTTTCGAAATCCAAATAATGATATTTTTTAGGAAATTAAAAAAGGGTTTAGAAAATTAAAAAAAGGGTTACAAAAACATAAAATTTTTAGGAAGCGTTAAAATATAAAAAAACATTTTTCAAATAATAAAAATAAAAGTTTTAAAACTAAAAATACTCCCAAACAAGAAATAGACAAAAAAATTCTCAAAATAAAAATAAAAATTATTTAAAGTTTCAAATAAAAAAGTAAAGAAATTTAAAACAGGTTAAGGTTTTAAAATTTAAAATAGGAAAAGAATTTAAAAAGAATTTTCAAAAACAAAAAAATAACAAAGAAATGGTGAAAAATAAAGTTTTTCAAAATAGACTCAATCTAAGCTCAAAAAATAAAATTAAATTTTTTTGTTTTGTTTGCCTTTTCGTAATAATTTTGAACCTTAGGGATAAGTTCTACAAGCCTTAGTTAGAAACTTTTGTTTGAACAAAGATTCTCTTTACAAAAAATAAAACACACTTAATTAAATTTAAACCCCCTAAATAGGTTAAAATATTTAGAATTCTTTAGGTTTGTAAATATTAATTTAGGATTAATAAGATTCTCAACAAATTGATCGTTTCTTTGTTTGCCTGTAAAAAAAGTGGAATTTAATTAATGTGGTGCCTTACTAAACGGAAATGACGAGTTAGCGCCAGAAGTGTTAGCGGTGATTGAAGTTCATTTTCGGGTGGTAAGGCCGTTAAAATGAATTTAATTCATAAACATACAATAGTTTAAAGCTCTATAAGAATTCGCAAAATCTAACTTTTTTAAAGCCTTTTGTAATCGACAAGGTACCGATTTTTGGGCGTTGTGGGGGGTGCTAACCCTTCCCCACGCGTAACCGACTCCCGAACCCGGTTTTGTTTTTTGCAGACCAAAAAATGTTATTTTGATGAAAATAAAATATTTTTTTATTAAAATAACCCAATTTAGGTGATCCAATCACATCTTTTTTAAAAAAAAAAAGATTGGTGGCGACTCCGTTGATTTTAATGTTTTGCCGAAACGTCGAAGCTCGAGAGGGTTGCAACAGTTTGAAGGCAAATTTAGAGCATGTCTTTGATTAAAGTCTTGGCAGGTAATTGTTAGTTTTGCATTGCTTGAGGACAAGCAATAGTTCGAGTTTGGGGGTATGATGAGTGTTCAAAAGAACTATTTTTATTGCCATTTTTACTCATATTATTGTTAGACTTAGGCACATTTTAGTTGCATTATTAGGCATTCATGCATATTTTCATAATTTCCTTCACCGTCATGCTTGATTTCCTAATTTAGTTAAATTTGTGGAAAAAGATGTTTTCGTGTGTGTGTATGTGTGTGTGCAGGATTTAATTCCCGAAGCAATTAAATTACAAGAAGAAATGAGAAATTGCCGATTTGGATAGGATCGATCCATTTAATTTGAGATAAATACTAGAATAAAGGATAAATCCTAGAAGAATTAGAGATTTAATGGAGATTAAATTTCAAGAGATTTATGAGGAATAAAATAATAAAATAAAATAGATCTATTTCTTTTATTATATTGTATTTAATTACAACTTAACTTCCTCTTCAAGAAAGACTTTGACCTAGCCATCTCTTATAAATACAAGCCCTAGCCGCCAACTTCAAGGGAAGTTCGATTGGAGCGAATTCGACAAAGAGGGCTGCTGAACATCTTCTTATTTTTTATTCTTTGTTTTTATTCGATTCGTGTTTAGGGATTTTAGTCTTGAGTTTATTTTGTGCCCAGCCATGAACTAAACTTATTTGGCTTAGGTTATTGTGTTTTTGTCGTTGTGAGAACGATTGGATTTGTTTAGGTACTGAGTTTGCAATTTTACTTCAAGGTTTGTTCATTCTTGGTTCTTAAATTTTGCTGGTGAATTGGGAGAGGATCTTGTGAATTCATCCATTTATCTAATATCGGGAGAGTTAGATTCAAGAAACGAATGAGCATGGTCTTTATTCAATCAATCAATGGTGAAGACTAATTCGACTTAGGGATAAGTTACGAATTTCAACCGCTAAAAGGAGCGCAAGATAGGTTGTTATCCACCCTTGGTTCATGCAGGGATGTATTATCAAGGCATACACAATTACAGTGTTTAAAGTTAGGGATAACGATAAATCATTGAAGAACGCTTCGTCGAACTTTGAAGGTTGTCGCCTAGTTGCCCAGGCAATCGCAGACTTGCCCTGGCAATTGCAGATTTGCCAAGGCAATCTGACTGGATTCAATTGTTGAGCGATTGAGCTACTCTAGCACTCAATTACCATGACAGTCCATTCAATTATCATACCACGACTCACGATAACCCGATCTACTCTCTCTTATTTGATTGCATCTTCTTTTTATTTAATTGCTCTTTTATTTTCTTGTTAATTAGAACTCCTACAATCACCAAATTGTTTTTTTACTTTCAGTGCGAGAAGTTAGATTCCCGAAGTAGCACCAATCCCTGTGGAGATGATATATATACTATACTATAACTTGCGACGTGTACACTTACACCAATTGTGAAGCACTTAATACGCACAATAGAAACCTTTTAAATCTTTCAAGAATAGCCCTGGTATATTGCATATATTCTTTGTTGATGACATGATTTTCTCCACTGAGGCCTCTTTGGATCAGTTGGAGATAATACGTTCAACCCTGGATGCTTTCTGTGAGGCTTCAGGTCATAAGGTTAGTGTCACGAAAACCACTATTTTCTTTTCCAATAATGTTTCGATTGACTTGAGAAATCATATTAGCTTGTCTTTGGGTTCCATGAGGTAGAGGATTTGGGTCGTTGTTCATTATTACACTCACAAGTAACTGGGGCCTCGTACCAGTACCTTATTCAAACGTCCAAAATAAGTTAAGTAGTTGGAAAGTGAGGTCCATCTCTTTGGCATGAGGAATAACTCTTTCTAAAGAGGTCATGCCAGCTATTCCTATGTACACAATGCAAAAAATGTTACTACCTAAGAAGGTATGTGCTGAATTAGAAAAATTGATTTAGAAGTTTATTTGAGGATCATCGTCTGATAGAAAGGGGGTGCATCTAGTTCGTTGGGAAGATACTTGTCAACCCCTATGACATGGTGGTCTTGGTATGCGCAAAATGGATTGCCAAAAATGAGGCTTTCCTTATGAAAATAGCTTTTAATCTACTTGCAAACAAATATGCTTTGTGGGTACGATTTCTTTACGCTAAATACCAGTGTCCTGAGGGTATTCATGAAACGTTTCGAAATAGCAATTTCTCACGTCTTTGAAAAGGTTTGAGTATAGTGTTGTAACGCACTAGTTTTGGGCCTAGAGGTTTATAGGCTAATTAGACGGTCTGATGGACCGAGTTTGAGATTCGAGTCGAATTTGGGATAAAAATTGAATTAAATATTTTCAAGTGAGAAAATATTTGGGAAAATATCTAAAAATCATTATTTATTACGTGAATATTTTTGGTAAAATCAATTTTGAAAAATGTGATTTCAAAATGTGACATTTTGGGTAGTGACCAAAATGTAATAAATGAAAACTATTTTAGTGACTGTTTTATAAAAGGATTAGAACTTTGAATCTTTAAGGACCTATTTTCCCAAAGTTTAATATCAGACATTTCTTCTTAATTGGATATTTTAAAAGGGTTTTGGAAAATATAAATAGGTTGTGAGAATTAATTTTATAATTAATTGCTTAATCAAATTTCACGTAACTGCTTTTTTCTAAATGGATTCTCTCAATTTCTCTCTAGCCAAACACTTTTTTCTTCTTCAAAATCTTCAGGTAAATTTTTAATTTCTTCAATCTTTTAATGGCAAATGAGTTCTTAATTGTTTCCTATCAAAATCTTATTGTTTTAATCTTGTTTTCTCGTGTAAATCAATACAATCGAGGAAACTCAATATTTGAGGTGAGCTTCGTCCTTCTCCTCTAATTTATAGTTCTTTACTGAAATTCCTAAGTTATTGATCCCTTATAAATGTTTTCTAATGAGTTTTAATGATTTAATAATGGAAAATTGGTTAAATCAAGGTTTAAGTGATATGATTATATGATTTTTGAATTGGATCTGTTTTCCTGAGTTCTTAATTGTTTTTAATCAAGATTTTGATTTTTAATAATGTTAATTGATTGGTTTTAACATTGGAATCCCGAAGCTATGTGAATCTATAATTTCCTAGGTTGCTAGTTATGTGTTTTTGAGGAGTTGTGGAGGTTTAATGTATGCTGGAGGTATAAGGATTGTTTTGGATTGTTTTTTAATGTTAGTTGATTTTAATTGATGGATTGAAATGTTAGATTGTAGCTGGGTTGAAGTTTAGTTTAAGTTGGAAGGAGTTTTCGGTTGTTTTCGGAAGGCACTTGATAGATGGTTGTGAGGTGAAGTAGAGGAGTTATGCTGTTGGGATTATGAATGCATGATGATGCATTAATCCTCTGTTGTTGTGTGTTTAAAACAGGGGAGAGTGATTCTAAGGTCGTTGGTGAAGCTTCAGAGGCTTCAGACCCTTATTTTCGCATCGGTAATTAAAGCTTTGCGTTGTCGGTGAGTGAGAATGTGGATTTTGGCTTTGAAATGGTTTAAAGGTTGTATTGAGAGTTTAAACTTAAGCTTGAAAGGTTGGTTTATACTCGAAAGTAAGTATAAGAGATTTCTCTCTAGATCGTGCTTTAATGAAATAGTCTTATGCACTTGTTTTGAATTACATGGTACCTACTGTTTAAGCATGTCTTTAAAGTATGTTATATATTGATTTTGATCATGAATTGATGATGGATGCACGTGGTAAGTGATCCATGTAAGTATGAGTTATACTTGTTTAAAAGCATGGTTTGTTTCTTTGGAAATGGTTTTGAATTGATGCATATAAAAATAGTGAGGTACATGATTAATAATGAATTATATTGGAAAGTGATGTGATTTAAAATGTTATCCGATATAATTGGCCGATCATAGGATTGATAGTGCACTATAAAAAGTCACTTTGGATGTGGAGGGGTTTACACGGTGTATTGAATACTCCATCCAAGTACCCCAACGATTGGGGGGTTATATGGTACCGAAAACTCCCATTAGTGGATTATGCATCTAACCGATTATTGGGGTTGGTGCCCCGGGTTGTGAATGTACCTTTGTATTTCAGTTGAGATGGCATGAAGTGTTTAGAGGACACTTGTTGAATCCGTGTATCCAATATAATATTTTATGAAAGTGGAACTTGGTTTATAATCACTTGAAAACCAACATAATTGTTAATGTATCATGTGATGGATGTTGATGTATAATGTTGGTTTATACATGTCTACTCTTTAAACTTTGCATATGGATTGTTATGCATGGGAAGGCTTAAATTGAGGGTTAGCAATGAGATTTGATGTTGATATATGATACATGTTGTATATAGTTTAATATACTGGTTTTTGAAAGTGTTAAGTGCATGGTTTGCAAGGCATGATTTTTAAATGATGATTGAAATGGTGATTTCAATGTAGTTTTGAAAAATGGTTTAAAATGCATTGATGGTGTGTTGTTTGAGCACTCATCACTAAGTCTTGTGTGCTTACACTCTTTTTTTCCATCAATGCAGAGAATTAAAGCTTGTGAGGCAGTGTGTGGGCAAATGATTACCAAAGACATTGGTTTTGAAAGTATGATTTCAAATTAGATTTTGTAGTAATAAAGGCAATGGGGTTCATTGTTGGTTTGGGAGGTGTTTTGATAAACTTCATGTTTTATCATGTTTGCTATGTTGTTTTGAGGTTGTAAATAGCCTTTAATGCTTGGTATTGCTTTGGGATTTATAATTCATGCTTTAATTGACTTGGTTTTAGGAAGCATGCCTCTAGTTTACTCATTGAAGCATAAAGTCATGTTATGATGTTAATTTTGTGATGTTTTGGTAAAGATTGATCCTTAGTGATGTTGTGTTAATGTTTAAAGCATGTTGGAACGTTTTTGTAGCCTTGAAAGCATGTAAAACCAGCAAAATTGGACATTATAGGTCTAAGCATATTGATACGCGTGTCCCCGTACCGATACGGGTAAGCTATTTTAGGCATAGCGTTTCGGTATGCGGGGAGATGTTTCAGGGTACAAGCAATAATTCGTAGCAATGCGTATCGATATGCTTAAACCATGTCGATATGGTTTTGAGCTACTAGAATCTGATTTTAAAGAAAAGGCCAAGACGTACCGATACACTTGCTCGTGTACCGATAGGGGTAGTAATTAATTCAGTTATTGGGATGTTTGGAACTTTTTGTTCCTTATGTTTTGGTCCCTAAATGTTTTGTATGCAATTAGATGAGTTTGAATGATTGTTTTGAGTTGGTTTTTGACATATGAGCATAAAACCTAATTAAATGAGGATTGGTAAAATTAAAATGGGCTAAGTCCTTGTAGTTTTCTAGAATTGCAATTTGGTCCCTAAATTTCAATTGTGAGCAATTAGATGTCAATTCGACGCCCGATTGAGTTGAACTTTCACCTGCTGCCAGTATACACACCTTAGGTTAGTATGTTGCATCTAGATAAGATAAAAAGGAAAAAATGTTTGCATTTCTGGTTAATCTTTCCTGGTTTGTTTCGGTAAACCCAATATAGCTCGCTCGATTGGTCTTGCGACTAGGCTAGGTCTAGGGGTTACAAGTGTGGTCTAATGTACGGAGTAACATGATTTGGAATGTTGGACATGTTCAAAGTGTTAAGTTTTGGCTTGATCCTTGGATGGAAGATGTGTGCCCCTTAATAGACCATGTTGCTCCTTTAGTTGTGAGGAATTTGACTATAACTTCGGTGGTAGATATGTCCGATCATGTGGGTAATTGGAGATGAGATTTGATTGATCCCTTTCTCCCCATGTATGTGTTACTTCGGTGGTAGATATGTCCAATCATGGTTATATTTTTGTTAACCTTTCCAGGTTTGTTTCGGCAAACCCAATGTAGCTCGCTTGCTTCGATCTTGCGACTAGGCCGGGTCGAGGGGGTTATATTTGGTTGTATTAGAGCTAGGTTTACAATAAGTGGGATGATGTTATGATTCTTGAAATGTTGTATTTGATTGATCCCTATTGTTTGCTATGCACGATGGTTGTTATATGCACGTTGGTTGTTGTATTCCATGTTAGGGTATGTTTTGAGGACACATTGCCTTATTACTACAATCTGTAATGTTTCAATTTAAAATAGAAGTCTTGGATCCTTACTTAAAGCTGACCTGATTGTTTTTTTGATGTATTATCATATCTTAGATATTTTTAGCACAATGGGACCGAAGAGAGAGAGTTACGATCTGGTACGATTACTCATGCCATTGGGCAGGGAAATCAAAAGGATGTTGTACCTCATGGAGGGTTGCCATCCCCTCTGCCTATTCCACTTGAGAATGTGGAGCAAGTACCACCTACGCCAGTTGGGCTAGTGTTGGGTGATATGGCACCTTTGATACATGCGATGACTAGAGCTTTTCAGGCTGTTGTTGCTAGAACACATATGCCTGCGCCAGCTATTAGACAAATGAGACTGTCATTGGGACGTCTCTGTAGTTTATGAGGAGTTGAGTACCGAGGGTTGCACCCGAGGCATCCGAGGCGTGGATGACTAGTAATGTTCAGATTTTGGACCAAATGGGGTGTAATGACACCCATAAGTTGGGATATGTTGTATCCCGGTTGCAAGGCGATGCTTATAGTTGTTGGACAACTATAACAGCGGGCATGGAACCCAATGATGTGGATTGGGAGTTTTTCCAAGCTGCCTTTAAAAAGCCATTGGAACATCTCTGTTGTTTGGTAGGAGTTGAGTATCGACGGTTAGCACCCGAGGTATCTGAGGTGCAGATGACCAATATTGTTCATATTTTCAACCAAATGGGGTGTAATAACGCCCGTAAGTTGGTATGTGTTGTATCCCTATTACAAGGCGATACTTATAGTTGGTGGACAACTGTAACAGCGGGCATGGCACCCAATGATATGGATTGGGAGTTTTTCCAAGATGCCTTTAAAAAGAAGTATTTAAGAGTTAGATACTTGGATGACAATAAACGTGAGTTCATGGCTTTGGTTCAGGGTAACATATTTGTGGCTGAGTATGAGGTTCAGCTTGTTTGGTTAAGCTAGTATACTCTTGAGCTGGTACCGGATGAGAGGCATTTTTGTGGCCGATTTCTTTACAAATTGGTACAATAAGTGAAGACTTACATATTGGCTTCTGACTACACCAATTTTGACGGGTTGGTTACAAGAGCAAAGGATATTGCGTAGAGCTTGGGTTTATCATCTCGTGTGAATGGTTCTGGCTCGGGCAAAAGAGTTGCTGACTTTAGTTTTGGTGGTGGTCAGTATAAGAAGCATCAGGATAAGAGGTATCGCTCTGATGCCAGACGAGATAGAGGTAGTGTTGGGCATGGACCACATGGTCAGGATACCCAAACTAGATTATTTTTTAATACCTGTTGGGTTTGTGGATCGCGTGAGCACTTGAGGCGATACTATCTACGTTTGGATCGTGAGGGACATGATGCTACTGTTGTTTCTAACTCTTGTTAGAGTTGTGAATCGAGCGATCATCTGACGCGCAATTTTCCATTGTTAGCTGGTGGTGGACAGGCTAGGGCACCTATTGTTGCACCACAGCGAGGCCGTGGCCATGGCCGATGGTAGTTTTAACGTAGGGATGAGGGTCCGAGGACGGTGGCTCATACCATTGCTATTCAACCTGAGGGTGGTGGTCTTGCGAGGGTGTACGCACATCGCGAGGGATGCAACAACACCGATTGTAGGTACATTTACTTTGCAATCTTTGACGTTGCTTTCTTTGTTTGATTCTGGTTCTACTTATTCATATATCTTGCGTGAGTATGTACATTTGCTTGATATACCTGTTGAGGTGTTAAATGTGGGAATGCAAGTAACTAGTTCTTTTGGTGAGACAATTGTTACAAGAAGGTTTTTTACAATATGTCCTTTGACTGTTCCAGGTCATGTGTTTACGGTTGATCTGATGGAGTTTCTGTTTAACAATTTTGATGTAATCTTGGGTATAGATTGGTTGACCGAGCACAGGGTTGTGGTTGATTTTGAAACCAAGCGAGTTACCATGAAACTTGTTTATGATTACGAGGTAGTAATCGTGGGTGAGAATACTAAGTTCTTGCCCAATATTGTTTTAGCTATGGAAGCAATTCGTTTGATGGATTCTGGTTGTGAGGCATTCTTGGCCTACGTTATGAATCTGGGATCAAAGAAAGTGTGTGTTCAGGATATCCGTACTTTGTGTGAGTTTCCAGGTGTTTTTTGGAAGAGTTGTCTGGTTTGCCACTAAATAGAGAGGTTGAGTTTGGCATTGAGTTGTATGCAAATATAGATCCAGTGCATATTGTTCCCATCGTATGGCTCCAAAAGAGTTGAAGGAGTCGAAGACGTAACTTTAAGATTTGCTTAACCGAGGGTTCATTCGGCCTAGTGTTTCACCGTGGGGGTGCACCGGTGTTGTTTGTGAAAAAAGAATTATGGCACAATGCGGATGTGCATTGATTATCAGCACCTAAACAAGTTGACGATTAAGATTAAGTATCCTTTGCCAAGGATTGATGATTTGTTTGATAAGTTTAGAGGTGCATCGGTGTTTTCCAAGATTGATTTGAGGTTCAGGCATTATCAATTGAAGGTGAAAGATGTAGATGTACCTAAGATTGCCTTTCACACGAGGTGCGACCATTACGAGTTCTTGGTGATGCCGTTTGGTTTGACTAATGCCTCTGATGTGTTCATAGATACGATGAATCGAGTGTTTCATGAGTTTTTGGATCAATTTGTGGTTATGTTTATCGATGATATTGTTGTGTACTCTTGTACTTAGAAAAAACATGTTCGACATTTGACAATTGTGCTTCAAGCTTTGTTGGATAATCAGTTGTATGCCAAGTTGAGCAAGTGTGAGTTTTTGCTAGGGAGGTTGTTTTCCTTGGGCATGTTGTGTCGGCCGAAGGAATTCGGGTTGATCCTCATAAGATTGAGGCGGCGATGGGTTGGAAGTCACCTAAGTTGGTGCCGGAGGTTCGTAGTTTTCTTGTGTTAGCTGATTATTACCGTAGGTTTGTGGATGGTGTTAGAGTATGCCCAAAGACCAATCATGAGATGATTGTATTAATATACTTTCTTTACCATGTTTTTGAATAAAGGCATTGCCATTATTATTTTTTAGTCATATTTCTGTGTCTTAAATAAACTGAAATATAATGAAGTCCATATAATAATATGATTGTTATTAAAAGATCCTTAGCTGAGTATTATTATTGGCTTGGACAATAATAATATGTTGGAGGCTAACATATAGTTGATTGATGACAATGAGTTGTCATTGACATAGAGATGTCAAAATCAATATATGAGTACGTTGTTAGAGAACAACATATTGGATTGACCCGCTATAAGCATATGTCTTGGATTATTATGTGACGGTCACAATATTGCTCATGGTGGTGACTACATGTATGATCCTTAGATTTGATATCATTACTATCTCAACATATATTGTCGTATGCTTTGATACAATTAAACATGCTCCGTGACTGGTCACACTATAAAGACTGATGTTGAACATATCACGATATATGTAGTGGGGGTGTGAATGATCAAGATAGGATTTGTCCCTCCTACATAATAGGAGTTATATCACATGCCACTTGATTGAGTGAGACTAGAAATACATGGCCATGCTCGAACAAGTTGATATGAGATATCATAAGTTGTTCGTTTATTGTAGTCTACTCTAGATATCAAGAAATATTAGATGGGCTATACAAGTGTGACTATTCCAAGACTTGTGCCTATTCTAGATATAAAGGACAAAGGGATATAATACATAAAAAAGCTAGTCATGAAGATGTTATGTTTAATCATGACTTCTTGTAACTTAGATGACCATGATATATTGCTAGATGTCACTCATGGTTTGTAATATTAGAATGGTTCTAATAATTGCTACTAATATTACAAGAACCTATAGGGTCACACCTAAGGGTTGAGTTGAGAAAATATCAAACGAGTTATAATTGTACAATTTTATTGTACATGGATGAAATATATAATTAAAGTTAATATATATTTGATATATGTGTAATTTTAATTATCATGAATTTGTTAAATATATATTAAAAGAATGTAATTATGATTATAATTCTTTTAATAAATATAAAATTCGGATTAAATTACCTTAAGGGTTAGGGTAACTGCATATAAAAGGAGAAGTGTGGTCTAGCATCCGTTCTTCTTGCTTAGACGAGATATTCTCAAGAACAATTTTTGAGAAAAAAAAACATTTGCTCTCAACCAGGTGAACTGAGTAGAGGCCAAGACATTATCGTAGAGGCATGGGATTTGAACTGATCGTAACTGCACTACTGACTTGCTGTTTTTTCAGGAACCCAAGGTAAATCACGTATCCTTTCTTCTCGAATTCGATTGATCGTACATGAATTCCTCTATGAGATTATCAGATTATTTTTCCGCTGCGCCATAAGGTGTACCGGTGATCCTAACATATGGTTTTTCGAAGATTGTTTCTCATTTGATCAAGTTATTGCAAAAGAATGTTCGTTTTGAGTGGACAACGAGCTTTTTAAAAGATGAATGAGACTTTGACGGAAGCTCCTATCTTGATCCAACCTAAGTCGGGTAAGAAGTTTTTTGTTTATAGTGATGCTCCATACATTAGTTTAGACTGTGTGTTGATGCAGGAAGGAGAAGTTATGACTTATGCATCTAGACAATTGAAGGTGCACGAGCACTATTATCCTACCCATGACCTTGAGCTTGTCGCGGTTGTGTTTGCTTTAAAAATTTTGAGGCATTATCTCTATGTGAGAAGTGCGTGGTGTATACGGATCACAAGAGTTTGAAATATTTGATGACTCAAAAGGATTTGAATCTTAGGCAACGTAGATGGTTGGAGTTGCTTAAGGATTATGATTTGATGATTGAGTGTTATCTATGAAAGGCTAATGTTGTAGCTGATGCTTTGAGTAGGAACGTTGTGGTGGAGTTGAGAGCGATGTTTGCGCGGTTAAGTGTGATGCGGGATGGAGGTTTGTTGGCCGAGTTGTAAGTAAAGCCATCTTTGTTACAAATGATTAAAGAAAAACAACCTTATGATGATGTGTTGGTACTGCATGTTAAGGATATCGTGGATGGGAATCCAATGAATTTTCATTTTAATGGTGATGAGGTGTTGTGTTTTAACGATCAGATAGTGGTGCCTAAGGATGATGAGTTGAAGCGAATCTTCTTGACCAAGGCTCATGCTAGTCCTTTTGCTATGTATTGCGATAGTACTAAGATGTATCAAGGCTTGAAGTGTGAGTACTATTGGGTTGGTTTAAAAAAAGATGTGTCTGATTTTGTTGCTAGATGCATGGTGTGTTAGCGTGTTAAGACCGAGCATCAGTTTCATTTCGAGTTGTTGCAACCGTTGAGAATACCAAAGTAGAAGTAGGAAAGAATCACCATGGGTTTTGTGTATGAGTTTCTGTTGAATTCCACTAAAAAGGATTCTATTTGGGTGATTGTTGATAAGTTTACGAAGTGTACGCATTTTGAGCCTGCTCATACGACATAAACTTTGGACAAGTTGGCAGATTTGTACATTGTTGAGATTGTGCGTTTGCATGGTGTTCCTAAGTCCATAGTTTTAAATAGAGATTCATGGTTTATAGTGAGGTTTTGGGAATGTTTGCATCAAGCTTTGGGTACACAGTTAAGTTCCAGTACTTCGTATCATCCTCAGACGGATGGTCAGTCAGAATGTGTGATCCAGGTCTTAGAAGATATGTTGAGGTGTTGTATCATTGAGTTCCAAGGAACTTGGGAAAGGCAGTTGCCTTTAGTGGAGTTTTCCTATAATAACGGTTATTAGGCTAGTATACAAATGGCACCGTATGAGGCTTTGTATGGTAGGAAGTGTCATACACATTTGTGTTGGGCTGAGGCTGGGGAAAAGTATGTTTCCTTGCCTGATGTTTTAAAGGATACGAATGAGAAAGTGAAACTCATTTGTAATCACTTGAAAGAGGCTTCGAATCATCAGAAATATTATGTGGATTTGAAGCGTAGAGAGATAGAATTTGCGGTTGGTGATTGTGTGTTCTTGAAATTGTCGCCTTGGAAGAAGGTGATAAGGATCGAACGTAAGGGTAAGCTTAGTACGAGGTTTATTGGGCCGTATGAGGTTGTGGAGTGTGTTGGTCTTGTGGCATATCATTTGAGGTTACCTCATGAGTTGGAGAAGATTCGTGATGTGTTTTGTGTGTCGATATTGCGAAGGTATCGGTCAGATCTATCGCATGTTATACCGGTGGAGGATATTGAGTTGCAACCAGATTTTTCCTATGATGAGGAACCAGTAGAGACCCTTGATTCCATTAGTAAAGTTCTTCGTGGCAAGACGATTGAACTTGTAAAGGTGTTGTGGCGACATCGGGGAGTTGAGGAGGCCACCCAAGAGAGCAAAGCAGACATGTTGAAACAATTTTCGCATTTGTTTCCTTCAGGTAAAATTTTGAGGATAGGATTTCCTAATTAGGGGAGAGTTATAACACCTCGGTTTTGGGCCTAGAGGTTTATAGGCTGATTAGACGGTCCGGTGGACCAGGTTGGAGATTCGAGTCAGATTTGAGATAAAAATTGAATTAAATATTTTCAGGTGAGAAAATATTTGGGAAAATATCTAAAAATCATTATTTATTATGTGGATATTTTTGGTAAAATAAATTTTGAAAAATGTGATTTCAAAATGTGACATTTTGGGTTGGTGACCAAAATGTAAGAAATGAAAATTATTTTTAGTGACTGTTTTGTAAAAGCATCAGAACTTTGAATCTTTAAGGAGTTATTTGCCCAAAGTCTAATATCAGACTTTTCTCCTTAATTGGCCATTTTAAAAGGGTTTTGGAAAATATAAATAGGTTGGGAGAATTAATTTTATAATTAATTGCTTAAACAAATTTCACGTAACTGGTTTTCTCTAAAAGAATTTTCTCTCAAATTCTCTCCAGCCAAACTCTCTTTTCTTCTTCAAAATCTTTAGGTAACTTCTTGGTTTCTTCAATCTTTTAATGGCAAATGAGATCATAGTTGTTTCCTATCAAAACCTTATTGTTTTAATCTTGTTTTCTCGTGTAAATCAATACAATTAAGGAGGAAAGTCAACATTTGAGGTGAGCTTCATCATTCTCCTCTAATGTATGGTTCGTTACTGAAATTCTCAAGTTATTGATCCTTTATAAATGTTTTCTAATGAGTTTTAATGATTTAATTATGGAAATTGGTTAAATCAAGGTTTAAGTGATATGATTATATGATTTTTGAATTGGATCTGTTTTGCTAAGTTCTTGATTGTTTTTAATCAAGATTTTGATGTTTAATAATGTTAATTAATTGGTTTTAACATTGGAATCCCGAAGTTATGTGAATCTCTAATTTCCTAGGTTGCTAGTTATATGCTTTTGAAGAGTTGTGTAGGTTTAATGTATGCTGGAGGTATAAGGATTATTTTTATATGTCAATTGATGTTAATTGATGGATTTAAATGTTAGATTGTGGCTAGGTTGAGTTTAGGTTAAGTTGGAAGGTGTTTTCGGAAGGCGTTTCATAGATGGTTGTGAGGAGAAGTAGAGGAGTTGTGTTGTTGGGATTATAAATGCATGATGATGCATTAATCTTCTGTTGTTGTGTGTTTAAAATAGAATAGAGTGATTCTAAGGTCGTTGGTGAAGCTTCGGAGGCTTCAGACGCTTGTTTTCGCATCGGTGATTAAAGCTTTGCGTTGTCGGTGAGTGAGAATGTGGATTTCAGTTTTGAAATGGTTTAAAGGTTGTATTGGGAGTTTAAACTTAAGCTTGAAATGCTGGTTTAAACTCGGAAGTAAGTATAAGAGATTTCTCTCTCAGTCGTGCTTTAATGAAATGGTCTTATGCACTTGTTTTGAATTACATGGTACCTACTGTTTAATCATGTTTTTAAAGTATGTTATATACTGATTTTGATCATGAATTGATGATGGATGCACGTGGTAAGTGATCCATGTAAGTACAAGTTATACTTGTTTAAAAGCATGGTTTGTTGCTTTGGAAATGGTTTTGAATCGATGCATATAAAAACAGTGATGTACATGGTTAATAATGAATTATATTGGCAAGTGATGTGGTTTAAATTGTTATCGGATATAGTTGGCCGATCATAGGATTGATAGTGCACTATAAAAAGTCGCCTTGGATATCAAGGGGTTTATACGGTGTATCGAATACTCCATCCAATTACCCTAACGGTTGAGTATCGATACGGGTAAGCTGTTTTAGGCATAGCGTGTCGGTACGCGGGGAGTTGTTTCGGTACGGGCAAGAGTATAGTAGTAATGTGTATCGATACGCTTAACCTGTATCGATACGGTTTTGAGCTACTAGAATCTGATTTTAAAGAAAAGGCCAAGGCGTACTGATACACTTGCTCGTGTACCGATAGGGGTAGCTGTTAATTTAATTATTGGGATGTTTGGAAGTTTCTGTTCCTTACGTTTTGGTCCCTGAATATTATGTATGCAATTGGATGAGTTTGAATGATCGTTTTGAGCTGGTTTTTGATGTATGAGCATGAAACCTAATTAACTGAGGGTCGGTAAACTTAAAATGGGTTAAGTCCCTGTAGTTTTCCAGAATTGCAATTTGGTCCCTAAATTGCAATTGTGAGCAATTGGATGTCAATTTAACGCCCGATTGAGTTGAGCTTTCACCCGCTGCCAGTATGCACACCTTAGGTTAATATGTTGCATCTAGATAAGATAAAAAGGGAAAAATGGCCGTATTTCTGATTAATCTTTTTGAGTTTGTTTCGACAAACCCAATATAGCTCGCTCGGTTCGATCTTGCAACTAGGCTGGGTCGAGGGGTTTACAAGTGTGGTCTGATGTACGGAGTAACATGATTTGGAATGTTGGACATGGTCAGAGTGTTAGGTTCTGGCTTGATCCTTAGATGGAAGATGTGGGTCCCTTAATAGACCATGTTGCTTCTTCAGCTGTGGGGAATTTGACTATGGCTTCGGTGGCAGATATGTCTGATCATGTGGGTAAATGGAGATGAGATTTGATCGATACCTTTCTCCCCCATGCATGTGTTACTTCGTTTGGCAGCGGTGAGAGGGCGCGTTTCTTTATCTGCGATTGATTCGATAGGATGGAATGGCCATGTTGATCATCATTTCTCGATCAAGTCGGCTATGTGCTTCGAAACCCATCTACTTTAGTTCCTAATGAGACGATGTGGAAACGAATTCATACTTTTTGGGGACCGCAATGAATTAAAATTTTTACGTGACTTGTCTGTTATGGTAAGTTGATGACTAACGCCAAAAGGGTCCCTAGACATTTTGCGCAGGATAATCGATGTCTCTTGTGCACTACGGCTGTAGAGGATATTTCCCACGTTTTGAGGTTGTGTCCTGCAGCGTATTCCGTTTGGTCCTCTGTTATTCGGAAAGATCGATTATAGGAGTTTTTGCACCTAGATATTAAGTATTGGGTTAGAATGAATCTGGCAGATCTATTTTATTTTGCCCCGGATAACTCGGACTTGGATATTTTTTGGAGCCATTATCTGGAATATCTAGCAAGCATGTAATGCTATGGTTTTCGATAACCCATTGGTTGATGGTGGGTCAATCTTGGATCACAACTGCCGTTTATTGTTAAGCACAGAACGTGTGTTGGAAATGTTTGTTGTTACGCGGAACAATGGTGTGATTTCTATGACTATTCCGATCCATTGGAAGACTCCTCCGTTGGGTTGTTTTAAATTCAATTCAGATGGGGCTCGAAGTGCTATTGATGGACATGTCTCATGTGGAGGTGTTGTTTGTGACCATAATGGTCAATGGCAAGAGGGATTCTCGACATACATTGGCATTGGTTCGACTTTGGTAGCAGAATTTTGGGGGTGTTTCTTGGCTTAGCTTGCGTCTGGAATGCTGGTGTTCGGAACCTGATCGTGGAAGTGAACAACCTTGATGCTTTGTGTTTCATCCGTGATAGTTCATCGAGTATGGCTTCGCTCACTATTTTGCTGCATATTCGGGAGATGGTTCGTCGCGATTGGTCTGTTCAGTTCCAACATATACGCCGAGATGGTAATCGAGTGGCCGACTCATTGGCTAAACGTGCGGGTTTTGCAATTATGGATATTCAATTGTTTTCCTCGTCCCATTAGATTTAGAGCCTCTTCTCAATGAGGAGGTTAGTTTACCTTTCATTTGTTCAACAAAAAAAACATAGTATTTGTCCCGAGTAATCTAGATTGATCCGTACCACATATTGATTGGTGGATGAATTTTTTTGGGTAATTTTTTGCGCATATAAGATCTCAAACTCGAAATTTGACTAAGTGAAACTAAGCTGCTCACACCTCGTCGATAAAAAAACATACTTAGTACTTTATTAAGCTAAAAGAGTGTTTTTTAAGTTAAATTTTAGGCTTATATATCATATTAGTACCTAAAGTATACCAACTTTTTTATTTTGGTACCTAAAGTATTTTTTGGTCAAAATAAATACCTAAAGTATACTTTTTGGTTAAATTAGGTACCTAAAATATACTTTTTGGTCAAAATAGGTACCTAAAGTATTTTTCATCAGAATAAGTACCTAAAGTATATTTTTTGGTTAAAATAAGTACCTAAAGTATATTTTTTCATTAAAATAAGCACATAATGTATTTTTTAATTAGGGTAATAATTTTATACACAAGCGTCTTAGTTTTAGGGGTTATGGACTCTGTTTAGGGTTTAAAGTTTAAGGGTTTAAGTGTAGTAGTTTTGAATTTAGGGGTTGTTGATAGAATTTTGGGTTTAGGGTTAGAATTTAGGGTTTATCGGTTAAAAACTAAATCCCTACCCATATCACCCTAAACCTTAAACCCTAAATTCTAACCATGAACCCTGAATTCTAAAGCTACTAAAACCCCTAAACTCCAAACCTTAAACTAAACCCCTAAACCATATAATTGAGGCGCTTATGGAAACGAGAAGTTTCCACCGCTAGTGTATAGGATAATAATTCTTTTAATTAATGTCATATGACAATTTATAGGAACCTATATAAAATATATATATAGTTTAAGTACCTATTTTGACTTAGAAATACTTTAGATACCTACTTTGACAAAAAAATATGCTTTAGCTACTTTGGCGAAAAATACTTTAGGTACCTATTTTGAAATAAATTATACTTTAGGTACCTAGTTTAACCAAAAAGTATACTTTAGGTATTTATTTTGACCAAAAAATACTTTAGGTACCAAAATGAAAAAGTTGATATACTTTAGGTACTAATATGATATATAAGCGTAAATTTTACAATAAAATCATGGGTAATCTTCACCCGTTGTCCCTTTTGTTTGAGGTTTGTTCTATTTTGGTTACTCGAATTCAAAAAAGATCATTCTTGCCACTTACGTTTTGAATCGTGTCTATTTTGGTCCCTTGGCCATTAACCTCCGTTAATAAAAAATTAATTTCTAATTTAACCTTCAAACTTTTAAAACTTTATTTTTCATCATCTTCCCCAAAAATTTGAAAATTTTATTTCTCTGCCCACCACTCGATTTTGACCCTTTTACCAACGCCATGGGTCCACCACTCTCCTCCGCCCCAAAGCGTTAAACTTCTTAAAAGAAATTAATTTTATTGTTTGAAGCTGTCGATCAATCTTTTTCTGCAATCACTCCCCATTAAAAGTTTACCAGTGAATATGCTTGTGGTTGTGCAACGACAACATTGCTTGGAATATTTGAATTAATAAGCTGCGCAACTGAGCCTCCAAATACAGCACCAATCATCAAACTTGGTGCATAAAGGTCACCTACAAGCCCAGACCCCTTACATACAGCAATGGCGACAACTTTAGCTGCTGCAAGTTGGGTTAGCAACCAGATTCCAGGAGCTGATGCAGACTTCCTAGTATGTAGGATTTCATGACGTTTGTAAAGCCCCAGGATAGTTAAGAGCTATCATTCCAGCTCCTAAACCACCTAAAGCAGGGCAGATTACAGTAGGAAGTTCAAATTTCTCCTTGATATACTCGAATGCTGCTGTGAACCAAGAAACCAAGCGAGTGAAGACTACACTTACAACACCACAAAGCATCCCCAAGATCAGATACAAAGGTAGCTCTGCAAGGCAAAAGTAATATCATAATATTGCTAGTTTTTCCCCATGTATGGAGTAATTTCTAATCATATCTTTCCTAGCATGACACATGAAGCGTGTTTATCTATTCAGATAAAAAGGCCAGACAACCACAAGTCTATGCCTTTGGAAATGATAATGCATAGTGAAATTCCACACTAAATTGGCAGTTCACTGTCAAATATTTGAAGGGATAAAGTAGCTGCAATTGACAATTCACATACAAGAAGCACGCTTATTCAAGATCAATGGAGCAGCACATTCATCAATCTGCTCTGTTAGACAAAAATTACTTTTGAAAGAACTACCAGAAGCTTAATTACATCAGGAAATATACACTAGTGCATACAAACATAAAAAAAACTGCAACCCAGAAAATAAAAAGAAATTCATTGTAGGAAGGTGAAACCAGCAGCAGATTTCAAATCATAAGATGGCACGGTGAAAGCTGATTTTGAACCAAGTAAAACTAAATACAAGAAGTTTAACTCTTTGGGGGCGGAAGAGAGCGGCAGACCCATGGGGGTGGAAAGAGGGTAGGGATCCGGTGGAGGGCGAAGAAATAAAATTTTTAAATTTTGAGGGAAAATGGTGAAAAATAAAGTTTTGAAAGTTTGAGAGTTAAATTAAAAATTAATTTTTTTATTAACGAAGGTTAACGGCCAAAGAACCAAAATAGACACGATTCAAAACGTAAGTGGCAAGAATGATCTTTTATGAATTTAAATGACCAAAATAGAGCAAACGCCAAACAAAAGGGACTACGAGCGAAGATTATCCTAAAATATCTCATTCTTATTATTCTTATTCATCTTCTTGCTTCTTAAGCATTGCCTACTCCTCCGTTCATTTTCCAAACCCGATAAAACCAATACAACTTCATCTCTGTCCTACCACTTCTTCCCTCTCGGGTATACCCATTTTTTCATTCCAAGTTTGTCTTTGTTTTTGGGTGAAATTTTTTGAATATTTTGTTGCATTTGATGGTGTGAGTTATAGAAATTGTTTTCTCTTTATTTGGTTTATTGCAGATATGGATGTAACAACCAGTACTGGATTATACCCTCTGCACCGTTGTAAAACTCTGCATCTGGTCTGTCAATGATCTTTGCCGAGAATTGGAACTAGAATTGATGTGCCATAATGGATTTTAAACATGGGATTTTTGTTTTAATGCAGGTGAGGCATGCTCAAGGGGTTCATAATGTAGCAGGGGAAAAAGATTTCTCCAATTATTTATCTGAAGAATTTTTCGATGCCCATCTCACGCCTCTTGGTTGGCAACAGGTTTGTATGAATGCCAATGAAAAACCATTGGTTAGATTATTAATATTGTAGTTTTTCCAACAAAAATGTGTGCAAAAATCTAGCAATTGGGTCATTTGAATGAACGTCAATGATCTAGTTCATTGTATGTGTACAAATGTTACAACAGGTTGATAATCTGCGCAAGCATGTTCATGAAACTGGGCTTTCTAAGAAAATTGAATTGGTCATTGTTTCCCCTTTGCTCAGGTATTTAACTTCTCAATTAGTTTGTTTGTTTGTTTCTCATGATTTTGCTTTTCATTCCTTTTCCTCTCCTTTCCTTTTCATTTTACTAGTATTACTTCTAGAAAAGAAAAAAAAATATTGGTATGTTATAAAAGAGACTGCAGTCTGAGATTGGTGAAGTGGTTGCAGATGCTGGATTCGAATCCGGAATCTATTAGATGTCACCTTCAGAACTAAGTACATGAATCAATTAACCTAAGTCTGAGGATTCCACCTCTAGGACTAATTACATGAACCAAGTTAAGCCTCGGGATCAAATATCTGACTTGCCGGATGCCACCTCTAGGGATACATGAATTAACTAAGCCAAGCCCTGCGATCGTATATAAAATGATGTTTGCTAGCTTTATGTTTTCTATCCGTATTTTAATTATAGAATTTAAAGTTTATCCCTAACTTGACTAGGCTGATGTGCACAACTTCACAGAATAAGTTCATTGCAAAATCAACAATCTTCTTTTTCAACTTTGGAGACCAGAAAAATGATAAAGGAACTTATCCGTAGGAAAACATAAAACAACCAAATTAAATCCATTTAAGAATCGCAGTTAATATGTTCGATGCTGAATGTTCACTGCTTTCAAAATGGAAACACACATGCTGCTTCTATTAATGAAGGAATAATTTTAAATGTAAGTTTTTACTCAATGCTTGTGCTTTAGCTGTCAGGGAATAATGGATTTTAGAAATTTTGGCATTCTAGGACTATGCAAACTGCAGTGGGTGTCTTTGGTGGTGAAGGGTATAAAGATGGGATAGATGTACCTCCGTTGATGGTAGAAAATGCAGGGGAAAGTAACCGTCCTGCAATTTCAAGTCTGAATTGCCCGCCATTTGTAGCTGTTGAACTTTGTCGAGAACATTTGGTACATCCTTGAACCTTTAAAATAACTAACTAAATCACTTTATGGATCTTTTGGAATTTCTTTTATTTGTAACGAGAATAATGAAAATCAGTTCTGGTAATATACGGTAGACATCATATGGAAGTATTCATGTCAACTTAATGTGTTTTTCTGCTTGTATTTTCAATGGCGTTGCAGTATTTACTTGTCTGGTGTAATATGAATATAAATAGTCAATTTCATGCATGCATAGCATGGAAATAAACATATCCCAAATGGATATGCAAAACTCATTATCTTTACTGTGTATGTAGGATCCTCCCTTGTTCTCTGATATAAAAGTTTGCCACGTAAAAAAAGAAGATATTGAACATTGATTTTCAATATCCATCAACATACTTGATCAAACCTCAAACCTTTGCTTTCGAATAACTGATGTATTCAAACGTATTTAATTATTTTTTTGTTACCGGACTCAATTTAGATTTCCTTTAACCACAAGTTGGTACTTAAGAGTTAGTTTATTTGGTAGAATTTACAGCTAATATTGGTTACCTTGAATTTCTTCATTTTTCTGGTTGAACTTCTCATACCATGCGTTTCTCATCTGATTTTCATTTCCTTTTTCTCCTTGAACTATTGAACAACGGGGAGTCCATCCATGTGATAGAAGAAAAAGCATCAGCGAATATCGGCCTGTGTTTCCTGCGATTGACTTTTCTCTGGCAAGTAGCTTGTCTTACGAACTTAATGATTCTCATTCACTTTACCTATACTGGAATTTGTTATAATTGCAAATGCAATATCGGTTAATCGGGGGAATTCTTGTCCTTCAGATTGACAGCGATGAGGATAATTTGTGGGAAGCTAACTCTAGGGAAAAGAATGAAGAAATTGTAACCAGAGGAATGAAATTCTTGAACTGGTGAGTATGACACAGATTCAGATAAATTTAGAGCATAACTATTCAATCCTGGAAATGGCAAACTATGTTTGTTACCCGAACTCTTTGCTCCCCATAAAATACCATGTCTGACACAGATTCGGAGATGGGCACGGGAGTATGATCCTCCAAATATATTGAAAATTTTTAGAAAAAAATGAGCATACGTATCAAACTCATACTTTGACACTCGTCTGTGAATCTGAATGACAGAAATGGCTAGATTATATTTCAAAGTAAAATTGTTCTGTCCAATGGCTAGACATTATCCTCCCAAACCTTCTTTTTACTTTATCCATTTATCACTTGCGGCAGGTTGTGGACACGAGAAGAGAGGGAAATTGCCGTTGTTACTCACAGTAGCTTCTTGTACCAGACCTTAAGTGTTTTTGGCAATGATTGTCATCCATCTGTGAAGAGTGAAATATGCACACAGTGAGTTCTGCAAATTCTCAATTGTTAATTAACTGATATGAACAACTTTTTCTTGATATCTTCGCATAACAAGAACAGATGAAAATTGTTTCTTGATAGACCGATCTAAGTTATCTTTCAAAGTTGAAATTACTGATAACCCGAAATCTTGTGTCCAAAGTCCGTGTCCTCTCTATAATGGATGGCAATTCCCTGCCAGACTAAATGGCATAGTTTTATGGGCAGAATTTTGATCTGTTAAGTAGTATGAATCTGAGCTTTCCAGTAGAGATGATTTAAAACCTTGGAATTTCACGGACTAATATGATAATTTGGCATGACCCATTGCAGCTTTGCGAATTGTGAGCTCCGGTCTGTAGTTTTGGTTGATAGATGGTATGTATGTATAACATTTTAAAACCTTGAAATAGAATTCATTTGCTTAATCCTGCATAATTGTTATGAACATTTTTGTTGCAGTATGTTGGGATCAGTTCGTGCAACAACTAACTATCCCGGAAAAATCCCTAGCGGGCTTGATCTTCCCAGCGATGTTGCTGATGAGAAGCTTTCGAATGACGGAGCAGGCAAGTAGTTATTCAGATACGAGTCCCGGGTATGATTCTGCAAAGGAATGGGAAAACTAATAGAAATAATTAAAGTATACCCGTATTAGAGATATTTAATATTCTCGATTCCGGGTAACATAATATACAAGTAGTGGAAATTTTTTTCATGTTTCTTAGCCATGTTAGGCTAAGAAAACAGTTATGTATTGGTTCTCAAATCTTTATAAATGGACACATGAACTCTTACATCCTACGACTATCTTCGAGAGCTGTTGTTTTTTCTTCTTTCTTTCTGCCATTTTCATTTCATTGTATGACAAGATATAAAACATATAGATGTTGCACTGTTCTACAAGTACCATTTATGTTGTTTGGATTCTTACAAGCATCTATGGTGATATTTAGCTTTTTCGAGGGATTGAATTGCAAATTCTTATGAAAGTCAGAAAATAATGTTATCATTGTATTAGTTTGCAACATTACACTTTTAAAAGGATTAAATCAGAATTTTATAATTCTAGCGAGTAAGATGTAATTTTATTATTTGAAAAACTTTAATACACAACCCGTGTAAACTAAAGTTTACCCATGCTTGTCAAATTTATGGGTTATGTGTTTAGTTTAGGGTTTAGGTGGTATGATGTAGAATTTAAGATTTAGGGTTAGTGTTTAGAGTTTAGAATTTAGGTTGTTAGGGTTAGGGTTTTAGGTTTAGATATTAAAGAAGAATTGTGTAAAAAATATTTTTACACGGGCTGTGGATCAAAATATAACGCTTTTATTATATATTAATGGGTAATTATTTTATACACATGTAATGGAAAAAAATTTTCACAAGTACCTTAGTTTTAGGGTTTAGATGTTAGGAGTTTAGGTTTAATGGCTTAGAGGTTAGAATTTAGGGATTGATGTTTGAATTTAGGTTTTATATAAGGCTTATGGGTTAAAACTTAAATTTAAACCCTAAACCTTAAATTCTATACTATGAAACTTAAGCCTCTAACCTAAAAACATTTAATTTTAATCCTAAACTCTAAAAAAGTAAAGGCATGCATAAACTTTTTGTTTCAATACTGAATATAAATTGTATGTAAATATATAAAATTGTAAGGGTAAACTACTCTAGGAACCACCGAACAAATTGGAATACCTATTTTAACCATCGAACTATCGAAATTGTCAATCAAACCACCAAACTTATTAAATTGACCTATTTTGACCACCGCCGTTAAAAAATTAACGGAATAGTAACGAAGGGGTGACGTGGCAGTTAACAAAAATTTATAAAATTGCACATTCAGTCCCTGTTATTTACCTATTATATCAATTTAATCCTAATTTTAATTTAATTACATAAAATTAGTCAACTAATCAGATAATGACATGTGTCCCAATTGGATAAATTTGCTTAAATTTTAATTTATATTTAATATATTTTCCCTCCAACCAGGTGGTAACACGTGTCACCACTTGGTTAAAAGAAAATTAACAAATTTAAAAGAATGGCTCTAGGAAGATTTAAGCCTGGGACACGTGGGTTTTAAACCCACACCTTTACCACTGCACCAAGCCTTTCTTAATGATATGAATCGCACCATTTAATATATATGTTATAATACAATAAATGTTAGGGAAAAAAGAAGTAAACATGGTTGAAAGGGGATTCGAACCTAGATCACTTGAAATATGTATAATCACACAAACATTCGATTTAATTTAAATTTGAAAATTATTAAATATTCAATTTTAAAAAATATTCGATTTAAAAGAAAAGAAATTTGATTTAAATATTCGAATATTTTTTTCTTTTCATATTTAAGTTAAATCGAATATTTATTAAAATATTAAATATTTGATTTAAAAATATTTTATTTAAAAGAAAAGAAATTTGATTTAAAAAATATTTGAATATTTTAAATCGAATTTAAAATACTTTAAATATTCGTTTTAAAATATTCGAATATTTTTTAAATCAAATTTCTTTTCTTTTAAATAAAATATTTTTTAAACCAAATATTTATATTTTAATAAATATTCGATTTAATTTAAATATGAAAAAGAAAAATATTCGAATATTTTAAATCGAATTGCTTTTCTTTTAAATGGAATATTTAATAATTTTCATATTTAAATCAAATCGAATGTTTGTATGATTATACACATCTCAAGTGATATAGGTTCGAATCACCTTTCAACTATGTTTACTTCTTTTTTCCCTAACATTTACTGTACTATAATATATATATATATATATATATATATATATTAAATGGTGCGATTTATATTAGTGAGAGAGGCTTGGTGTAGCAGTAAAGGTGTGAGTTTAAAACACACGTCCCAAGTTCAAATCTACCTAAAGCCATTTTTTCAAATTTGTTAAATTTCCATTTTGATAGTTCGGTGGTCAAAATAAGTATCTCAAACTAGTTCGATGGTCACTGAGGTAGTTTACCCAATTATAAATTCTTAAAGGGACTAGTTAAATAAAAGTTCGAATCAAACCAATATAACAGCGATGGAGTCAAACAAACATACATTTTCCAGGAAAACGTCATTTAAAGGTAGTTGTGTAGAAACAGCATACGAAGACGGAAGCTGACTTGGAGGCTCTATCAAATTCAATAAGGAAATACTTTAATATCCTCTACAATATTGATCCTTCACAAAGCATTAAGCAAAAATTTCCAATTTAATACACGAGGATCGCCCAATACAACTTCCTCTCTCGGGTATACCCTTTTCTTTTTTCTTTTGTTTTTGGGTGGAATTTCTGCATTTCTGGGTTGCTCTTCATCTGGTTTGTTCTTTACCTGGGTTTTTGCAGATATGGATGTAATAAGCAGTCCTGGATTGTACCCTTTGCACCGTTGTAAAACTTTGCATCTGGTTTGTCAATGAACTTTGCTGAGATATTGAATTAGAATTGATGGGCCGATACATGGGAATTGGGAAATTATTTTTTTGTTTTAATGTAGGCTATCAGATGGACTTCGCACCCTAAAAAATTAAAATTTTTATATAATTTAATATTTTTATTAAAAATTTATTTTTGCTCCTTTTAAAATTTTATAAATTTATCTTTTTTAAAAAATTTATAAATTCACTCCTCTTAGCGCAAAGTTTTGTGTTCATCCTCGCAGATGAGGCATGCTCAAGGGGTCCATAATGTAGCGGGTGAAAAAGATTTCTCCAATTTTTTATCTGAAGAATTTTTCGATGCCCGTCTCACGCCTCTCGGCTGGAAACAGGTTTGTTTGTTTGTATGAATGAATGCCAATGAAAATTCATTTGTTAGATTATTGTTATTTATAGTTTTTTCCAACAAAAATATGTGCAAAAATCTAGCAATTGAGTTTATTTGGAATTTACTAAAAAACTAAATTTGTGTTTGACTTGTTTCCTTATTAATATCTAAACGGGTAGAATAATGATTTGGGAAAAATAAAAAAATGTTTTTTAGTCAAAATTAAATTTTTAACATTTGATTGTTATCTCATGTTTAATTTATTTTATAATTTATACATTTATAATTTTTTATCAAGATTATAAAATAATGCTCAAAAATAACATGTACAACCATTACATATTTTTAGATTTGGAAATTTTATATCTATCATGTTAATTTTATTTTTAGATTTGGAAAAAATAATATGCTAAATAATGCTAAAAAATAATATGCTAAATAAAATATTTTTAGATTTTGAAATTTTATATCTATCATGTTAATTTTATTTTTAGAGAATATATATATTCATTGAAAATTATTTAAACATGTACAACCATTACATATTTATTTCCTTTTTGATTAAAATTTTTATAAAGGTGAGAAACCGTTTACATATTTTTAAAACTTCCATGTTAAATAACAATTAAGATAATAAAATATTAACATTGAGTCGGAATAAATTAATTTTTATATTCTTATTGTAATTTAAGTCGACATATTTTATATATTATTAATATAAAATAATTAAATATTATATAAATGTATATTTTTTATGTTTGCAATGTCATGTCTACAATAATTATTTGCCTTCTCAGAAGCAGCAATTTGCTCATTCATATGAATCATTTGTTTCTATTTCACCAACAATTTAATTGTTTGTTTTTTATATGTTAAAGCAATTCATTGCCTAAACTAAATTGTTTTATAATAAAATACCTAAATCACGCTCATCATTAAAAAAACAAACAAATAAATAAGTAAATAGTAGACATAATTTTTTATATTATTTATATTTAAAAAATAATATAACTTTATTTAAATGGAAAAACTCTATTTTATTTAATTTTAAAACATTTTTATGAGTAGTGTTTTAAATTTTAAATTTTAAAGAATGACTGTAAATTTTAAAAAATGACTTTAGACTTTGAAAATAATGTAATTTGAGTATTAAAACATATAAATAAAATATTTATAGTTAATTATTAGTATATATGGTTTAGTAGTGAATATGATACTTATAGTAGAAGTTTATGGATTTGATTTTTTTATATTTCGAATATATAATTATAATAAATCATAGATAATTTATACATTCTATATGTATATATTCAAATATATAATATTGTACTATAACATTAAAAATATATTAAATCATTTGTCTAAGAACTTTATCAAAGAAAAATATATAAGTTAAAAATAATAGAAAAATATAATTCATATAAATTTTCATGCAAATATTTTCATTTTAATATTAGAAGTTTAAATTGTTAAAAAGAATATATATCATAAGGATAATTTTATAAAATTCGCATTCTGGTAATCTTATAATCCACCAACCAAACATTGTAATTTTACATTCTTGTCAAACAAACCAAATAAAGTAATATAACATTCCAACAATGAGTCAGGTAATGAATTATTTCGGGAATCCTAATCCCAATGTCAATGTTACATTCCCTGAATCAAACGCCCTCTTACATCTCAAAAATCATGCTAAACTATCCCTTAATTTATTTTTGTGTATAAATATTACAACAGGTTGATAATCTGCGCAAGCATGTTCATGAAACTGGTCTTTCTAAGAAAATTGAATTGGTCATTGTTTCCCCCTTGCTCAGGTATATAACTTCTCAATTAGTTTGTTTGTTTGTTTCTCGTGATTTTGTTTTTCATTCCTTCTCCTCTCCTTTCCTTTTCATTTTACTGGTATTACCTTCTCGAAAAGAAAAAAAATTGGTATGTCATACATTGTTGTGTATAAAAGAGGCTGCAATCTGAGATTGGTGAAGTGGTTGCATATGCTGGATTCGAATCCGAAATCTATTAGATGCCACCTCTAGAACTAGCTACATGAATCGATTAAGCATACAATTGGTCACATATATATTCTGTCTGCATAACACCTCTGGGACTAACTACATGAACATCACCTAGCTTTATGTTTTCTATCCTTATTTTAATTATTGAACCTCAATTCTTCTTTGTTGTAAAGATAACCCAACAACCCCATGTTCTTGTTGCATTGCTTTAATAGTGTTGTTAGTTGACTTACCATTTCTAGTTTTGTCTATATTTAACATTGATTGGTTATTGACAGATTCTGTTCATATATTATCACTTTTATTGTATAGTTGACTTTACTTTTTACCTATAGAATTCTTTGTATATATAGGTCTCTAAAGTTGTAACCTAATGATAAGAAATACAATAGATTTTTCTCTATTGTTCTGTTGATTTACATGGTATCAGTAGCAGGGTTTTTTTTATCTTTTTTTTTTGTGAGGGTTCATCAATCCCCTCTTGTGTGACTGATTTCTTGTGCCTCTATTTATTGAGGTTGTGTTTTTTCTCTCGTACTTGAATCTGTAATTCAACATGGCTGAAAACTTTGATTTACGTGTTGCTGTTGGAACTACTGTCAAGTTTAATGGTAAAAATTATGCGCTTTGGTCACAAGCATTTCATACCTTCCTTGTTTCTCAAGGACATGATCATCATCTTGTTAAAATGATGACAGACACTAAGGATTCCAAATATGCAGCATGGCTTCAGTCTGATTGTGCAGTAAAAACGTGGTGCTGAATTCTTTGGAACTGGAAATTGCTACCTCTGTTGGGATGGTTTCAACTGCTAAGGAGATGTGGGATTCCATCAAGGAAATGTTTTTAAATGATGCTAACAATTCTCGAATTTTCTCTTTGTTTCAACAACTTGTGGATAACAAACAAGGTGAGAAATTCCTTCCTGAAATTTTTGCTGCCTATAGAGGAATTATCAACGAATTCTGTGAATTTCAGCCTCTCTCTACAGATTTAAAAACTCAAAAATGTCAATGGGAAAATCTCTTTATTTGTGGATTTCTTACAAATTTGACTAACCAATACAATACTCTTAGAAGTCAACTACTTGGAGAAAATATCATGCCCACCCTTCAAGCTGCATTCTCTCGCTTGCAATCAGCCTCTTTAACTATATCATACCCATCTGTTACTCTTGAACATTCTGCAATGGTAGTACAAGGGCGTGAATACAATAATGGAAAAAGTAGAGGGACGTGATAGAAAATGTAGATTTTGTGGAAAAACAAATCATGTTAAAGATGCGTGTTGGGACAAACATGGTAAACCTAAATAGGCTACCAAACGGCACAACACTCCTAAGGAAGCTACTGTTACATTCTCTTCGGCTGATTTTGTTTCTTCAGTTGGATCTGAGGATATTATTCATATTTCTAAAGTGGAGTATGAACGGTTAATTCACTCGCAACCTAATTCCACCACCTCTCATACTCTCTCAACAGGTATCGCTGCACTTGCAACTCTTTCTTGTAATTCTTGGTTAATAGATTCCGGTGCACCAAATCACATGACTGGTGATCAACTTTAATTTCATAATTTTACTCCATGTCCATCTTTGTCACCAATTACTGTTGTTGATGGGTCTGTTTCTACTATCTCTAATTTTGGTACTGTTCATGATTTTACTCCATGTCCATCTTTGTCACCAATTACTGTTGTTGATGGGTCTGTTTCTACTGCCTCTAGTTTTGGTATTGTTTATAATACCATTCTCTTACTCTTAGTAAAGTATTACATGTTCCCAAATTATCATTTAACCTTCTTTTAGTGAATCAAATCACAAAAGCTTTAAATTGTTCCATAACCTTCTTTCCTACTCATTGTATTTTTCAAGATCTTCAGACGAATACATTGATTGGACAAGAGTTTATTATCTTAATTCTTTTATTGCTGCTGTTGATGGTGGTGTGTCTCCTCATGACCGACATTGTCGTTTAGGTCACCCTAGTTTTCCCAAGCTAAATAAAACAACACCTTTTGTTAAGTCTTCCTCCTTAATAAATTGTGGTGCATGTCAGGTAGGAAAACATCACAGAGCGTCATTTCCGCCCAAAGAGAGTCGAAGTTTAAGTCCTTTTGATCTAGTTCACTCTGATATATGGGGGTCTTTTCGTTGTCCTACTTTATCTGTTCATAAGTATTTTATTACTTTTGTGGATGATTATTCTCGAATAACTTGGATTTATTTGTTAAAAGACAGATATTTTGCTCTTAATGTATTTCAAGCTTTTTATAATGAAATAAAAACTCAATTTTCTACCAATGTTCGTGTCTTATGATCTGATAATGCTTTGGAATATATGAAAATTTTTGTTTTGCTCATGGTATTATTCACCAAACATCTTGTGCTCGTACTCCCTGACAAAATGGTGTCGCAGAATGCAAAAAAGACATATTCTTGATGTTGCTCGTACTATTATGATTCAAATGACTGTTCCCAAATACCTTTGGAGTGATGTTCTCACTGCTAGATTGCTAGATTTCTCATTAATAGGATGCCATATTCTATTCTTGGAGGTGACATTCCTTTTCAATACCTTTTTTTCTCCAAATTCTCCATTATTTTCTCTAACTCCACGAATTTTTGGGTGTGTTTGCTTTGTTCACTTATTTGAAACTGGCATGGATAAGATGTCTCATAGAGCTGTTCGTTGTATTTTCTTGGGTTATTCTCGAACTCAAAAAGGCTATAAATGTTATGATCTGGTGCCCAAAAGAAAATTTATTTTAGTTGGTGTTGTTGGGAAACGCTGGTACACCCCATGGCGTAGCGGAAAAAATTATCCGGTGTAATCCAACAGTGATCCATGTACAAGGGACGAATTTGGGGTGATGAAGGATGAAACGTTACCTTAATAAATATGGAATTTAGAAATCCGTAGGGAATTCAGAATAACCAAATCGAATCCAAGTCGTCACAATAGCCTTCCAACCTTTACGCAGTCTACCCGAATGAAACGAACAATATTTTCTATTCTCTAACTATTAGAGAGGTTTTTCAAAAAAACAGGAATAAATGGCTGCTAGACCTTATGCCTTTATATAGCATTTAAAAACCTAATTCTAATTAAATTCGAATTCTTAAATATACAATATATTTAACCGAATATAATTAAATATGTAGAATCTGATTCTACTTTAATTAGGTTTCTTTTAGAGATATATATACTTTAATAATATTTGATAATTACAATAACTTATCAAATATTAACATATATATATAAACGAAATTATCCATAATTACAATAATTATAACAATTTCGGTTTCTCACTAATTATGTGTACAAGTTTGTACACATGCTATCTAATCGATATTTGTTCGTTTTAATCATAGGGTGTGACCCTTGTAGGTTCATGCAACGTTAGCAGTAATATCCAGAACAATTCTAATATTACAAGCAATGAGTGGCATCTAGCAATACATCATTGCTACCTAAGTTACATGAAATCGTGGTTCGATTTAACCTTTTTCCGTGATTAACTTCTTTTATGTATTTCATCCTTTTGTCCTCATATCTAGATCAGACATAAGTCATGGATTAGTCACACTTGTATAGTTCATCTAATATTTCTTTGATATCTTGAGTAGACTATTATAAATGAATAATTATGATATCCCATATTAATTTATTCGAGCATGGTCTTGCATTTTCTAGTCTCACTCAATCAAGTGGCCTATGCTATTACTCCTATTATGTAAGAGGGACAAATCCTATCTTGATCAACCATGTTTCGCTACATGGATTATGACATATCCAATATCAGTCTTTATAGTGTAGTCAGTTACAACACACGTTTGACAGTATCAAAATATGTCACTCACGATGTTGAAATAATGATGATCTCAAGTCTGAGGATCATACATGTAGTTATCACCATAAGCAATGTTGTGATCGTCACATAATAATCCAAGAAACATGCTCATAGTGGGTCAGTCCAGTATGTTGTTCCCTAACACATACTTATGTATTGATTTTGACATCTTCATGTCAATGACAACACTTTGTCATCAATCAACTACATATTAGTCTTAATACATTATTGTTGTCCAAGCCCACAATAATTCTTGACTAAGGATATTCAAGAATAACTATATTATTTTAAGGACTTTATTATAATCCAGTTTATTTATAGATACACAGAATAAGACTGAAATAATAATAATGGCTTTATTTTAATAAACAAGATAAAATAAGTATGCCTTTTACAACCATCTCATGATTGGTCTTTGGGCATACTCTAACATGTGTAATTTTTTTGAGTCAGAATCATATTTTCAAAAGTATAAAGTCAAAGTGTCAGTCCCTCTCCCTACCTCCGTAACACTGCCTTATGTCAAGCCTTTACAAGTTTATAGAAGAAGAAATAAGATACAAATTCCTCATGCCTCACAACCAACTCCTTTAATGCATTCTGTTGATAATCTTGATGAGTTGCCAATAACTCTCTGAAAAGGTAAACGTTATTGTACCCAACATTCTATTGGTAACGTTGTTTCCTTTGATCATCTTGGTTATGATTTTCGACATTTAGCTTTATCCTTCTTGTCTTCCATATCCATTCCTAAGAATTTTACAGAGGCAGTTCAAGATTCTAATTGAAAACAGGCCATGGATGAGGAGATGTCAACTCTTCTCAGTAGACATACATAGGATTTGGTATCTTTACTTGACGGAGCTTCACCTATTGACTATCGTTGGGTCTTTACAGTCAAATACAATCCTAATGGCTCTATTGATCGATATAAAGTTCGACTGGTTGCCAAAGGATATACGTAGACACCAGGCATCGACTTCTTTGAAACTTTTTCACCTGTTGCTAGGTTGAACTCTATTCGTGTGCTCATTTCAGTTGCAGTCAATTGTGATTGGCCACTATATCAACTAGATTTCAAGAATGTGTTTCTTTATGGAGACTTGAATGAGGATGTTTATATGGAGCAACCACTCGACTTTTTTGCTTAGGGAGAGACACACTTGCTATGTAAGCTCAATAAGGTTATTTATGGATTCCCAGAGCTTGGTTTGATAAGTTCAGTCAAGTTGTTTTTGCAGCAGGATTCAAGAGCGAAGTCAAGCTGATCATTCGATTTTTGTTTATACATACTTTGGTGGGAGTTATTATTCTTATTGTTTATGTTGATGATTCTCTTATCAGGTAGTGATGTAACTGGAATTGAAGAAACTAGAAAACACTTGCAACAACAATTTGTCACCAAAGATCTTGGTCAGTTAAGGTACTTTCTTGGTATTGAAGTTTCCCTTGGTAAAGAAGGTGTAGTATTGTATCAAAGAAAGTATGCAACTAATTATTACAAGAAGCTAGTTTACTTGATGCAAAACCATTGGATACATCGATGGACCATAATCTTGACTTGTGGAAAGAGGATGACGACTTTGAAAACTATGGACAATACAGAAGACTTGTTGGAAAACTTATTTACTTAACAGTTACTAGACCGGACATTATGCATGTTGTTAGGTTGATTAGTAAATTTATGGACAAGACTAAAAAGGTCATTGGGAGGCTGCTTGCAACATTTTAAGATATATAAAGAAATCTCCCGAAAAAGGGTTATGGTTCAAAAATAACAATCATGTAAAATTAGTTGGCTATTCTAATGCTAGCTATGCTGGACAAAAGTGATAGAAAATCTACAACAGGTTATTGCACCTTTGTGGGTGGAAATCTAGTGACATGGAAGAGTAAGAAACAAACAGTTGTATCAAGATCTAGTGCTGAAGCAGAATATCGTGCCATGGCTCAAACAACACGTGAGTTGTTTTGGTTGAAAGCTCTCCTCAAAGATTTCGGAATCACCTATTCAGATCCTATTCCTATGCATTGTGATAATCAGGCTGCAATTCATATTGCGAGTAATCTTGTTTTTCACGAACAGACTAAGCCCATTGAAGTTGATTGCCATTTTGTGAGGAATGCAGTTACTGATAAGAAGATTTGCACTCCTTTTACACCTGTTGCTAGGTTGAACTCTATTCGTGTGCTATCATGCACACTAGTTTTGTCTATATTTAACATTAATTGATTATTGATAGATTCTATCCATATATTGCCACTTTTATTTTATAGTTGACTTTCCTTTTTACCTATAGAATTCTTTGTATATATAAGTCTCTAAAATTATAACCTAAAGATAAGAAATACAACAAAATTTTCTCTATTATTCTGTTGATTTACAGGTGTATTATTACATAGATTACATATTAGTCACCGAAATTAAGTATCTACATTGTGCTATACCTAGTAGGAATAATGGATTTTAGAAATTTTGGCATTCTAGGACCCTGCAAACTGCAGTGGGAGTCTTTGGTGGTGAAGGGTATAAAGATGGAATAGATGTACCTCCAATGATGGTAGAAAATGCAGGGGAAAGTAATCGTCCTGCAATTTCAAGTCTGAATTGTCCTCCAATTGTAGCTGTTGAGCTTTGCCGAGAATATTTGGTATGTCCTTGACCTTTAAAAGAACTAACTAAATCTATTTATGGATCTTTTGGACTTTCTTTTATTTATAACGAGAACAATGAGAACCAGTTCTGGTGATATATGGTACTTATGAGTTAGTTTTCTTGGTAGAATTTATAGCTGATATTGAATGCGAAGATTTTCTTCATTGTTCTAGTTGAACTTTTCATTCATTTTCTTTTCTTCCTCGAACCATTGAACAACAGGGAGTCCTTCCTTGTGACAGAAGAAAAAGCATCAGCGAATATCGGCATGTGTTTCCTGCAATTGATTTTTCTCTGGCAAGTAGCTTGTCTTACGAACTTATTGATTCTCATTCATTTTACCTATACTGGAATTTGTTATAATTGCAAATTCAATATCAGTTAATTTGTGGAACTCTTGTACTTCAGATTGACAGCGATGAGGATAATTTGTGGGAAGCTAACTCTAGAGAAAAGAAGGAAGAAGTTGCAACCAGAGGAATGAAATTCTTGAACTGGTGAGTGAGTTGTCTCTTTGTATCTGCTTTACAAAAAATTCCCTTTTCTGACGAGCATAACATATGTTACTCGGACTTGGGTGACAGTGTTTGGGATATGAGTATGTTTCTGGTACCGAAATATTTCAATTTTCCTAGATTTTCATGTATCTGGAGGGTGGAAAAATTGAGCATATGTGTCGTTCATATATTCATATTTAACACTCATCTAAGAATCTGAATGACAGGAATGGCTAAGATTCAATTTCGAAGCAAAATTCTCCGTCCAATGGTTAGATCATATACTAAAACCTTTTCTTTACTTCATCCATTTATCAATTGCGGCAGGTTGTGGACACGAGAAGAGAGGGAAATTGCCGTTGTTACTCACCGTGGCTTCTTGCGCCATACCTTAAGTGTTTTTGGCAATGATTGTCATCCGTCTGTGAAGAGTGAAATATGCACACAGTGAGTTCTGCAAATTTTCAATTGTTAATTAGCCGATATGAAGAAAATTTTCTCAATATCTTCACATAACAAGAACAGATGAAAAATGTTTCTTGATAGACCAATCTAGTAATCTTTCATAGTTGAAACTACTGATAACACGAAATCTGGTGTCCGAAGTCTATGCCCTCTGTATAATGGATTGGAATTCTCTTCTGGACTAAAGCGCATAGTTGCATCTGAGCTTTCCAGTAGAGATGTTTTTAAACCTTGGAATTTCACTTACTAATATGATAATTCGGTATGACTCGTTGCAGCTTTTCGAATTGTGAGCTCCGGTCCGTAGTTTTGGTTGATAGATGGTATGTACGTATGACATTTCAAAACCTTGACATAGAATTCATTTCCTTAATCCTGCATAAGTGTTATGAACTTCTATTTCTGAACAATTTTGTTGCAGTATGTTGGGATCAGATCCTGCAACAACTAACTATCCTGGAAAAATCTGTAGTGGCCTTGATCTTCCCAGCGACGTTGCTGATGAGAAGCTTTCAAATGACGGAGAAGACAAGTAGTTATTAATCCGGTAGTCGACAAAGCGGGAATCGAGTTGATATTCATAGTATGATCCTTCTATAATTTTTTTGATAATTGTTACCTTACAAAGATAGTGTGCAGCGTATGTTGTCCAGACTCTTCTTCTTTCTTAAAATATTCATGTGTGACACGCATTCGAATACGAGTCTTAGGTATGATCCTCCAAAAATATGGAGAACTTAAAAATTATTAAAGGATACACCTTTATATCTCAGATGAATCGCATCAAAATGCTTTTAAACAGTTCTGTATAAGTTCTCAATTCTTTATAAATGGACACATGAACTCTTCCATCCTATGACTTTCTCCCAGAGCTGTTGTTGATTTTGTTTTTTTTTTTCATTTTCATTTCACGTTTAATAATTTAATTTTATACGCATGTAATAATTTTATGTTACATTAAAAGTTTATTTAAAATTTTAATACAGTAGTTGCACGTGGGTAAAATCTAGAGGTGGCAAACTGACCCGAGACTCGAACCGATTTTATCCGATCCGAGACCTAATATCAACCCGAACAGGATGACCCAAACTTGATCCGAAACCCGAAACAAATTGAATCGAATTGAAACCGACCCAATTTTTAGTTGAACCGATATGGACTCAATCCGATTTTTCAACCAAACAGAACGAACCCAAATTGATTTTCAACCGAACCGAATGGACCCGAACCAATCTCATCCGAACCGAAGGTAACCCGAAATAAAGAAAAGATATTAAAAGAAATAATGAAAGATTTGATATGAATCGTCGCACAACTCACCAAAAAGTCAAATATATTGGCTTTATAAAGCCATATATGGGTTTAAAAAACTAATCCAGCCTAAAAACCCGACTGAAATATATCAATCTCCTATTAAACTGATCTTGATCCGACCCAAAATCAACCGGCTCGAAAATCAACCAAATTGATGTGACCTGATCTAGACTAATATCCGACCCGAACTAAAACCGAGCCAGACCAGATCCGTCCCAAATTGAACCGAAACCGAATGTAGTCAAAGCCGAACCTGACCTAAACCGAAATGACCCAAACCGAACCCTATCCGAGTGACTTGTTTGTCACCTCTAATAAAATCTTAATTATTATTTAATGTGTATTTAAGATTTAAATAGTAATTAGACATGTATGCACATAAATAAAACAATTACAACATATTTTTAGTAAATTTACTGATGCAAAACAAACACGTTAGCAGTAACTAGCAAAAAATAAATATATCAAATACAAATTAAATAGGTTTACTATGTCGTGGTAAAAGTGTCTTATATGTAATTTCGGTTCCTAAAATTAACACACCGCTTCCACATTGTACACTCGAATGCGAAAGATTGAACTCAAGTAATATTGCTCTTTTCGGAAGAGGAACGAGGGAAGAAAGGAATAGATATGATGCATATAAAATAATGAGTTAGAGCTTGGTATTTATAAGAAAAAAAAGTAAAGGTAAACTAGTAAATAAGACATAGTTAATTATCATATAAATCTTAACCGACTCTAAGGATGTAAAAACATGTAACCAGATGGGTTTCAGGTCGGGTCATGTTAGGTCGAGTAAAATCGGATACATATCATTTCAGGTTGATTTGATGTTTCGACTCGACTCGGGTCGAGTGGAGGTCAATTTCAGGTCGAGTTTGTTTCAGGTCAGATTTATTTTAGGTCGGGTTCATTTCAGGTTGGGTCAAAACAGTTCAGGTCCGAGTCAATTAATTGACGGGTTAGTTTGGGCTCGGGTGGACTTCAGGTCGGGTTCATTTCAGGTCAAGTCCATTTCAGGTCGGTTTCATTTCAGGTCAGGTTAATTCGAGTTTTGAATTTGTATTAAGTTTGAGTTTGGAACATATAGTCAATAGACGTTGGGTTAGGTCATTTCGAGTGAATTATTTAACCTTTCACAAACACGAATCACATTAAAAATAAATATTATGGACTACAATGAACAAAATATCATCATATTTAAAATATTGGACTAAATTACAAAAATTAGAAATAAATAAGGGCCAATTTCTGCTAAAAATAAAACATTAGGGACTAGAGTGAACAAAAATACCAGCATATTAAAAATATTGGACTAAATTACAAAAAAATATAAAATAAATAGGGGTTAATTTTGGTTAAAAATACAATTTTAGGGACTAACATGAACAAAAATATCATCATATTAAAAATATTTGACTAAATTAAAAATGAATATGAGTCAATTTCGACTAAAAATTAAATTTTAGGTATTAGAATAAACAAAAAATTTATTGGACTAAATTGCCAAAAATATAAATAAATATAGGGAAATTTTGACTAAAAATTAAATTGTAAGGACTATAATAAAAAAATATTATTCGACTAAATTACCAAAAATAAAAATATATATGTGTCAATTTCGGCTAAAAATAAAGTTTTAAGGATTAAATTGAATTAAACTAAAACTTAAAAATAAATATTATGACTAAAATGTAACATTTAAAACGCAACAAGATCTAAAGAGATAATCAATTTCTAACCTAATAATAGGCAGATGTCCTTTCCCTCTCTTTTTTTTTTTTTTACCAATTATCTATTTCCTTTTTTTAATTAACAAGAAATGTGGAAGAAATGTGGAGGGAAAGTACTCGCTTATTTTTTTAGGTTAGGGAAAATTATTTTTAGCACTTCCAACTTTAGATGTTTTTTATTTAAGTTCCAAATTTTTAATTTTAAGTTTTAATTTAAGTTAATTGAGTCCAAATTTAGATTAATTTAATTGAACTTCAACATTTAGTTTTAGAATTCTTTTAATTATGTATGTAATTTATGCTTCTAAGTTTTAATTTAGCTCAATTAGATCCCGAGCTTAATAAGTTAATTCAATTAAGACATTATTATTATTGTTATTATTATTATACTATATAAATTTTAGTTTAATATAATTATTGAAACTTTTATTTAGTTCAATTGTACACATGAAGCTTTGATTTCAAATTCAAATGCATAAATTAGCAAGTTGAATCGAAATTAATCTCATAAATCAATAACCCTAAACTAAACAATAAACCGTTAATACTAAACCCAAAACCATAAACCTTAAAAGATCAAAATTAATTTGATAAACTAAACCATAAACCATTAATAGTAAACCATAAATCACTGATATTAAACCCTAAACCTTAAAAAATTCAAATTAATCATATAAACCGATAACACATCTTTACTTTTTAAGACTAAATTATAAAAATTAAAAATAAAAATAGGTAAATTTTAGTTAAAACAAATTTTTAGGGACTAAACTAAACAAATATATCATTATTAAAAATATTAGACTAAATTACATAAATTAAAAATAAATACAGATTAATTTCGGTTAAATAACGGTTTGTAGGGAATTAATTGAATACTAAACTACACCATAAACTCCAAAGCATTAACACTAACCCCTAAATTATAAACCATAAACCTTATGTCATAGAATTTTTCATAAATCAATAACCCTAAATTACAACATATACCCTAAATCATCATCACTAAGAAATAAACCCTAAACCGTAAACCTTAAGCCATAAAATTAATCTCATAAACCAATAACTCTAAACTACAACATACACCCTAAACCATTAACACTAAAGTCTAAACCCTAAACCATAAATTAAAATTAGGGACCGATTTGACAATTATAACATAAAAATATAGCATAAACCTAAATTAGAGACTGATTTGACAATTTTACCATAAAAATATAGCATAAATATGAAATCATGGACTAATTTAACAATTTAAAAGTGAATAAATTTGAGAGTCCAGTGACAAATTTAACAAATTTACCATACAATATAACCTAAAACTAAAATTTAACCAATTTAAATTATTTGAATTTAACCACAAATAAATCTGAAATCTCATCTAGTACACAAACCTTATTTGTCTATTACCATTTAATCATTTACCCTTAAAATACACCATATTCCTTATCTCCTCTTTCACTTTAGGCAAGCTAATTAAAACTCTAAATTTAACCAGAGTGAATATTTTATATGGCATATTAGGAAAATTAATTCAAACAAAATCTTGAATTCACACGTCAAGTATCAAAATCGGGACCTAAATGGAATGATAATTAAATTAATTCTAAAAATGATGACCTAATTCTAAGACACGTGTCGACGCCGTTTTTGTCTGAGTCGAAATAGGTTGGGTCTTCAAAAGCCCATCAAACGTTTGGAGTCATCATCGATCGTTTTGGATTGGGTACAACCGAAAATTGGTCTACGTCAACACCGAGATCACCAGGTTCGGGAGTCGGTTACGAGTGAGGAAGATTATAGCACCTCCACTACACCCAAAGTTAGTATCTAAGGGTTTTGGTTGTCTAAAAAAGGAATCTCAAAGAAGGGATTAATAACACTACTAATAAAAATCAATTATGCTGCTAAATGCATAAAAAAAGACATGTTATGCTCAAAAATGTAAATATATAGAAAAAATAAACTAATTAAAATGAATAAAATAAGTCAACTTTAATTAGAAACCAACTCACAAATTAATTAATTTGTTAAAGCCAATTACTCACCGAAACTCTACACGAAGACCAAATCAAATCAAAGCATAAATCACAATGCTTAATAATTAATCAATTTTATGAAGGGTGCCTAATCGAATGAAACCTAAATCTATATGCCAAAATGGGACCTAAATGCAAAACACCTAAAATGTGAGGTGGCCTTAGGGTGATTTAGCCTAAAGCTAAAAAAGGCGCGGGTGTCCCTCCCAAATGTACTGATTCACGTGAATAACAAACAAACAAAAAATTCTTTTTCCATACCGATGCCCGATGCTTTAATTGAGAATCACATGTCTCCATTTTTAAAGATTTGTTTTATTAGCTCATTTTAGCTTTACTTTGCACCAAACAACAAAATGCCCTTTCTCCTCTCAACGCTTACAACCGGCCGCTGCCATTCTCAATCACCGGCGACGGCCAAAGTTTTAAAGGTAGGAGCTTTCCTACTCGCCTCTTGTCCCTATGCTTAAAAATAAGGTTAGTTTCAACGGAATCGGCACGAAACGATGCGAATCTAAGGAAAATAGTCCGAGGTTTACCTTGCTTGATATCGGAAATCCACTGTTGGATCGGGGTGCTTTTCGAATATATCGTTTCTTGTGCCACTATGCAAGTGCCCACCGTTCGGAATTGCAACCGGAAAAGGTAAGAAACGCTTCAGTTACTTGCTTGCTTTCTCATTGTTTTTAGAACTGATATTTTCCTTATGTTTTGCAAGTATTTTTCGATTTCTTTCTCCTTGAATCTATGTTCGTCTTGTCTCCGTTCTTTTAATTTCATCTCATATGTTTTTATAGGGGTGTTAATGGACTGTTTGAGAGGTGGTGGCTAGATTTTTAGGGATATGAGTGAGAGATATGTGGAGGAAGGTGTGGTGGCCGGATTTTTCGGAGGTAGTTTGGTAGGGTTGACCGACGGCTAGAGTTTTTTTGAAGAGAGCCAGACTGCATTTAGGTTAGGTTTGGACTTGGGCTTAGGTTAGTTTGGGTGTTGGGTTTGTATTTTTTGGTTTAAGTTTAATTACTATTATTTGTTCAATATTCATGAACCAAATTTTGATGTGTGCAACACGAAGACTGTAATTAGAATTTTATTGAATAGAAATTAAATTTAGCATGCAAAATCTGAACTTAAATGAAATGTTACCTAAAAACAAAAAGACCTAAAGTGTAAATATACCTTAAGCTAAAATTGGCGGGCTGATACCTTCCAATGCCTCAATTTGCATCCCTCACAACGCCTTAATTATAAAGGCCACATGTGCGCCTTAACTAAGGTGTAAGTATACTTTCATTTAATAATCGTAATTAAATATTTTTATATTTTATAATTTATAAATATATTAAGTTCATAAACTTTGGCTAAAGGAAACTTAAATATGGCTTTTTTTCTCTTATTACTTTTTTGATGTTTTTTTATTTAAGATGAATTTATTTGATTCTTTAAAGCAAAGACATGAATATAGTTTACATTTATCAATACTTTAAATTGATTATATATGTATATATATTCTTATATAATTTAATAAATTAATAGTTAATAATTAAATTATTTAATAAAAAATTTTAAATAAAAAATTAATAATTTAAATAGTGAAAAAATAGTTTATCACATTATAATATAAAAAATTAATAATTTTTTAAATATTTTATTTTTCTCTTTAAAATTATTAGACTTTCTCAATTACAGGTTAAGTAAATATAAAGCCAGGTCAATATCAGTTTATGTCAACAACAGGTCGGATTCAAAACAAGTCGGGTCAATTAACAGGTCGGATTTAAAACAGGTCGGGTAAAATTAGATCTCGGGTCATTTCAGTTGTGTTATATCGGTTATTTGCCATGCTAGTCTCGGATTTGGGTTCGTATCAGTTGGGTGCTTGTTAGGTTTTGTTACCACAATAACAGATTCAATTCGGGTTTAGGTCGTTCTTGGTCGGATGTAGGTCAGGTTCAGTTACTACAGTATCAGGTCCAATTCGGGTTCGAATCAACAACAATCGGTTACTGATCGGTTTCGAGTCATCATCTCTTTAGGTCAAAACAAGTTTTGACTCGAGCATATTTCAATTGAGTTTTTGGGCTGGATCAGCTAATTGTCTCTAATATCTACTATATTTAAGATTAAATCTTATTTAAAAACAAGATAATGTACTATATTCCCAAGGGCGAAGCTATATGGGGCTGGCAAAGGTTTTACTCACGTGGCTCACCCAAACGGTTCATTTATTCTGATTTGGTCCCTACAAAAATTTTACATTATAATGTATTATACTTGTTTTAATATCATATAATGATTCTTTTCTTAGCGGTAAATAGTGTAGGTGAAAATATGTTTTACTTGAATTTTTTTTTTCTCAACCCCGTTAATTTTTGATTTCGTCCTTCCATATTTTTCTTTTATATGCATTATCCAACACATAACAATTTAAAAATATTATTTTAAATTAATTATCACTTAAATTATTACGGTAATATCTCAATTAAAATTAAGATTTAGCTTTATAAATAGTAGCATCAATAAATTAGAAAATATTTATTTATATTCTAATAACAATGGCATTAACGAGAGATAAATTATTTTAATCGATTACAAGGAAATATAATATTAAGATATCACGTTTTCAAAATAAAAAAGATATTGCATTTTTCTAATTTATTGTAATATTATATTATTTTAAGGGTAAAACTTTAATACACATGTTGTGTAATATTAATTTTACATAAGCTTTTGTATTTACACTATAAAAACACAATTTTTAAATTACTAATCTAACCCTAAAAAACTAAACCTTAAACCTTACACCCTAAATTCTAAACACTAACCTTAAATTTTAAACCCTATAACCTAAACCCCTCAAACTAAAACCCTAACTCCTAAAACTAAAAGGACCGTGTAGTTTACACGGTTTATGTATCAAAGTTTTTATCTTATTTTAAATTTCTAAATGTTAAAGTTTGTGAATACCTTTTTATATTATTTTATATGGATAATCTTCACCCGTGGTTCCTTTTATTTGGGGTTTATTCTATTTTGGTCACTCGAATTTAAAAAAGATCATTCTTATCACTTACTTTTGAATTGTGTCTATTTTGGTCCCTTGACACTTAACTTCCGTTAATAAAAAAATTAATTTTTAATTTAACCCCTAAACTTTCAAAACTTCATTTTCCACCATTTTCCCCAAAACTTAAAAACTTTATTTTTCCGCCCACCACCCGATCTCGACCCTCTTTTCACCGCCATGAATCCACCACCTTTTTCCACCTCAAAACTTGAAAATTTTATTTTTCTGCCCACCACCCGATCCCGACCCTCTTTTCACCACATTCATTAATTAGTAATTAATATCTAATAAACCCACTCTTTTAAACGTGGCATTTGTGGGATTGTTGCTTCCAGTAATCAGAAACATGAAAACATTTTAGCGCGTGTAATTATTGTTTTAACTTTTTAGTTTTTTCCCCAATAAATTGCTTTGAAGATAATACCATCTTCTATTTTCTGAAATTAGGGCTCTTGAATTGATTCTATTTCTCTTCCTGCAAATTGGTCGAATTGTATGTCCTCTTTTTATTTGTTTTTATTTGAAGTTAAAGGAAAAGCATAGCATTTGGCGTTTAAGTAATAAACTTAAAATTTTCCAAGCATTTGAATTCCCACATTTTAAGCGAATCATTTTGCTTCAGAATCTCATTGAGTTCGTGCTGGGAACCTTTTCGAAGTTCTTACGCTTTATGGGGCTCTGATATTTGCCCAGGTACTTTAGTTTTTTTAATATTTCTTTCTTTTTTCTAATTGGTTTAATTTTGTTCGAGTTTCTGTCTTGGACTATTTTTTTTTAATATTTGCCAAAAGCAAATTGAAAGTAATATTGAGTCCTTGCTCGGTTAAGTTCTTTAGTTATTGAAATTTCTAGTTTGAAAAAAAGGATATAGGGGGCTGAGATGGACATTGGAGCTCTTTTAACTTCTTCCGGAATCAATATAGCTGTATGTGTTGTGCTGCTGTCAATTTGTATTCCATACTGAGAAAACAACCGAGAAATATTAGTGTGTATTTCATGCGGAGGCTTATTTCAGAACAAATAAAAATTTCCAGCATAGTTTCAGCCTCTTTTTTGGGGCGGAGGAGGGTGGCGGATCCATGGCGGTGAAAAGAGGGTCGGGATTAGGTGGTGACGGAGAAATAAAGTTTTTAAATTCTGGGGAAGATGGTGAAAAATGATGTTTTGAAAGTTTAGGGGTTAAATTAAAAATTAATTTTTTTATTAAAGGAAGTTAATTGTCAATGGACCAAAACAGACACGATTCAAAACGTAAGTGACAAGAATGATTTTTTTTTGAATTCAAGTGACCAAAATAGAACAAACCCCAAACAAAAGGGACCACGTGTGAAGATTACCCATTTTATAATTATACCAATAAGTGTTGAGTGCATTGGTAAGGCACATTGCACTCCAAAGGAGAGAACACAAGTTCAAACTTTGGAGGCGTCATTGTTGAGTATTAGAAACCCTCAGATTATATAAAGAATGATAGGAAGAGAGAACCTTTCATTTACTTGTGTATATCAAAATTGGGTGTTTTATATGGAACGAGCTACTTCTTTATATAGGCATGCAACATTCATAAGCCTCGCTGCTAACTGAAATCAGTTACGTAAACAACCCTAACAATTTTAGCTAGCTCACATGTGCTTAGTCTTATCCTTAATTTTCTCTCAATTCCTTTTGATTTTCAACTTTTTTTTGAAAAATACACTCACAGTAAACAACTTAAAATATTCTTTAAACAAGGGTTTAGTGAAACCATCTGCAACATGGTGCATGGCTGGAACATAATTAACACAGTTTATTGGTAGCCACCTTTTCCTTGACAAAGTGGACATCGAACTCAACATGCTTCCATTTGGAATGATACACAGGGTTGACACTCATGGCAATTGCTCCAGTGTTGTCACTCCAAACTAGCGGCGTCTGTGCTTGCTCAATTTTCATATCTTCACGTAACACACTTATCCAAGTTACCTCCGATGCTGCGTCAACAATGCTCTGATACCATATTAGAAACCCTCTGTTGTCACTAATTTTTTACTCTTTTTTAAAAAATAATAAAAATAAAAAAATAAAAAAATGAAAGAATATAATAATAAAAATATCCTTTCGAATAAAACTAATCTTCAAAGGAAATAATAACAATAACAATAATAATAATGAGCCCATTTTAAAATAAAATACAAAAAAGAAGTAATAGTGAACCCATTTAAATAAAAAACTAGATAAATAATAAATAAGGAACCCATTTTATTTTTTTAAAGGCCCAACTAACCCATTTTTTTTTCAGATTTATTCGAGACTGTTGGATCTGGGGGTAAAATAATGGATGGCTTAGATCGAGTAAAGGAAAAAAGGGGGGAAAAGGGAGGATCCCGTGCAGCCACGTGCCAGTACGTGTGCTGCACGCGTGCGGGATCATCTCCCCCAAATCCCTAGCCGAAACCGTTGGGCCAGCTGTCGGTCTCCATTCTGCCATCCCTGGGTCACGACGACTGCCGTGGTTGGTGCTGTTTGACTCGCCTCAGCCGGCTGAGTCCAATGCCGCCGACCCCGTCCTTTGCCGTCGTCGGTAGCTCGACAATTGAAGGGGAAAAGGGTTCGAACCCTAATTTAATTGGGGCCAAAATTTCCCAAATTGGAGCTGAATCAGATGAAATTCGGGATGAATTTCAACAAATCAAACCTATGTTAATCATTTTGGATGATTTTATGGGATGAAAATGGGGATTTTGTCCCCAAATTGCCTTGAATCTCAATCCCTCAAACCCTATAAATAGTGCCCAATTTCCATTGTTCAACACACTAGAAATTCATCCGAAAATACCCAAAAAATTCTCTGAAATTTTCTTTGAAGTTGTTGGAATTTGTTCGAGTTTTGAGCTTCTCCGGTTTGAATTTTTGAAGAAGAAGCAACCTTTTTCCGGTGGCATTTGGAATCAGTTCGAGAGGAAGAAGCTCGCAAATTCTCCACTTGCAGTATAATTTTCTTTTTTTCTCTTTACATTTCGAATTTGTTTTTTTTGATAAATTTTTGTTCATTTTTAGGTTGCATTTAGATGTTGGGAACTTGAATTTTGTGTTTTGATTATTTTTTCTTCATTTTTATTGATCTTTTGATTTTAAAAATAAAATAATAATCTTTCAAAAAAAATAGTAAATAATTTGTTTTTCAACTTTGTCCATATTTTTTTAATGAAAATTGTTTGATTCATGTCATTCTAAAAAATGAAAAAATGGTGTTGTTGAAATAAAAGTTTTTTTAACAAACAAAAAATAATAAAACAAGTTTTTTTTAAAAAGGGAGATTCTTTAAAATATAAAAAATGTTTTAACTTTTAAAAAAATACAAAGCTTTCAAAAATCCAAAAAGAATTTTTTTACTCTTTTAATAAAGGAAAAAAGTAAGTGAAGTGAAAGAATAAATTTTTGATGAAAATTTTCAAAAATAAAAAAGACAACAAATAAAAGTTTTAAGAAACTTTTTCAAAGCATAAAAGAAACTTTTAATTTTTTATAACCATTTTAAAAAAAGGAGTTTTCAAAACTTACAAATAAAAAATTCTCTAAAACTTATCATAATAAATTTGATCCAAGCCTAAAATATAAATAAAAAAAACTTAAACTTGTTGTCTTGATTGCCTTTTAGTAATAATTTTGAACCTTAGGAATAGGTCCTTCAAAGCCAAGTTAGAGACCTTCTTTGAATAAAGATTCTCTTACAAAAAAATAAAACACAATTAAATTTAAATCCCCTAAATAGGTTAAAACATTTAGAATTCTTTAGGTTTGTAAATATTAATTTAGAATTAATAAAATTCTCTAACAAATCAAGTTTCTTTGTCTGTTTGAAAAGTGGAATCTAAATAATGCGGTGTCTTACTAAACGGAAATGACGGGTTAGCATTAGAAGTGTTGACGGTGATTGAAGTTCATTTTCGGATAGTAAGGCCGTTAAAATAAAATTAAACTTATGAACGGACAATAATTTAAGCTCTACATCGATTCGCAAAATCCGGCTTTAAAACTTTTTGTAACCGACAAGGAACCAATTTGTGGGCATCGTGGGGTTCTAACCCTTCCTCACGCGTAACCGACTCCCGAACCCATTTTTATGTTTTCGCAGACCAAAAATATTGTTTTAATAAAATAAAGGATTTTTTTTATTAAAATAACTCGTTTTAGGTGATCTCATCACACCTTTTTTTAAAAAAAATTGGTGGCGACTCTGTTGATTTTAATGTTTTTGCCGAAACGTCGAAGCTCGAGAGGGTTGCGACACCCTCGGATTATGTAAAAAAAAAGACAGGAAGAGAGAATTTATCATTAACTTGTGTATATCAAAATTGGGTTCTTTACATGGAACGAGCTGATTCTTTATATAGGCATGCAACGTTCATAAGCCTCATGCTAACTGAAATCAGTTATGAAAACAATCCTAACAATTTCAGTTAGCTCACACTATTTACTCTTATCCTTAATATTCGGAGGGGTAGTCCCGCACCTCGAATATAGAGCGTAAAATGTACATATATATTAAAAAAGATTCTTTGATATTATCAATTGCGAGAGAAAAAAAAAAGAAATAAGTGATTATGGCATGAACAAGTTTTTTTTTTTTATCATTTTCAATGAAATGATGATTTTATATTTGATCTGCAATCCTTCTTCAACGTTTGGTTTTTGAAAGTTTGATTATTGACCATTTAAAGCTATGAAAAATCAAATAATTAAGTTGCTTCTTTTGCTATATGTATTTACACAATAGGATTTGTTTCAAAGTTTTAATTCACTTAATTTGAATTATTATTTCATTCAAATTTAATTATAACTTATAAAAAAATTATTGATGTAAATATAACTTTTTAATACTGAAATAAATTATCGATTTATCATTTCTATTCAAATTATGATTGATTTGGATTAGAATGAAATTTAGAATTTCTTCGAATCGATTGTTGGGTCCAATGGATAGACAAAGTATAGAAATAAACAATAGCAGCCAAATTGTATTAGTATTTGGGAGGAAATATGCTTGGTTCTGTACGTTTTGGTTACGAGGATTGCATTTGTTATGGTCCTTTAATTCATCTAGTGACAAAAATCCAAGAGAAGGCGCGTTTTTTCTTTTAGTTTTTATTTTAATGTAAAAATTAATGGGTTTACATTTATATGCATGAAATTTTGGTTTTTATAATTATAAAATTGTAAATGTTAAAATTTATTAAACGTTTTCATTTAAAAAAAAACGCTTAAATCAACCTCAAGTTTGTTAATTTTTCCCATGATAAGCCTGATCAATTTCTGATGCGATGAAGTATAATATATTCATTGTTCAACCTTGTATGGCTATGAGCCCAGACTTGTCGTAAAACTAATATTTGATTTTAATATAACAATGAATTTTAAGGATTATTTTATAAAAAGAGATAAATTTTTAAGTACTCAAAAAGACTTACAAATTGATAAGGATTCGAACTTAAAATAATTTCTAAGTCAAAACCTTAAACCCCAAATATTTTCTAAGTGTTTTGGTGCTCGAAATAGCCAAATTGGTTCAGGAGTATCGATACGCCCTTAGCCGCATCGATACAATTTTTAGTTACTGGATTTCATTTTTATACTAAATGGCTATAGGGTACCAATACACATGTAGCGTATCAATACGCCATTCAACCTGAGAACCAATTTTGCCTTTGAGTATTGGTACGTCCTTTATGCGTACCGACACGAGGTGTTAAGATTTTGTAAATCTTTTGCAATAAATATTCGACCGTTGCCTTGTCAGTTTATTAGAATCATAACTTTGAAAATCAGTTAATGCGTACCAATACCCATATAGGTGTATTGATACGATTCTTCGTTTACAACTTACCATGATTCAAGTGAGTAAAATCGGTATCGATATGGCCTTTACCGTACCGATACTCTCACACCTAGAAAATTGGTCTAGTCGGAATTAGGTTTCGGTGATCGAAAATTTTGTACAGGTTATGCCCGAATGGTGTAATTGCTAAATCCTTGTACCCAATTTTGAAGTAATGAAAGTTATTTGGGCTTAATTGAAGTTGTTAGACCTTTTTGTAAGGAATGAAAGTCATTTAGTGACTAAACTGTGAAAATTCAAAGTTAGGGTTTTATTGGAAATGTTGAAAATGTTGAAGTTGAGCTAGGCGCATCAATACAGTAGGACATGTATCGATACGACCCAACTGTTTTAACTAACTTACCCAACTTAGCTTAGCCGTATCGATATGGACATAAGGCGTATCGATACGGGTCCTTGTTAAAAATTGGTTTAGTGATTAATTTGTAAGAATTGGAAATTGGGGATGATTCACCTCCTTGCTTGCCACCCCTTCACGTGAGAATGATTTGAAGAGATGACAATTAGTCATCAATTGCTTAAAATTGTGAAAAGGCATGAATTGATAGAAATTAGTAAATTAAGCTTACCTTTGCCAAAGGGAAACATTCCTATTAGCCCTTGGTGAGGTGAGTTATGATTAAGACCATGGCCTTCTTAAAATGAATAAGGAAATAGCTTTCTTCTTGTTTGAATCTCCTGAAACTAAAATCAACCTTTGATTGAAGAAACCAAGCACACACCTCCATTGTTATCTTATTCCATAAGCTCAAGCAAGCACCTCAATTCGATATTTGACCCTTGTGTGATTTCAATACACCAATTGAAAGCTTGAAATTGGGTAAGTAAAACCCCTGTGTCAATTTGATGATTCCATTAATCCTTAGAGTTTAATTTCAAGATTTAAGTCTTGAATGTTCAAGCTAAGCCCATGTGTTAGAAAGCCAATTTCTTTGTTTCAATATTGTCTACGAGCTTTGGTAAGCTTGAAAAAAAAACATTTGTGAATCATTAGTTTCGGTCCTAATGTAATTCCTTAATTTTGAACTAGCTCAAGTGGTGGAAGACATGCCATCTTCACCATCTTCATTGCCAAGTATTCCCAATGGCAAGGGGATCGCTATCCGAGAACCTTGAAGCCTCCGAGTACTAGGTGAGTGTAGTTGTGTCTAGGGATCGGCTAGGTGCCATCCCGATTGCATTTGTTCTGTGAATACGTTGTGTCTTCATTTGAGTAGCTCAAGTAGAGCCTACAAGATGTGAACTCCATGTGGTAAGTGAGGTAAAGTCATCCTATTGTTTTGATGCATTACGATATGCCATGACTTAATTTTTATATGATATATGTGAAAGTTGCTTGATGTTAATATTGATACATGTGGAAATTGATATATGCATAAATGAAGATATGTGATTTATAGCCAAGGCTCAATTTACAGTCCAATATGATACGGCCTAAGTGAACAAAGGTAAGCTTCATGGTGATATGTGTAACCTTGGACACTTGTGGACTTTAGATACAATTGTAATGCCATAGGGTTACTTGAGCTCACTATGTAAGGGATTGGACTACGGTCCAGGCTACGGCCTATATGTGGGGAGAAAAGGTTGGATTGTGTAAGGGACTTCGGAGCTACGGCTCAAGGCTAAGGCCTATTTTTGATATGTAGGGCGTACAAGGAAATCCGCGTATCCATTGGTTGTTATGTCCAATGGGAAAATGAAGAATATGTGTTGTGCATTTAATACATGAAATTGCTATTTGATTGACGTTAAGCATGAGTTGTATATGTTAATGATGTGTATATGCCATTCAAACATGCTTACATGTTATGCATACCATTAAATAACTTGTTGCATTTGTTATAACTACCTCACTAGGCTATGTAAGCCTAACATTCGTGTGTCTCATGCATTTCATGACCTTGAAGAAATCTGAGCCCTAATTGTGTGGTTGAAGTTGCAAGTCACTCCCATCAACCATATGTATGCTTACTTTTGCTTTGAACTCCTAATAAGGTGGCATCAGACTTAGACATGTTAAACTTGCCCATTTTGTTATGAGTGTAATGCCCATGTTTTGTATTTGCCCAAGAATGCCTAAATGGTATGTTACTTGTAGTTAAAATGGCTTAAAATGCATGTTTGGGTTGAAAAGGTGAAAACTTAGTAAATGGATTCGGTTGGTCATAAAAGTTGACATACTAGTAGATTAAGTAGTATTAAACTTGCTGGTAATGTTTGGACATCGTTTGATAGGTTAATTCGAATAAAAACAAGCTAAAGTCTATCATCACAAGGCAAGGTCTATCTATATAGGTGGTGGTGTATTGATACGACCTTGCATAATTGGCGTGGTCAACATGAGTCAAAAGAGGCGTATCGATAAGGCATAGGGTGTATCGATACGGATTTTGGTCACTGGAATATGGAAAAATTAAAGGTATCGATACGGTTATAGGGTGTATCGATACGAAGTCAACATGTATCGATACGGTTCCAGCTGTATCGGTCCGGGCTTGTTACCCTTGAATCTGGAATTTGAAAATTAGGCTTAGCGTACCGATAAGGCCCTAAGTGTATCGGTTTCGGTGGCGGTAAATTCTATTAAAAAAGATAAAACATAATTTTGCCTTGATTACAAAGTGGTCACCAAAAATTGTATGGTCTAATTGGATAGGTAAAGGACCTCTGTTTGTAATGAGGCTTCACAGGCTAATAATTGGAAGGTTAGATTTCATATTAGTAACATGAATTTCAGTTAAGGACCCTTAACTTGTAAAATTTAAAGTTTAGTCCCTAAGTTTGAAAAAGTTTAAAATTGACCCCAAATTGAGTAAGCTATTAATAAGTTAGTTCGATAAGTTGTAAAAGAAATTAATAAGACATTCTGAATAAGTTGTGAACTCTGATTAAGTTTCTGATTTTCGAATATGCCTTCCAATAACACTTTCCGACCCAATTCTCTACTAGGCCGGGAAAAGGGTGTTACATTTGTGGTATCAGAGCTAGAGTTTAGTCGATTCTAAGACTAAATTGAGGCTTGTCATGAGCCTATGTGCGTATGCCACCTAGGAGTTTACTTGTATATGTTATCCGTGACTTGCAACTGACACGATCTAACATTTTCTGTTTGACTAGATTTTAAGAATGTTTGTACCCAATGACAGACGTGTTGAAATGGAACCACATCTCGGCTCCTTCTCGACACAGGGGATAATCTCGGAGCTGAAGTTCAACCTGAACAGGTGAGGCATAATCACCCACCCAATCCTCCTTCGATGCCTCATGCTCAACATGAGTATTTAATATCCATGGCTAAGATGATCAAGCAGGTGGTCGTATCTCTCAGGCAAGAGCAGCCACCTCAGCCTGTTGAAGCATCCTCATCCGTTTTGAGTGCTCCTATCGACAAGCTCAGACAATACCTGATTTATACCTTCACCGGCCAGGAACAAGACAATCTCGAAGTATTAGAGTATTGGCTGGAAAACACTCTCAAAGTCCTGAATAAACAAATGAAATGTCCTGACGAACACAAGCTGGAGTGTGCTCTAGCATTGATCTCTAAAGAGGCTCAAAGTTGGTGGGACACCGTGACACTCACCGTGTCTGAACATAGAGTTACATGAGACTTCTTCCTTCAGGAGTTTCGCAAGAAGTACATCAGTGAACACTATATCGCTAAAAGGCACAAGAAGTTCCTCCGTCTAAGACAAAGAGGACGACCGTGGAGCAGTATATTCACGACTTCTGCAAATACTCGAGGTATGGTGCAGATATCATACGCATAGAGAAGGAGAACTATAGAATGTTCATTGATGGCCTTTGTGATGAATTACGTCATCTCTTCACTACTTTAGAGTTGGAAGACTTTCAGAATCTGGTTAATTGAGCGATCGCTACGGAAGCCTCCTAGAAGACTTATGAGAGAAGGAATAGAAACCAAGCCAGGTTCGACAAAAGATTCCAAGATGATTCCAAACCTCCTATGCCTCAAAAGAAGGGTAGACAGTGGGACCAGAAGTCTACCACCTTTCAACAATTACCAAGGACGGGATATGTGCCACAATCCTAATATCTGGGAATATCTATCGCTCGTACAACTTCGATTGATAGTACGGGTGGTCCTGGGAGAGGTTCTCAGATTCCTCTGTGTAATTTTTGTCAGAAGATGCATCTCGGACAGTGTTGCGGATAGACCGGATCTTGCTACCTCTGTGGTGAAGCTGGTCACTTTATCAGACAATGTCCGTAGAATCTGAATACTCCTACCTCTGTGGCTTCTCAGAACAATTCCTCTAAGGGAAGGGGAGTGAAACAAGTGCAGTCTGGATCAGCGGGGAGACCTCGCAACTTAAACACTCATTCAGTTGGGCGTGACCCTCAGACCTCAACCTAGATGTACCATGTTCGATGTCGAGAGCAAGAGTACGATCCTGATATGATTGCAGGTATGGTGGAATTATGTTCTGACCTTGTTTATGCTTTGGTAGATCCAGGCTCTACGTATTCCTTTATTAGTGAACCAGTGATTGAGAAGTATGCCCTAGAACGTAAACCAGTCACTTCTAAGATAGTTGTCTCTAACCCACTAGGAGACAGTGTGGTTATACGGTTGATCTGTAAAGCCTGTCCTCTAAGGATTCAAGGGATCCCATTTCCGGCCAATTTGATGGTCTTGCCTTTCCATGAGTTTGATCTTATCCTAGGCCTGGATTGGTTAGCTGAACATCAAGCCTGAGTAGACTGCTCAAAGAAGAAGGTATACCTGCGTGGACTCGGCATGGAAAACATAACTCTGATGAAAATCAAACCCTAACCTAATGAAGCCCTCATGTGTGCTATGGAGTCTAAAGAAAATCCAAGGTTTAAGAATGTGCTGGTGGTGAAGGAATTCCCTGATATGTTTCCCGATGAACTTTTGGGACTCCCTCTGACATGGAAAGTAGAATTCAGAATTGAAGTACAACCGGTGACTACACCAGTCTCTATTGCTCCGTATAGGATGGCTCTGATCGAATTAAAAAAGTTGAAGGCACAAATCCAAGATATTTTGGACAAGGGATTTATTCGACCGAGTTCCTCACCCTGGGGAGCACTGGCTTTGTTTGTTAAGAAGAAGGATGGGTTGATGCGTCAGTGCATTGACTATCGTCAGTTGAACAAAGTAACAATAAAGAATAAGTATATGTTACCGAGGATCGACGATCTATTCGATCAATTGAAGGGTGCTTCTGTCTTCTCCAAGATAGACTTACGATCTGATGACTACCAAATGTTAGTGAATGAGTCTGACATCCCAAAGATTGTCTTTCGAACTAGATATGACCATTATGAGTTTCTGGCGATGCCTTTTGGGCTTACAAATGCACCCGTAGCTTTCATAGATTTGATGAATCGTCTATTCTGGCCTTATCTGGATAAATTTGTGGTTGTATTCATAGATGACATCCTGATTTATTCTAAGGACACTACCACTCATGAGGAACATCTCCGGATTGTACTTCAAACTCTCTAGGAGAAGCAGCTGTACGCCAAGTTTATTAAATGTGAGTTCTGGCTATCTGAAGCATCCTTTTTGGGATATGTGATCTCTTCTGCGGGAATTCAAGTTGACCCAAAGAAGATTCAAGCAGTTTTTGATTGGATTCTTCCCAAGAATATTGGAGAAGTTCGTAGTTTTCTGGGCCTTGCAGGCTGCTACCGTAGATTTTTAAGAGATTCTCGATAATCGTTGCACCCTTGACGAAGCTTCTCTGTAAAGAAACCTCTTTCGTGTGGACAATGGAACAACAAAAGAGTTTCGATCAACTTAAGCAAGTCCTGACACATGCCCCTGTTTTGGTGCAACCCGAGTAAGGTAAGGACTTTACAGTGTACAGTGATGCATCTCACTTGTGATTAGGTTGTGCACTGATGCAAGAGGGAAAAGTCATAGCCTATGCCTCACGTCAGCTTAAACCACACGAGCTAAACTATCCGACACATGATCTGAAGCTAGCTGTTGTTGTGTTTGCTTTAAATATATAGAGGCACTATCTTTACGATGAGAAATGTTATTTGTACACCGATCACAAAAGTCTGAAATATCTCTTGACTCAGAAAGAGTTGAACCTCCGTCAACATCGGTGGATGGAACTTTTAAAGGACTATGACTTGGTTATTTATTACCATCCCCGTAAAGCCAATGTCGTTGCTGATGCACTTAGCTGGAAGCCCACCTTCTCTTCGAGGTGTTTGAATGCTCATTTCCGGCTTAAGAAACACGGCAAGCTAATGGTAGAATTGAAAGTCCAGTCAACCATCGTGTCCTAAATCAAAGCACTCCAGGAGTCTAATGAGGAGTTGCAAACTCTTATTTCTAAGGTCAAGGATAAACTAGATCCTTACTTTGCTATGAATTCTGAAGGTTTGTTGTGCTTTCAAAACTGTATTTGTGTTCCCGATGAGATGATCTACGGAATCAAATTTTGAGTGAAGCTCATTCGGGTCCTTTTTTTGTTCATCCTGGGGCTATCAAGATGTATAAAGACTTAAAGGAGCTATATTGGTGGTCTGGTATGAAAGCTGAAATCACAGACTTTGTGGCTAGATGTTTGACCTGCCAACGGGTTAAAGCCAAGCACAAGGTGCCTACTGGTCTCTTACAACCTATTGAGCTTCCATAGTGGAAATGGGAGTGTATTACGATAGATTTCGTAAGTGTCCTACCATGACACCGAAGAAAAATGACATCATTTGGGTCATTATAGACCGATTCACCAAGTATGCCCATTTTATTCCGGTAAGGATGGGCTTCAACATGTCTAAACTCACTGAGTTGTACATTCATGAAGTCATCCGCTTGCACGGAGTTCCTGCATCCATTATTTTCGACCGTGATCCATGCCTAAACTAGTAGATTAAGTAGTATTAAACTTGCTGGTAAAGTTTGGACATCGTTTGATTGGTTAATTCGAATAAAAACTAGCTAAAATCTGTCATCACAAGGCAAGGCGTATCTATACAAGTCATGGTGTATCGATACGACCTTGCATAATTGGCCTGGTCAACATGAGTCAAAAGGGGCTTATCAATACGGCATAGGGTGTATCGATACGGATTTTGGTCACTAGAATATGGAAAAATTAAAGGTATCGATACGGTTATAGGGTGTATCGATACGAAGTCAACCTGTATCGATACAATCTTGTTACCCTCGAATCTGGAATTTGCAAATTAGGCTTAGCGTATCGATACGACCCTAAGTGTATCGATACGGTGGCGGTTAATTCTGTTAAAAGAGATAAAACACGGTTTTGCCTTGATTACGAAGTGGTCACCAGAAATTGTATGGTCTACTTGGATAGGTAAAGGATCTCTGCTTGTAATGAGGCTTCACAGGCTAATAACTGGAAGGTTATATTTCATATTAGTAACATGAATTTCAGTTAAGGACCCTTAACTTGTAAAATTTACAGTTTAGTCCTTAAGTTCGAAAAAGTTTAAAATTGACCCAAATTGAGTAAGCTATTAATATGTTAGTTCGATAAGTCGTAAAAGAAATTAATAAGACATTCCGAATAAGTTGCGAACTCCAATTAAGTTTTTGACTTCCGAATATGCCTTCTGATAACACTTTCTAACCCGGTTATCTACTAGGCTGGGCAGGGGTGTTACAAATACCTTTTGTAAATATGCACTCCACATATCGATACGGCTTCCTACATATCGATACCCCTTTGTACAATAGCTCTTTCTTCTTATAGCAGGTACCGATACCAAAGCCCGAGTATCGATACCCTGTGTTGGCAGGTTACATTTGTTGCAAAAAAATAAAGTCCAACGACTATATTTATGATTTCAACTACCCAAACGGTTGGAATTCAATGATGAGATATATAATCAAGTCTCCAAAGCTACAACAACTATTCATCAAGTCAAAAGCATTCAAACACACATTCAACAATATTTGAGCTATTAAAGTCAAATTCTTGTAACCCACTTGAGAGAGCTTAATTATAATTTTTTAATTCAAGTTTTGGGGTTTTAGTTAAATTTTTTTTGGGCAAACATTCTACTTTTGAGAGGATTTTTTTAGTTTGCTTTATTTGTATTCTCTTTGTGATGAATTCTTAAGACTTTGGGGTATAAGTCTTAAAAGAGTGTAAGGTAATGTAGTGGATTTGAGAAAATCCTTATTGTGGATAGCTAAGGTAGTGGATATAAACCTTGTTAGAAGTTTGAACCACTATAACTCATTGTATCCCAATCTTTTTATCTTTCCAAATTACTTTCACTGAAATTTTAAATTGTCAATTCAACCCCTCTTGGCCTTTTGCTATTAATTGATCATCTCAACAATTGGTATCAGAGCTATACTTATTAGAAGGATTAACACTCTTTTGAGTCAATCCAAAGGTGATTCAATCAATCAACAATCAAGCCATGACATCTACTTTTGGTACCAATCTCTACGAGTCACAATCGTCTCTAAACAACCCTTCTTCAATAGGGATAACTACCCCTATTGGAAGAACAAAATGAGGCTCTTCATCAAATCCAATGACTACCTCCTTTGGGATGTAGTGGAAGATGGATTGGCTATTCCGATGAAGAGAGAAAGAGACTGGCTCATTCCCAAGTCCAAGCAAGATATGACCGATGAAGATCAGAGGAAGTTGCAAGTCAGCGACAAAGCAATGCACATTATTTTTTGCGCTCTGAGACCGGATGAGTACGTGAAGATGTCTTCTTGCACAAGTGCAAAAGAGATATGTGAAAAGCTTGACATTACATACGAGGGCACCAACGATGTCAAGGAGACCAAGATTGGACTTCTCAACTTGAGCTATGAGAACTTCAAAATAGAACCGGAGATGACATCACCAAGATGTTCGATAGATTCTCCATCATCGTCAAGAGACTTAAAGGCTTCAGAAAAATCATTCTGGAAGAAAGCTTGTTCGAAAGCTTATCTATTCTCTTCCCGAGTCATGGGATGAAAATAGGACCAAAATTATAGAAGCCAAGGATCTCGAGACCTTGAAGCTTGATGCACTTATGGGGTCTCTTCTCACTCATGAGATCATGAAGAGAAGAAGAAGGAAAAGAAAAAGATGGAGAAAAAAAAGTAGAGAAGAAGATGGGAATTGCTCTTAAAGCTTCACACGAGGAGATCGATTTGAGTGAGGAAGAAGATGAAGAAATAACTATGTTAGCTAAGAGATTCACTCGGTTTATGAAATTCAACTAGGGAAGAAAGTTCTACTGGAGAGAGGCTTTCAAGAACAAGAACAAGGAGGAAGAGAATGATCAAATATTACTCTATGACTGCAAAAAGCCAGGATACATCAAGTTCAATTTTCCTCAACTAAAAAAAAAGAGCTTCAGAAGAAGAAGAAGAAGAAGCTCAAGGCTTATGTTGCTATTTGAAGCGATGAGGACTCATCCGATGAGGAAGAGTAGAAAGTAGCCAACCTTTGTCTCATGACACTAGAAGATGATCCTAAGGTAACCTCTAACTTATCCAATTTCAATTTTACATTTGATGAGCTTCAAGAAGCTTATGATGAGTTGCAAGAGGCGTATGATGAGTTGGTGGAGAAGTATAAGGAATCACTTTTGAAAAATAAGAAAACAATTTTAAATTTGAAAAACCAAAATGATTCCTTATCTAAAGCTAACTTGGAACTTGAGAAGAATGTTTTGGATTTACAAACAAAACAAAATGATTTTGAAAAGAAAAATCAAGATTTGCATCACCTTCTCTGTTAAGTTCATGATGATCACCAAAATGAAGTAGGTGATTTCAAATCTTTGAACAAAGTTAGGAATTCCCATTTTGAAAAAGGAACATCTTCAAAACCCAACTATGTGAAAAGAAACTTTGGTGGCTACAAACAAAAAGGCTTCTAAAGGCCCTCTCATGGTAGGAGGATTATGAGTGTTTGGGTTCCTAAGGAACTTGTCACTTGTAATAATATTATTGCTATTGCTTCCTGGATTCCCAAGGGAACCAAGATTTTGGTACCAAAAATCAAGACTTAATTCATTGTTTGGAGGGGGAGCATTGCTACAAGGCCAAAGCTTCAAGTGCAAATTCATGATACCTTGATAGTGGATGCTCGGGACACATGATCGGTGGAAAGAGTTGATTCTTGGAGCTAAAACCAAAGAGTGGAGGAGTAGTGACGTTTGGTGAAAACTCCAAAGACCACATAGAAGGAATGGTTCCATTGGTAATCACTCTTCCACACTTATTGACAATGTTTTGTATGTCAACGGTCTTAAGCATAATCTTTTGAGCATAAGCCAATTGTGTGATAAATGTTTCAATGTTCTTTTTGATTTAAATGGTGGCAAAATTATCAACATTGAAACCAACAAAATTGTGCTTATTGGTCACCGCATAGGAAACATATGCATGGTGCATTTAGATGACATTCATATTTCAAATGCATGTTTGGTTGCAAAAGATGAGCATGACTCATGGTTATGGCTTAGAAAACTAGGGCATGCAAGCATGAGTGTTTTCGAAAAATTGATTTCAAATGATCTTGTAAGAGGTTTGCCTAACATAAAGTTTTCTCTTGACAAAATTTGTAATGCATGTGTGAAAGGTAAACACAAAAGAGTTTCTTTTAAACATATTAATGATGTTTCTACAAGTAGAGTTTTATAATTGATCCACATGGACCTTTTTGACCCTATTAGAACAATGAGTTTGGGTGGTGTAGCGATGTTTTCTGAAATTTCTTTTAACACAGGTGTATCAAAGCATTTTTAGAGAAGAAGTCAGCTACTTATTATCCCCTAAATCAATTCCTTGAAATCTTAGCTTAAAAATGGGGATTTATTTTGAAAATCTCTTTTTCTTTTGAAAATCGATAAAAACTTGAGAGTCGCCACCGGCCACTTGGATAAGGTAGGTCGGACACCATAAAACTAGAAATTCATTTTGAAAGGGTTCGGGAGTTGGTTACGTGTGGGGAAGGATTAGCACCCCCACCACGCCCGAAAATCGGTACCGAAATATTTGTTGCTTTTAATCGAAGGAAATTGTCAGAATTTGAAAAGAATTTAATTCGGTGAGCTTAATTGAAAATTAACCTTAATTGAACGGTCTTTATCAAATTGGTGGGTTCAAATTAATTGGACATTTAATTAATAAGGTTGACGATACATCGGACCATAGATTAAATCAACATCAAATAAGCCCGACTGCCGTGTAATTTATGGTTCGAATCTCGCATATCACCTTTATGCATGGTGCAAGCAGTTAAGATATGATGTAATGATTTTATCAATTTTTAACTTTACCTTGGGACGGTAAGAATTAATTCAGATATTTGGTCAACATCCTTTAAGCTCGGACTGTTACGACACAAATATCGAAATTAACAAATATCTCCCTTTTTATAATTTAGATTAATTAATGCAAAATTTATGGGCCGTATGAATGACAATTAAGAAATGGCAAACAAAGGCACAAAAGTAAACACAAAAGGCCCAACGCAAGACCTAACCTATAAAGGCCCAAATTATGGAAAGCCCAAATGACGATCTAATTATTAATTAGGTGTTTCTAGTATTTAATCCTAGGTTAATTACCCCAAAAGACTAAAACTCTAACAAATTATGATAATTAATTTAATGTTAATCTCAACTTTGAAGTTCATTTTATCCTAAGAGTCATTAAGAAATGTTCAATTAATTTAATGAATTTAACATTCACTCGAATGAGCCAGGAATGAATTTAAATTCACTAAACTAAGTCAAACTCTAATCTAACTAAGGCTTTAAAAAAACTAATCCTAAATTAATCTGATTAATTTAAAGATCGTGCCCCAATAAGGCGAGCACACGGTTCTAAATTAATTAGATTAACTTTACATAATTCTAATCTAAAACCCTAGCGAACCCATAGCCCACTTAAACTAAACGAACCTTAAGACCCAAACTTCTAAAACTCAAAATTCTAAAACGAGGCCCAAAACTCGAACCCAAAACTAAAGGCCCAAAATACTAACTAAGCCTACACTAAAAAACTTAGCCAAGCCCCAAAAAACAAGAACACATATATGTTAAGAATATATGTTATATTGGTTTTAAAAAACAAATTAAGTATATTAAAGGAAAATATATCATATCCCTTATAGAATTACATATATTGTATATTTAAAAAATATATATTATATATTTTATAAAAAACTATATAGTATATATTTTATATAAAAACATTATATATATTTTAAAAAAACTATATGTTATACCCTTCCTTTTTAAAAAAACTATATATATTATATTATATATATAACCATACATTGTACATAAAACTATACATTACATTAAAACCATGTTTTATAAAACTTTAAATATATATTATATATCACAACCACATAACACAAATAAAGCACAAAACTCCCACATATCACACATTTATCATACATGGCAAGAATAAAATACTGAACTTAAAGAAATTTAAACACTGAAATGAAACTTAAATATGCATGATTAAAGAGGGTTTAAACACTGGAAATAGACTCAATTGGACAGATAACAAACTTTGAAGACCTAAATGAAAAAAGAAAAAGGGACCAGATTGTAAAACGTTTCAAGCTTAGGAGGACCAGGGACGAGGTTTCAAAACACGAAATGGCTTGAGAGTGTGATTATACCACGTGGGAGGACTGATGTTGCTATTTAGAATTGCGAAAGTCCTTAAGATGGAAACAGAGAGGGGCGGAGGTCCTTAAATGGATATTAGACCAATTTTAAAATAAGAAAGCTTTATAAATACCCCTTATTTCAGATAATTACCTCTTTTGGCAAAAAAAAAACAGAGCTCTTAAGATCTTATAACCACCCTCCCATTTTATCTGGGTTTATCACGAACCCAGATTCTGGCGACCTACTACCGCAGTTTCCAGAAAAGACCCTTTTCATTTCCGAACCCCGATCCTCTCAAAAACTAAACTTAGATTTAGAAAAAGCTTCAAAACCAAACTCAAAGTCAACCCCTCTTCGGGTTACCACCCCTTTCGACTCACCATGCTCAGCCTTGTAAGGGCCGGAAGGCTTGTTGTCCAAAGTAGAGCAATCGACTCAAGGGGGAGACATAGCGTCGAGGGTAAGAAAAACTGAAACCCTAGCCTTTTTTATGACATGTATGCACTGTAATTGAAACAAGGGAGTAAGATATACCTCAAAGCTTTGTTCTATCTTTTTTCTCCATTGCTCTAGTGAAATCCCGTATACAAATTGTTCTAGGGTTCTCCTATTTGTACCCTCGATTATTACAAGCATTTTAAAAAAAATAAAAATACACTGAAATTTCCTATTGGTTGTCTTCCAATTCTAATATGTTGGTGCCTTCCGGCCATTGTCCCCTAATTCTCTATAATTTCTTTTGCATCTGACATCGTTGTCGGTTTTATTTTGCTTTCCCCTTTTACATGTGACCACTAGAGGAGAGGAGAGGGACAAACAAAGGAACGGACAATGTGGAGCAAATGTGGAAGCACAATGGTGGCATGGCATGGGGCCATTGGTTCTCCTCGCCAGCGTGGAGGTGCAACGATGGCGCGTGGGAGCATTCAGAAGGTGAGCGGACATCACACTCGGCTGGGAAAACGAAAGGGGTAGCTGGTGTTGTACACGCGCGGATGAGGGAATCGATGAGCCGCGCGTATAGCACGTGATGATCTGGAGAGTCTCTCTTGCTTCTTCTTGGACTGTCAGATCTTGCTAGATCTGACGGTGGGGAATGGGCTGCACAAAAATAAGATGGGGAATTAGGGTTTTTTTGTTATCATATTAAGGTGAAAGAGGCTTTGGTTTTCTTGGGCCCAAAACAGGCTAAGTATGTAATATACTTTTTAATTTCTAGGCTTATAATGTAAATGGACTGAATTTAAAAACCGAGAGCTTTATTTAGATTAGTAATTACATGTATATGGGCTTATATATATAGACCAATAATTACGGGTTTTTATTTATCACTATGGCTCATAGTATTCTTTTATATGTTTAACTTAAATATGAAAATATAATAACACCAATGAAGACTACAATCGGAATAACTATAATTCTAACTATGCATAGTAATAATGATAAGACAAAATCAATAGAAAATATATTACAATATTTAGGGTTTTCACTAGCAAATAACCAAAACATAATGGAAATTTAGATATTAGAGGATAACACTTAGATGTATTTGCAAGTAACAATAGTAGATTTTTTTATTGCTCTTGAATTTTTAATGAAAATTATATATATAGTAAGATGGCTCAAAATAAGCAAAGCCCATAACACATATTTAGGTAGTAATAATGTATATAATAAAGCCTGTCACAAAAAGAACGAGTTAACTCGGACAAAATTAGTGATTACAGCTGCCCCCCTTTGCTCATCCTTGTGGAACAAGAATGTAGCAAAGGCCATAAGTACTAATTTTGTCCCACTTTCCTGTCGGAAGATCCTATGCTGCGAGCTCCTCCTTTATGGAACTGTCCACCCCTCCTCTTCCTATAAACCTGGAGCCGTGAGTATCTGCCTCTTTTTCCCCAAAAACCTCGAGCCAAGAGTATCTGACTCCTTTGTTTAAAACTTTCGATATGGCGAGTATGAAATCTATCGCCTGAAATCTTTGAGCTTTGAGTATCTACTTCCTTCGCTCTGAAACCTTCGTGTGGCGAGTTTGAAATCCTTCGCTTGAAACCTTCGAGCTTTGAGTATCTACCTTCTTTGCTCTTAAGGTTTCGGTGTGGCGAGTTTGAAATCCTTCGCTTGAAACCTTCGAGCTTTGAGTATCTGCCTCCTTTGCTCTTAAGGTTTCGGTGTGGCGAGTTTGAAATTCTCTTCCTGAAATCTTTAAGCTTTGAGTATCTACCTCTTTTGCTTTGAAATCTTGGTGTGGCGAGTTTGAAATCCTTCGCCTGAAATCTTTTCCTGGTTCTTTACTTTATCGTTTAGCTATCTGTGGAAAGAGATGAAATGCTATGATGGTATAGGTTAACATGCTCCTATTTTAGGGATGTCTAGTCTACATATGATGCATGAATAATGGGACCTATTCACTTTCCAAAGCCTTTGCTTCCCCGGTCAATCCTCATTGACTTCTTCTTTACCTCATTCTTTTTTTCTTGACCTTTGCAACGAACGGTGTTTTATCTCATGCTCGGGTCCTACCACTCATACCCCTTTCTTCGTTTTGATCTTTCTGACTTCTTTTTAGTTCTAAAGCGCCTCTTTAGGTTTTCACTTTAGCTTCTTTTTTTCCTTTTTTCTTCTTTTTCCTTTTCTTTTTTTGGGTGCCCTTTTGGGTTTTCACGTAGGGATAGCTTCATCTCTATACCTTTTTGCTTCCATGTGATATGCTTAAAATTTGATGCGATTGGAACTTATTTTCCACTAAACGGAGCTTTCTCCTGGTTCTTATCATGCCTCTTTGCACCGTCTGCATTTAAAAGGTTAGATCATAGTAAAGCCAAGAAATCTTTTGCTTCTCATATATCTATGTCAATCCATTTGCAAGATACTTGCAAAAAATGATATGAGAAAGCACAGAAAAATATTTTATTAATATTTCAAAAATTTGGAACAATTTGGAAGTCATGGAAAATAGAAGAAAAGGAATACAAAGCATGATGTTACATCCTAATCATTAATTGTATGAATGATGCGAGAACCGATCGACCGAAATAGATCTCTTGCTAGAAATTATTCACTGAAACTTTTAACTCCCGAGAAGGTTCTTTTTTTCTAGACGCTTAATCCGCAACGATCATCTGAGCCGCCCTTTTTGAGTTTTCGACTCAAATCCTCATTTGGTTCCAAGACGCCATTTCTGGTTTTCATCCTAAACCCCATTTTTTTCTTCTTTTTTTTTTGATTGTTATTTCTTTTTCTTTTTTCCTCTTTTTTGATTTTTTGATACCTAAAGCGCCCTTTTAGGGTTTTCACTTTAGGTATGCTCTTTTTCCCTCTTTCTTTCTTTCTTTTTTACGCATAGTACCTCTTAACCAAATCTGAATTCACTGGATTATTCAACACCTTTCCGTTCATTTCCATTAGGATCAATGCTCTTCTGGATAAGGTTTTCTTAACAATATAGGGTCTTTCCCAATTTGGCATCCATTTCCCGTGGGAATCTTTTTGTGTTGGTAAGATTTTCTTAAGCACCAAATCTCTCTCTCAAAATTCTCTTAGGTGAACCTTCTTATCGTAAGCTTGCATCATCCTTTTTTGGTACATCTGACCATGGAAAAAAGCTTTCAATCTTTTCTCCTCAATAAGATTCAACTGGTCGAACCAAGCTTGCACCCATTCGGCTTCCTCCATCCTTACCCCATTTAGAATTCAAAGCGATATAATCTCTACTTCAGTAGGTAGTACCGCCTTCGTACCATAGACCAATGAATATGGGGTTGCCCCGTGGAACTACGTACAAATGTCCGGTAGGCAAATACAGCAAATGGCAACTTCTCATGCCAGTCCTTGAAGGTGTCTGTAGTCTTTGCTATGATCTTTTTAATATTTTTGTTTGCCGCTTCTACCGCTCTATTCATCTTGGGACGATAAGTAGTGGAATTAAGGTGTGTTATTTTGAATTGCTCCCACACCTCGTCCATCATCTTGTTGTTTAAGTTGGAAGCATTATCGATGATAATCTTTTCTGGCAAGCCATAGCGACAAATGATCTCTTTCTTCAAAAACTTGCAAACTGTCACTCTTGTAATACAGACATAGAATGCTACTTCTATCCATTTAGTAAAGTAATCAATGACAACCAGGATGAAACGGTGCCCATTGGATGCCTTGGGATAAATTTGACCAATAACGTCCATCCCCCATACAGCGAATGACCATGGAAAGTTCATAGTGTGTAGAGGTAATGGTGGAGAATAGATCTTGTCAGCATATATCTAACACTTGTGACATTTCTTTGCATAGCCGATACAATCCCCTTCCATGGTTGACGAGAAATATCCATACCTCATAATTTTTCAAGCCATCGAGAAAACATTGGCATGTGTCCCACAGAGCCCATCATGTACCTCGGCCAATATGTTTTTTTGCTTCTTGAGTATTGACACACCTTAACAGGATTTGGTCCTTACTCTTTTTGTATAAGATCTCCCCGTCTAAAACATATCATACCGCCATTCTTCTGATGGTTCTCTTGTCATTTTCATTAGCCTCTTTAGGGTAGGTTTAGAACTTGATGTACTGAAGGATATCATAGTACCGTGGATTATCTTCTGTCTCCTATTCCAAACTTTATCAATGAGTTGGTACTTCGAAAATTTGTATTTCAAACAGCTTCATTTCAACTTCAGTACCTGATTTAAACATTGCAGCCAATGTCGCCAAGGCGTCTGCAATTTGATTGTGTTCCCTTGGAAGGTAGGTGAAGCTGGTTTTTTTTGAAGCTTTTGACTATTTCTTGGATCAAGTTGTAATATTTGACCAATTTTGGGTCTTTTATTTCTCATTCTTTCCGCAACTGGTAGATTACCAAAGATGAATCCCAAAAAAACTTAAAGCACTTTGAATTTCCTTTCAATGGCTGCATTTATACCTATAACGCAAGCCTCATACTCAGCTATGTTATTTGTGCAAAAGAATTCTAATTTATTGGTGAAAGGATAATACACATTTTCTGGAGAGATTAACACAGCCCCAATTCCATGACCTAAGGCATTGGATGCCCCATCGAAATAAAGCTTCCACAACTTGTCCTATGGAGTAGTCTTTTCTTCAACTGTTATGCACATTAAGTCTTCATCAGGGAAATTGAAGTTTGCTATAGCGCTTCATTTTACTGCCTTCTGACTCACATACAATATGTCGAATTAAGACAATAGCATTTGCCAACGGGCCAACCTTCTGTTTAGTGTTGGTGCTTCCATCAAGAACATCAAAGGATCCAACTTGGATATCAACCACATGGTGTGATACAACATGTATTGCCTGAGCCTTTTGGTGGCCCACACTAGAGCACAACACAACTTTTGAATCGACAGGTACCGTATTTCGTAATTAGTGAATTTCTTGCTTAGATAGTAGATCACATTCTCTTTCTTACCGGACTCATCGTGTTGCCCCAAAATACAACCCATTGAATTCTCAAAGACTGTTAGATACAAGATCAATGGCCTACCTGGTACCGGTGCTACCGGAATTGGAGCATTAGTCAAATACTTCTTGATCTTGTCTAGAACCTCTTGACACTCTTCATCCCACACTCTCGGATTATTCTTTCGGAGCAATATGAAGACGGGATCGCATTTATCGGTTAACTGAGAAATAAACTGAGATATATAATTTAATCTTCCCAAGAAACCTCAAACTTCTTTTTGGGTCTGAAGTTGTAGGAGGTTTTGGATAGCTTTTACTTTATCAGGGTCAATCTCGATTCTCTTTCGGCTAACCAAAAAGCCTAAAAGCTTACCGGATATGACGGTGAAAATGCATTTTACCAGGTTGAGTTTTAACTAATACTTTCTTAACCTTTGGAAAAGCTTTCTCAAGTTCTGAACATGCCCTTCTTCGATTTGAGATTTAGCGATTATGTCATCTGCGTACACCTCGATCTCCTTGTGCATCATGTCATGAAAAAGGGTTACCATGGCTCTTTGGTAGGTTGCTCTGGAATTCTTCAATCCAAATAGCATCACCTTATAACAGAATGTTCTCCACATGGTCATAAACGTAGTTTTCTCCATGTCGTCATGATGCATCTTAATTTGATTATATCTCGAGAAACCATCTATGAAAGAGAACCACGAGTGTGCGGTGTTATTGACCAAAGTGTCAATATTAGGTAGAGGAAAGTTATCCTAGGGGCTCGCCTTATTGAGGTCTCGATAATCTACACATATGTGAACCTTTCCATCCTTTTTGGGGACAGGGACTATGTTTGCCACCCACTCCAGGTACTTAGAGACTCCTAAGAAGCCGGCCTCGTATTGTTTCTTTATTTCTTCTCGAATCTTTAATAACATTTCGGGTCTCATTCTTCTAAGTTGTTGTTGGATTGGTTTGCATTCTGACTTGATCGGTAATGTATGCACTACGATATCTGTGTCCAACCCTGGCGTGTCCTGATATGTCCAAGCAAAAACATCCTTGAATTCTAAAAGCATCTCAATCAATTCACGCTGGGTCTCAGACGAGAGGGAAGTACCAATCTTCAGTTCTTTTCTTTCATCTTCCGTGCTCAAATTGAGAATCTCTAACTCTTCTTGATGAGGCAAGATTTGTTTGTCTTCACTTTCCATCAACCTGAGTAATTCGTCTGGGATCTCAACTTCTAATCCATCATCCCTTTCCCCAATTTTAGCTAAACACGAGGGTTGCTCAAAATCTATCTCGAGATTAGGTTTAGAATCATACATATAGTTAATAATAGGGTCCCTAAAACAATTTTAAAATGAATATACATTGGAAAGAATATTATTATGAATGAATGAAATAATAAATATAAATGTAAAGAATGCAATAGATATGATGTTTGCCATTTGAGAAAAGGTGGAAAACATCATTTCATTGAATTGAAAAAAACAAACAAGATGAAATAGAAGCCATTCACAAAAGATCCCTATTGCCCGCGGGCAAAGACGAATAGGGTTGGTTTCGGGCATTACTCTGATTTAAACCTAGTAACTACAGACAAATATACATTGTTCCAATTGTTGATGGTCTCCCCTGGGAAGCAAGGACGAATTCCAGTCAAGAACCTGTTGTTCTTTCCATCTTGGGTTATCATATTGACATCTATTCCCTCTAACGTCTTATTGAACCTTTCCTCCTCGCTGAACTCGGTGTTTTCTAGATTGACTTCGTGTATCTTTTCCTCCATATTGATTATCCCCATAGACACAAAAACATTCTTTAAGTGAGGGAAAGTCATTGGTTCCCACAGGATGTCTTTATGCTTGAATCTGGCCTTCCTTTGTTCTTCTCTTTTCTTCCATTCTAACTTCCTCTGATGAAAATTAGGTTTATGGCTGAGCCCAAATCGATCCTTTTTGCCGATGACACTTTTGGCGTGCAAGCATCCTTGTAAACTCTTTTCGAGCCCTTTGCCCTTCTTGGCTTCTCGCCCCAAAGTTTGCCAGACTGTCATCTTGGTGCAGTTTGATAGTCTAGGGCGTGGGATCTTGCTTCCCTCTACTACAAAGGTAGTATTCACGAATTCCAAGGCCCTGAACAAGCATTCAATAGCATCTTCGTTGGTTTGGACATAAGGAGCGTCGGTGGTTACAGAAGCAATGATGTATTGTTCAGCTCCCACACTTACCAACTTTCCATCAATAACAAATTTCAACTTTTGGTGCAAGGATGAAGGCACGGCTCCAGCCGAGTGGATCCAGGGCCTCCCTAGTAGACAATTATAAGTGGGTTGGCTGTACATTGCTACAAACTCAACAACGTACTCGGTAGGCCCGATTAGCAAAGGTATCTCTATTTTCCCGATAACATCCCTTTTGGTCCCGTCAAAAGCTCTAACAGAGTTCTGACACGGCTTCATGTGTGAGCTGTCTATTGGCAGCCTTTGTAGGGTCACCATTGGCAATACATTCAAAGCAGACCCATTGTCGATAAGCACTCCCGGTAAGACATGCCCCTTGCAGTGGGTAGTGATGTTCAAGGCCTTAGTTGATCCCATGCCTCCGTCTGGAATTTCGTCGTCACTAAAAGTGATGTAGTTATCTGCAGCAATATGACCTACTATTCTTTCTAACCTGCTTACCGAGATATTGTCTGAAATGAACGTCTGATTCAATACTTTCAACAATGCATCATGGTGCTTTTTTGAGCTTAACAACAACTCAAGCACCGAAATTAGTGCTTGTTATTTTCTGAGTTGCTCAATGATATTGTATTTTGTGCTTTAGGAACCTCAGGAATTCTTGCGCCTGACTCTCTGTCACCGGCTCATAAAATTTTTGGGGAGGTTCCTCTCCAAAAATCTTTTCAGGTTTGGTGGTTACCGCTTTGCCTTTGTCTTTCGGCTCCTCTGCCGCCTTTGTTGTTTTCGGTGAGTAACATCTACCACTTCGTGTAAAATATCCCATTTCATTTACCATTTCGGCATTTGATTCTCCTGGGTTTTCCTTCTCTGCAGGTTCTTCACCAAATGGTTTCTCCTCATTGTAGTTCTAACTTCTCTAGTATATAGATGTAGGCAGTATAGCTCCACGGGACCTTCCGACCATCTTTAAATGGAAAGGAATTCGAAACCGAAATTTGTATTTTTAGAGTTACTTTGGAACTTTCATCTCGAGACGGGCTTTCTTGCTTTGGCTTTAGCGATATGACAAAAGGCCTATCTACCCCATACTTAAACTTGGAAGTATCTCTGACGTACACACATCTGACTCCTTTCTTTCTTCATCCTTCTTGAAGAATTCAATCTCTTTATTGTCCATTATTTCCTGAATCACTTGCTTAAACTCCTCACAGCACTGAATCTCATGTCCTTCCTCTTGGTGGAACTCATAATACGGTCTGCTTCCTTGTTGCACAATTTCCATGCCCCGATCAATTAAGCGCGCGATACATAACTACTGGAACACCCACCTCAGAGGGGATTTTACCTCGGACACGTTTGTTTTGGCTTTCATAACGTACTTCTCTTTTATTGCGTTTATGCCACGGCCCCGTGATCTGGTAACGGGTTAGTGGCTATATTCAGTTCGTCTAACTACAACACCTTGGAATTTATCATGTTTTGCACGAACTTCTTGAATGTAATACAATTCTCAATTGAGTGTCTCGGGATGCCACCATGATATTCACAGTTTTCTTTTTCATCGTACCACGCTGAGAATGGTGGTTTGAAAGAAGTGACATAATAAGGTCGGACCAAATCAGCCTCATGCAGTTGCGAGTATAGTTCAGCATATGATATCGGGAGTGGAGTAAATGACATCTTCTCATTTTCATTCTTCGGGGCCCTAGACTCCTTTTTGTTCGAGCTTTGCCCTCCTCTGGCTGTGGCTCGTGGTGGTGAAATAGTAAAATTCTTTGGGGTTACGTAGGCGCTCGCATTGTTCACCTCGTTATCTCTTTTCCTGTAATTATTGCGAGTGTTCTCCCTACTATCGATCCTTCCGCTCTTTATTGCTACTTCAATCGATTCCCCAGTTCTCACCATGTCGGCAAAGCAAGCGACCAGGATCATTCAATACGACAGTATGAACAAGATACCAAGGCAAACCCATGGAAATACCCCTTTATCAACGAAAAATAGACACTATGTAACTTTATTGCATTAGAATACCTCTCATTTTCGGTGATTCTTTCGGAGAAAGGATTAATATTTGTTCTATTCCATTAGTAATAAGGGAAGAATTCAGCTCAGAAGAAAAAATAGAAGCAGATCAGAAGGAGATTCATTAGCTCGTTATTTAGTCCGAATCAGTGAAATGACAGAATCCATAAAAATAATTCTACATGCCTTGGAAGGAATTTCGGGGGGTCCCTATGAGAATTTAGCAAATCTTTGGGTGGTGTTGTTTATCAAACGATCGAACAACGTCCCCCTTAAAGTATTGACGAACATTAGCGTGATTTCATGTACGGGGATCGGTGGCTGAATTTGAGCAGCCACATCACGCCATCTCTGGGCATACTGGCGTAGATTCTCATTCGACCTTTGATCCAATCCTTCTAGCATGATTCGACTGGAAGTCATGTCCGTTACATGCTTGTAGTATTCTATGAAGGCCTTCCGAAGGTCCTTCCATGATTTGATATTGGTTTGGCTAAGCATAGTGTACCACCGAGTCCCAGATCCAGTCAGACTCTCTTGGAAGCAGTGGATAAGCAATTTCTCATCCTTCACGAAATCAACCATCTTCCTGCAATACATGATGATATGGGCTGATGGTCAAGTGGTCCCGTCGTACTTGTCGAAGTCAGGCACTTTGAATTTGGGCGGGAGAATCAAATTGGCCACTAAACTCAAATCCCTCGCATCATTTTCACGTTCATCCGCCCCTTGAATGGCTTTTAGCCTCTCCTCGAGTAAACAAAATTGCTCCTCATACTTTATCTCCATATCGGCCCCAATTCTATTCTCAACTTCATCCATCATGCTCAGGTCTAGCACTTTGTTTTTGTAGCCTAGCCCCAAATCAACGGGTTGATTTTTTGGAGCTTCCCCATGGTGACTAGCAGACGCTCCCACAGCCGGATTAGCAGAAAATCCCGCGAGATTAATGTAGACCCTTTTCCCAAACTCTGGCACATCTGGTTGTACCTTTACATGAGATACAACACCTTCTTGCTCGTCAAAATTCAGGCTATCAACGGAAATTCCCTCTTTGCCCTTCATCTTTGCTAACAAGCTAGTTATCCGAGCGATAACATCATCTTGTAACTGAGATATTTGGTCCCTGATATCCTGACCGATCCCGTTCAAACAAGTTTCAAGGTCTTTTTGCCCTTGTTCTACCTTAGCTAGTCTATCATCCATCGTTCAGGATTGTAACTGGGTTCCATATTGGTGCAGAATGATTGAAATTTTAAGAATTAAAATGCTATCTGAAATGAGAAGTCCTTTAATTAACTTTGGTAATTAAATGAGGTATGCAAATAAATGTACTATGCATGAATGTAAAGAGCAACACTGAATTCGACAAATATCCTCATTAAACGACTTTCATTGATGGGAACATTGTCATGTTACAATAACTAGAGAAAGCTAACTACACATATGGATTTAAGATAGTATCGAGGTCAATAATCTCTCTCAAAATCCACACAATCCTCTATCCTTCTTCAGATTCATTATCAACACAGTCATGAAGCTCGGTGGCATCCTCGGCTAGAAACTGTATCTTCGGGCAACCTCTTGCATCTGAGTCCCCCACCATGCCAATTCTTGCTCTTGCCTCCAAATCGTATAAGCGGCAAAGTGTAATTGCTACAACTCAGAGTCGGGCGTACTTGAATTGCCCCTCTCATGCTTGCTACATGATCCTTGAGCTGTTGAACCTCGGTTTCCAACTCCTCGACATGTGTCATCGAAGCTTGATTTTCTGAGTTGCTGGCTTTTAACTTGCTAGTTGAACCCTTATGTTTGAAAAGAGACTTTTCCAAACATTTCACTTGATCTCTCAAGGCTCTATTTTGGTGTTGTTCTTTCTCAATTTGTCTTGAATGTGAGGTTCGTAGATTCTTCATTTCTTGGGTCAAAGTGAGCACTCGATCTTTGTGCTCCAGAAACATCCTCTTATAGTTCTCGGCTCATGCTTTCTTTTCCTAAAGTCGGAGCTCTAGCTCCTCGTTTGACCCACCTTCTGGGGTTGTCTTGCTTCCGATTAACCTTTTAAGCTGCTGAATCTCTTCTTTTTCCATCCTGAGTTTGAGTTCTAGCTCATCTCTTCCCTTTTGTAAGTCTTTGACCACTCCTTCGAACTGTGTCTTTTATAACTCGAAGTCGAACTTCTCTTGATGGGCTTTCTCCTCGAGCTTGAGGTATTTCTTTCGCTCTTCTTCAAGTTGTTTCCTCATCAAATCGGCCTTGGTAGGAAGTGTGGCCAATCTCTCCTCTAAAGATCTCCTTCCCTCAAGAGTCAAACGCAGGATGTTGTCATTGACACGGTTAAATCGCCATGCTTCATATTCAGGGGTGACCATGTACGAAGCATTCACGATCCTAACTCATCTTACGTTATTCTAGGTTGAGGAAGAGTTGTATACCATAGTATTATAGACCATTTCCTTTGCATAATCCACGTTGAATTCATTCAAACCCTTGGTGGCTGGCACGAACTATTTTGAACCGTACTGTCTCAAAACTAGCAGAGGTGCATAAGTAGTGTGCCCCTAAAGTCCAAGCTTGATAAGTGTTCAAAAGTACTATTTTTATTACCTTTTTACTCATATTATTGTTAGACTTAAGCTCATATTAGTTGCATAATTAGTTATTCATGCGTTAATTCATGTTTCTTTCCACTGTTGAGCTCGATTACATAACTTGGTGATTTTTGTGGAAAAAGATGCTGCTTTGGTGTGTTTTTGTGTATGTATGTGCAGGATCACTTGCCAAAGCAATGTCGAGCTAGTTGCCAGGGCAATGCATGAAGGAGACGCCGAGCTAGTTGCCAGGGCAATGCATGAAGGAGACGCCGAGCCAGTTGCCATGGCAATTGTCGACAAAGAGAAAATGAAATAGGGATGTCGAAATTAATGACTATACAAGCCCAAGATGACGTGGAGCAAAGCCCAAACCCAAAGGAATTTGATTTCCATGCAGAGATTAAAGAAGAATTAAATTCCAAGAAGATAGGAGAAGTTCTAGTAGGAATACAATTATAATAAAGAATTATATTCTTTAAAGATAATTTAATTCCAACTTAAACTCCTCCTCAAAGAAGGACTTTGGCCTAGCCCTATAAATAACAAGGAGATTTCGACAATCCAAATGGAGAAAAATAGAGAAATTTCGACAAGATAGAAAGGGGGAGAGAGTTCGATTTCTTCTTCTTCTTCTTTGCTTCCATTAGATTCATGGTTTGGGGATTATTCTTTGTATATCTTTTGAACCCAACCATGAACTAACTTGATTGGTTGGGGTTATTGTGTTTTGTTGTTGTGAGAAACTATTGGATTTTGTTTAGGTAATAAGAGTTTGCACTTTTCTATTTCAAGGTTTATTCATTCTTGGTTCTTATTCTTGTTTGCGAGTGAATTGGGAGAGGATCTCGTAACTTCATCTATTTATCTAATATCGGGAGAGTTAGATTCAAGAAACGAATGAATATGATCTTTATTCAATCTATTGATGGTGAAGATTAATCCGGCTTAGGAATAAGTTAAGGATTTCAACGGCTAAGAGGAGCGCAAGATTGGTTGTTGTTCACCCTTGATTCACGCAGGATGTATTATCAAGGCATGCACAAGTAGCTAGAGTTTCGACTTAGGGATAAGAAGAAACCATTGAAGAACGCTCCACCGAACCTTGAAGTTGCTGCCCAGACGCCCAAGTAGTTGCCCAGCTAGTTGCCCAGGCAACCATCGATTAGTTGCCAAGGCAACCCGCTGTGCAAGTTGCCACGGCAAACCGAGTTGCCCTTGCACTCTTTTACCAAGACGATCCAATCGGCTATCACACCTCAACTCATGATAACCTGGCCTATTCTCTCTTTTTCTTTCATCTATTCTTTTAGTTTATTGCTTTTACTTTTCTCGTTAATTAAAACCTATATTATCAATTGTGTTTTTATTTTCACAAAGGTCAAGAAACTTAAGCAATGTGGCCCAAACCAATCCCTGTGGAGACGATACTCGATACTCATATCACTTTATTACTTGCGACGTGTATACTTGCACAATTGCGTAGCACTTATCACACGCAACAAGTTTTTGGCGCCGTTGCCGGGGATTGGCAATTGGTGTTAGTTGTTTTTGTTATTGCATTTTTTCTATTAGTTTTACTAACTTTTCTTTTTGTTTGTTTTATCAAAAAAAAATGTAGGTGCGCTACAAGTTAAGGAACATCAACATGTCGGGAAATAAAAGCCAATCTATTCGAGAGATGATGTTGGAAGATATGAATCAATCCAATCAAGAGTTCCTTGCACCCTTTGATGATTACCTATTCCAACCGAGAAAAGCCCAAAGAACTTATACCGTGGAAAAATCTTGTGCTATGTGTGGAGAACATCATGTGTTTGAAAATTGCCCTCACATTTTTGGTGCATATAACTACATGGAGGACCATAGAGGGAACCAGCAACAAAATTCTTCATGGTATGGTCAAAAAGCTCAAAAAAATTTTTACCATAACAATTTTGCCGTGACAACAGATATGCCATGGCAATGTAGTCCTTTTCAAGAGCATTCCAATTCCTTGGAGGAAACGTTACTAGCTTCCTTGGCTAGACTTGACGGATCTATTGAAGAGATTCGAGAACTATCAAAATCTATGGATACGAGGATAGCTCAGTGGGATGCAACCTTAGGGGATTCAGAAGATCAATTGGGGAGATCCACATATGTCATGGATAACATGCACCAACAATTCATTCTTAGGGATACTGACGTCCCAAGGCAAGAAATCTCTCCGATATGTGAGGAACAACTAGAACCTCAAAGTCAAGAGGATGCCAATGAGAGAGACTGCACAACACATGATGAGCTTGAACAACAAATTGCCTCGGCAATGATTGAGGAGCCTGAACAGAGCAATGCCGCGACAACACTCAGTGAAGCTGAGAACAACAATACTACAGCAAATTCTGAGGAACCTGATGCCCAGAAGGTTACAACGTTGATGTTGAAGCAGGAATCTGTAGATTGCTCTCATCTACAATTGCCACGGCAATTACATGATCACATGCAAGATCAACGAGATGATAATACTTTGCTAATGGAATATGAGCAGGTAATGGTTGAACCTTTTGAATTCTTTAAAAACTCACCTCATCCGTTGCAGGTATGTCTTGAGGAACCGAGGTTGGTAGATTTGAAGCCATCGAAATCTCTACTGATGGAGATGTTTGAGAGGCCAAAAGAAAAAGGTGTTTGGATTCATAAAGCTCTTCAGAAAATTGATTCTTCCCTTGACTTAAAGCAAAATTTGACAACTGATTGCCACGGCAATTGGCTTGAGCAGCAATTGCCACGACAACAAAGGCTACATCCAACCATGATAGAAGTCGACAAGAATGAGGCAAGTGAATGGTTGAGAATGGATATAATTTTTTCTATTAATATATTTGTGCCTTCAGGAATAGTAGCAAGGTGGAGAGTATACATGGACTACAAGCGAACAAAGAAGAAAGACACCTCCACCATGGTAATGCAAAAGGGACTAGCTGGGAGCACATTGGCCCAACTCTTTTTGGGCAATATTGTCACCCGATGGAGGGTACGGATGGACTATAAGAAGTATCGGAAACGACTCTCCTCAAGTTTTCTCAGATATGCAGTAACATTAAAAGTGGGCACTTTAGGAGATGCCTGAGCATGCTCTCATTTCAATATTTTCTTTTTCTTTTTCTTTTCATTTTTATTTTTAGGAGATATTTTATTTTTCTTCATTATCTTTAGTTTCCAGGTTTTCTTTATTTTTTTCCACAACAAGACTCACAACCACCATGCTAAGGAAATTTACTGCCGACTACTTGCCACAGCAACCACAACAGAAACTGGCAATGCCCAGGCAACAACAATGGCTTCGGCAACTACTGATGCCCATGCAAGTGAACCTGTATCGGCAAACATGGATCAAATGAAAGCAATGCTATTCACGCGGCACCAGCATTCAACCACCGACTGAAAAATGAATCAAGCAAACGACACGAAGGAAACTTATCACTCGAGGTGACGACCTCTCCGACTAACTCATTTCATTTAGTTTCTTTTAAATTTTGTTTCACTCTTACATACATTGAGGACAATGCTTCTCTCGAGTTTGGGGGGTGTTGGTTTCTAGTTAGCTTCATGTTTAGTTGCATTCATTTTTAGCAATCACATTTAGGTTGCATATGTTACTTGCCATGCCTTTAATTTGATTTAATTGCTTAAGACTTGTTGAATATCCAATGATGAATTTTTGCCACTGCACTTAATTGAAAGAACCTTTAATTTTAGGATTACATGAAAAGAACTTAGAATTTTACTATGATGCTGGTTTTTTTTTACACGGTTGTGGCTTGTTGATTGAAAGAAACTTAGTGAACTTAGGTTGCTTAAAATTAGGGTAAATTTAAAATTGAAAATTAAAAGTTAAATTCTTGCTAGAGGTGCCCGAAACTGGCTCTAGTAGTAAATGCACTTTCTTGCTAGAGGTGCCTGAAACTGGCTCTAGTAGTTAATACACATTAAAGAATCGCTAGAGGTGCCCGAAATTGGCTCTAGTCGACTAAAATAAAATGAGGAATTGCTTACTTTGCTAGAGGTGCCCGAAATTGGCTCTAGTGAAAATAAAAATAAATGCCCCGATAATTAAATTAATAAAAGCCTGTAGTTCATATAGAATCTTAAAAATCAACTTGTTCACAACTACGCACACACATTGTCACGAGCACTATAGTTTGGTTCCGGGTAATTTTTGTGCTATCCGAAAAATTAAAAGGTGATCATACTTTGTGCCACGGTTCCGAGGTTTGAATTCAAGTTTGAAGCATGTCTTTGATGATTAAAGTCTTGGCAGGTAATTATGAGTTTGCATTGCTTGAGGACAAGCAATAGTTCGAGTTTGGGGGCGTGATAAGTGTTCAAAAGTACTATTTTTATTACCCTTTTTACTCATATTATTGTTAGACTTAAGCTCATATTAGTTGCATAATTAGTTATTCATGCATTAATTCATGTTTATTTCCACTGTTGAGCTTGATTACATAACTTGGTGATTTTTGTGGAAAAAGATGCTGCTTTGGTGTGTTTTTGTGTATGTATGTGCAGGATCACTTGCCAAAGCAATGCCGAGCTAGTTGCCAGGGCAATGCATGAAGGAGACGCCGAGCTAGTTGCCAGGGCAATGCATGAAGAAGACGCCGAGCCAGTTGCCATGGCAATTGTCGACAAAGAGAAAATGCAATAGGGATGTCGAAATTAATGACTATACAAGCCCAAGATGACGTGGAGCAAAGCCCAAACCCAAAGGAATTTGATTTCCATGCAGAGATTAAAGAAGAATTAAATTCCAAGAAGATAGGAGAAGTTCTAGTAGGAATACAATTATAATAAAGAATTATATTCTTTAAAGATAATTTAATTCCAACTCAAACTCCTCCTCAAAGAAGGACTTTGGCCTAGCCCTATAAATAACAAGGAGATTTCGACAATCCAAATGGAGAAAAATAGAGAAATTTCGACAAGAGAGCAAGGGGGAGAGAGTTCGATTTCTTCTTCTTCTTCTTTGCTTCCATTAGATTCATGGTTTGGGGATTATTCTTTGTATATCTTTTGAACCCAACCATGAACTAACTTGATTGGTTGGGGTTATTGTGTTTTGTTGTTGTGAGAAACTATTGGATTTTGTTTAGGTAATAAGAGTTTGCACTTTTCTATTTCAAGGTTTATTCATTCTTGGTTCTTATTCTTGTTTGCGAGTGAATTGGGAGAGGATCTCATAACTTCATCTATTTATCTAATATCGGGAGAGTTAGATTCAAGAAACGAATGAATATGATCTTTATTCAATCTATTGATGGTGAAGATTAATCCGGCTTAGGAATAAGTTAAGGATTTCAACGACTAAGAGGAGCGCAAGATTGGTTGTTGTTCACCCTTGATTCACGCAGGGATGTATTATCAAGGCATGCACAAGTAGCTATAGTTTCGACTTAGGGATAAGAAGAAACCATTGAAGAACGCTCCGCCGAACCTTGAAGTTGCTGCCCAGACGCCCAAGTAGTTGCCCAGGCAACCCCGCTATGCAAGTTGCCACGGCAACTGAGTTGCCCTTGCACTCTTTTACCAAGACGATCCAATCGGCTATCACACCTCAACTCATGATAACCTGGCCTATTCTCTCTTTTTCTTTCATCTATTCTTTTAGTTTATTGCTTTTACTTTTCTCGTTAATTAAAACCTATATTATCAATTGTGTTTTTATTTTCACAGTGCAGTAACTTAAGCAAAGTGGCCCAAACCAATCCCTGTGGAGACGATACTCGATACTCATATCACTTTATTACTTGCGACGTGTTTACTTGCACAATTGCGTAGCACTTATCACACGCAACAATGCTCTCTAAACTATATCCTCCTCTTTTAGGTTCCAGAGAATGTCCTACCATACCTCCTCGGATCTCCGGGTTGGCCAGTCGTTCTTTCGTAAGAACTCTTTTAAGGGCGAGAACTTGCCATCGTAAAGGGGCCTAAAGAAACTGGGATTGGTCCAAAGATGGTTGTAGAACCAAACCGTTAAAAGCTGCAGGCATCCTTGGAAGTGTCCTCCACCATTCTCACGACAGAATCTCAAGGATCGAAAAGTTTCAGCTAGAATTACAGGTACTAGGTTAGTCTCACTACCCAAACGTTCAAAAAGATCCAAAATTGACGGGTAAATGAGCCCCAATGCTCTAGGAAAGAGTACCAATCCATAGATCAATAACGCAAAAAGGTTTCACTGAACTCAACCCACGGGACGCACAGAGGCCAAGGTCAAGATTCCTTCCCACTTAAGATACTCCTTACTGTTCCAAGTGGTGACATGTTGTTCGACCCAAGACAACAATGTGTCTGAGATTCTAACAAGCTTGCCTCGAAAGGCTTTGTTCTTACTTGGCTTAGAATACACCTGATCCGTGCCAATCCTCTTGCAGTTTATAAGATCTCGGTATTCTTCAATTGTCGGAGTGAGATCAAAATTACCAAACATAAAGCAGCTGTAGACAGAGTTCCAAAAGCCTACCAAGGTTTGCAGTAGTGCTTGATCAACTGAGACCTCTAGTAAATACGCGATGTCACCATACTCTTCTCTGAAAGTGTCTTTGTTTCAAAATCCCAACTGCTCCATACTGACTTCAAATCAGACACATCATTGAATCTGGTGTCCATGAATATCGTGGTTGACATGGCTGACCTGAACCCAGTGGCAATACTATCGCCCTCATGTAATTGCTCCCCTTCTGACCATATCTGGACATCAGAATTCTTTTTGTCATTGTTGCGAACTAAGTCTCCCATCGATCTAGTCTTTAACTTCAAACTATTTCCAGACTCAGTGTGCTCTTCATGATTATGGCATAATATGCAAAAATAAGATAAAAAGGACAGGAAACAAGGAAAAACGTTAGTCATGAGATGAACAATAAACTTGAAAAGGAATGGAGATAAACATAAACAAGTTAAGCGAAGAGCAAGCATATAAAAGAAAACCTTAAACACATGAATTCTAATTCGCTATGGTTATCCGTATGGCTCTAACGGGGCAGGTTTCTTAGATTCACACACATGGGTTCGGTTTTAATTGGGGTACCCGAACCTATCTTATCACCTACTAAGGTAACAAGAATCCCAATTCTGGCCCATTACAAGCTTGCGAATTGGTTTCGGTTCGAGGGAAAGCATGACCCAATGACGTGGAGGGTTGCTCACGTGTCAAGAGGCGTGGATTCTGGAAGTGAATTACCGAACCGTGGAGGGCTGCTCACGTGGGTATGTGGCGTTTCACTCCCACTTAAGGGACGGAGCTCGGGTATAGAGCTTGATGAAATGGTGCAGCAAATGTCGGTGATTCCTTAGAAATTAAATGAAAAATTAATTCAAAGGCCACCAATTATCAAAGCTCGTTCAATGGTAGTTACATTTTCAAGAAAGGGTCAACCTTACTAGAATCAATTGAAATTGCGACAATTTTCCATCATTAATAAACAACAAATATTTTATTTGGCCTAACTCTCTTTTGTAAAAACAAAGTCACTCCCCAACGGAGTCGCCATGCTGTAGCGATGTTTTCTGAAATTTCTTTTAACACAGGTGTATCAAAGCATTTTTAGAGAAGAAGTCAGCTACTTATTATCCCCTAAATCAATTCCTTGAAATCTTAGCTTAAAATAGGGATTTATTTTGAAAATCTTTTTTTCTTTTGAAATTGATAAAAACTTGAGAGTCGCCACCGGCCACTTGGATAAGGTAGGCCGGACACCATAAAACCAGAGATTCGTTTTGAAAGGGCTCGGGAGTTGATTACGTGTGGGGAAGGATTAGCAACCCCACCACGCCCAAAAATCGGTACCAAAATATTTGTTGCTTTTAATCGAAGGAAATTGTCAGAATTTGAAAAGAATTTAATTCGGTGAGCTTAATTGAAAATTAACCTTAATTGAACGGGCTTTATCAAATTGGTGGGTTCAAATTAATTGGACATTTAATTAATAAGGTTGGCAATACATCAGACCATAGATTAAACCGAGATCGAATAAGCCCGATTGCCATGTTAATTTGTGGTTCGAATCCCGCACGTCACCTTTATGCATGGTGCAAGCAGTTAAGATATGATGTAATGATTTTATCAATTTTTAACTTTACCTTGGGACGGTAAGAATTAATTCAGATATTTGGTCAACATTCTTTAAGCTCGGACTGTTATGACACAAATATCGGAATTAACAAATATTTCCCTTTTATGATTTAGATTAATTAATGTAAAATTAATGGGCCATATGAATGACAATTAAGAAATGGCAAACAAAGGCACAAAAGTAAACACAAAAGGCCCAACGCAAGACCTAACCTATAAAGGCCCAAATTATGGAAAGCCCAAATGATGATTTAATTATTAATTAGGTGATTCTAGTATTTAATCCTGGGTTAATTACCCTAAAAGACTAAAACTCTAACAAATTATGATAATTAATTTAATGTTAATCTCAACTTTTCATTTTATCCTAAGAATCATTAAGAAATGTTCGATTAATTTAATGAATTTAACATTCACTCGAATGAGCCAGGAATGAATTTAAATTCACTAAACTAAGTCGAACTCTAATCTAACTAAGGCTTTAAAAAAATTAATCCTAAATTAATCTGATTAATTTAAAGATCGTGCCCCAATAAGGCGAGCACACGATTCTAAATTAATTAGAGTAACGTTACCTAATTCTAATCTAAAACCCTAGCGAACCCATAGCCCATTTAAACTAAACGAACCTTAAGACCCAAACTTCTAAAACTAGGCCCAAAACTAGAACCCAAAACTAAAGGCCCAAAATACTAACTAAGCCTACACTAAAAAACTTAGCCAAGCCCCAAAAAACAAGAACACCTATTATGTTAAGAATATATGTTATATTGATTTCAAAAAACAAATTAAGTATATTAAAGGAAAATATATCATATTCCTTATAGAGTTACATATATTGTATATTTTTAAAAACTATAATATATATTTTATAAAAAATATATAGTATATATTTTATATAAAAAACATTATATATATTTAAAAAAAACTATATGTTATACCATTCCTTTTAAAAAAACTATATATATTATATTATATATATATGTTAAACCATACATTGTACATAAAACTATACATTACATTAAAACCATATTTTATAAAACTTTAAATATATATTATATATCACAATCACATAACACAAATAAAGCACAAAACTCTCGCATATCACACATTTATCATACATGGCAAGAATAAAATACTGAACTTAAAGAAATTTAAACATTAAAATAAAACTTAAATATGCATGATTAAATAGGGTTCAAACACTGGAAATGGACTCAATTGGACAGATAACAAACTTTGAAGACCTAAATGAAAGAAGAAAATGGACCAGGTTGTAAAACGTTTCAAACTTAGGAGGACTAGGGACGAGGTTTCAAAACACGGAATGGCTTGGGAGTGTGATTATACCACGCGGGAGGATTGATGTTGCTATTTAGACTTGCGAAAGTCCTTAAGATGCAAACAGAGAGGGGCAGAGGTCCTTAAATAGATATTAGACCAATTTTAAAACAAGAAAGCTTTATAAATACCCCTTATTTCAGATAATTTCCTCTTTTGGCAAAAAAAGAGCTCTTAAGCTCTTATAACCATCCTCCCATATTCATATGGGCTCATCACGAACCCAGATTCCGGTAACCTACCACCGCAATTTCCAGAAAATGGCCAACGCACCACCGTGTCGGCCGCTATACGACGGTAGTCGGTGAGACCAACCCCCCCAAAAGCCCCTTTTTATTTCTAAATCCCGATCCTCTCAGAAACCGAACTTATATTTAGAAAAAGCTTCGAAACCAAACCCAAAGTCAACCCCTTTTCGGGTTACCACCTCCTCCGACTCACCATGCTCAGCCCTATAAGGGTCGGAAGGCTTGTTGTCCGAAAGAGAGCAACCGACTCAAGGGGGAGACATAGCGTCAAGGATTAAGAAAAACTGAAACCCTAGCCTTTTATGACATGTATGCACTGTAACTAAAACAAGGGAGAAAGATATACCTCAAAGCTTTATTCTTTCTTTTTTCTCTATTGCTCTAGTGAAATCCCGTATACGAATTGTTCTAGGGTTCTCCTATTCGTACCCTTGATTATTACATACATTTTAAAAAAGAAAAATACACTGAAATTTCCTATTGGTTATCTGCCAATTCTGATATGTTGGTGCCTTCCATCCATTGTCCCCTAATTCTCTATAATTTCCTTTGCATCTGACATCGTTGTCATTTTTATTTTGCTCTCCCCTTTTACATGTGACCACTGGAGGAAATGAGGGGTCCAACAAAGGAACGGACAACATGGAGCGAATGTGGAAGCACAATGGTGGTGTGGCAGGGGCCATTGGTTCTCCTCGCCAGCGTGGAGGTACGGCGATGGCGCGTGGGAGTGTTCAGAAGGCGAGCGGACATCACGCTCAGGTGAGAAAATAAAAAGGGTGGCTGGTGTTGCACACGCGCGAATGAGGGAATCGAAGAGTCTCTCTTGCTTCATCTTGGACCGTCAGATCTTGCCAGATCTGACGGTGGGGAATGGGCTACGCAAAAATAAGATGGGGAATTAGGGTTTTTTTGTTATCAGATTAGGTTGAAAGAGGCTTTGGTTTTATTGGGCCCAAATCGGGCTAAGTATGTAATATACTTTTTAATTTCTGGGCTTATAATGTAAATGAACTGAATTTAAAAACTGGGAGCTTTATTTAGATTAGTAATTACATGTATATGGGCTTATATATATCGACCAATAATTACAGATTTTTATTTATCACTATGGCTCATAGTATTCTTTTATATGTTTAACTTAAATACGAAAATATAACAATACCAATGAAGACTACAATCGAAATAACTATATACTAACTATGCATAGCAATAATGATAAGACAAAATTGATAGAAAATATATTACAATATTTAGGGTTTTCAATAGCAAATAACCAAAACATAATGGAAATTTAGATATTAGAGGATAACACTTAGATGTATTAGTAAGTAACAATAGTAGAATTTTTTATTGCTCTTGAATTTTTAATGAAAATCATATATATATATATATATATATATATATATAGTAAGATGGAGCAAAGCCCATAACACATATTTAGGTTGTAATAATGTATATAATAAAGCCCGTCGCAAAAAGAACAGGTTAACCCGGACAAAATTAGTGATTACAGGTGGAAAATCATATGCATTTGTCTTAGTCGATAACTAATCTAGATTTACTTGGGATCCATTTTTATGTACCAAGGATGAGGCTTTATAAAAATTCATCACATTTTCAAAAAGCTAATCAAAACGATGTTGGTCACTCAATTTCACTTGTTAGGAGTGACCATGGAACCGAATTTCAAAATCTAGGTTTTGAAGAGTTTTGTAACTCAAATGGTATAAGCCACATTTTTTTCGCTCCTCGCACACCTTAACAAAGTGAGGTTATTGAGAGGAAAATTGAACTTTAGAAAAAATGGCTAGAACCATGCTTTGTGACAACAATTTGCCTAAGTATTTTTTGGCAGAAGCCACTAATAAAGCTTGCTATATTGCCAACCATGTAATGATTAGGCCTATTTTAAAGAAAACACCTTATGAGATTTTCAAAAATAAAAAGCCCAACATTAGTTATTTTCATCTTTTTGGATGCAAAAATTTTGTTTTAAACAATGAAAAAGACAATTTAGGCAAATTTGATGCAAAAAGTGATGAAGCTATTTTTCTAGGTTATTCTTTAAACTCTAAAGCCTATCGAGTATTTAATAAAAGAACTTTAGTTGTTGAAGAGTCTATACATGTGGTTTTCGATGATAACCTTCTTCCGGGGAAGGATTCTTGTGATGATGACGTAGGAATTTTTTATGCCAATGATGGTGGAGGACAATCATCAAAGGAAGATGAAGTTCCAACAAAAGACGAACCACAAGATCTACCTCTAAAAGCCTTGAAGGACATGATCCTAGAGGAAAATGAGGTCACCTACCCAAGGGAGTTCAACTATGTCAAAGGTGGTGAGATTTTGGGTGATCCATCTAAAGGGGCAATCACTCGATTCTCTCTTAGAAATACATGTAATTTTTGTAATATCCTCAAAACTAGTATAAAGAAGTACTACAATGCTCTCCTTTGATCACTAATTGATTGAAAGCAAGATATTAGATTTAGACAATAAGGACTAGAATGTTATAAATGTAAAAGTAGTAACTTATTGTATAAGTGACCAAACCAAAACAAATGAAAATTTGAAGGAATGCATGAAAAATTTTAAAATTCATAAAATGTCCCTACACATGTCATTAATTAGGGGATAATTAAGGATGAATTAGTCATTTAAGGGGAGAATTATTTGGTGAATTATCACCATCTTTCTCATTGTGGCCGGGTAGGAGAGAAAAGAAGAGAGAAAGGGAAATTGAGTGAGAAAGCTCTCTAATCTTAGATTCAAGCTTGAATTTGATGAAATTGGAGTTGCTAGCATTCATATAATCTTTGATAGGAAGGTAAAATCTCTTCCTTGATGTGTTATAGATACAAATGATGCATTTAGATTTAGGGTTCTTGCTTGAATTATATGAAATGGATGAATAGATAGTGAATTGATGCTATGAACTAGTTAAGAAGTTCAATTGATTGATTAATCCATGAAATTGACATGCCAATCGAATGAATAGGAGAAATTGATGTTTTCAATAGCTAAATTGATGGAGAAATGCTATGCTTGATGCTGGAAAATTTGGATGATGATTGAAATGGATGATTGAAATGTAAATTGAAATTGTAGGTGCTGGAAATTCTGGTGGATTGATGTTCTAATGAATTAAATTGAAAAATGCTGCTTAAAAGCCCTGTTTTGATCATGTTGGTAGATGAATTGAGCATTGAATTGGATAGATAACTTGCTGGAAATGTGAAAGCACCTAATTGGACTAGTTAAACTAGGCAATGGACTGCTCAATTGGCAAATTGAATGTGCAATGTGATCAAATAGATCAAATTGGGTTCAACATGATAATGCCCTATTTTAAGCTCATTTCTAGGTGAATTAGAATAACCTAGACATGTAAGAACATGAAAATGAATTGAATTGTCATGTTAGAACCTTGCTTAGGTGAATTAAGAAGCTAGAAATTCAACCTAGTGTAATCTGCCCAGAATGCTATGTTCTGGGCAGTAACTTTGAAATATCACTATAAATTTTATAAAATGAATTTAAGGCTGAAATTTTTATGGACAACACTTTGATATGTCTAAATTCATCAGGAGAAAACAAAACTGAATTCTGGGTTGTATACTGAAATATAGAGAAGAAACACTAGGGACGGTGCAAACTGTCCAGTATAGCAAAATGCCCTGTCTTTAAGTTAAAAACTGTATTAATTGGCTAAGAACTAAAATGCAATCCTTATATGGTTATAAAGAAAATTTTGTTAGCTTTCCAACGGTGTAAACCAATTGAAATTCTAACGTACGGAATAAAAGATATGAATATTTAAGTAGGCAGTGCACATGCTGCCAGGCAGTAACAGTTTAGATGTTACATTGAATTGTATGCTTATATATGGAGTCACATAATGACTCAATTGATTTCTGAATTTTATATAATACCTTATATATTGTATGAATGTTAGATCAAGTGGAAATTGTGATAAAGGGGCTCACTTAGATCAACAAGCTAGTAGAGGAAAATGGATTACAATCCGGGATCGACAAAAGCTCGAAAAAAATCCTGTGAGTGTAGTTTAAAGTTTGGAGAGGGCGGTAACCTCTCCAAGTCTGTTTTGATTTGTAAATTTTATTAAAACTTAAGTATAAATTGTATAATGAGCTTTCTATGAAGCAATGGCAAGGTAAGTACTCCTTTGAGTGGTTACTTGATTGTGAAGTATGCTTGAATTGCCATTGATTGAATTGATATGCTTATTGCCTAATTGAACTATATTGAAATGAAACATGTTGTTATAGATAGAAGTACACAATTCAGTGTTGAATAACATATTGATTGATACTCCTACATTAACCATGGAAACATTGATATTGGATTGGATTGAGCCCTATTCGACTAAAAGGGAATATTGGCACAAATTGTGCATATTGAATTGAAACATGCTTCTAATCGATTGAAAGGGATAGCCTTGGTCTCGAGTCAATCTTAGATATAGTTGGCATGCCATAGAGTCTATAGAGCTCATTGTCGGGGTGACTAGGGTCTGGGACATTGGTCCCTAATTGGCGACAGTATGAGGGAAGTATTGTTATTTGTCATTGGCGACAGTAGGAAGGATTGACCAGGTACTTGGTAGCGTATTGATTATTTTTATTGGCGACAGTTTGGTTGGAGACTCGAGTATCTAGACTGAGTAATCGATTCTAAAGGCTATACCTAAAATGAACTAATAACTCATGCACATTGAAACTATTGCTACATTGAATTGTATTGATTAAATGTAAAGGTAAAATTGAATGCCATGAACTATGAATATTGAAACCTCGATTGAACATTACCTATATGAGATTGCTTGAGTTGAATTGTTTATTGAATTAGGTTATTGAGTATGTCTAAATTTTAAGCCTTATATTGTTTTTGGATTGAAAACTAGACAATGCATCTAGTAGGGTATGCCTTGTTCGAATGGTTCCCTATTGATGAGGGAACCATACCATCCATTTGATAGTTCGTAGTTGAGACTTATTGTATTATTGCCTTATACTTTAACTCACTCACTAAGCTTTGCTTATTCTAGTCTCATTTCTACGACACATGTTGATTTCAGATTCTATCTTGAAGTTTAAGCTCATCCAAGTCACATTTTGCTCAAAAGAGTATGTTTCCATCTTGATATGGTTCTCCTAGGATGGTGGCACCTAAGACATGTATATTTATGGTCATTTGGCTATGGTTTGTATAAGATAATTCTAGCTAAGATCTATTAGAAGTTTGGTATGTATATATAATAGCATGTATGCACTTTAATGAACCTATATGTTAATAACCTAATGTTTAATCCCCCGTGGTTGAATTGTGCATGAAATGGTTGAATAAAGCTCTTGAAAATGGTTATTTAACATCAAGTAAATGTAGTAAACCACAAGTTTAGACTTGAACCTCTTTGGACATATTTTGTACTAGCTGAATGTTGTAAGTAATATTGTAAGCTTATGTTTGATTAAAGACACATAGGTATATCTTGCAAAACACTTGTTGGTATGCTTAATAGCTACATAGGAAACTTGGAATTTTTCTTTCATGTTAATCATCTAGCCGAATGTTTACTTAGAGGACAAGTAAGTTCTAATTGGTGTTGAACATGATATCTAATTGCTTTATGGGTCCTAATATATCTAGAAATGTTTCGTACAATGTTTAAAGTATCATCACCAATTTGAATGGTAACTTGAAGTGCAAGAAAGACCTTAAATAAAATGTATTCACTATCTACAATTGATTGAATTGTTGTGTGTAATTGTAGTAACTTACCTAATCCTACTAGGGTGGTGAGAGTATGTTACAAAATGGTAATCGGAGCTTATGGTTGCATGATTCTAGGGTCTATTGCATGAATAGGTTATTGTCATTGGTCATTTAGGAGCCACCTAGGAGTTACTTGATTATTGATTGGATTGTGACTTGAGCTTGACTTCTCTTATTCCTTATATATGGAATGTCTGAAACAAGATTGGGCAAGGATAATGAAAGCCCGACTGGCTCCTCCAATGAGGAAGTGTAAGGATGAATTAGGATCCCATGAAGCCTGCTGAACCCTAACAAGTTCAGTAGGAAGTTCCCGTGATTCATCCTATTCAACGAGAATGCTTCTCCAGACTGAAGGAGATGTTTGATCAAATGATTGTCTCAATGAGACAAAGTACTTCTGAATCTCCGATAGCAAAACTGGCAAGAGCTCTTATTGATAAGTTAGCTCAACTCCGAGCTTACACTTTCACTGGAACAAGTGAAGATAAGCCAGAAGAAGCAGAATACTAGTTGGAGAATACAACAAGAATATTGTCTAAGCAACTGCAGTGCTCAGATGAACACAAGCTGGCGTGTGCAGTAGCTTTATTGGTTGAGGAGGCGTTGAATTGGTGGGAAACTACTACTTTGGCAGCACCTGAAGAAGCTGACACTTGGAAATTCTTCCTTAAAGAATTCAAAAAGAAGTATATAAGTGATCAGTATCTTGCTGATCGCAAAAAGAAGTTCTTGTACCTGAAACAAGGAGGAAAGCCTATCGAGCAGTATGTTAGTGAATTCTGTAAATATTGCAAATATGGCTCGGAGTTCATAAAGAAAGAATAGGACAAGTGTAGAATGTTCATCCACGATCTTAATGATGACTTAGGCCTCATGTTCACTGTCTTGGGGATTACTGACTTCCAAGAACTGGTCAATAGAGTTATAGCTACCGAAGCAAAGATGAAGACTTCAGCAAAACGATCAGAGAATCAGTCCCGAGATAACAAAAGATCGAGGGATGATCACAAGCCTCATTGGCGCACAAGAAACAAAAGCATCATGGAGGAAATTCTTTCGATCAGGGAAATTTCTCAAAGGGTAGCTATATACCCAAGCCACAAGCTATGTCTAGATCTTCAACACCTATGGTGTCATTGGATAGTGTTGGGAATACCGGGAGGGAGAATCAAATCCCTACTTGCAAGACTTGTCAAAAGAACCATACCGGAGTTTGTAGAAAGCTCATCAATGCTTGCTACTTGTGCGGAGACACAACACACCATATCAAGGATTGCCCCCAAAATCTGAACAAGTTGCATTCTCATGCTTCTCATAAATCGAACCAAGCTCCTTCACCCAAGGGAAAGGGTTTGAAGCAAGCTAACTCGGGCAACTACGGGAAGAGCAAAGGCCAAGGGTCTAATGCTACATATCAAGAGTCTCGGGCACCCGCTCGAGTCTATCACATCCGAGGGCATGAGGATGAAGAATTGGCAGATGTAATTGCAGGTACAATCTACCTCGATACATACCCTGTTTATGCTTTATTTGATATGGGATCAACTCATTCATTCATAAGAACTCATTTAATTGAAAAACTTAAATTGAAACCTGAATATGTCAGTTGTAGCTTAATTGCTACTAATCCTTTAGGAGATAATGTAATAGTAAACCAAATATGTAAGGATTGCCCTTTGTTTATTTAGGTCATTCCATTCCTAGCCGACTTGTTATTGTTACCTTTTGTTGAATTTGATCTCATTTTGGGATTAGATTGGTTAGGAAGGCATCAAGCTTAGGTAGATTGCCAAAAGAGAAAATTGTTTCTCTGAGGTCTAGGAGAAAAACCCATTACCTTGATCGACAAGAAACCTATTAGCATCTTTGCTGCTATTATTAAAAGTGATGAAATTGAATTCGGGGTGAGTTCATTCCCTATTGTTTCTAACTTCCCTGATGTTATTCCTGAGGAATTACCGGGATTGCCCCCTATTCGAAAAGTCGAATTCAAGATTGAAGTTCAACCCGAGAGTGATCCAGTGTCTATCACTCCATATTGAATGGCCCCTATTGAACTCAAAAAGCTTAAGCAACAATTGCAAGAGCTTCAAGACAAGGGCTTCATCTGACCTAGCTCCTCACCCTGGGGAGCACCCATATTGTTCGTTAAGAAGAAAGACGGGTCGATGAGGCTATGTATTGATTATCGTTAGCTAAACCGACTCACTATCAAGAACAAGTATCCATTGCCGAGGACTAAAGACTTGTTCGATCAATTCAAGGATGCCAAAGTCTTCTCCAAGATCGATTTGCGATCGGGGTACTATCAGATGAGAATACAAGACTCGGATGTACCCAAAACAGCTTTCAGGGCTTGATATGGTCACTACGAGTTCCTAGTTATGCCCTTTGGGCTAACCAATGCTCCAGCGGCTTTCATGGACTTAATGAACCGAGTGTTCAAACCCTATTTGGACAAATTTGTGGTTGTTTTTATTGATGACATCCTTGTCTACTCAAAGGAAAAAGAAGAACATGTTAATCACCTTCGAATTGTACTCCAAACATTGAGGGAGAATCGGCTATATGCCAAATTGAGAAAATGTGAGTTCTGGCTCTCGGAAGTATTCTTCTTGGGCCATGTTATCTCGGCTGATGGGATAAAGGTTGATCCTAAGAAGATTCAAACCATCATCGAATGGAGACCTCCAAGAAATGTTAGCGAGGTAAGGAGTTTTCTCAGTTTAGCCGGGTATTATCAAAGATTCGTGAAAGGGTTCTCGACTCTTGCTACTCCATTGACTCGACTCATTCGAAAGAATACTCTATTTAAATGGTATGAGGACCAGCAAAGGAGTTTTGATTAATTGAAGAAAGTCCTAACTCGAGCTCATATTCTAATCTAACCTGAACCGGGAAAAGACTTTACAGACTTTAGTGGTGCTTCCCACCTTGGTTTAGGGTGTGTATTGATGCAAGATGAAAAGGTCATTGCCTATGCTTCTCGACAACTTAAGCCACATAAATTGAACTATCCAACACACGACTTGGAGCTAGCTGCGGTCGTGTTTGCTTTAAAGATCTGGAGACATTATCTATATGGAGAGAAATGTTGATTATTTACGAATCATCAGAGCTTAAAATACATCCTAACTCAGAAGGAATTAAATCTTCGACAACAAAGATGGGTGGAACTAATAAAAGACTATGATCTAATCATTGATTACCACCCGGGCAAGGCAAATGTTGTGGTTGATGCGCTCAGTCACAAACAATCAATTGGTAAGATTGAATACGAATTTCCAACATTGTTATCCCCTATTCAAATGGATGATATAAAATCCACTAATTGAAATTCTTTAATTGTAGTTTCAACTACTTTCAATGCCCATTTTAAGCTCTTAAAGAACCGAAGATACGTGGCAGAACTTCAAATTCAATCCAATTTGAATTCGAGGATCAAAGAGCTTCAACAAAATGATCCCGAACTTCAGAAGATATTGAAAGGAATTGAATCCAAACCGAGCACTAAATTCTCAATTCAATCGAAATGTGTGCTCTACTTCAAGAATCGGGTTTGTGTACCCAATGATCCAATCCTTAAGAGAGAAATGCTTCAAGAAGCACATAGTAGTCCTTTTTCAATACATCCGAGAGTGATCAAGATGTATAAGGAATTAAATGAAGTCTATTGGTGACCGGGATTGAAGGCTGATATTGTTGACTTTGTATCGAAGTGCCTCACTTGCCAGAAGGTGAAGGCTGAACACCAACTACCTACTAGACTCCTTCAACCCATCGAATTGCCTAAATGGAAATGGGAGTGTATAACAATGGACTTCGTATCGGGATTGCCTCTATCACCGAGGAAAAATGATGTTATTTGGATGATCATTGATAGGTTCATCAAATCGACTCACTTCCTACTTGTTCGAATGAACATGAGCCTCCAACAACTAGCTGAATTATACTTGAAAGAAGTAATCAGACTTCACGGTGTTCCTAGATCTATCATATCTGATCGGGACTCTCGTTTTACCTCTCGATTCTAGAGGGCACTTCAAGGGGCTATGGGAACAAAGTTGAACCTTAGCACTGCCTTCCATCCACAAACTGATGGACAATCAGAAAGGGTAATCCAAATGCTTGAAGACATGCTTCGAGCTTGCATTATCGACTTTGGTAAATACTAGGAGAAATCTCTATCATTAGCTGAGTTTGCCTACAACAATAGCCATCAAGCTTCTATCAAAATGGCCCCATTTGAAGCATTGTACGGTAGAAGATGTAGAACTCCCCTATGCTGGTCTGAATTGGGAGAGAACAAGGTCTTAGGACCTGAGTTACTTCGTGAAACCGAAAATCAAGTTCGGGTGATCCATAATAGATTGAAAGAGGCCTTTGATAGGCAAAAGGCTTATTTCGATCTCAAGAGAAGAGACATTGAATATCGAGTGGGAGATTACGTATTCTATAAGGTGTCTCCTTGGAGGAAGATCCTCAGATTCGGGAAGAAGGGTAAACTAAGCCCTCGATTCATCGAACCTTCTAAAGTCTTATAGAAGATTGGTCCAATTGCTTACAAGCTAGCACTTCCTGCTGAATTCAATAGAATCCACAACATCTTCTATGTATCGATGTTGATGAAATATTGATCAGATCCATCACGTGTTCTAGAGCCTGATGAAGTGGAACTTAATCCTAATCTATCGTATGATGAAGAGCCAATTCAAATACTTGATAAAAAAGTCAAGAGGCTTCGCAATAAGATTGTACCATTGGTGAAAGTTCTATGGAAGAATCACAATGTAAAAGAAGCCACTTGGGAACCCGAAGCAACAATGAGAAAGCAGTACCCTCATCTATTCCCTTAGATAAATTCGAGGACGAATTTTTTTAAGGGGGAAGGGAATTGTAAATCCTCAAAACTAGTATAAAAGTACTACAATGCTCTCCTTTGATCCCTAATTGATTGAAAGCAAGTTATTAGATTTAGATAATAAGGACTAGAATGTTATAAATGTAAAAGTAGTAACCTATTGTATAAGTGATCAAACCAAAACAAATGACAAATTGAAGGAATGCATGCAAAATTTTAACATTCCTAAAATGTCCCTACACATGTCATTAATTTGGGGATAATTAAGGATGAATTAGTCATTTAAGGGGAGAATTATTTGGTGAATTATCACCATCTTTCTCATTGTGGCTGGGTAGGAGAGAAAAGAAGAGAGAAAGGGAAATTGAGTGAGAAAGCTCTCTAATCTTAGATTCAAGCTTGAATTTGGTGAAATTGGAGTTGCTAGCATTCATATAATCTTGATAGGAAGGTAACATCACTTCCTTGATGTGTTATAGATACAAATGATGCATTTAGATTTAGGGTTCTTGCTTGAATTATATGAAATGGATGAATAGATAGTGAATTGATGCTATGAACTAGTTAAGAAGTTCAATTGATTGATTAATCAATGAAATTGACATGCCAATCGAATTAATAGAAGAAATTGATGTCTTCAATAGCTAAATTGATGGAGAAATGCTATGCTTGATGCTGGATGATTGAAATGGATGATTGAAATGTAAATTGAAATTGTAGGTGCTGGAAATTCTGGTGGATTGATGTTCTAATGAATTAAATTGAAAATGTTGCTTAAAAGCCCTGTTTTGATCATTTTGTTAGATAATTGAGCATTGAATTGAATAGATAACTTGCTGGAAATGTGAAAGCACCTAATTGGACTAGTTAAACTAGGCAATGGACTGCTCAATTGGTAAATTGAATGTGCAATGTGATCAAATAGATCAAATTGGGTTCAACATGATAATGCACTATTTTAAGGTCAATGCTAGGTGAATTAGAATAACCTATACATTTAAGAACATGAAATGAATTGAATTGCCATGTTAGAACCTTGCTTAGGTGAATAAAGAAGCTAGAAATTCAACCTAGTGTAATCTGCCCAGAATGCTCTGTTCTGGGAAGTAACTTTGAAAATCACTATAAATTGTATAAAATGAATTTAAGGCTGAAATTTTTATGGACAACACTTTGATATGTCTAAATTCATCAAGAGAAAACAGAACTGAATTCTGGGTTGTATACTGAAATGTAGAGAAGAAACACTAGGGACAGTGCAAACTGTCCAGTATAGCAAAATGCCCTGTCTTTAAGTTAAAAACTGTATTAATTGGCTAAGAACTAAAATGCAAGCCTTATATGGTTATAAAGACAATTTTGTTAGCTTTCCAACGGTGTAAACCTATTGAAATTCTGACGTACGAAATAAAAGATATGAATATTTAAGTAGGCAGTGCTCATGCTGCCAAGCAGTAACAATTTAGATGTTACATTGAATTGTATGCTTATGTATGGAGTCACATAATGACTCAATTGATTGCTGGATTGTATCTAATACCTTATGTATTGTATGAATGTTAGATCAAGTGGAAACTGTGATAAAGGGGCTCACTTAGATCAACAAGCTAGTAGAGGAAAAGAGATTACAATTCGGGATCGACAATAGCTCGGAAAAATTCCTGTGAGTGTAGTTTAAAGTTTGGAGAGGGCGGTAACCTCTTCAAGTCTGTTTTGATTTGTAAATTTTATTGAAACTTAAGTATAAATTGTATAATGAGCTTGCTATGAAGCAATGGCAAGGTAAGTACTCCTTTGAGTGGTTAATTGATTGTGAAGTATGCTTGAATTGCCATTGATTGAATTGATATGCTTATTGCCTAATTGAACTATATTGAAATGAAACATGTTGTTATAGATAGAAGTACACAATTCAGTGTTGAATAACATATTGATTGATACTCCTACATTAACCATGGAAACATTGATATTGGATTGGATTGAGCCTTATTCAACTAAAAGGGAATATTGGCACAAATTGTGCATATTGAATTGAAACATGCTTCTAATCGATTGAAAGGGATAACTATTGAAAGCCTTGGTATCGAGTCGATATTAGATATAGTTGGCATGCCATAGAGTCTATAGAGCTCATTGTCGGGGTGGACTAGGGTCCGGGACATTGGTCCTTAATTGGCAACAGTTTGAGGGAAGTATTGTTATTGGTCATTGGCGATAGTAGGAATGATTGACCAGGTACTTGGTACCTTATTGATTATTGTTATTGGTGACAGTTTGGTTGGAGACTCGAGTATCTAGACTGAGTAGTCGATTCTCAAGGCTATACCTAAAATGAACTAATAACTCATGCACATTGAAACTATTGCTACATTGAATTGTATTGATTGAATGTGAAGGTAAAATTGAATGCCATGAACTATGAATATTGAAACCTTGATTGAACATTACCTATATGAGATTTCTTGAGTTGAATTGTTAATTGAATTGGTTTATTGAGTATGTCTAAATTTCAAGCCTTGTATTGTTTTTGGATTGAAAACTAAACAATGCATCTAGTAGGGTATGCCTTGTTCGAATGGTTCCCTATTGATGAGGGAACCATACCATCCATTTGATAGTTCATAGTTGAGACTTATTGTATTGTTGCCTTATACTTTAACTCACTCACTAAGCTTTGCTTATTCTAGTCTCATTTCTACGATACATGTTGATTTTGGATTCTATCTTGAAGTTTAAGCTCATCCAAGTCACATTTTGCTCAAAAGAGTATGTTTCCATCTTGATATAGTTCTCCTAGGATGGTGGCACCTAAGACATGTATATTTATGGTCATTTGGCTATGGTTTGTATAAGATAATTCTAGCTAAGATCTATTAGAAGTTGGGTATGTATATATAATAGCATGTATGCACTTTAGTGAACCTATATGTTAATAACCTAATGTTTAATCCCCCATGGTTGAATTGTGCATGAAATGGTTGAATAAAGCTCTTGAAAATAGTTATTTAACATCAAGTAAATGTAGTAAACCACAAGTTTAGACTTGAACCTCTTTGGACATATTTTGTACTAGCTGAATGTTGTAGGTGATATTGTAAGCTTATGTTTGATTAAAGTCACATGGGTATATCTTGCAAAACACTTGTTGGTATGCTTAATAGCTACATAGGAAACTTGGAATTTTTCTTTCATGTTAATCATCTAGCCGAATGTTTACTTAGAGGACAAGTAAGTTCTAATTGGTGCTGAACATGATATCTAATTGCTTTATGGGTCCTAATATATCTAGAAAATGTCTCGTACAATGTTTAAAGTATCATCACCAATTTGAATGGTAACTTGAAGTGCAAGAAAGACCTTAAATGAAATGTTTTCACTATCTACAATTGATTGAATTGTAGTGTGTAATTGTAGTAACTTACCTAATCCTACTAGGGTAGTGAGAGTATGTTACAATTTTGTTGTATTTATCTCATTCATTGAGCCTAAAAATATCAAAGAAGTATTAAATGATGATTATTGGATATTAGCCGTGCAAGAAGAGTTCAATCAATTTGAGAGGAGTAAAGTATGGACATTAGTTGATAGGCTTAGCAATAAATCTACCATAGAAACTAAATGGGTTTTTAGAAACAAACTAGATGAGAGTGGTAATATAATGAGAAACAAGGCTAGACTTGTTGCTCAAGGTTACACTCAAGAAGATGGAATCAATTTTGATAAAACCTATGCAGCCGTAGCTAGAATGAAAGCTATTAGGATGTTGCTTGCATTTGCATGTTATCATGAATTTAAGCTTCTTCAAATGGATGTTAAAAGTGATTTTCTAAATAGTTTTATAAATAAAAAGTGTATGTACAAAAACCACCCAGTTTTAAAGATCCAAAATATCCAAACCATGTTTTTAAACTTTCAAAAGCTTTATATGGTTTGAAACAAGATCCTAGAGCTTGGTACAAAAGATTGTCAAACTTTTTAATTGAAAAAGTTTTTAACAAAGAAAATGTGGATACTACACTCTTCATAAAAAGAAAAGGCAAAGACATCTTAGTAGTTCAAATTTATGTTGATGATATAATTTTCGGGTCTACTAATGAATTGTTTTGCTAAGAATTTTCTAAGTTGATGTAAGGTGAGTTTGAAATAAGCACGATGGGGGAGCTCTCATTCGTCTTACGACTCCAAATCGAAGAAAGAAAATATGGCATCTTCATCAATCAAGCTAAGTACATCAAAGACATGCTCAAGAAGTTTGGCTTGGAGAATGTGAAACCTCAAGCCACACCAATGAGCTCTTCTACAAAGCTTGACAAGGATGAAAGAGGTAAGTGTGTTGATCTTAAGCTATATAGATCTATAATAAGATCTTTGCTTTATTTTACCGCAAGTAGACCAAATATTATGTTTAGTGTTTGCTTGTGTGCTAGATTTCAAGCTAGTCCTAGAGAATCACATCTACATGATGTTAAGAGAATCTTTAGATACCTTAGAGACACACATCGTTTAGGTCTTTGGTATCCTAAAGACTCTTCCTTTAGTTTGCATGCTTATTCATATGTTAATTATGGACATTGTAAGATAGATAGAAAAAGTACCTCCGGTACTTGCCTAGGTAACATGCTTATCTCTTGGTTTTCTAAGAAACAGATTAGCGTAGCGCTATCTACCACCGAGGCAAAATATATTTCGGTGGGTAGTTGTTGTGCTCAAGTCCTTTGGATGAAGCAACAAGTCTTAGATTACGAAATTGATGTAGGTACCATCCCCTTACAATGTGGCAATACTAGTGTCATTTGTCTCACTAAGAATTCCATCCAACATTCTAGAACCAAACACATAGAGATAAGACATCATTTCATTAGAGATCATGTCTTAAAAATGATGTAGTTTTAGAGTATGTAGACACCTTGAACCAATTAGTCAATAACTTGACCAAAACTTTAGACAAAGAGCGTTTTTGATCTCTTAGGAGAGAGTTAGGGCTTACTAGCCTTTCTTGAACCTTAGAGCCTTGTTTTTTAGCTTAAATTCGATTGATTTACATGTTTGTGTAATTTTGCTCCTATATGCATCTATTCATGCCGTTAGGGGGAGTATGTATCTATTTTTACCCTTTCATGATGTTCTCTTATCATATTCATGCATATCGATTCGATTAAGTTTGAATTTTTAGGTCCCTTGCAGCCAATTCTGTCAAATTGGTCAGGGGGTATCGGTACAGGGTATAGCGTATCGATACGCGGTTTTGGTACCCATATTTAGCGTATTAGTATGCGTAGTCGCTAGAGTCTTGAATAAGTCTTTAAATGGGTTTTCCTAATTTGAATCAACTTTTACCTTTTCCCTAAAAGCCCCAGTCGGCTTCTCTTATAAAAACCCTTCAATTTTTTCATCAAATTACATCAAAATCTTTGGGGGCTTTTATTTTCAACATCAAACCCAAGCAAAATTCATCAAGATTTGTGCAAATCATCTCTCCATTCATCTATCATTCATATTCAAGGTATAAACTCTATTCTCTTAAATTTCGTTTTCTTTTATACTTGTATATTGTTTATGCTTAAAAATTATATATTTAGAATGTATATAACACCATTTTCAAAGATTTTTCAAAATTGTTTTCAAAACTGATTTTTTTGTTCGAATATATAATTATACTCGTATATTTTCTTTATTGTTTTTAAGATTTAACTTTACCAAAATTTTTCTTTATACTTGTATATGATTTAAACTATATAATATAGAGTTTTACACTACCTTGATCATTGAATTGTTTATTGGATTGAATATTGATGTTTATGCATACATATTTTTTGTGGTTTGAATTTTTCAGGATTTTATCATGAGTCCTAAGAAAAGAGCAAGAAAAGAATTGGGGTCTAGTTCTACCAATCCTACCAATCCTAGTCCCAATTATTCCTTGTGTATATTTGAGTTTTTGTGTTGTTTTGATTATCAAGTTTTCTCGTCTTTATTTCTCTGTTTTTGTAGCACGTTTTCTCTATTCTAGTTGGCGTTTATTTAGTTATATTGTTAATCTATCACTGATTTAGACATTCGAGTTGGTTGTCTCATGTTAATAGGTGTGTATAATTACCACAGATAGATTGTGGCTAAGTTGTGGTAAAGCTAATTTGTCAACATGTCATTATTGTTATATGCACTTTTATGTTAGTGTTGTTGTGTTTATCCTTTGTTGATGACGATTTTTGTTTGTATCTATCATTCTTCTGATTTGTTTGCCTGGATTTTCATCCTTTCCTTGTATAATATTACTTTCTTCTTTAGTGATCGGTTTGTGCATGTCGAGCTTTCATAATTTTCTTGTATGAAATTTTATTTTTAGTGGTTAGTTTGTGTACTTTGATGGTTTAAGGAAAACTGACATGCCAATGTAATTAGTTTACTCTAATTTTGTTTGTATTTTCTTGTTATTTAATAAAATTAAGGACTATTATTAGTTTAAAATGAACAAAATTTTAAATTTACAATTATAAATTTTGTAGAATTTCTACATTTACATTTTTTTATCAATCTGACTTTTAATGTTTAAAACAAATAAAATATTGATATTAATTGAATAATGCAAATATTCAATCATCTACGTTTATAGTTTCTAAAGGTAATTTTGATAGAAGTTACAAACGTAGAGGATTGAAAATGATATTTTATCCTTTTTTATAATAATGTCTTTATAATTATCAAGTTAAGGGATCAAAATTTTTAAACTAAAAATAGTCTAAGGGTAATTATACCATACACTGGCGGTGAAAACATTTTGTTTCCATAAATACGAGACATTTGAAACAATTAAAACAAGGAACATTATTTCTTGCATTGATTTGTTTTTGAAAAAAAAAACATTATTATAAGACCATTTTTCCATCAATATAATAATAATCTTTATTATAAATCAATTCATATTTTCTTGTATAATTATTGTTATTCTATCAACCGGTAGATTAATTCAAATTAATGAGTACAAAAACTTATTGTAGGGATACTATACCATCTTATTTATTTCACTCGCAATTTCAGAATTTAACTGTAGTTAAGGAACCCAACATCGTATACTAGTAGACCTATGAATAGTTGGTAAATTAATTTATTAGTATATAGATACACTGCTGAGATATATCATTGTAAATTATTATTTTTATTTTGAACAAAAACTTGTGAATAAAATATAATACGAGAAAACATCTTATGCACTGGCAGCCGAATGCGAAAAGTTTCTACAAGCGCCTTAGTTTAGGGTTTAGAGATTTAGTTGAGGATTTATGGTTTAAGGGTTTAAAATTTAGGTTGTATGGTTAGAATTCAAGGTTTAGGATTTGAATTTAGGGTTTATAGGTTAGGTTTTAGGTTTATAGTGATATGGTTAGGGATATAGGTTTTACCCTATAACCTTGAATTCTAACTACACCCTAAATTCAAAACTTGTTCACTAAAACCCCTAAAAACTAGACCCTAAACAAAATCCCTTATATTGGGTAATTATTCCATGCACAAGCACTTATGGAAACTTTGTTTACACAAGTGCCTTAGTTTTAGGTTTAGGGACTCTGTTTAGGTTTTATGGGTTTAAGTGCAGTAGTTTTGAATTTAGGGGTTGTTGATAGAATTTCGGGTTTAGAGTTACAATTTAAAGCTTATAGGTTAAAACTTAAATCATTAATCATATTACCCTAATCATAATCCTAAATCTTAATTTCTAATAATAGACTCTAAATTTTAAACCCCTACAATAAAATTCATAAACTTTAAACCTTAAATTAAAATCTTAAACATTAAAATTAAGGTGCTTGCGGAAACACAAATTTTCACCGCCTCTATGACCCAAGCAATGGCCCCTTCTGAACAATTGTTTTCCCTTCTAAAAAGCTTAATGTCATGTTGAAGGCCCAAGCAAGGGCCCAAAGTGCAAATAGATGTGCAACTCACTTCCTCAAGAAGGCGCATGGGAGAAAAGTTGAACGGTGGACTCCATCGGTGGTCCCAACTCCCAATGTCCAAAGTCGTTCGTCTTTTTTTTTTTTTGTGTGTGAAAGGGTATGTATTTCATTCCTACACAGAAATATCAATAATAGCCTCATTAAAAATATCTTTAAATTTAAATAGAAAAAAAGAGTACTCTTATTAATATTAAACAACAACAATAACGGTAAAACCGACAATAAAAGGAAACATCAAAGACTAAACTTGAACATGATCATTTAGCAATAAAGAACTCAACCAAACCGGAGGGGACTCGTGGAAAACCATACCCAAATCACCAACCAATGCACTCTTAGCCAGTGCATCAGTTATCTTGTTCCGCTCGCGTCACGCATGTTGAATCTGTACATTCTAATATCGACTACAGAGTTCAGATAAGTGCCATTTAAGAGCATAGAAACCACAATAATCAGGTTTTAAATCTTTAATCGTCTCCAAGCTATCCAATTCAAGAATAATTTGACGAAAACTCAAGTCCCAAACATAAGATAACCCATAAAAGGCCTTTCACAGCTCCGCATCAAGCACTGAACAAATATCAAGAAACTTAGCAAACCCGAAGCACCAATTGCCCGCACTATCACGTCCCACACCGCCACACATAGCATATCCTTCAAATCCTCGATGAGCATCATCCGAATTGACTTTAATCCAATTAGGATCATGGGGCAACCATGCAATAGGGCCATTCATAACCTCGCCACTGCCAGCCAAAGCTGGTTTCGGTGACAAAGTGCAGCTGCTAATAGTCTGCGACACCAACTGGGTTGAACGGGCCAAGACACTGCCCATACTCTTCACAGATTCACCGAATGTGAAAGCATTCCTTCGAAGCCACAGGAACCATAAAACATAACTGAAAATTAAATCCCAATTCTCGTTGTTGCGCGCGAATGACCTTCTCAGACCAAGATTCAAAAAAACCCACTCATCTATAGGCAGCGTAAAAAATAAGCAAAGCTGGTCGGGTTTAATCAATTCATGCCATACCTGTAATGCGGGCAAACAATGTCTGAAGATATGATCGATATCCTCACTAGCTGCTCCGCAAACAGCGCACCTGGGACATGTTGTAAAATGTCGTTTACATCGTTCCAAATTAGTCATAAGTTTCTGGTGACACAAGAGCCAAAGGAATGCCTTAACACGAGTCAGTCCCCTAAACTTATGAATTGTTGACCACACAGGATTCAGATTATTATCAATCGATCCTACCCGAAGAAAGTAAGCTGACTTCAGCGAGAAACGACGATCCGTAGCACCACTCCAACCTATGGAATCCTTAATCTGATCCGACGATGGTGCCTTCACCGCCGCTATACGCAAGACAATATCTTGCGGCAACAAATGGGAAAAAATTTCAAACTGCCATTGGCCCAAATGGTTAACCATGCTCGTCACCGGAACATGTTCAGATGACGATAAAATGGACGAGTGAACAAGTTGAGATAAAGGCCCTACCTCATCCAACCACGGGTCACGCCAAAAATCAACCTTATCACCCGAGCCCTATCGTCCATATAACATTCGTACGAACCAGCTCCCCAAATCACACTCAATCCCTTCCAAAGGCGAGAACAACTTGTGGAACGCAACGATGGTGGAACTCCTTCACCACATTTATATTTTGCTCGAAGGAAGCGAACCCATAACGCCTCTTTGTGCGCCAAGATGATAAACGCCAGCTTCATAAGGAAAGCCTCATTCACAGTTTCAATATGACGAAAACCCAAACCACCATGAGAGACTGGTTTACATATCTCCTCCCACTTCACAAGATGAACACCACCCCTGTCTGACGTAATACCCCAAATGAACCGACGGATTAACTTCTCAATCGCAAGACAAGTTTTCTTCGGAATAACTGCCATTTGAAGCGTATAGATCAGAATTGCCGCAAGAACTGATTTAGCAAGTAAGATCCTACCAGCCAAAGATAAGCATTTTGCTTTCCACCCACTCAGCTTACGTTCTAAGGCGCGAACTAGGTACAAATAAGTGGACTCAGTAACACGGCGATGGAGGATTGGAACACCTAGATGCTTCCCAAGATCATTCACTTCCATGAAGCCAAAACCTCCCGTGATCAATCTGCGCAACTCAAGAGGAACATTTTTAGAAAAAAAACATTGTTGTTTTGTCAGCACTAACCTTGTGCTCGGATGCAATGCAAAAATCATTCAGGACCCCTCGGACAATCTCCAGCTGTTCTAATGAAGCTTCAGCAAACAAAATCATGTCATCTGCAAAGAAAAGGTGGGATTCTTCTAGACTATTGGCGAAGTTACGAAACGGCTTCCATTTATGAGCAGCAGATGATAAATTTATCGCTTGGGTCAACCTTTCCATACAGAGAACAAACAAATAAGGCGATAAGGGATCACCTTGGCAAATACCTCGAGTAGGGGTAAATGAATCCGTCATTTCTCGTTGACACACACTGCATAATTAATCGAATCAACTCGGACGGCATGCCAATATCAAGGAGAGTTTCCTCAATAAAGTCCCAATGAAGGCGATCATAAGCCTTTTCTAAATCGATCTTCAAGGTCATCCATCCCTTACGTTCAGTCTTACGACACATAGAATGGATTATTTCCTAAGTTGTGATAATATTATCAGTGATCGCACGACCAGGAACAAAGCTGGACTGATTTGCTGAAACCCACACAGGCAGAAACGACTTTAATCTATTAACCAGGATTTTAGAAACGATCTTGTAGATAACGTTGCATAGACTGATAGGCCGAAATTGACTCATCTTCTCAGGAAGTGGTACTTTAGGCAACGACACAAGCAACGTTTGATTAATATCTGCAGAAATCACGCCTGAAACAAATATCTGTTTAACAAACTCACACACAGAATGTACCACCAAATGCCAATTCTTTTGGAAAAATCCCGCATTCAAGCCATCAATACCTGGGGCTTTAGAAGCACCCATACTAAGGACTGCATGATGAATCTCCTCTGTAGAAACAGGTAACATCATCGACTGTCTAGTACTCACCTCTAACGCCAGGAACTGACCACGGATCGCATAAGACGAAGGGCGCATTTTCGACCTTGAAAATAAAGCATGATAGAATGATGTCGCAATGTGCTGTAATTCAGTGGCGTTAGAGCACCAACTCCCATCATCACGCTGCAACGCGGTGATGCGATTCGCCCTTCGACGGGCCATAACCGAAGTATAAAAATACTTTGTATTACGATCCCATTGTATTATCCACTGTGAACAAGCCTTTTGTCGCCAAAACATTTCCTCCTGATCCATCACGGTTTCGAGTTCCAACTTCAAGGATGACGCCAAAGCTACTAGAGACTTAGAATGTCGCCTCATTAACGCCTTATCAATCTCACGCAGGCGAGCATGTAACCTCCTCTTCCGTTCGCCTATGTGCCCAAACACGTCACGATTCCAATCGTTCACCGCTTCTTGGAAGTATCCAACATTCTCCATCCAAGAGCCATTAGATAACCACACCGATCCCAAAAACTCCCTAAATTACGGATGCGTTTGCCAAGCTTCCATAAATCGAGACGATCTATTGCAGTGCTTATTGCGATCACCTTTCAAAGATACAAGCAACGGACAATGATCGGAGCCCAATCTATCAAGATGCAAAACAAAAAAATCCTGAAAAATCGTCGTCCACAAGGGATTAACAACGCATCTATCCAATTGCTGATACAACAAGCCCCTTGCCCAGGTGAATGGAGGCCCCCGAAATCCCATATCAAATAATCCATGCGTGAACAAAAAGTCAGAGAACAACCTACTCTCGCCATATCGACCACCACGACCACCAGTTCTCTCATCCTCAGATAATATCACAATAAAATCACCCCCAACAAGCCATGGCTCACTATCGCCCTCAAGTTGAGGCCACAAATATCTCCTTTTAGAACCATTCAGACTAGCATAAACAGATGTAAGCAAAAAAGTCCCCTTGCCATTGCTCTGTGTAAGTCGTGAGTGTACAAACTGGTTCAAAATTTTTAAAATGTCCACAGTAACATCATCAGTCCACATAAGCCATAAACCCCCACTGAAACCTTGAGCTTCCACCTGGAAAGAGTGGGTAAAACCAAAACGAGAGATAACTCTGTCAGCGATGCGACCACTAATCCTTGGTTCAAACAACACCACAACTGATGGCCGATGCTCAGTCACAAAGGACCTAAGAAATCCTCGAAACTGTTGACTCGCTGCCCCATGGCAATTCCATAACATAAACTTCATCATTAAAATAAATAAACAAAAGGAGAAACGAACCTTATTGTTCGTCCGCAAAGCATGCACCCACATGCAATGCCTCCGTCGAATCCGATAAATAAAACTCCTCCTCATCCGAGGACTGCATCATAGGCGATGAACCTCCAGGATCCATCAACCGAACATCACTCGCCTGCCCGGAGTCTGTTCCAATTGCATCAAGCTCCGATGTAAGCTGTTGGACGAGATCAGATGCCAACATATGACCCCGTGCCCTCGACTCAAGAGCACGACACACTTGTAAACCCCGCCTAACACCATCAGCAAAACCCTTACGCCCACCAGACCGGCCACTAGCACCACTACGTGTCCCTTTCGCTGCAGTTGGTTCATCCAAATCGATAATGGATACCACCCTATGCTCCCCGAAACGACCCTGCACCAAGTATTCTTTAACTCGAGCCTTTGAAGAATCTCCCAGCGGCATAACAACAAGTGCCTTATTCCTTTTCTTGGACTTATCCTTTGGTTCAGGATTTGACTCCATATTTGCTGCATGATTCTGCGCTACACGAACTGGAACGTGACCAATAGAAGCAATAGCCGATTTATGTGAGACCCCAATATTCACCACCCCTTGGGCGCCCATGTGATGAACCTCCCGTTGCACATTTTCAATATCCTCATCCCCACCAGCTAAACATTCAAACCTCGATCCCGACACACCACCGAAGTGCGAAGAAGGACCAGTCCGACCACTCTTTCCTCTCCGACGCCTATCCGCAACCACCATCCATGGACCAAACTTTTTGGACCGAGACATTAGCGCGAGCAACAAATAGGGAGGTTGTGCGCAATGCAACGGGCATGCCAAATGTGGCCCACCACTCAGAGGATGGCGAAGACCATACCTTTGTGACCGAGGCGTTGGCGCAAGAATCAGCCAAAGAGAGTTTGCGCGGTGGAACGGGCTTGCCAAGACCATCACACTTGGCCCGGCACTTGAAGAATGCCAAAGAGCCCGCAAGCCCACGAGACTTAGCCAAATCCCTTGAGGATTCAGGAGGGTAAATTGGTCAAAGCATTATCCATTTATTTGAATATAATGTGTAGATAATGTTTGTGATAATTAGAGATTTGAATTTGAGATTTGATCTGATAAGATAAGATAAGATCAATCTCGACCGTCGATGTAATTTAAACTGAGCCGTTGGATGTAGGGGAGTTCAACTATAAATAGAGGCTCCCTCCTCACTTGTAATTCACTACTTCACTTCATACTTCACTTTGAGTAATACAAGAAGCATTTACTCTAAAACTCTTTGAGTGTTCTTTCTATTGTTCTTTGTTGTTCTTGAGTATTCTTCATTGTTCTAGCTGCCAATCTCTTTCTGTTGTTCTTTGATTAGCTTTCGCTTAGAACGATCTTTCGTTCGAGGGCTTTGAGGAGTGTTTGATCTTCCGGAGCGAGAATCCTGGTTGAGTTAGGTGTTTGTCGAAAGAACTTCACCTAAGACCGTGACAAGGTACTTCAGGGTGACTTAGTCGACGTTTCAACCGAGAAAGCGACTAAGGTCCGGCACAATTCGTCTGGCAAAGGTCTAGCCCGCGACACAAGTGGTGTCAGTGACGAGATCCATCGAAACCTGGAGTGATTGTCGAAGCCGTTGTCGAGCAGGAGTACTCACAGGGCTGGTTGAAGGCTTACTTAGGCGTAGGAATCGACTGATTTGCGTCGAAGGCGTCTAAGGCCGCACGGATCAGCTAGAGTCAAAATCTAGCCCCGTGATAGTTGGTATCAGAGCCGAGCGGTGGTAGCTGGTAGCCGGTAGCCAGTTCCGTGATAGTTGGTATCAGAACTGAGCGGTGATAAGTTGCTATCAGAGACGGTAGCGGGTTCCGTGATAGTAGGCATCGGAGTGAAGTCTTGCTGATAGTTGATATCAGAAAGAGCCGTGAGAATTGGTAACAGAGAGAGCCACGAGAGGTGGAATTAGAGAAGTGCAGTGATAAGTGCTATCCGGGCGAGTCGAGGAAGGGACTTGCGTTCGAGCCAGCTCGTAGTTACAGTCAAGCGTGGTGGTGACTTGTGTTCAAGCCAACTTGCAGGTGTAGTCAAGTGTGGTGGATTCCAGCTTGTAGTTGCAGATAAGCGTGGTGGTGGTTTGCATTCGAGTTAGTCGAAGTGATCAGGGATCAGACTAGTTCGTGGCAAAGTGGTGATTGAGATGGCACCAAAGAAGAAGACACTGACAATGGACGATGTAAGAAAGACTCTGAACGAATTTGACGAGAGGAGCAACCGTCTTGAAAATAAGGTACAATCGAATCTTGAATTCATAACAGTCGTAGAGGCTTGGGTCGATAAACTCTTGGACTTCAAGAAGGAGGCCGAGGTGGTGTTTGAACAGCTAGAGTCAGTAAACCTTGAGAAGCTGGGTTCGTTGGATATTGAGATGTTAGAGTCTCTAGAAGGGATCCAGGAGGAGGTTCAATGGGCTCTTAATGGCTTGGATGTGAAGATATCTGAGCGTGGCGATTCCTTAGAGGCTGCAGTGGAAACTCTAAGAGAGGAGGCCAAAAAGACCCAGAGTGTTGTGGAGTCACGTCTTGAAAAGTTAGAGTCCATGGAGGGCAAGTTCAATGACGAGACGTAACGCATCCTCAACGAATTGGAGGTAGTTCGAGAGAGTTGTTCTTGTGAAGCCAAGATGGTGGATTTGCAAAGAGCGGAGAATTCTTCCAAGGAGGAAACCGCGAAGGAGATCCAAGAAGTTCTCAACTCAGTATACGAGAAGTTGAACCAACAAGATGATTCCCTTCAAGATGCAGTGGAGGCAATGAATGTGGAATTGGAGTCGTTGGGAAAGAGGGTTTGTAGACTTGAGAAATCCGAAGAGGAGGCCAAGCAGACCCAAGGTGTTTTCGAGTCCCGTCTTGACGAAGTAGAGTCCCTAGATGACCAGTTCAAGGACGAGACACGAGAAGTTCTCAACAAGTTTGTGACATTTCGAGGGAGTAATGCGAGTGAAGCTGAGATGGAAGCTTTGCGAAAAGAAGTGGATGAGCTCAAGAGGGAGCTGCTCAGTTGCAAGACGGCAATAAGCGAATGTGATGCGCTCAAGACCTTCTTAGAGGGATTTAGACCGGGGGCGAAGCTCGCAGTAGAGCAAGGAGATGCCCAGAGACTTTCAGAGGCTATCGTTGTTGCCGAACCTCTGACCGAGCCCGTAGGATGCAAGCAGGCGAGTGTTGAGTCAACCAGGCCCAGTTCGAGAGACAAGGGGAATGGTGAGGCTAAGTCCGTGCCAGAGAAGAAGGGGAGCAAGAAGTTGAAGTGCTACTTCTGTAATGGTCCTCATTTGATAAGGGGATGTCCCGAGAAGAACCGCATAGCTGCCATGGTGAAGACAGCAGACGAGTCGAAGGGAGAAGTAGCGAGACTTGGGGCGATTGCGAGTGTCAATGCTGCCAAGCAAGGTGAGAACCGTGGTTCGACTACGAGTGCCAAAGTAGTCCAGCCAGCGATGAGACTTGGGGCGATTGTGAGTGTCAATGCCGCCAAGCGAAGTGAGAGTCGTGGTTCGACTACGAGTGCCAAAGTAGTTCAGCCAGCGATGAGACTTGGTGCGATAGCAAGTGAGGAAGCTGTCAAGCCGAGGGTAAAGACGAGGCAATTGAGGTGTTACCGATGTAAGGGACCTCATAAGTTGCGGAGATGCCCGTTTGAGCCAAGTGGTCCGAGGGACAGGACAAGGCCAAGAGTAAAGAGCCTGTGAAACTTGGTTCCGAGTTATCTAGTTCTGCCAAGGTAAGCGGAGACCATGAGCAGAATGGGTTGAAGATGTCTGGGAAGGCTGGGAAAGAGCTTGCCGAGAATGTTCGAGTGAAGAACATTACTTTTGAGACCAGTACAGTGTCGAAGGGGGCTGAGCCGTCGAGGGACATAGCAACCGTTAAGACGCCACCTATGGGCAAGGTGGGAAAGAAGCGAAGGACTTCGAGGAAGAAGTGCCGACGCAAGTTGAAGCAACTAGAGTGTTACCAGTGTAAGGGGCCTCACAAATTGCGAGATTGCCTGGATCGAGTCAAGCCATCCAAAGAGTTGGGTGAGCCAGAAGAGAGCGAGGCTGCATCGCTTGATCCGATAACGTCGAGTTCTGCCAAAGCCAAGGGGGACCGAAAGCAGAAAAGGGTAACCATGTCCGAGAAGGCTACCGAGGAGCTTACCGAGGATGTTCGGGGAAAGAGCATCGCCTTTGAGACCATTGTAGAGTCGAAGGGGGCCAAGCCGTTAGGGGACATAGTAACCGTGGAGACACCACCAAATGGCAAGGTGGGAAACGAGCGGCGAACTTTAGGTAGGAAGTGTCGACGCAAGAGAAAGCACCGAACTTCAAGGAAGAAGGATCGATGCAAGAGAGCACCAAACTTCAAGTCAGAAGGATGGATGCAACTAGAAGCAACGGACTTCAGGGAAGAAGTGCCGATGCAGAGTATCGCAACGGACTTTGTGGCAAAAGTGCTGATGCATGCAAAGAACTTCGATGAAGAAGGTTCAATGCAGAGGGGGCCAGACTTCAAGGAGAAAGAAGGGCTGACCCATTTTAGAGTAAATGTGACCGAGGAAAAGGTACATCTCAAACACATTCCTAGTGTTTTTGGTTTTGATTTGCCGTTGTTGATGAGCGTAGGTCAAGTGAGACCTAGTCTTCAGTACGAGGGAAAAGAAGATTGGAAGAGACCTTTCAGAGTTCAAAGAGGCAAGCCAGAGTTGTCGACGAATCTGAGAGTTCAGTCTGTGTTCAATGTTGTGACGACTTCCAAGTCTTTGTCGCAGGACCAAGCGGGTCTGAGCCGAGGTAAATCAGAGTTTGTGGGAGAGTGCTCCTACAAGGGAGATGTATCAAGAGGCGTGTTAGCACACGATGTTCAACAACAGTTTGAGGCGAGGCGAGCAGTTCATATGGGGGAATTGCATGAAGCCGAGGCATCGACGAGTAATCAAGTTGACCCTGCCCAGGATCGTTCGAGTGCAGCGACGAGGGCGTCGCTAAGTCAAGTGGGGGAGATTGTCACGGACCAAACTTTTTGGACCGAGACATTAACGCGAGCAACAAATAGGGAGGTTGTGCGCAATGCAACGGGCATGCCAAATGTGGCCCAGCACTCGGAGGATGGCGAGGACCATACCTTTGTGACCGAGGCGTTGGCGCAAGAATCAGCCAAAGAGAGTTTGCGCGGTGGAACGGGCTTGCCAAGACCATCACACTTGGCCCGGCACTTGAAGAATGCCAAAGAGCCCGCAAGCCCACGAGACTTAGCCAAATCCCTGGAGGATTCAGGAGGGTAAATTGGTCAAAGCATTATCCATTTATTTGAATATAATGTGTAGATAATGTTTGTGATAATTAGAGATTTGAATTTGAGATTTGATCAGATAAGATAAGATAAGATCAATCTCGACCGTCGATGTAATTTAAACTGAGCCGTTGGATGTAGGGGAGTTCAACTATAAATAGAGGCTCCCTCCTCACTTGTAATTCACTACTTCACTTCATACTTCACTTTGAGTAATACAAGAAGCATTTACTCTAAAACTCTTTGAGTGTTCTTTCTATTGTTCTTTGTTGTTCTTGAGTGTTCTTCATTGTTCTAGCTGCCAATCTTTTTCTATTGTTCTTTGATTAGCTTTCGCTTAGAACGATCTTTCGTTCGAGGGCTTCGAGGAGTGTTTGATCTTCCGGAGCGAGAATCATGGTTGAGTTAGGTGTTTGTCGAAAGAACTTCACCTAAGACCGTGACAAGGTACTTCAGGGTGACTTAGTCGACGTTTCAACCGAGAAAGCGACTAAGGTCCGGCACGATTCGTCTGGCAAAGGTCTAGCCCGCGACACAAGTGGTGTCAGTGACGAGATCCATCGAAACCTGGAGTGATTGTCGAAGCCGTTGTCGAGCAGGAGTACTCACAAGGCTGGTTGAAGGCTGACTTAGGCGTAGGAATCGACTGATTTGCGTCGAAGGCGTCTAAGGCCGCACGGATCAGCTAGAGTCAAAATCTAGCCCCGTGACACTATGCTCCCCGAAACGACCCTGCACCAAGTATTCTTTAACTCGAGCCTTTGAAGAATCTCCCAGCGGCATAACAACAAGTGCCTTATTCCTTTTCTTGGACTTATCCTTTGGTTCAGGATTTGACTCCATATTTGCTGCATGATTCTGCGCTACACGAACTGGAACGTGACCAATAGAAGCAATAGCCGATTTATGTGAGACCCCAATATTCACCACCCCTTGGGCGCCCATGTGATGAACCTCCCGTTGCACATTTTCAATATCCTCATCCCCACCAGCTAAACATTCAAACCTCGATCCCGACACACCACCGAAGTGCGAAGAAGGACCAGTCCGACCACTCTTTCCTCTCCGACGCCTATCCGCAACCACCATCCATGGACCAAAGAGGTTGCTTTCTGACACTTCCTCTTCAGTTCGTTCAGGAACCTCAATAGGGGCCGAGGGAGCGTTGCCTAGTTTATCATTACCCGCGGAAAACGCCTCACAAACCTCCTTAGTATGCCCATACACACCACAAGCATAACAAATCTGGTGTAATCCCTCATACCCAACCGTTTGCAATCGCCCATCAATCTTGAAACAAGAAAGCAAAGGTTTATTAAGATCAACCAGAATAGCTAATCTTGCAAACTTGCCACGCTCACCCAAATCAGTATTGTAATCAATCCTAATGACTCTTCCGATGAATGAAGCGATATGTCTAAAAACCGCCTTCGTTTAGTAACGATACGGCAATCCCGATAACCGAACCCAGACAATCACCTGCAAAAGGTGTTTTTCCATAGTAGTAAAATTGCGGCTCCAAGGTTGAACAGTCAAATAACTCCCATAAATGGTCTACGGCCCCTCACTGAGAACTTTAGTATAGTCCTCAATATCGGAAAACCGCACAAGAAAATAACTATTATCAAGGTCGATAATGTGCAACTCACTCCTAGATTTCCACAAAGCCTGCACACGATTAACTAGCGCCTTATAACCAATTGTTCTCCCCAGAAGTCGAACAATGATAGCGTTGCTCAGATTAGCATCAATTTGATCATAAACACGATCAGAGAACTAAATAGAGGGAATCTTTCCATTGCGATCAATAATAATATCTTCTGCCATAATATTAACTTCATCCTTAAGAAAATTACGGTTTTCCACACCCTTATCCTTATGCCCCGCAACCTTACTTGCATTAGAAAGCTTCACATTCTCACCCAGCTTTGCCATGACAGGGTCCCCATTCCCAACATCCATCTCAGCATCTCCACGGACCATGGAACCTACCCCTTGATCGGTGTCCATAACTTTTCCAACCATTCCATCGACAACAATCAGACCATCACTTCGGCCTTTCTTAAGCACCCTGGAACTTTCTAAAGGCGTTGGGGACGCCGGTCTTTCCCGAACCTGACTCTCCAGAATCACTGGAATAGGGTTCGGCGGGCGGCCCTCCAAGTTATCGTGCCCAAATTCAGCCGTCGACAAGTTAGGGTTTCTTACGTCAGAGGGCATGTATCTGATAGTTTTCCAAAGTCGTTCATCTTTAAAGCAGTTGGTTCAATAAAAAATAACTCTCTCACTCTTCGCTCTAATTTCCTTTTCAATTTAAATAAATAATTAAACCTAAAAAAATAAAAGAAGAAAAAGGAAAGCATCAAGGAAAATCAAAGCCTTTTTTCAGGTTCATTTATCACTAATTTTGGTTTTCCCCCTCGGTTATTATCTTTCGTTGATTTTAATTTCTTCTGATTTTGTCGGCCAAAGTTTTTGAAACGGATCGCTATGGCAATTGCTTCGGAAGAAACCACCCGCATATGCAATCACTGGTATTTATTAGTATATTTTTATGATACTTTTTTTTTCAATTAACTCGGATCCGTTGGATTTCGGTGCTATATTGTTTCTTGTAATTCCGATTCCAGTTTTGCTTATTTATTCTTTTATCAGCTGAGATTTTTGTTTCTTTGAGCTTAAATTGGCTGATTGGAGGAATTCTTTTTGTTTGGTTTGTTTAGAGTTTGTGTAGCAGTCGATTAGTTGATGCACAATGAGATTATTATTATTGGTAATTTAAGTTGAGGAGTGAATTTAGTTGAATTACCCTCTGATTTTGGATTGGATTAGGACCTAAAATTCTGTTTGTTTGATGATTTTTTTTTTGTATTCGGTTCATGTGGTCACAGCCTATGTCTTCGTCCCTAGTTGAAAAGTCGAATGAACTTTGAAATTTTGGTTGTGACCATGGAGTATTTTGAACCTTTCAGCATAACGTTGATTGCATTTTGGTGGTGTGCTAGTCTGCGTTGACAATACTTTATATTCCAGTTTGAACCACGACTCCCGAGCTTAGCTCACTTAGTTCATGTAGCTATCCGTAAAGGGTAACATCTAGGACTGTATGAGGTTCACATTCAGCATCTATGACCGTATCTCATGCTACGCGCCTACGCCTTTGTACTAATAAAGAAAAACCTTCATATTCCACTTGATACTGAAAGAGTGCTTTGAATTTGCATATTGTTGAAAAGGAGCTCGGAGCTTCCACCTTTTCCTATTTATCATGAAACAATTTCATACGGACATTGTAGTACGCTCTTATGTTTCCTTAGGAAGGTGAAATATGAGTCTGTGTGTCAAAGATTACCGAGGTTCATCAATTGCCTTATCTTTTTGCAATATAGACATTATTTTAGTACGCTGACCAGAGTTGGAATAATAACAAGATATATTAATTAATCACCAATTTATCTAACATTCATTTATTTAGGTTTTTCTGTTTTTTAAGAAGAACAACTTTTAACAAGTATTTTTCTTTCTTAATTGTTCAGTGATAGGACCATACCTTCTTCTAACATCGATTTGCATTATGCTCATTGCTCCCGTAATCTAGAAAAATGTAAAGTTTGTGGTGATATGATTCCAAAAAAGCATGCTGAGGAACATTTCTTGAACACCCACGCTCCGGTAGGTCTTTTCTTTTGAAATGAATCAATTCTGTATGTTATGTACAAGTGCATACCTAAAAATTATCATGATGCATTTCTTAACATTTGTGATGCTGTTGACCACACATCCGTGCATGCAGGTGGCCTGTTCACTGTGCAGTGAGACAATGGAACGCGAAATTCTAGCTATTCATAAAGGTGAAAATTGCCCCCAGAGGATTGCTACATGTGAGTTTTGTGAGTTTCTATTGCCTGCAATTGATCTGGCTGAGCATCAGGTACTAATTGTGAATCTGTTTTCAAATGGAAGGACTTCAATAGTACTTGTTAGGGGAGAACTTATTACAATGTTGCTGTTGCTTTGTGATTTTAGGAAGTATGTGGGAACCGGACGGAGCTGTGTCACCTTTGTAACAGATATATTAGACTGAGAGAAAGATATAACCATGAAAGTAGGTGTACTGGTATTGCAGAAAACAATGTGGGATCTTCCAGGTACGTATGCTATAATATAATTTCTGATTGGATTTAATCAGTTAGTGCTTTACCACACATCTTTTTTTTTCCTTCTAATTTTAAGTTTGTTATTGAGTGAAGTTGTACTTTTGGCTTTTAGTTCCCAACATGGGTTTATGTTAAAAAGTTAAAAAGTATTCATTTCAGTTCAGAAAGCCATGATATGCAATCAATGATTTCATAAGCCATGTGATTATTATATGATTTCCCCTATATTCAATCAGTCACAAGGACCCCCTGTATGTAGGGAAATATGGCACAATTTATCTAGTGTTTGTGTCGCCTGGTTGTATAAGGATTGTACCTCTATTTCAGCAAAGACCACCTTGAAGTCTGAGATTTTTTAAGTATGCTGTACAACTAAATTGATTGTAATTACTATGCAGTGCATACTTTATCTGAAGGCCGTATCAGAATTCGGCTCTTTGTTATTCGCCCTTTCTCAAGGGAACCACAGCTACTGTCATTAGTTTTAATCAATGTATTTGGGACTGTTCAGGGACGTGAGGGCAATTGAAAGAGAAGAAGGCGGTCCAAGACGGCAGCGACCGAGTTATTCAAGGAGACGAATTCTATTCACGATTGCAATAACCGGCATTGCTGTTCTACTAGGATCACTTTTTTTTTTCCAGAAGAAAACAGATAGCAGTCAGGTACATTAGTTTCTTTTATGTAAATCAACTATAGAACTACACATTCCATTTCTGTAGTACTGCTGTGCTGGCATCAAAACTCATTCAGATTGTGATAATGTACTGCATTTTATTTGAAATTATAACACAATAATACTAATTATACTAACGAATCGAAAATATTCCGATAACCTCCTCTCTTTTTTTAAATATATCGAATATGAATGCGGTATTGTTGATATTTGAGCCTTGTGCTCTAATAGGCATGATCCTAAAGATAATATGCACTGCTCGGCTGTCCCTACTTCTGCCTGAATGTGCTGAAAGGTTCTCTCTGTGTGTCGTCTTAAATCAAATTTGCATGATAACATGCATCGGTTTTTTAAGCAAATGATATTTACCATTAAATTTTTGACACCCATTAATTTGATATAATTTTGTATTCATGTAAATATAAAAACATGTCAAAATAGATTAAAATATTGACCAGTGGTTTAATGACCACTTATCTATGTGGTGGTTCGGATTATGAATTTTTTTATTTTTATTCAAGTTCAGCTCACAGATTAGTTTTACTAATAAGGGTTAATTCACAAATTAGCCCTCCAAGTATGCCTATTTTTCTTGCATCTCAAGACTCCCCCCCTTCATTTTGTCTCTTAACGTGTACTAATTTTTCCATTTTACACCTTGGAACAATTTCGTGTCATGTGGTATTTATATTTTGTTTTGTTCTTGTCATGTGACTTGTTTTCGTTAATTCAAATTGTTTTTGGTGCAAAATGGAAAAATGAATGTACTTGGAGGGTTAAATTGTGAATTAATTCGATAAAATATTTGAAAAGTTCTGTTATTTATATTAATATTTAGGTATTTTATAATTAAATTTAAATAAAAAATTATTTATTTAGCATAAATATTTTAATTATTAAATAGTAATTCAGACGGGGTTGAATTGAAATGAAGCTTTAAGAAAACAAATGTGATAAACAGATTTTTTTTAATTAGAAATAAAAATTTGATCATTTTTGCTAGACGAGACATATCAACCGAATCCAATTATAGACATAAATAATATTGTGTGTTTGGCAGAGATGAGTGGGTATGTGGCTTTTCCTTTTTGACAATAACATTAAAGATTCTGCAAATATGGTTGTTTGGTGGTGGTAGGCAGCTTCTCCTTTTTGACATTAACATTAAAGTTCTGATATGCATTTCTATCAACTTTTTCTGTCCTCTAATGTTTTTAGAAGATATTTTAGTCTTTAATTTTTTTTTTTTGCACAATTTCTACTTAGAGGTAAGAAAGAAAAAAGGAAATTTTACTCATAATAGTATTGAACCCACAACTTAAAAGAAAAAGAAGAGTAAAAAAGAGTGTCAACCGGAAATTTTAACTACTTGCACTAGAAGTTGTTGACATTTTAATCTTTAATTTTATATAGTAACCTTCGAATTCTTATTTTTTAATCAATGAATTAAATAATAAAAATAGTATATTTGTTAAACCGATGTTAATTACTTTATTTGTTTTTATCAACATTTCAATTATTTTCATTTTTTGCATAAAAATTTAAAAAATCAAAAATAATATTTGAAAATAATATAATTGATACAATATTAAAAACTTGAAAAATATCTTTAAATAATTAAAATTTATAAAAAATAAAAAATAAACAAAATAGCTAGCATTAGTTTAACAAATGTGTTATTTTTCATCGTTTGGTTTAATTTGATAAAAGATAATAAAAGTTTGAGGATTTAAAGAGGCGTGAAAAAGTTTAAGGGTTAAAATAACATTTTCATAGTTCGAGAGCCAAAAATATCGTTAGACCTTTTGAAAATGTTGGCGATATAATTTTTAATGGAAACTACAACTTAAGTCACTCAATTATTAGTCACTTATTTTCTAAAAGTTATAATCGTGACACTTAATTAAGATATTATTACAAACATATCACTGGGTAGTTTAAATATTAAACAAAATAGTGATTTAGTCTAGTATAATAACCTTTTTGCCCTGACTAATCGAGTCACTTATTTTCTAAAAGTTATAATCGTGACACTTAATTAAGATATTATTACAAACATATCACTTATTTTTGCCATGACTAATCGAGTCACTTATTTTCTAAAAGTTATAATCGTGACACTTAATTAAGATATTATTACAAACATATCACTGGGTAGTTTAAATATTAAACAAAATAGTGATTTAGTCTAGTATAATAACCTTTTTGTCTTCAAAACTTATACATTTAATCAATTTAGTCATAATTTAAAATTTTTTAATAAATTTAACCCTTTATATTTACAAATTCTATCAATTTAGTTATTGTTCTTCTCCTCAAATTACTTCTCCTTGAATTTAATATTTTTGTTCAAGTTTAAATAAAATATTAATCAATAAACACGTTAATTCTTTAGTTTAATATTTTGGATTTAGTTCATTCAACTTAGGGTAGCATGAAGCATTAATTAGTTACTTTTATGTTCTAAATTAAAATAAAAACATGAATGAATTTAATATAGTATATTTTTATCTATTTTTATCATTATTTATTAGTTTTCATGCATCATGATAAATTGTTAATTGGACATTAGACTGAACGTGAAAAGGAATTTTATTTTATGAAAAAAGGAGCATTTTCAATCGGAGCACTTATTTTTTGGCTTGTTACCTTGTTTCAAGCCTTTTAATTTTAAGGTTTAGAGATTTATATTGTGGTTTAGAGTTCAGAGACTTAAGTTGTAGTGTGTGAAATTTAAGGTTTATAGTAAGAATTTAAAGTTTATAGTTAGAGTTTAGGGTTTAAGGTTAGAGATTTAGGTTTTAAATTTTATAGACTAAATATGGAGGGTTGTTTAATTTTGTACACAATTTGTGTATCAAAATATAACTTAAATATAATATCAGTGGTGCGAGTTATAATAAAAATTTATGATACAAAGTTCTTTTTTAGATAAATAATTTATTGATACAAAGTTAGATGTTAATATAAGGAAAAAAAATTGATAGGTATGTTGAGTAAATTTTAGTTTATACAGATTTGTTAATTTTAGGATTCAGGATGTTAATTTTGAGTTTAGTGTTTAGGGTTTTAGATTGTATGATTTAGAAATTAGAATTAATGGTTAGATTTTAAAAGTTATGATTTTAGCTTTAGAAATTTAGATTTTGAAGATGGGTTGTGTTGTAATATTTTTTACACAGTTTATGTGTTAAAATATAACCTTTAATACAAAATATTAAAAGAGTTATATTTTTTTAGTTGCCCTCCTGGTTCTCCAAGGCTTTGCCCTGACTAATCCGGACTTACTCGCGCCGCAAGCCTAGTTGTGGTGGTTGAGTCTCACAACGGAAATTTTCTGCATACATAAGACCTCTGAACTCGAGACTTACTTAAGGGATACTAAGTTGTTTATCACTTGTAGGGGCGGAGCTACATAGGGGTGGGTGTGACAATTGTTCCCCATCCCAAAGAACTTTTTTTTACCTTTGTCTCCTTATATTAATTTTTTTTAAAATAATTTATTTATAAATTTGCCCCTACACTTTCAAACATTTATATTTTGCCTCCAACCCCAAATTTTAGCTCCATCTCTGACCACTTAGATCAAACCATTGGTAAAAAAGTTATATTTTGATATACAAATTGTATAAAAATATTACACAAACCTAAAGTCTAAATCTTTAAATTCTAAACCATAAATCCTAAATCTAATAAGGTTAAACTTTATGTATCAAAGTTTTTCCTATAAAAAATAAAAAAATAGTACACAAACCGTGTAAAATTTATTTTACACAAACTTTTTAGTTTTAGGGGTTATGGCTTAAAGTTTATGGGTTTATGTTTTATGGTTTAAAATTTAAAGTTAATATTTAGAATTTAGGGTATAGAATTTAATTTAGTTTCTTAGTATTTAGAATTAATGACTTGGGATTTAGATTTTATAATGTAAATATACAGATTTATGTAATTTTACACCGCTTGTATATTAAAATTTTACCTAAAAATATCTAAATTATAGGAAATTTTAAAATTTTTAGAGTATGCAACCTCTGATACCCTTAGATTAGACCCATCCCTACATCTGTCTATCCGTCAATTGTATTTTAGCTAATGAAGTATTCAAAATGCTTTTATTTTTGGGTAAAACTTTAATACATAATGTAAAACTAATTTTACACAAGCATGTGTATTTATACTATAAAAATTTAAATTTTAAATTTCTATCCCTAATCCTAAAAAATTAAGCCCTAAACTTTAAACCCTATACACTAAATTCTAAACACTAACCTTGAATTCTAAACCATACAACCTAAACCCCTAAACTTTAAACCCTAAATTAAAACCTTAGCCCCTAAAATTAAAAGGCACACGTATAAACTAAAATTTACACGGTCTGTATATCAAACTTTTTCCCTTTATTTTTAAGTCATTTATCCCAATTGTAAAATGCAAGCTTTTCAATTAAAAAATGTATAACTTAGAATTGAGGTGTTTATTTGAATTCAACATGCTAAAAGGGTGAACCCCCAAGTACAAATGGTAATTGATCTTTGAAGGAACACCTTAGCATACAGTTGGACACTCCCAGATTGTTGGTCTCCTTCAAAACTTAGCTTCCCAGCAGCGCTTGACATGTTCTGTAAGGAATCCATAACTTCAAAACCAAACCTTCACGCCATTGCTCTCCTTCTACCTTCTGCAAGCCGTTTCATGGTTCGTGTTTGGAATTTGTGACTCTCTCTCCCAACAATATTGCCTCCAAAGTTGGAGCATGAGTTCTCTCCTTAGGATGCCATTGCACCCAACACGACTTTTAATAAAAGATTCATGCACCCACTTAACAGTAACGACAAAGTAAGATTATTGATTCAGTTCCTAGTAAACGGAAGCCATACATAAATGGCCATAATATATTAATATTACATAACTCATTCACATGTCTACATTCTCCATGAAAACGTCCAAAACTTTCAAAACCAAACTTATTGTCACGGGTTTCAGAAACGCTTTCTTTACTTTTCCAGCCATAATTTAAACACCCTTCACTTTCATTGTTCATATGTGTTTTTTTTTCTTTCAGATTTACATTCCCATTGAGCTTGAAAATGTCATCTCCGGGAGTGCAGTTATATGTCCAAGATAGATATGTATATACTCTTGTTTTCGCCATCTGTTTCAGAATTTTCTTACCACAAGGTGTTTGTTTAATGTTCAATCTCCAAGTTTGATCATATTTTGGCTTGTGGTTTTGCAGGTGGTGATGGATAATGGTACACTGCAGGTGACAATATCAAACCCAGGTGGCATTGTCACTGGTATTCAATATAATGGGATTGACAATTTGCTTGCTGTTGAAAATGTTGAAACTGAGAGAGGGTATTGGGACCTAACCTGGAATCTAGCAGGAAGCAAAGGAACAAAGGGTAAATTTGACAGGTATTTGGAGTTGGAAGGTTATATTATTTCTCATACTAGTCCGGATATGCTTCGGACATGAACACGAACGATCCGAGTAACATAGGTTTTCTTATGTGCTTTTGCGGGATTCAGTCAACAAGTTTTGAGGTTGTAGTGGAGAACGAGGATCAGGTGGAGCTTTCATTTACTAGAACATGGGATCAGTCCCTTGAAGGCAAAGCCGTTCCCTTGAACATCGACATGCGGTAGGCATCGGACTCGGAGCAGACTATTTCTAAACTATGTTACATGATGATTGGGGAGATTGTAACAGAAATCAGAAACTTTTTGAGTATGTTTAGTTTTTCAGGTTTGTAATGCTTAGTGGTTCCTCAGGATTCTACACCTATGCGATTTACGAGCACTTGAAGGAATGGCCTGCTTTCATCCTTGACAGATTCAGGGTTGCATTCAAGCTGAGAAAAGACAAGTATGCAAATGTATAAATTTTATTACCAGATTTCCTTTATGAACCAAGTTTAAAACATGTTTGAAATGCACAGGTTCCATTACATGGCAATGGCAGACAACAGACAAAGATACATGCCGCTGCCCGATGACCGTTTACCTTACAGAAGCCAAACCCTGGCATATCCAGAGGCTGTCCTACTCATTGATCCACTGGAACCTGAGTTTAGAGGAGAGGTTGTTCCAAATTTCCTTAATAAAACAGAACATTGTCACTTGGTTTTCAGCAAATGCATGCTGTTTCTTTCACATTATCCGGACTCGATTACGAGTTGAGCACATGTGTATCGGATATGAATACTTTGAAAGCTTAATCCCAGCCTTTGTGCAGGTTGATGACAAGTATCAATACTCGTGCGAGAACAAGGACAACAGGGTCCATGGTTAGATTTGCAATGATCCGCCGGTGGGGTTTTGGCAAATAACACCCAGCGACGAGTTCCGATCTGCTGGACCTCTCAAACAAAACCTTACCTCACATGTCGGACCGGTCACCCTTGCTGTAAGCTTTCTATTTTTTTAGACCGGTTTATAAAAAAGATGAACATCTTCCATTGAAATTGTGTCACTAAAACAACAATAATGTTAACTTTAGTTACAATCTTACGACCGATCGATCAGATTATGCACAGTCCTCATTATTCAGGAGAAGATTTGGTATTGAAATTTGGAACGAATGAGCCTTGGAAGAAAGTCTTTGGCCCCATTTTTATTTACCTTAATTCTTTGTCGGATCCAGGAGACGACCCGCTTTCACTCTGGGAAGATGCTAAAGAACAGGTTCGGCTTTAAAAACACACTAATTTTCTTCTTGCACGTTTAATTTATGTTACTCGAACTCGAGTCAATGTCGAATATGAACATCAGATACAACTCATAGTATGTACTTTTAATTTAGATGAGGATTGAAGTTGAAGGCTGGCCTTATACTTTCCCTGCTTCAGAAGACTTTCAACAGTCTGATCAAAGGGGCAATGTCAGTGGTAGATTACAAGTGAAAGATCGGTAATTCGCCTAATCTCGGCTGTTCTATTCAAAGCTTTGGACTATGAACAATTGGGCATACATTTTCTTATTCACCGTTTGCTACCACCTGCCAACCGGAATTGTTTGATCAGAATTCGAAGGTTGTCACTTTGGTTTTTTGTTCAAATTGATCTTCAGATATGTTTGCAATGAGAACATGCCTGCCAATGGTGCCTATGTGGGCTTAGCACCCCCTGGAGATGTTGGATCTTGGCAAAGTGAAGCCAAGGTAATTTCTGTAATTCAAGACATTTGTTATCTGAAATGGTTTCGAATTTGGTTCAAATAGTATCCGATACCGAAAACTGTTTAGTCCGAATCTGAACATCACATGATCACCTTTGTCACATATAAGGGCTATCAATTCTTGACCAGAGCTGATGAAGATGGCTATTTCTGCATTAACAATATTCGGACCGGCGACTATAATCTATATGCTTTTGTCCCCGGCTTCATTGGAGATTATAGATATGATGTTATCATCACCCCAAGCGCAGGTCCTTTACTCAAATTCTGCATCTGTTTTTGTCCATCGAAACCTTCTAGGATCTTGTCTGGAAGTATATATATTTTTGTATCCTACCTCTGCAGTGTATGATATTTACCTGGGTGATCTAGTATACGAGCCTTCGAGAGACGGTCCTACATTGTGGGAAATTGGAGTCCCAGATCGCACTGCCCGCGAATTTTACGTTCCTGATCCGAGTCCAATGCTTATCAACAAATTATATGTTAACCATCTTAAGTTTCTTGAAAATTTTTGATTTACAAATTGTTAAAATTTTCATTAAGTCTTGCAAATTTATTTGAACATTTTAAGTTAACCTTTACTTTTTAGAAAATAATCTCATCAAGTCCTCAAAAATTCTGATTAAACCTCCAAAAAGAATTAAATTTTTTTATCCAAGTCCCCAAACTATCTGCCATCCGCCGTTGCTTATTGCTACGGTGGTGGTAGAGGTCAAAAGATGACATCTAAAAATCCTTTTGATTATATTCAAAATCATCCATTTATCCAAATAATAATCAACTGCCTGATTCATTATTTAATGGGGATTAATCAAACGTCATCTAAATATAAGATGTCAAACGGGAAGATTCGAATCATGTCGGATCAAGCAGTTCTCTAACGAATTGTACACAAAACAGAGTATCTAATGTCAGCCTGAAAGCAATGGCATGTCTTTCCCGGTCAGTTACTAGTTGATTACTGTATTTGGCCATGGCAACTCACAATCTGCATATAAACATCATAACCTTTTTACCTGTATGAAGCTCGAACACAAGTACACGATCTCGTTAAAGTGTAACCTTCTAATCGAAACTAGAAGGAATGTCAATTTCGGTATCCGAAGGATTAGTAAGCTCAACCAGAGGTTCCTGTAGATCACAAAATAATGTCACGAGATATTGCATATCAACCTGAAATGTACTAATATAATCCCCCTTTTGAAGTAGATTTACAAGATGTTAATGAGATCATGTGTGTTCCAATTTTATCCGAAACTTCTTTTTGAAAAGTAGACCATAAGACAAAATGATGATACAATTTTGGATCAGGCATAAAGGAAGGCAGGACCATGTCTGAACAAGAATATAGATTTTCAAAAGAATGTTTTTCTTCAAACAGAAGAAGTTGTTGGGTAATGAAAACTAATCTTACGGACCTCACTAAGTAACTGTGTACCTGCTCATCGTCTGCAGTGGGATGGACAATCCCCATAGGCAAAGAGTTCGTAAAATCTTCTGCACTTTCATGCAATTCCTGCACCTGGCGAATGCAAGTTATCAAGAAAGAGAATATATTTCAATTCTGAGGATTTTTCTGCAAAATCTTGGTCAATTGATTCAATATGTAAATAGATATCCACCGAAAACATGTAGAAGATCTAGCATATAAGAAATTGCCTTCTCAGAACCTAAGCCCATATGACTATGTTCAAATAATTCCCTTCTAAGTCCAGATAAAAGAAAGACATGTAGTTCACTAAACGTTTTTTAAATTGGTGAAAAAATGTCATTTCAAAAGAAAAACATGTAGAGTCCAGAGAAGTTAGAATCCGAAAACATACTTCATCTGGGTTGACAGAAGCAGTATCTGTGATATCCTTTGAAGGATTTCCCTGCATATACTTCGTATCATGTTAGAAGGAACCTGAAAAGGCTTGATCATAATACAGGAGAAGAGTACGTATGTACATTTTCATCCCGGTTACCAGAGAAGTCCCCTTCTATAATTGAAAGCTTGACATCAATTGGTGTTTCCTGTATACCATTTTAGAATTCATTTAACCAATCTTGACTAATTTAACAAGTAATAAATATAAAACAATTGTAAAGTTGAAAATCTCCCGTGAAACTTACAGCCTCATTTTGGTCCAGGGATATATTCCTTCCTCCTTTACTAAGATCTCGAAGTGTTCCCTGTACATTCAACAAAACAGTTACCGAAAATGATAAATCACAAAAAAATGAAAAGGATAGTTGAAACTATCACCAATAATAACAACATTCCAATGGCTTCTTTGATTGGATGCCTACATAATATGATATAAAAATACGAAGTAGAAAAGCATGCACTATCAACTTTTCAATAGAAATAATAGGAAAGCAAGCATCCTTCTTAAGAAAGCATCAATGAGAACTAGATAAAACAAACCTTATTTGCCCACACAAGCCCACAAGCATTACATAAACTCCTAGGACCAGCTGGGCCACGACACATTGCTGGAGTATTATTTTCGCTAACACCACAATGTTGACATCTCCGGACACTAAAACATAATGAAGAAAGAATCCTTCAAGTTCATCATTATAAATGTTTCTTGATAACCTGGAAACATGCAAGCATGAAACTCACACAGTTTCCGGACGAGGAGTATCATCTTGAATGCCAATTTGTGAAGAATCCCAGCTTGAAGTACTAGTACTTTCCTTCACAGATGCAAACTGCCCATTTTTACGATACATTCTACAAGCATAGAAGGAGAAATATTAAAACACCATTATCAGCTGCACCACTACCATTTGTACATATATATATATCGCAAAAGCAGTAATTACGTTTAACACTAATATATATATCCTCACACCGACTGCTCTCACGTCATTAGTCATTAGAATCATTAGACAATAATCAACATAAATAGCCAATGTAAAGAGTGCACATCAAAGTTCCAACCTACTTTATGCTCACCCCATTTACAAGAGAGGACCATAAATAAATGGAACCTTCTTAAATCCAAACTTAAACAAGATACCCCTCACTCTGTTAAACACACTTCCAGACAGTGCAACCAAATAAATGACCATAGGCTTTATACTCCTACCAAAACTTTTGGATAGTTGATAGCTCTTCCTTCATTTGACTTTTAAATTCTACATCAATGACAACTTCAACGCTCCCCTTTCCTAAGTTCAAATGCTAAAACGTTAATTGTAGCTCTAACCAAAATAACTACAAAAAAATCATACCTTTGTGCAACTTCTTTCCGTACTGTATACCTAATTTTCTTTTCAAAGCATCTCTCTTTCCTTTTCTCACGGAACCTAACCAAGGATGCTAATCGTCCTGAAAGATTTGAGCGCTTTGGGACATCAGCTACACCCTGCCGAATATGGTATGAGAAACATTAGAAAACAAAATATTAACTGTGGAATAAAATTACACATGAGTATTTTAGCAGCAGCATACCATGTTATTTCGATCAAAAGGTACTTCCATCGTTGGAACACCAGTGGGTATATCACAACCCCCCAGTAGTAACAGCACAGCTTGCACCTTTTGCATACAATCCAACAAACACATATCATTATTTACAAGAAAACTGTGCGCAGAGGGGTTCTAAACCATTAAATCCATTTAAACAATATAATAGAAAAATAAATTACATTTAACTTGACCAAAGAAGAAAAGCTCATAGACAACAAAAACAAGTACTTGCTCGAAACGAAAAGAGAGCAGTCGAAATTCTAACGCACAAAGTTCAATAGACTAACTATTGTAAAATAGTAAATGGTCAACAATTTCACCTATATTCCTGACTCTTCATTTATCTTGAAATACTAGTGTTCAATGTATATTCAGACATTGGTACAGACCCTCCAAATACATGGAAAAATTTAGAATTCGTGTCAAACACATACTCATATACATCACTCACACTAGAGTCCAAGTAACATAATACTAATGAAGGATACATAATGAATAAGAAAAAACACATGATTAGCCAATCAAAGTTTGAGACTTTAATTGAAGGCCCAAATTTCCTACAAATTACCAAAACACAATTCCTAGATAAAACAGGACAGTCAAGCATGGAACCAGATTTCATATAAAAAGTTATCAGAAGAGCAAAGGTACACTTGTTTTGCTTCCATAATGCACTCTACAACCATTCAATGGATTACTTTAACCCACTATAGGATAATTCATTTACTAAATCCGAATTTCAAATTTAACACGCAAAAAAACAAAAGGAATAGCAGGAAAAATAATGTTTTTATAACCAGAAATATTACCAAAATTGATTTTTTTTTTTTTTTTTTTTTGCTTGAAAGAGGATAAAAATTACCTTTTCAGGTGAAACAGAAGGGAACACGTAAACTTGTCCTTCAAAAGAGAGAGTAAGCTCGCTAGTTCTCGACGCCATAACAACGCCTCCACCAGCTGCACCACAGCCATGCTCCGTCACATTCACGGAGTAGACGTCCGTGTCCTCCTCGACGTCATCCATGGCGTCGTCTTCGTAGTCTCCATCGTCATCGTCGATTTGTATCGTCCCTCGCGCGTGCTCCTCAAAAGGACGAGCCTGCGGCGGTTGTGGATTCGCAGCTGCCATTGATAAACAACAACAAAAGGCCGCACCGTTCCAACTGTAACTCAAATCGAAGAAGCCCTGAGCTAGCTAGCGATTATAACCTGTTTCATTGAAGAGCCATGACATCCGTGATCAGTTCAGTTACTTGCAACACGAAAATTTTCCCTTTTTTATAATGATTTCATCAAAATTTCTAAACCCTAACTCTGGATAATCTCAGATTGAACAACAAGAAGCATCGAATAAAGGAAAACAAAAGATGAAGTGAAATATAAAGAGGAAAAAGGAGTTGAAAAAACTAGCCTAAATATACGTAAAAAGATTTGCAGACAGTCGAGTGGTGTTTCCTTGGACAGACTCAATTTTGGAAACTCCTTTGAATTTGAGTATATATAACTACAAGAAAATTGTAAGAAAATAAAAGGCATAATGAAAAATTAACCCTTAAACTATATTCTTTATTTGATTTTAGCCTTTAAACTATTTTTTAGTTAAAATAAGTACCTAAACTATTATTTTTAGTCACTTTGTCCGGTAATTATATAAGTTGAAAAATTATTTTGACCATTAAAATATTAACACATCACAAAAAAAATTTAAACAATAAATAATTTAAGAACTAAAAGCAAAAATAACATAGTCTAAATATTTATTTTAATAAAAAAATTAAGGAATAAAAACAAACAAATAACATAATTTAAGGTCTGATTTTATATTTAAGCTAAATAATATAACAATAATTCTCCTCTTTATTGGGTGTGTGTATTGCGGGAGTACGGATGTTAGGGGATAGGGTGGGATCAGGGTGTAATGGAGTTGATGAATCATTTGGGGTATGTGATGATGGAATTTGGATGGATGATGAAAAGGATGGCATTTTGGGTAATGGATTAAGGAAAATACTTTAATATATAAATTTGTGTAAATTAAAATTTACATAAGCTTTTTAATTTTAGGAGTAAGAGTACAAGATTTTAGAGATTTAGTGTGTAGAATATAGAATTTAAGATGCATGGTTATAATTTAGAGTTTAGGGTTTAGGGTTTAAGATTTAAGTTTTAGAGTGTTAGGGTTTGAAAATTAAGTTTTAAATTTTATAAAAGGGTTGTGTAAATTTTTTTTACACATCTTATATATCAAAATATAACTCATGAATTAGTTACGTAAAAGATTATAAAAGTTGCGTTAAGTATTATAATTTATATAGTTGTTAACTTTTATAATTTGTCAATATTATTAGTTTTAGGGTGCTGGAATAATTTCGTTACTTCATGCGGATCGTAATGTTTCTTAATATTTTGTGTTTTTTATTTGTTTCGTACAAACGTTGTGCTTTGGTAGAGTAATTTCTTGTTCCCTTTCTAAGCATTACTATGAGTATTTTTTTCCCTCTATTTAAATTTAAGGAAATTTTTAACGGAGACATGTAGTGGTACTCCTTTTTCACATCAAAAAAATATTACAAAATAACATCTAGTTATATTTTTTTAACCTTAATAAAATAGGTATTTTGTAGATAAAAATGTTCGACTTTTCTAATGGTTGGTTTCATAATTATTAATTCTTATAATGTTTGGTGTAGTTACATAAAAAAATATTCTACTGCAAAGCATTAATTGAATTTGTAAAATTATATGTAATTATGGATTTATATTAGATACACTCGTGGTGAAAACAAAAAAAAAATTATAATCGTCTTAGTTCTAGGGTTTATGATTTAGAATTTAAAGTTTAAATGTCATGATTTTGGTTTTAGGGTAACGTGGTTAGAGGTTTAGAGTTTAACCTATAAATCTAAATTACAGCCTTAAACTCTAAATTATATCTACAACCCCTAAATTATAAATAACTAAACTATAAACCTTAAACTAAATTCTTAAATCCTGAAACTAAAACGTTTGTAAAAACCTTTTGTTTTCAATATCAAAAATAATTACCATGTAATTATTATATTTTTCTTATGTTTGTCTTGAATTTATTTTAGAACACCCACCCTTCGTATATAATGAATAATAGCGTTGCAGGTATGTTGCATTATTTCAAAAAAATTGATCAAAAATTTTATTTTAAAAAAATTAACAAATATATATATATAAGATCTAAAAATAATTTATAAGTTTAATAATTATATTTATTAGATGATATGTGACATGAAATTTAGAGATATATAAATATGATTAATATGAGAAATATTATTATTATTATTATTATGAGAAATAAATAAAACATGTTCAAACTTACAAAATTGTCTTGTATATTAATATTATTATTAAGCTTAATAGTAAAATAAGTACCCAAATTATACTTGATGCTTATTTCCAGTGCCTAAATTATTTTTAGCTCGAAATAAGTACCCAAAGTCTTATTTCGGTATTTTTAGGTGCATGGTCATTAAAAGCAGTTAATAAAATCTGTTGGCATGTTTTTATTACTATTTTCTTTATTTTTTTAAAAATTAACAGTTTAAAAATTTTACAAAATAGTCTTAAATCCCTAACCAAAAACCTAAATTTCCTAAATTGCCATCGATGTTGCCATTTTCTGCCTCGTCGGAGTCCACCCGTACCGCCGCCATATGTCGCCGCCCATTTTTTCCAACCACTCATTGTCGATAACTGACGATAGCTGTGTCGATTGAATTTTTTTTTGCGAATTCGGCTTCCTTCGACGTTAGGAAGCCGAATAGCACATCTACCGTCAACTTTTCGGCCATAGATGGTTAGGGAAATGGGTTGCGGCATCTGACGACGACAGTTGGGGACTCTGATAGGTTCTTGATGGTAATTTTGAGATTTAAATTTTGGGTTATTTTGTGAATTTTATAAAATTTATTTTTTATTATAATTAAGTTAAAAAATAAAGGAAAATAAAATAAATTTAAAAATATATAGAAAATAAACAAAAATTAATGGTAGTTAACAGAAGACACCTAAAATTAACAAAATGATACTTTAAGTACCTATTTTAAGTTGAAAATAATTTAGGCACAAAAAATGAACAACATATATAATTTGGGCACTTATTTTGCTATTAAATCTCCTCCTCCTTCTTCTTTATAGGAAAGAAACGGGCTGGAATAATTGAATAATTATTGGTTGGATTTAACGGCCCAGAAATCAGTTATGGGTCTCAATTGCATTATCAATTATCTGGGTCTTCAAGATTTGGTTTTTGGAATTACGGGTTTCTGGTTCTTTTGAGTGCTTCAAAATATTTAAGTTTAGGGTAAATTATACTAGTAGCACTGAACTTTTAGAATGATTTTATATTAGTCATTGATCTTTTAAAACTTGCATTACAGTCATTAAACTTTTAATTTGTATTCATTATGGTCATTATTGTTTAAAACGGCTGTCAAAGTCTTCTTCCAAAAAACCTAATTTTAAAAATTGTTAAACGGATATTTTAAGGGTAAACTTCATCAGAGGTCCCTTTTGTTTGGACCCTGTTTTAATTTGGTCACCTATTTTGAAAAAAGATTATTCCTGTCACTTATGTTTTTGATTTGTTTTATTTTGGTCATTGTATCGTTAACACTCGTTAGTTTTATGGCGTGACGCGTTAGTTAAAAAGGTTAATTTTTAATTTAACCCTTGAACTTTAAAGAAATTATTAATTTAACTCCTACACTCTCTCAACCCCACTTTTATCTCGCAATGTCGTTGCTCTAGCCACCAGTGCTGATACTTGGATGATTCCAATCGTTGGGATTGGAGGAACTGGGAAGACAACACTTGCTTAAGTAGTTTACAATGATCCAAACCTGGATGGTCATTTTGATAAGAAAATTTGGGTTTCGTTGTATACAATTTTAGCATAAAGATGTTTTTCTTGTTTCTTCTTCTTCAACAACAACAATTAACGACAACCACTGGATGGTACTAATGGCTAAGCCTCCAGAAGGTGTCAATTCCAAACCCCAAGTCATTGATTACTATGTCAACACTTTGAAAATAGTTTTGGGGTCTTAAAAAGATGCTCATATGTGTATATATAACGCGTCTTATGATACCCACTTTGGGTTTTGCTGCCATATTGATGAACAAACCTCCCGTGAACTTGCTCGTCGATGTTTTCTTCTTCATTTTTTACCTTGTTTTCTTAACCTCTGCTTATTTTGGAAAGGGTGTACTGTTCCCTGATTTTGCATCTCTTTGTTTGTAGGTTTACCTGGGGTTTTATCGGTTAAACCAGACCCGATTACAAGTCTAAGCAAAAAGATTACACCGCTTCAAACATTGAATTTATTGCTAACATAAGGGGATTTACAGTTGTTTCCTGCTGGGAACATAAAACACTGGCTTGTTCGAATGGATAAGCTTGGAATTGGGGTTGTCACAAAAGCACAAATGGTTGTTCCATCATAAAGTTTTAGGGAAGCAAGTATTTTCTCATTATACACGAAAGAACTTTGGTTTTTCCATCATAAAGTTTGTTCATTCCGGAGTGAAATGGTTGTTTGTAGTGAGAAGGATGCTTAAATGTGCATATACCATGTATATTGGCAATCCCATTTTGATTTCTGTTGAGCAATACTATCCAAGTTTGGATCATTCTAAACTACTTGAGCAAGTGTTGTCTTTCCAATTCCCCCAATCCCAACGGTTGGAATCACCCAAGTATCAGCACCGGTGGTTGGAGCAACGACATTGTAGGATAAAAGTGAGGTTGAAAGAGTTTAAGGGGTCAAATAAATATTTTATTTAAAGTTTATGGGCTAAATTAGAAATTAATCTTTTTGACTAACGTGTCGTATAATCAAACTAACAGGTGTTAACGGAACAGTGACCAAAATAAAACAGATTGAAAACGTAAGTAGCATGAATAACTTTTTTTTTTCAAAATGGGTGACCAAACTAGAACACGATCCAAACAAAAGTGACCTCTGATGAAGTTTACCCATATTTTAATTATACTATTTTAAAAATAGATAACACATAAGACATATCCAGGGACGGTTCAAAGATTTAAGGGACCTTGTGCAATTTATTAAAATGAAGCATTTAATTTATAGTTCGTAAAAAATGATTTTTTTCCAAAAAATTACCTTAATATAAATAAATGTTTAATTACTCTCTTGATCAACAAAAATTCACGTACAAATATCTAAAATTCAAATATTTCCACTTAAAAAGTGTCGTTGTTTTTGCATGTTTTAAACCAAAATCATTTACAAAATATTTAGTATCAACTTTTTCCAAAAGATTTGTAACGACCCAGATTTTAACTTAATAATTCAGGTCTTGGATCCGGGTTTGAATAAGGATTTAAGTTGGGCCTAAATTGAAAATGGGGGGATGACATGTGTTCACTTTATGGGATGTGGTTTTTAAATTTTAAATAGGTGGTGTGGGAGAAAAAAAAGGAAGAAGATTTTATGATGAGAGAGAAAGTGAAAAGTGGGAGAAAAAGATATGGGTTGAGAAAGTTTTGGAAGGATGGAGCATTCAAGCCCCTTTTTGCCATCGTTCAGACTATCGGGAGTATCACTGCCGACGCCATCAAAAGAAGCTCATCGAGACGCAGTCGACGGTGGACACCATGTTGTCGTCGCCACCGCCACTTGTCGGGGTGGAACTCGAGAAGAATCAGAATCGTTGGAAACGAGCTTTTAGTGCTCACTGCCGCAAGCCGCCGCCACTGTAGCGACCAGTTTTGAAATTGAAAAATCTTTTTTTGTTCTTTTGGAAAATAAGAGGACTTAGAGTCGCCACCGGTCACTTGGCTAAGGTAGACCAGATACTAGAAAACCAGAGACTCGTGAAATTGGGTTCGGGAGTTAGTTACGTATGAGGAATGGTTAGCACCCCCACAATGCCCAAAATGGGTACCAAATCATATATTGCTTTTAATCGATGGAAACATATAAAATTCAAATTAACGTTAATTAAATGTTCTCAATTAAGTATGGGCTCTAGTTAAGTGGGCTTAGTAAAATTGGTGGGTCCAAATTAATTAAACGTTTAATTAATAAGGGTGACGATACAATGGACCATAGATTAAACCAACATCGAATAAGGCCGACTGTCGTGTTAATTTATGGTTAAAATTTCGTACAGCACCTTTATGCATGATGCAAGCATTTAAATATGATGGAATGATTTGTCAATTTTTAATTAATGTTTACCTTCGGACGGTAGGAATTAATTCAAGTATTTGGTCAACATCCATTGAGCCATGACTGTTACAACACAAATATTGGAATTAATGAGTACCTCCTTTTTAGGGTTTAAGTTAATTAATTTCCATGCATGATTATAAAATTAGAGGTTATATGAATGACAATTAGAAATGCATAACAAGGAAGGGCTTGAAAATTAAAAACCTAGGCCCACTAAAGTCTTAACCTATAAGGCCCAAATTATGAAAATTTATTCAATGATTTAATTACTAGCTAGGTTAATCTAATATTAGCCCTAAGTTAATTATAACCTTAGGAAAGAACTCATAATGACTTCCAAATTATCTTGAACGATAATTAATTGGATTAATTTTAAACTAGTATCCCAATAATCCAAGGATTCTATTTAAAACGAACCAAATTAATTAGATCGTAATTTGAATTAAACGTCCGTCTAAGCTTGGTCAATTTCATCCTAAGAGGTAGTTAAGAGGTGTTCAACTAGTTTAACATATTTAACATTTATCCCAATAAGCGAAGGATAAATTTAAATTGATTAAGCTAATTCAAACCCTAAATCTAACTATGGCTCTAAAAAATCTAATCTTAAATCTAATTTAATTAGTTTAAAGATTATGCCCCAATAAGACGGGCGCACACTTTAAATTAATTAAATTAAATTACCCTGAAGGCCCAAAAAATAAAGTTTCAACTATTCTAAAGAGCATATATTTAGTTTAATTAATCTAAACACACACTCATTAAGCCAAGGGTATGTTTTAAATTAATTGGATTAAATTCTAAGGACTAACTATCTAAAACAAAACAAATGGCATGAAAATAAACCATACATACAAGGGGACAACGAAATAGATTCGACATATGAAAAATATATATAACATACATTAAGTATATCATATAGTAGCATATATACAAGTAGTAATACACAATAAACCACATATTGTACGGATATTATAGACATATATTACATACTATATGTTATATTTAAAACCATATATTATATACTAAGAACGTATATTATATATATTATGTATATAATAAAACCACATACATTATACATAAAAACTATACTTTACCAGGCATATGTCTCATTGATATAACATATACATGTCACATTCGCATTTAGCATACACATATCATAACAAAAAACAACTAAAATAAAAGAGTAAAATAAAAAGAAACTAAATTACAGTGCCAAAACTAAAAATGCATGAAGAAAAGGGCGAAACGGCAAAAGTTTTAAAATTCTGGGGTTACGGTCGTGGTTTTAAGAGGCATAAGGGATAAATGTGCGATTATCGAAAGGATGAGGGATTTACAAAGGGATTATCCCAAACCAAAGCACAACATAACTTTTGAATTGGCGAGTACCGTACTTGACACTCTATAAACTTTTTTCTTAAATAATAAATGGCTCTTTCTTTCCTTCCTGTGTCGCCATGTTGCCCCAGCACGAATCCCATTGAATTCTCATAGACAGTCAAGTAAAGGATGAGCGGTTTGTTTGGAACTGATGCCATTAAGATCGGAGCATTTGACAAATATTCCTTGATCTTATCGAGCGCCTCTTAACATTCTTCATCCCATTCACCTGGATTATTCTTTCAAAGAAATCGAAAGACTGGATCACATCTATCAATCAATTAGGAGATGAACCGAGAAATGTAATTCAATCTTCCAAGAAATCCTTGAACTTTTTTTTGTGAATGAGGTGGTGGAAGATTTTGGATTGCTTTCACTTTGTCAGGATCAATCTCAATTTCTCTTCAACTAACCATGAAGCCTAAAAGTTTCCCTGACGTTACTATGAAAATGCACTTATTTGGATTGAGCTTCAACTGATACTTTCTCAATCTCTGAAACAATTTCCACAAAGTTTGTATGTGGTCTTCCTCAGTCTGAGACTTGGCGATTATATCATCCACGTACACCTCAATCTCTTTATACATCATGTCATAGAAAAGAGTCACCATGGCTCGCTGGTACGTTGCCCATGCATTCTTCAGTCCAAAAGGCATTACTTTGTAGCAATATGTGCCCCACAAAGTTATGAATGTCATTTTTTCCTTGTCTTATGGGTTTATATTTATCTAATTATACCCTGAGAAACCATCCATGAAGGAAAACCATGAATGTCTTGATGTATTGTCAACCAGAATGTCAATATGGGGTAAAGGAAAATTGTCTTTCAGACTCGCCCTGTTCAAGTCTCTATAGTCTACACACATGCATACTTTTTCATCTTTCTTTGGGACCGAGACTATATTAGCTACCCACTCTGGGTAGTGTGCTACTTCAAGAAAGCCTGTATCTATCTGCTTTTGTACCTCTTCCTTGATCTTTTATACCATTTCCAGCCTCAACCTTCTGAGCTTCTGTTGAACTGGTTTACATTATGGCCTTATGGGCAACTTATGGATGACTATGTCTGTGTTTAATCCTGGCATATCTTGATAGGACCAGGTGAAGACATCTTTGAACTCTCATAATAAATCAATCAACTCTTGTCTGATTTTGGGTGAGACAGCAGTATCGATCTTCACCTCTTTTTTGACTTCATCTATTCCGAGATTTAGAATTTCTATCTCTTCTTTGTGAGGTAAGATCTACTTGTCTTCTTTTTCTATCAACCTTAGTAATTCGTTAGGGATTTTACATTTCGTCTCATTTTCACATTCATTGACTTCCTCAAGACATATTGGCCAATCAGAATCTATCCCAGGATTAGGTTCAGTATCATTCATGCAATTAATAGTTGAAGACCTGCAAAGAAAATGATAATATATTCGGAAAAGACGTGAAAAAAGAAAAAAAAACATGTTTTCCATTTGAGAAACAACGTGAAAAGCATCTTTATTGCAGTAAATTTTGCATAATAGCCTTTATTTCAGATGATCCCATGTACTTGCAGGCAAAAGTACATGGTAGTTCATGGCAATTACTTTGTTTTATCTTTAAAGACTAAAGGAAGATCCTCGATTGTCCAGTTGGTCAGCGCTTCACCGGGGAAGCATGGACGAATTCCCTCTAGGAACCTACCGGGTTGAGATCCCTCAAATATTCCATTGATGTACAGCCCCTCCACGGTGTTACCAAATATCTCTTCCTCTTGCAATTTCACAGTTTCCATACGGTCTTTCTCTAATTGGTTTTCCATATTTTTAAACCCTCGTGACTTGAAGATACTGGTCAAGCCAAATGAGGTCACCAGTTTAGAATGAGACTTAATTCCCAAGAATCGAGCTCTCCTTTGGTCTTTTCTCTTCCTCAGATCTTTCAGTCTCTTCTGAATATTGGGCTTGAATCCAAGTCCGAAGTGATCCTTTTTCATAACAACAGGCTTCGGGCACAGACATCCCTGAAGATGCTTTCCAAGTCCTTTTCCTGTTTTTGCCCCCTTCCGAGTGTTTCAGGAACAGTCATCTTGGTGCAATTCGACAGCCTTGGTTGAGGAAATGGCTTACCATCAGCAACGAAAGTTGCATTGACAAACTCTAAAGATCTGAAAGAAAATTCGAGGGCGTTTTCATTTGCTTCGATATATGGAGCATCAGTGGTTACCGAAGTAATGATATATTCCTCCGCCCCAACGCTGACCAACTTTCTTTCTATTACAAACTTTAACTTTTGATGCAACGACGATGTACTGCTCTGGCTGAATGGATCCAAGGTCTTCCCAACAGACAATTATATGTCAGCTTGGTGTTTATCACCACAAAATCCACATTATAAATTATCGGCCTGATTAATAGTGGCACATCGATTTTTCCAAGTACTTCTCGAGTAGTTCCATCAAAAGCCCTCACGGTGTTCTTATATACTTTCATATGAGATTCATTGATCAGTAACCTCTATAGGGTAACCATCGGTAGAACATTCAGAGCTGAGCCGTTATTAATCAGGACTCTAGGAAGAATATGACCCTTGCAGTGAGTCGTGATGTTCAAAGCCTTGACAGATCTCATTCTACCTTCTGAAATCTCGTCATCAGTAAAGGTAATATAATTGTCTACAGTAATGTGATTCACAATTCTATCCAGATTGTGCACTAATATGTCATTTGGTACAAACGTTTGATTGAGCATCATTATCAAAGCATTGTGGTGCCCTTATGAACTCAACAGTAGTTCGAGGATAGAAATCCTTGCTTGTTGTCTCTTCAACTGCTCAACTATACTGTACTCACTATGCTTCAGGAACTTCAAGAACTCTTGGGCATGTTCCTTCGTAATAGGCTCATTTATTTTAAGAGGGGGTCCTCCCCAAAAATCTTCTCTGGTACTGCAGCCTTCCCTTTCGCTTTCTCACCCTCCTTGGATATCTCGGGTGAACAACATCTACCACTTCTATTAAAATGCCCCACTTTATTCACGAATTCTGACTCAGGCTTTTCATTTTGCTTTTTTATTTTCATTGTCTTTATTTCTTCCTGTGGCATTTCTTCATCTCGGGGCTTTGGATCCTCAAGCAAAGACATAGTGGCAGCATAATTCCAATGACCTTATGAGAATTTTTAAAAGCAAAAAGTGTTGGAGGAGTGATAACTATCTTGGGAGTTATTATTGGCTTCACATTAGCTGAAACGCTCTTCATATTTCCTCTCTATTTTAGCTCAGATCCTTTCAATTTCATTGACAATATTCAAGTCCGAGACTTCATCACCACTCCCAAAATTTGCTACAATATTGACCGGATGATTGGCAGTAGCCCCAGCTAGATTAATATGGACATTCTTCATAGGAAGAGGTCCCTCAAGCTGCTCCCTTATGTGAGATGTAGTATCACTTTGTTCATGCATTTCATTTGATCCATCATGTGCCTTGCCCTTTCTAGATTTCTTTAGTACCAGCAAAGTAGTCAGCTGGTTGATTATTTCCCTCTGAGCATGAGCACATTGGTCCTTCATAGATTGTTCGATTCTGTCAAATATGTTCTAAATTCAAACACAGTCATTCTTAAGACTGGTAATCTTGTCTTCTACAGCCATGGTCCTGGAACGCAGGCGTGTTTCGTATGAATGCAGTATGATTGCGGTTTAAAAACAACTACCATAGAATCTTTTTTGTTAAACCAATTATTTTTTAAAATAAAATGCAATGTGAGTGCATGAATGTATAAATGTATGAATGTATGAATTCAAAAGAGACATTGAGTTCAAGGATTAGTCATTTGGAAATATTCATTAGCTAAAAGGTTCGAATATAAGGAAAAGATAATTTCTTCTACATAAAGCAACCGGCCCTAACTTCTAAATTGATTAATTCATGTAGCAGGCGGGTAATGACTTCTCCATGCTCGAGCTCATTGTCCGGTTGCTCCAATAGACTCGTGGCTTGTCTTGACAATATTTGTACGTACGAGGCTATACTCCTGACTTGTTTTTTGAAGCTAACCAATTCATCATTCTGGTTTTGGATTGGGCGTTGTACCACCTCATACCTACTTTTCCATATACCGCTTTTTTGGTATAGCGCTCCCTCATAGCTCGTGAGTTTCTCCTTCAAGCCTTGTACTACATTTTCCAATTCTAATACCTTTTTCTGTAGTCCTTCCTTCTCTTGTTCTATTTGGACCTTGTCTTCATTATAGTATTTCAAGACAATCTGTTCCAACTGTGACACTTGGGCTGCCAACTCAAAATTCAGTGCTTGTTCTTCTTCTAGCCTCCTTTTGGCTTTAGCACTTGATTCTTTCAATTCTCGTGTTTTTTCTCATACATCTTCTTGTAGCTATTTCTCTATTTTGACATATCTTCCAATTGTTCTGACATATTCTGCACTATTATGCTCATATTTTCTTTTTGTGATTCCTTACACCCGGAATGAATTTTCTTCAAGCTTGCTAATTCTTGCTCGACTTTTTGATTCTGTTCAAAAAGTTTCTTTTATTCTGTTGAACCTCTACCTCTAATGTTGAAATTGAGAGCTCGTGTTTCTGGTTGCTGATCCTTTTCATGTATCATCTCAGTTCCTTCTCATGGTCATGCTTTATTTTTTCTATTTCTCATCACCCACTAGATTTTTCTTTTGGAGATTGCCATTAACCCTTCTAGCTTTCCAATCTTCGTAAGCCTTCATGACTTTCATCACATCCTGAAGCTCCACTCTTCTCGATGTTTGTCAAGCCCTTGAAGTATTGGTTACCTTTGTCTTGTAATCACTTGTTTTGTGTGTGTACCCAAAAGTATCCATTCCTTTAGTTGCAGGGATGAACTGGCTCGATCCAAATTGTCTAGATACTAGCAACGGGCAATAAGTTGTTCCACTCCAAATTCTAAGTAATGGAATCCAGTCAAACTTTCCACACTGATATCAATAACTATCCACATTTGACCACGGAGCCTTCCATACTATATCTGATTCCTTCAAATTTAAGAAAAATTCCTTCCACTAGGCTTCCGTCTTCTTCTCAAGACTACACGAAGTCAGATGTTCCTCTAACGGTGAATAGTCACTACAAAATCTCCAAACTCTATAAGGTGTCGTCCATCGATAACCTCAAAACCATACTTCTAACAACTGAGCACAACCCCAAAATCTTTCTTCCCCTGATTTTCTACAAGCAGCTAATAATCTATATGTTTTTGTCAGAATTGCAGGTATCAAATTGACATTCTTTTCTAATCGCTCAAATAGACCTAACACTGATGGATCTATGCAATCAACAGTTCTTGGGAATAGTACTAACCCATAATGCACAAAGCAAACGATCTCCTCTTCTTTTTTCCCGATTCATCACCGGTGAAGATTATATCTCGGATAACCTTCCAATCGATGCGTTCATTGTCTTTTAAAACCTCTTCATTTCATTTCCCTTTTAACTTCCCCTCGAACCATGCCTCGTATTTACCAGTGACTGCTTTCAACATTTTCTTGAAGCCCAGTGGGTGATTAGGTCTCGTGTAAATCTTATCTCTCTGTACCGTTGGGCAATTCAACAAAGCTTCGTACTCTTCCAATGTGGGTGTCATGTCTACATCCCCAAACGTAAAACAATTGTATACCAGATTCCAGTGTTGTGCTATAACCCTTATCATCTCTCGATCCACTTGGACGTATAACAACTTAGCTATATCCCCAAATTCAGATTGGAACTCTTTTTTCATGCTTCCGTCCCACTGTTCCCACATGACTTTTAACTCTAGCAAGCACTTGTTTTGTCCTAAATTAATTTTAGCAGTCTCTTTTGTTTGTGTCACATGGTCTCCTTGAATGCTATCCCCTTTTAAATGTTGGGTTTCTTCTGACCATATACATGCAGTGCCATTATCCTCTCCCTATCTACTAGACCCTTCTGCCATTCAAACGCTTCTTAATTGACTAGTTCTTGGATCAATACCTCTTATGAATGCAATGATGCCAAATAAGAAAACAATAAACAACAAAAAAAAAACAAAGAAAGTGTTAGTATCTTATAATAATATTGAAAGTAAAGACTTAATATTAATGAAAGCAATAAAATAGGCCATCAAGCAAAGGGAATAACCAGAGAAGTGTATTTAAACTGGCAGCACATGTCCTAGGTCCCTGTCTGGCTCTAGCGGGTAGGTTTGTAATATACAGTATGTGGCATTTGTTCTAGACTCTGGGTTCCCGAACTGTCGTTACTGTCTATTGCGACAACAAGACATCAATTCGGTGGTATAGGTCCCTTATAGTGGAGGCATAAACCTCACGGTACATAAGGTTAGTATACCGAAAGAAAGATACAAATCCGATCACACAGCTGAATAACTCACGTAAGATAATGTCTCGCTCCCACTTAAGGGTGAAAGCCCGGGTAGAAGGCTATGCATGAATGACAAATATATCACACAAGAAATGCTACCTCCATTCTACCTAAAAATCCTCCCAATAATTATTGGATAGATTAAATTCAAATTATCACTATAAAATGCCAAGATGCCACGTAAAATTAATTAATTAGGACTAACTCGTTTTTTTTAAATCTCCCTAGTGGAGTCGCCAAGCTGTCGTGACCATTTTTGAAACCGATTTGTAGTAAATAGCCTGACGATTAGGGTTTTGAAAATTAGGGTTTTTTGTTCATTTTAATTTATTTAATCTTGAAAATCAAGGTTTATATTTTAATTCTTAAAAAAACAACTTGAAGTCGCCACCGGTCACTTTGGTAGACCTGACACCATAAAACAACCGGAGATTCATTTCTTTAAAATTAGTGTTCGAGAGTCAGTTACGTGTGGGGAAGGATTAGCACCCCCCCACAAACGCCTGTTATCGGTACCTTATTAATTTCACGTGGCATTTTGGCATTTCGAATGACTACTTGAATTTAATTTAATCAAAATTATTGATCGGATTTAAATTCTAGATAGAGATACTCTTTTATAAGAAAATATATTTTTATTCGAATACGAGGTTAAGAACGACCAAATGCTTTAGGACACCCTTATTCGTATTCAAAATATATTTCCAATATAAAAGGTTTCTCGATGCATGATTGTTTATTGTCTTGCCAATTTTAAATTCAAACTTATAAAGGCTCTAATCAATTTAATTATTTAAGACTAATATATTATTGATTTTAAAGAACTCTATGAGATAACACCCAATGAATTGGGCACTATTTAAATTGAAATCGATAAATCAAATAATATTTATATTCAATTCGTTTTTTTCTAATTATTTAGAGTAATAAGCCTAATCAAAGCTCTAATTAATTATCTAAGCCAATTATCAAATTCTAAATTGTAGTAAATATTAAATGTTCCATTTTAGTGCCATGTTGGAATAACATCTCAATACATTTGAGATACTACCCAAATTAGTACTCAAAAACTTTCCATTTAATATATACTAATTTGCTACAATTATCTCCTTAATCAATTATTTAATATTAACTAAAGAACCTAAAAACTAAGGCTCTAATTAATTAATTAAACTAGGTGATCAATTATCTAATTAATTAAGCTACGTGTCAATTTTAAAAACATACATATAAATTAAACAAACATTTAACATTTAAATTAAACTAATTAAAAGAAACAATATGTAAAAGGGGACTAAATTGAATTAAAATTGAAATAAAGGTGCCAATTTGCAAGCCATTATGACCAAATTGAGAAAACTGCAAATAAGAGAGCCACGACACAAAGCCCACGAAAGTAGGGCGCGGGCTCTCACGGGGATTCGCGGGCCCTAAGGCCCAAATCCTCGTCTATAAGAAGACCAACTCAAACCCTCATTTTCTTTTTTTCTCATTTTACCCTTCCTCGAAACTCTCTCAATCTCCAATGGCTAAAACCTAGAACCCTTGAACATTTTCGATCAAACACTCTCTTTTCCTCAAAATTATTCATATGTTCTTCTCTTTTTCTTGATTTGATCCATAAAAACACCAAAATCCTCATTTTTCTTTGTTTTTTTTTATCAAACTTCATTTCCTTCCAAGAACACAGCTTGTGTTCTTCTACTTTCAACCATCTGATCCGTCACCGCCGTTACCAAACTTCTTCGGTTTGTTCGTCGGCCGTCATTTCTGGTCATCTTCCTCACAATCCCGGTCGCCTCTGCAATTTTCGACCACCTCTATCCCTGTTTCGGCCGCCATCCACCGTCATAAGGCAATTTTCGGTCACCGTCCGCCGCTGTCCGAAACCCTTAGAACTCTTTTTTTCCTTATTTTCACTCCTAAAACTAGATCTAGGCCTAGATTTGATCGAATCCTCCATTCTTCCCCGTCCTAGGTCTTAAAGCTACCCAAAATCGGCCTCTTCCACTTGTTTTCGACTCTGACGCGTTTTAAACATTCCGACCAACTCAAAAAAACACACCATCTTCAAGATAAGAACTCCAACTTCCTTTTAGATGTAGATCTATTCTATGTTTTAATTGTTTTTATTATTGTCTTTTACATTCACTAATGATATCTAACATTTTAATGTTTTTAGTACAGAAAACATGAAAGAATGAGCAAAAATATATCTCACGACGTATTTTCGACGACGACCTCACTGTTTCGATGACCGATTTCGGTGACCTTTAGTATTCCGACAACTCTTTAGCTTCTGGTAATTTCTCTTCCTCTCTCCTCTCTCTTCAATTATTAGGGCAATTATTAAACAATCATTAATTCCCACTAACTCTTTCTCTTCCCTTTTATAGTGATGTGGGGCATGACGTCAGCGAAGGAGATTAATCCGAGTGAGGTTGGTTTCAGCCAATTCCAAGCCGCCACATGGCAAGAAAATGGCGGGCTCAGAAAACACAAACGGGCTATTTGTGTTTGTTTGGTTATTTTAGCTTGTAAATGGACAGGGGAAAAGTTTGTAATGGGCTTAAGGCTTGTATTTTAACTTTTGGGATTTTGTATATAAAAATGGATTCATATATTGTATAATGGACATTTATTTTATTATTGGACATTATTTATATTATTTATTTATTTTTTATTTGAATTTATTTATATCAAATTATATACATACGAAGTCGGGTAAAATTTGGGTACTACAATTAGTCTCTGAACACTGTCCCAAAACAGAAAATTAAAATATTAATGACGCCATTATTTTAATTACAATAACCATAAATTAGGAAACATCACATTTTTCAAGTGGACTAAAAATTAGAGATACCCAAAATAACAAAACGGATCAAAATATGTTAAAATTCTCATTCTCATTGTATTTATGCAGGTATACAACATGTATAAATAAAAATGCATATTAATACATATTATTCAATATAAATTATTCACATATCAAATATATAACCAGTGATGGAACTATACATTTTACTTTGAAGTTTGAATTTTGCTAATTACTAAGAGCCGTTCTTCTCTCTTTCTTTTTGGGAGCCGTTTGTTTTCTTCTTCTTTTTAGTTGATCGATAGATTGTGGGTCAGTTTTCGTGTTGGTCATTAACATGTCGGTATTTCATTTTTTTATATTTAGTTAATGTTATTTTTTATTTTTTTTATTTTTTTTTAAATTTTAATTTGTCTTTGTGGCACGTATTTTTTTTGTTTTGTATCACGCTTTTCTTTTATTTTATGACACGCCTTTTCCTTATGGCATATTATTGTCTACTGTTTGTGGATATTTTTCTACAATACTCGGCACTGATTTGTGATTTGTCGGTAGTCTTTAGTTGTTTGATTCTCTTTTGTGGTTCATTTTATCGATGCAATTAAATTTGTTTTGTGAAGCAACCTCTAAGATTGCTAGTTTTGCTCATTACTTCTGCTTCAATCTGAAGAGTATAGGTGAATAGAGACAAGAAGTATTGCTCATTGCTTCTATTAATCCACCGTTTCATCTTTATTCCTATTTTGCAGCTTACTGGACATATTTTATTGGTCTGATGTTTTGTTTTCTAGTTTTTTTTTAATTTAGATTTATTGTGTTTTGTTATTTTATGATTTCATTTCTTTTGAACTATTTTTCTATTTTTATTTTTAATAAAATTCAATAAGCATGTTGTTATAAAAAGCTTTGAAAGAATAAATTATCAAAGTTATTTTAAATAAGATTTTTTTATATACAAGCGGTGTAGACTTTAGTTTATAGAAACATGTCTATTTTAGGATTTATGAGTTTAATTTATGGCGTATGTACTTTGTTTTTAGAGTTTAGAATTTAGGGTTAAGAGTTGCACAAGCTTTAGTTTTACGCAATTTGTGTATTAAAAAAATACTCTTTAAACAATAACCTTACATGTAAACGAACCGAACGATGGTATGTTCATGTTCGTTCGTTTAATTTTAACCGAACAAATGAATGAACACGAACAACTAAACGAATATAATTTCTTGTTCATGTTCGTTTTTTAAGGATTGCAGCTTGTTCGTGTCTGTTTATGTTCGTTCGTTAAAATGGTAAACAAACACAAACGAACAAACATATGTGAATAAATTTAAATAAACATATGTGAATAAATTTAATTTTTTAAAATATAATACTATTCTTATGAAAAATAATAAATATAAATGGATATGCGTTAATGAATTTAAACGAACATAAACAAGCAAACATAAATGAACGAATTATTGAACGTTCACGAACGTAAATGAACGAACGGGTCTTTTGTTCGTGTTCGTTCATTTAATTAAACGAACAAAAAATCTTATTCATGTTCGTTCATTTAATAAATAAACAAACGTAAAAAAACTTTCTGCCGAACGATTCGTTAAACGCTTAGTTCGTTTACAGTTTCAAATGTAGACATATAACGTGTCTTTCGATAAATCCTCCGTCAAGATTTTATTGGAAAGAAAATAAAATGAAATTGTAGTAGTAAATATTGATATTCAACTTGTAAAAAAAATCCAGGAGTAAAATAGTAAAAATGTTTAAAATATTACATGAAATGTCTATTTTTGATTTCCCAATATAATTTTTCTTATTTCATTTTTAAATATTTTATTTGAAAATATTTTTAAAATAGAAGAAAGTATAGAGTCGTGATTTGAGAAGTAAGAATTAAAAATAATATTGAAATAAAAAGTTAAGGAAAAAGACTATTTTTCTGTATATCGTTATGATTTACCAATGTTTTTATTATTTTTGAAGATTTTACTTGTAAAAAAAAAATTTTAAATTCATATTTTTGTAATTTAAATTTTATATAAAGTATTTATATTTTGAGAATATTAATTTAATTTTAAAATATATATCAAATATGAAACTTTAACAATTTAAAAAGAATAAAACAACGTTTCAAATATTTTAAAGAACAAATCAAAACTTTTAAAAATTTCAAAGAAAATTAATAATAACCCCCCCCCCCCCCCCAATTTTGGTGCCCTGGGCCCTGCTATGACTATTGTCTATATTCAAAATCTACCCAAGAATTATACAGAACAAAATCTTCTGTTCCTCTTTAGTATCCAACATTAAAAGATTAAATTCTAAGAAATAACTCTAAATTTTAAACTTCAAACTCTAAAAATATAGCATACCCTAAATTCCTTAAATTCTAATTTTAAACTCTGACATTAAACCTTAACCCTAAACATAATTTTTTAGTATGAGACATAAATAAGGGCATTGAAAAGAGTTAGAAGATTTCTATTCGAATTATTCAATCCATAATGGAAACAAAAAAATCAAGGATATTTTCTTCATTTGCAAACGCATGCATGCTCCCCCATGAGCCATATATAATATAATCTGCCCAATAAGCTCCCATTTCTCCCCCTCACTGAATTTACCCGCCGCTATCCTACGCCATAATGTGCGCCGCTACAACACTGACGAAGAGGCAGGATCGAATGATGAAGGTTCTGATATTTGATCCAGCTGCAACACTAACGAAGAGGCAAGATCGAATGATGAAAGTTCTGATGTTTGATCCGCTAGAACTATGACGAAGTGGCATGATTTGGAGAAAAAAAGTTTAATCCGCTACAACTCTGAGGAAGAGGCATGATGTGAAAGTTTGTTGATCCGCTGCACCATGTTACGGGTGAGATAGGACCTGCAAAAGTTAAAAGAGTTATTGGTCAAAATGAGCCATAAATTACTGCTTTATTTTAAATAATAAAACTGAAAGGTTTGATCTAAATATTTGATTTGGTTGGTTCACTCCTTCGTGCCAAGGATGTTGAATCTTTTTAATGGTTGTCTGCTCCTTCTTGGTTGAAGACGCCAAACAATATTTGCCCCACTTCCTCATGTCAAAGATACTGGAATTTGCTGACAACTATCTTCTCCTTCATGTTTGAGGATGTCAGACCTGCAAATATTTTTCCTTTAAGAAATGACTAGATATTTTTAGGAAAAGATAGAGAAAAATATCTTTTGAGAAAATATTTAATTAACAAATTCTATTTTGAGGAAAACATCATTGTGAAAAGATTGAATTCAGAAATCCATGTTTTGAGAAAAACGTCCTTATAAAATGATGGCATTAAAGAATTCATGTTTTGAGAAAAACGTTCTTATGGAAGGATGGAATTAAGAAATTTCGATTTTAAGAAAAAATATCCTTATGAAATAATAGAATTAAGAAATTCTTGTTTTGAGAAAAAGTCCTTTTGAAAGGATGAAATTAAGAAATTCTTGTTTTGAGAAGAATGTCCTTATGAAAGGATTGATCTCGGAAAATTTCTTTGAGTAACAAGTGCAAAGTTAGTTTCTGGTAATGTATTTATGCAAATGACATGCATGTGCATGGTATTGTGATGGTGCAAAGATGCATGAAATTCTTGTCAAAATCCTCAAGTTATGAATGCTTTTATGACAATCAGATGTTATGATGTATGGACATGTTTGATGATGCAATGATGTATATGCTTTCATGTATGCATTCATGATGAATGAAGATGCACGGAACACTGCAGAAGTCCCTTTTTATGGCTTGACTCAATTTTCTGAATTATTTTTGTTCAAAATTTGCCCCAACAAAAGTTTGCCCCCCATATTTCACAGTCCTCATTCTTTTCTGAATTTGAACTTTCAAACTGAATGATCTCTGTCGATGCTATCTCTTTTCTTCTTCTCAAAGGAGATTGACTTTATCATTGGTCGATTTTTCTTAAGCTCCGCTTTGATGCCCCACTTATTCTCGGTCTCAGATATCATTGTTATTGAATGCCCTTGACGGATTTATACTTTTGATCTTAGTAAACACCAATCTTAGGTCCCTGTACTTTAAATCTCTGTAGAGAGTAACACAAGAAATCTTTTGTTTCTTAACAATGCAAGATTTTATATGAATAAGAAAAAATATTTATTTTTTCAAAAGTATGATGATTTTTTCAAAAATAGGGGCCTCATATATCTTGTATAGGAGCGTCTTTGAACCCACTTGCCGAGGGTCATCCCGAGCGTAGCTTGTGTCTAGAGGACCTCAAATGTTGTGACGATTTCTAAATATATGAAGTTCTTTCCAAGCTATTAGGCTTTCGAGAAGGTCATTTCCCATATGCCTAATTTCTAACCAATTTGGGTGGCTCTCTTTGACTCACAAACTCCCCATTTTATTCTTCCCTCTTTTCTGATCTCAATCAAGCATTAAGAGTTTCAAATCTTTGAATAAAGGATAACCCCATAAGGCGGGATGTAATCTTAAGACAAACTCATCCGTTTCAAATACCTATGTATGATTAAGATGGTCTTTGGAGATGTACAATGTAGGCCCGAGCTCGCACTTATGAAATGCTAATTCTACAGTGCTTGATTTAAGACTGCTTAGATGCACATTTTTATTTTTTTGGATTGCTCTAGACTGCTCATTTTTGGGTTTTCACCCTAGAGTTCATTTTCTTTCTTTAACTTGGAAACTTACAGTTTAAGCAAACTTGTATTCTGACGAACATCGGTGTCTGCTTTGGTTTGAAAAATATTGCACTTGTTTTTCTTTTGGAAGCTCCACTTTTGATTTGACATCTTCATATTTCTATTTCATTTTTCTTCTTTTTCTTTTTTATCTGAAGCGCCTTTTTGGGTTTTCACATTGGTTTCTCCTTTTCTTCTTTTCTTTTGTCTCTTTTTTTTATTCTGAGTTCAGAATTCTCAATTTGACTTGATATGCTTTTGAGCACATATTACCTCTTGCACCTCATGTAGATCACTTCATTGCATGAACCTTAATGGACAAGTCTTCTCAACATGCTCTTAAAGAAGCTTTTCATATCTCTTGCCCCAGCGTGGCAGTGATCTTTGGTTAGAAATAACAAATATCATGTCATACATAGACATCATCAAGGAAGAGTAGTCTTCAGTTGGATAGATGTTTGGAGTTAACACGATATTCAAAAATCTTAGACAACAATACTTGAGAGGAAATATTCACTCGGAATTTGTGTTTGGGACATTTCTATCATTCCCTAGCACACTCAATACTCATTCTGTTGACCTTAGTAGATTGGAAGATAGGTTGCATCCTCCTCATCCTCACAACTTTCAATTCCCTCTGGACACATGGTTGCTCGGAATCAACCGTAGGACTGGAATCGATGACGCTCTTGAAAAAATATATATATGGAGAAAACTCATAGCACATGCATGAATAAATTAAATTTTAAGAAAATTTGCAAAAATGCATCATTCATTGAAAACAAACAGACGCATGCCCTTACACAAGATTCTATTTTACCTTTGGGCCTAAGCAAAAGGTATGTTCTAGGCGTTACTCAAAAAGAGGTTTAAACTACAAAGATATCTTGAAAAGTTTTCTACACTCCAGATAGACCTAACATTATCCCATTGTCAGTTCACCTCAGGGACTCCATTGTTGAACTTTAAAGTGCCATTTTCAATCAGATTTTGCACATTGTTTCTTAGAGCTCTACAATTCTCGGTAGTGTAGTCCGTGCTTCCTAGATGATGATCACACACAGCATTAATATCATAACCCTCTGGGTAAGGCGTTGCCTTTGGTTTAAACTGAACAGGGCCCAACAAGTTCTTCTCAACAAGTATCGAAAGCAATTCTGTATATGTTATCAGAATTGGATGGACAACTTTTTGCGACGTTGTAGGTCGATGTGAGTACAAATTTGATTGGCATGAGGACCAAGGTCGGTTGGATGGATAAGACCCCACCACATGAACTTCTAATCCACTTTCTTCTTTGATGGTCTCACTGTTGGGATCTATGATTTTCCCCTGTCTGATGGCTTCTTCTATGAACTCACCTGACATTACAAGGTCTTCAAAATTCTTGGTTGCATTTCCCAACATATGCTTCAGGAATGGATCTTATAGGGTTCTAACAAAAGTAAGTGTTATCTCCATTTCAAGTAGAAACAGTTGCACTTGTGCTGCAACATCCCTCTACCTCTACACATACATCCTAAAGCTCTCGTTGGGCCTCTTCTTCATGTTTTGCAATGTTAATCGGTATGGGTCAAATGTCTGTTATATGTTTATAGTGCTCTGTGAAGGCTTTAGGCATATCCTTCCATGATTGTATATTGTCCCTGCTAAGCTGATTGTACCACCTGGCAGCAGACCCTTTTAAACTATCTTGAAAACAGTGAATTAAAAGCTTGTCATTATCAACATGCCCCGTCATCTTCCTGCAGAACATTGTGAGATGAGCAGATGGAGAGCTTGTTCCATTGAACTTTTCGAACTCTGACATTTTGAACTTCGGAGGCAATACCAGATTAGGGACCAAACTCAATTTCTTGCATCAATCTCACAGAATACATCCGGTCTTTCTACAATTTTAAACTTTTCCTCTAGTCGCTGACACCATTCTTCAAACTACTTAGGTAGTTCGATCTTCACTTTAGCTACCTCATTAGGATCAGGGTTAGTGTGCTTACTAAGGTTATTATACGACGAAGATCCAGCCTGAGGACCTTGATGCTTTTTAACCAAATATAACACTTACATATAAATTTTTTCAGAAGAAGTTTTTGAATTTTTTAAAGCACTAGGTCAATAACCAATCACTTTCCCCTTTCAGGATCTTTACCTGCCAACATCACAACTATCTTGGCCAGTAAATCTGCCTGTGACTGTGAGATGTGGTCGCGAGTTGCTTGTTGCGCCTTTTCCGGGTTTTGCTCAATGTCACTCTTTATATCTTAACACGTTTTTTCAACTTTTTCTAAACGACCACCCATTAGCTTTGCTTCGAGTGAAAAATTGATACTAACTTGGCTGAATTGGATGCCCCAAAATTACTATGATCGAAGTTATCTTGAGATTAGAAGCTTGACCAATAAATGATTATGCAATATGATGCGATGCAAATGTATGCAAAATGAGATGTTACTGCGATGCAAAAAATAAAACAAGTTAGTACGAAAAGAATAATCAATAATGTATTGCAAAAATCAAAAGATATAGAACCTATGAGTTGACATGCTTTATTCGAATAAAAGCAATCCTACCCAATCATGCTTTTCTACCCACATACTTTGAACAAAAAGTGGGTCATACCCGAACATACTTTCTACCTGCATACTTTATTGCAAAAATATAGGTATGGTATCTAGGATACTCTATTATGAGAAGAAAATAAATAAATAAACAAAACTGAAATTAAAGAGCATAATTAAAAGAAATTGAAACCCCCTCATCTCTATCTACCATGCACCTATCGGGTGACTCTCTAAACGGGGAGAGGTTTGGTATGGCTCTAATAAGGTAGGCTCTTATGGCTCACTACATGTGGTTCAGTTTTAACAAAGGTACCCGAATAGCCCTTGTCGTTGCCTGCTAAGGCTAGAAAAGTTCAATTCAGGGGATACGTTTCCCTAGGTCTACACGGAGATGAAGGTCTCACGAAGACAAAGGGACCTATATCTCGGAAGCAATCCACTATCCTACACGGAAAGGGTACCTCACGAAGGAATAGTTTCTCGCTCCCACTTAAAAGGGCCGGAGCTAGGGTGTAGAGCTTATGATATGAAAACTCAACAGATTTTATAAAAACAGTTGTAAGAAAACCAGAAATAAAAGAGTAGGGCTCACAAAATTAAACTAAATCAAAGTCATAATTTCCATTTATTAAAACAAAAATAATCGAATTGTGGCTTGACTCTCTAAAAAATGGTCCATATAGAAGTCGCCAAGTTGTAATAACGATCCCCGCGTCTTATTAAAAATATTTTTTCGGTATTAATGAAAGTCGCCACCAATATTTTAATTTAGGTGAGATTGGATCACCTGAAAACTTGGTTATTTTAATAAAACTTGTTTTTTTTGTTTTTATTAAAACAACGAGTTTTGGTCTGCAAAACCAGAAAATAGGTTCGGGAGTCGGTTACGCGTGAAGAAGGGTGAGTACCCCCACAACGCCTAAAATTGGTACCTAGTCGATTACAAATTGTTTTAACGATGGAAGTTATGAATTCAAATTTAATTTAGAAATTGTGATCCCTCAATGCATGAATTTTATTGTAAAAAGTATCTAAAATAATACTCCTTTACGCGGGAATAACGAGAAACTTATGCCCCTTTAAGTTCGGGACATAATTACCGCGAGACTCCCAACTAAAAGAATATCATTTTAAATATTATAATTTTGGATTAAAAAGAAAAATTTTATATTAGAAATTAACGAGAAAGCGACACCCCTTTAAGTTCGAGGCACATTTTTCATGATAATCCCTAACAAAAGTTTTAATTTAAAGTTAAGAAACATATAAAGTATATACGAATATATATATATATGTATACATTTCAAAAATAGTAACATTAATAGTAATAATAATAATATATAATATATAATTATGATAAGAATAATTTAATATGATAGTAATAATAGTATATAATATACTTGTATATATATACAAAATATTAAAAATAAAAATAATGAGAATAGTTATAAATTAAATATAATAATAATAATAGTAATGAAATAATAAAAAAGAATTGAAATCAAAATCAGTGACCAAAATGTAACAAAGTAGAAATTTGAGGCGATAAGCGTGAAGGATACAGAGCGGAGGGACTGGAAGCGTGATTTCCCCATCCAATAGAAATGCGCGGATCCTAGGCCGGGTCGGGTCTAACATGCGAGTCGAAGATGGTCAAAACGACATAGTTATAAAGTTCTCTCAAATTCTCTCTCTCACTCCCTCTGCCAGAGACTGAGAGCCGTCAAGGGCTGCCATGTCCGTCGTCGCGTGCCGACGCTCGCCAGCGACGGCCAACACCGTCCATGGTGGTTGGGGACCTGAAAGAGACCACTTTTTCGGCTCTTCTCGATGCACTGAGTTTGAATTCAAGGTCGGTTTTTCTCAAATACTACCCTATTTTCCTAGATCTACAAAAGAACAAAGGGTTTTCAATGTTTTTTACCTATTTGTTTTTGTTTGGATTCAGTTGAAACTCATTTTGTCATTTTTTAGTTCGGATCTAGATGATGATTTTGAGAAGTTTTTTTATTTCGAATCGTGGTTTTTTATTACTCCTACTTGATGATGTGTGATCTCGGGTACGGTCGTGATATACTTGATGTTGTGTGATCTCAGATATTGTGTGTATGGTATGTTGTGATTGCTTGTGATGTTGAGTATTTTGATGATGATATGTATGTCTTAGTCTATGATTTATAGCATGGGTAAACTAGATATTTGACCACAAATAGTTAGTTTTACTCATGTCTTACTGCTCATTACTTACGTTTCATGTTTATGTGTTGGGATGATCAACCAATGTTGAAAGTGGCCAAGAAGAGGGTGAATTAACAATTAAAAGGATTGGGAAGCAAATTGGAAAATTAAAAAGATTTGAGACACACAAGTTATAGTGGTTCAACCTTCTAACAAGGTTTACATCCACTACCTTAGCTTCCCACTAAGGATTTTCCAAATTCACTATTGAATTTCTTCCCCTTTTCTAGGATATGAAGGCAACCTTGTACAACCTCAAAGCTTTGAGAACAACTCTCTTTTTACAAGAAAATGAATAGCAATCTGGAAATCATCTCAAATGATGTGTGTTTACCCAATTTACAAGTTCACTCAAACCTAAAACTTGAATAAAATGATAACAAATAAGAACTCTCAAGTGGGTTACAAAGATATGACTCTAATAGGCTCAATAATGTTGGATTTTTGCTTGAATGCTTAAGACTTGTTCACTACTTATTGTTGTAGCTTTTGAGACTTGTTTATATACCCCTCATTGATTTCTAACCGTTTAGGTAGTTGAGATCATCAATATAGCCGTTGGGCTACATTTTCCTGCAATAAATGTTGTTAGGTGGCTGGGCGTATCGGTACACAAAGAACTGTATCGGTACCTGGCATAAGAAGAAATAGTCGTTGTAAAAGGGATATCGATACGCGGGATGGCGTATCAGTATGAAAAGTGGATTTTTACAAAGGTGTATCGATACGGAATAGATCGTATTGGTACGAGTTTTGCTCATTGGAATTTGAGAAATAAGTAAGTGGAAAAAGATTTTGGTACACCTAAGGGTGTATCGGTACAGTATAGCCACTTTTTGAACTGATGGTTCCAATAAACTGAAAAGGACAACGGTCGAAAATTTATTATCAAAAATCTTGAAAATCTAACCACCCGTATCGATACATGTAGACTCGTACTGATACTCAAAGGCCATTTGGTTCCCAGGTATGAATGGCGTACCGATACGGCTTCAAGCGTATCGGTACCCAATAGCCATTAAGTGTAAAAACGTTTTCCAATAGCTAAAATTTGTATCGATACGGTCTAAGATGTATCGATACGCCTGGACCAAACTTGGCTATTTTGAGTACAAAAACACTTAGAAAATATTTGAGGTTTTAGTTTTTGACTTGGAAACAATTTGAAGTTCGAATCCTTGTCATTTTGTGAAACTTTTTGAGTACTTAAAAATTTATCCAATTTTACAAATCGGTCTTTGAAATCTTTTGTTATATCAAAATCAAATATTAGTTTTACATTGTGTTTATAAAATGTATGAAATATAGTCAAGTAGAAATGTGACACTGAGTTTGTAAAGTTTAGCGTTCAGATGTTTCTATATGTAGGTTAATAGACTTGATTCATGTTTGACGAGCACATCGACGAGGATTTCTCAGCATTGCTTCTTTCAGAGTACAATACATTAACTTTTAGATTGAACTTATGTAATCGTAGGACCTTACGGTACTTTTGGTTTGTAACTCTATTTTACTATTATTATTTTGATATAAGGTGTTTTATACTTCGAAGTTCTAGTTTGTAAAATGATTTTATACTCTAAACAAATTGTTAAAAAATGGTTGATTGCTTCGGTGGCCCAATGTAACACCTTAAATCCTTCGGATGGACCAAGTCGAGATTAAGGCTGTAAATGAACCGTTCGGTGGGAAGTTCGTTTATGTTCGTTTATTTATTAAACGAACGAACATGAACAAGATTTTTTATTCGTTTAATTAAATGAACGAACACTAACAAAGGGCTTGTTCGTTCATTTATGTTTGTGAACGTTCGGTAATCCGTTCATTTATGTTCGTTCGTTTATGTTCATTTTATGTTTGTTCGTTTGTGTTCGTTCGTTTATGTTCGTTCGTTTATGTTCGTTCGTTTATGCACATATGTCTAGGGGTGTTTATTGTTCGGTTAAATCGAACTAACCGACCGAACCAAAACAAAATTGGGTAATCTATTAGATAATTTTAGGTTTTAGCTAACGGTTAAGAGTTTTTTCAAATTTCAATTATCGATTAAGTCATTTAAAATCGGTTAATCAACTGAATTAATCGAACTAACCCAAAATATTCGTTTATGTTCGTTCGTTTGTGTTCGTTTATGTTCGTTTGTGTTCGTTTATGTTCATTTGTATTCGTTTATGTTCGTTTATCATTTAAACGAACGAACATGAACGAACACAAACAAGCTACATTCCTTAATGAACGAACACAAACAATAAATTTTCTGTTCGTTTATGTTCATTTGTTCGGTTAAAGTTAAACGAACGAACATGAACAAACCCTCGTTCGTGTTCGTTCGGTTCGTTTACAGGCCTAGTCGAGATTAAGTTGTTATATTTGTAGACATAATCACCAAATTTCTTTTTATGTTTGAGATATATTTTGTTATATTTTTGTATTATTAATAAAATCCAACTTTTATCGTTTTAAAACATAATTAATTCTCATATACTTATCTACATTTTTTATGTTGCATAGATTTTAAAACGGTCATATATTCTTGTTATTTTGCATGCAATGGTTTATGTTGTATTTTAATATATTTCAGCAAGTTTATAGTAAACTCATAAGCGGAAATTAAATTACTATAAATTATCTTTAAAATAAAATATCGATGACATGTTTAATCTTCAACGTCCTAATAATAAAATTAATTTATTATAGATAATTTATTATTATAAATATTTTTTAAGTACAATATTTAACTTACACATAATTTATTAAATTTTAAATCAAAATTAATTGGGTTTAAAGCGTATTTAAACTCACCCTAACAGTTGGGGCAAGAAGAAAGGGAGAGGTTTCGGCAGAAACTATTGGTTTGTTCGGTAAAGCAATCGTATTTAAATGCAATCGTTTTCGTATAATTGTTGGTGTCATCTTTTTTATCGGAGACCCGATTGACGTGACGTATTTTTTTACACGATCAATAAATATTTTTTAAATAATTTGAAAGGGGTATAGTTTCGTTTAAATAATTCCAAAATGGATTATTATTTGATACAATGACCCTAGAAATATAGGGCTTAAGTTTTAGTTTAAGGTTTAGACTTTAGGGGGTTTAGTGAATGATTTAGAATTTAGGAGTTAAGGTTTAGAGTTTAGGGTAATATGTGCCGCGACTGCTTTTGAGACCGACATGTGGAAAAATAGTCTGGCGATTTATTCGTTTGAAGGTCGGGGTTTTATTCATTTTAATTTATTAAATCTTAAAAATTAAGTTTTTTCATATTAAAACCTTTGTTTAATTTTGAAAACCAATTTGGAGCCGCCACCGGTCACTTTGGTAGACCGGACACTATAAAAACAACCAGGGATTCTTTTCTTTTAAAATTAGGGTTCGAGAGTCGGTTACGTGTGAGGAATGATTAGCACCCCACAAACGCCTGTTATCGGTACCTTATTAATTCCACGTGGCATTTTGGCATTTCGAACAATAATTTAAATTTAATTAAATCTTTAATCGTTAACTGAATTTTATTTTGAATGGAGATATCCTTTTGTAAAAAAATACATTTTTATACGAATATAAGTTTTGAAACACCCAGTTGCTTTAGGATACTTCAATTTATATTCAAAAATGCATCTCAACACAAAAGGTTTTAAATGTGGGTCCATTTATTTTCTTGTCAATTTTAAGTTCTAACCTAATTAGGGACCAATTAATTAAATTAATTAAAATCTATGAATATTATTGAATTTAGGGTTTATGTGATAACACCCAAAGGGCACTACCCATATTTAGCCCTTAATCAACAATATTCCTAATTATTTGTGATTCTAATTATTTACGTCTAATTCCAATTTAATTAAACTAATTATATGTGTGATTTCCATTTTCTATGTCCAAATGAAATATTGAATCTTCAACTAAAATGCCCCATTGATTAACATCACATTGCAATGTGACAGTAATCGACTTAGGGCATTACAATTTTTATTCAATATTCATTTATTTTCTATAATGTCCTCACCTATCAAATTAATTAAATTTAATTGAAGAACCTATACTTAAATGGCTTTAATTAATTACTAATTTAAGTGATTACCAATTTAAGTGATTAAAATCTCTTAGACAAATATATTATATGTTTGTTTTAAAATTATGCAACATACAAATAAAACAAGTAAATTAAAACAATTAAATAAAAAAACAATTAAACTGGTTTTAGGAACAAAATAAACTATTATTAAAACCAGGAGCCAAAATTACAAAGATGATGGTGACCATTTTGTGAGATAGGACAAATTTGGGAGCCCAATTCTAATTCTCTTAAAAGTCAAACTCAAGCCCAATAGACTCGACCCAATTTTAACCAACCAGCTCAACAACCGGATCCCGGGTCGGATTGCGGCCTCGTATCCAAACCCGTTTCCAGGGGCACGGATCATCTCCTAACCCGGTGCCCAAAACGACACCGTGTTGGCTCGGGCATAAAAGGCCCCAAACCGAGCCAACTCGGCCATTTCAACACTCTCCCCTCTTTCTCCTCATTTCTCTCTCCACATAACTCTCTCAACTCTAACATCTGAAAACCCAAAAACCTTAATCATTTTCGATCAAAACCCTTCATTCAAACCGAGTTCTTTATACGTTCTTCCATTTTCCTCATTTCGATCCGAATAAACACAAAAACACTCCCACCTTTCTGTTTTAAAGATCAAACTCCACTTTTCCTTAAGAACTCAACCCATATTCTTCCTCTCTCCTTCATTCAATGCATCGCCGCCCTTAATTCCTAACCTTAGCATGTTTGCCGGCCGCCGAATGTGATGTCGGCCACCGATCGTCGTCTCTGGTCGTCTTCTTCGACCTACCTCACCCTCCGATCATTCTTGTCCCAACTTCGGCCACCGTCTGGTTCTTCTCCAGCGACTGGTCACCACAGCGAGACAATTTTTGACCGCCGTCTGCTTCCGCCTAAAAGCCCTAAAACACATCGTTCTTCTCGATTTTTCCTCCTAAAGCTAGATCTAAGCCCAGATTCGTCTGAATCTACCCATCTCCGCCCAATCTTAAACTTAAACTACCAAACGCGAACCCTAAACGCTCGTTTTCAACTCCGCCAGAGCTTCAAAACTTCTCATCAACCAAAAGATTACTCCATCAACCTCAAGATAAGCTTCTAAACTCTTGCTTTTTTACCGTTTTAGATCTAGGTTTTTAGTAATCTGAAGTTAACATTATGTTTTCTTGCAAGAAAAAAAATAAAGGTGAAGATATACCTCTTGAAGCGTGTTTGGAGTCTCGGTGAGCTTCTCCGACGTTGTTCCTCCTTCTGACGATCGTTCGTATTCAACAGGTAACCTTTTCGTCTCCTTTCTCTCTCCTCAATTAACTTCCGCAGTTATTGTTTTAATCATTGGCTCATGATTACTTTCTCTCTCTATTTATAGCAGACGGCAATGGTGACGTTAGCTGGGGAGTTAATCCATGTGAGTGGCTTATTGACCATTCCTAGCTTGACATGTGTCCCTTGGATTCCGATTTTGGGAGAAAATTAAAAGCACAAATGGGCCATGTGTGTTTGTTTTGTGGGTTTAGCTTGTAAATAGGTAGGAGAAAAATTTGTAATGTGCTATAGAATTTATAAATGGGCCTTTTAAGTTTACAAAAAGAATTTGATATGTAAATGGACTATTTTATACTTAATTTGGATGTTTGGAAATATTTATCTATTAAATGGACCATTATTTATTTATTACTATTTGTATTTATTATTTTGGTCTTATTTATAGAGAACTATATATAAAATTTCCAGATAAAATTAGGGTGTTACAATATGATTAGGGATTTAGATTTTAACCTATAAACTCTAAATCTAAAATTCTAACCATGAACCCTAAATTCTAGACCACTACGCTTAAACCTATAAACCTTAAATCATAAACGGAGTCTCCAAACCCTAAAATTAAGGCGTTTGTATAAACAAAGTTTTCGCATGCGCTTGTGCATGGAATAATTACCTTAAAATAATACATTATTTAGATAAACCTTCTAATTACTTTATTTTTAATTAAAATAATACATTATTTAGAAGGCTAATAAACATTCTAATTACTTTATTTTTAATTAAAATAGCCCTACTGATTAATTATTTGTTATTTTTTGTTTGAACCAAGGTATCCACCGCCGATAGCAGTGACTAATCCCTCGCCGCGGTAGGGGTGTTCAAAAATACCCGGCCCAAACTACCCGACCCGTCGACCTGGTAAAAAATTACCGGGTAATTATAATGAAAATTTTTGAATTTTCGTGTCGGGTACCTGACCTGTGTTTTTTTTGGGTAGTCGGGCCGAGTCTAGGCCGAAATATATATTCTATTTTTATTTTAGGATCTTACAATTTTTACCTTAAAACTATTTTTTTAACTTAAAGTATTTGCTATGGACAACAAAAGTAGTAATGATAAACCATTTTTTTAATTTAGTCGTTATAATCTTTCAACCTTCAAGCAATGTTTCTAGTTTTAGTCATTACTAGAAATGAAATATACTTCATTCTCCTCGGTAGGAATTGAACTCCTGATCTTATGGTTAAGGGATGAGGTGAGCAACCACCACACCACATCTCATGGTTATTTTTTAGATGAAAAGAGGGATTATTACCATATGCCTCATTAGAAAACCTCTCTAATCCTAATGGAGGAAAAATAGTACATATGCTAATAATAAAGAGCCAGATACAAATCGAAATCAAAAGCATAATAACAATCAAACCAAACTAACCCTAACCAACCATATACTTCAATAGCAAAGAATTAATCCCCATCGGAGGAGTCGCATAACGAACAATATCAAAATAATCCAATTCCGCCAGCTTTGCCAGAGCATCCGCCACTTTGTTACCTTCGCGACGCACATGATCTAATCGCACACACCAACCTCTATTGCGTAACTTATCCAAGTGAAGCAAAATAGGAAGACCCTCCTTGCGCCTAGCTCACATCCACGACATACGAGACACATCAAGATTATCAACCTCAAGTACGATACAACGATAATCCAACTCCCAAGCAAAGAGCAAACCACTATAAACTCCCCACAACTCTACCTCCACAACCGAACAAATGCAGATGAATTTGGTAAAGCCACCTAACCATCACCCTTGATGATCACGAATCACCCCACCACATGATGTGATTCCATCAACATTGCGCCTCGCCCCGTCCGTATTAAGCTTCACCTAATCAACGTCTGGATGTACCCAAGTACCCAAACTATTAGTCAAGGCTGCCACAACACAAGCCCCACACACCTTGGAGTGCAATGCACTCCTCATCGTGATAACCCACGCACGGCTCCTCTCCACAATCGACACATGCCCCTCTATCGGATTATCGAACACAAGAGCATTGCGACAACGCCATAGTTCCCACATAGTAGCACCAAACATTAAATCCCAATCCTCCATGTTGCGTGTAAAAGTCGAGGGATCCGTAAGATTCACCATAATCCAATCCCTGATTTCCATGGACATAAACTTCTGCAATCGATCACTCCCAATCAGGTCTGTCTCGGATATTTTTGGGGCCCTATGTGAAAACTAAAAAATGAGCTCTTTTAAAACGAAAGCATATTATATTATTTTGAACAATTAATTTAATATTTTATTAATAAATCATAAAAATATGATTAAAATGTGACAAATATATTATTTGCACTGTTTTGTTAAAAAAAATGAAGTAATTGAACTGTGGGAAAATGAGTGTGATATGAACCTTGATTTTGACAATAAGTACAAAAAAATTGAAGAATATTGCATTGGAGAAGAGTAGATAGATAATTAAATTTTAGAAAATAAATAAATTTTAAGATTTAGAAAGGATAATTAAATGTTATGATAGATAATTATTTTTTATTTTATTTTTTAACCATCGGTATCAAGTATCCAACCTAATGGTTGATTAATTCAGATAAGACATTGTAGAGACCATTATGAGGGCGACCCTCCCAACCCTATCTACTTCATTCACAATGCCAGGATTCAAACCTCTGACCTTGCTTAAGGGATGTGGTGTCTCATCTCACTAGACCAATTTATTGTTGGCAAGTATTTTTTATTGTTAGATTAATTTATTTATTTAATAAATTAAAAAATAAAATTTTAAAATAAAAATAATTATTTTTAGGGGCCCTAGACTGATTGGGGGCCCTGAGCGGTCGCTCACTCTGCTCTCCCTATCAGCCGACCATGCTCCCAATCAAACTTAACCAACCTGAGTATGCCGAAGGACATAGGCAAAACACATGGTCGACATCTTCAACCCAAGCGATACAAATCGGGCATCGACTATCCGATGTAAAATGCCAACGAACTCGTTCCGCATTCGTCATAAGTCTATGACTACACACAAGCCAAAGGAAAGTTCTTATCCTTTGTAACCCCTAATAGCCATGAATTATCTTCCAAACCTTCTCTTCATCACCCACACTCTGCCCCAAACGCACGTGATAAGCATAGGAAACTGAAAAATTCCCATCCGCACAACACTTCCAGCCCACCGTCGCATCTTGCAGATTTGCATGCGACCCCTTAATTGCCGCAATGCGCAAGAATATGTAAGGTGGCAGCAAAGCTTCGAATTGTGACCAAAGCCAATCACCTTCGGTCCCTACCATCTCTGCAACCGAGACCATCCCCAAACCACTAACAACCCCGACCGAAACATATGAAATCAACGGCCCCATATCACCAGTCCACGAGTCTCGCAAGAAATCCATATCCCGACCATGTTCGACAGTCCAATTCACATTACTACGAACATCCTCCCAAACAACGCTAAACCCTTTCCATAGCCGAGAACAGTTCTGAGCGCGAAGTGAGACAAGGACCCCAAACGGACACTTATATTTGGCTCAAAAGAAACGAACCCATAAACTATTTGGCCGCGCCAACAAATGAAAATCTAATTTCTTCACAAAAAAACCTCATTTTGAATCGCAAGTCTTCAAAATCTAAGACCCCCACGCTCCAAAGGGCGACACACATCATCTCATTTCACTTGATATACGCCCCTACCTGTAGGCAAAATGCCCCACACAAATTTACGGATCAAAGATTCAAGCTCATCATAAGTCTTTCGTGGTATAACAGCTGACTACATAGTATAAGAAGGGATGGCCGCCAAAACTGACTTTGCCAAAGTGATTCGCCCAGCTAGTGATAGGGATGCCACCGACCAACCACTTAACTTCCTTTGTCGACGCTAAACCAAATAATTGTACAAAGTCGAGGTCACCCGCTGATGTAGGAGCGGTACTCTAAGATATCGCCCCATGTCCTGAACCACTCGAAAATCACATTTTGTACAAATCGAATGCCAAACTTTCGATAATATATTCTTTGAAAAAAACATGGTAGTTTTCTCAACATTCACCTTATGTCTTGATGTCTTACAAAACAACTCCAAGATACCATTAATCATGTGTATCTAATCCAAGGATGTTTCTGTAAATAAAAGTATATCATCCGCAAAAAATAAATGAGATATTGCTGGCCTATTCTTCGATGTACGGAAAGGAACCCAATGACCCTCATCCATGGCACGCTGAATAAGCTGAGACAGTCGTTCCATGCACAATACAAACAGATAAGGAGAAAGTGGGTCACCTTAACGTATACCCCTGGATGGCTTGTACGGAACTAACATAGCCCTATTCCACAGCACCTGGGTAGAAACGGATGGAACACAGTGCATAATAAGATGTCGAAACCTGTCTAGGATCCTTATATCCCTTAATGTGTTGTCCATAAAATCTCATTCCATCCTATCATAAGCTTTCTTGAGATCAATTTTAATAGCCATCCAACCTCGTTTCCCTTGTTTTCCATGTTCATAGAATGAATAAAATCTTGGGTTACAATGATATTATCAGCAATCGAACTCCCAGGCTCGAAACTTGTTTGATTTTCTGAGACCCACCGCATCATGAAAGGTTTCAGGCGATTCGCTATTACCTTAGTAACCACTTTATACAATACCGTAAAAAAGTTGATAGGCCTAAACTGGGACATACGCTCAAGCGTTTGAATTTTGGGAATCAATACCAACAACGTTTGATTAATCTCATCAGGAAAAAGGCCTGTATCAAAAACCTTACTCACAAAATCACATACAACACTTCCGACTACCTCTCAATTACTCTGATAGAAAACTGCCTACAAGCCATCTACACCCGGAGATTTCCAGGGACCCATGTCGAATAACACCTGGAGAACCTCCTCCACAGTGACTGACAGATCTAACAAGTGAGACTTCGCCGACAACAAGTTAGCGAACTCACCCCTAATGGGAAAAAACCGACCATTTCCACCTGCCGATTGATATAACCCCTGATAGAATTGTAAAGCCTCATGCGCCAAAATGTCCTGATCCGTACTCCAAGCTGCATCATCCAATAACAAGGGTGAGATTGTATTCGTCTGTCGCTTAGCTAGTACTGACGCATGAAAAAACTTTGTATTTTGATCACCGTTAATAACCCACCGCAAGTACGCCTTTTGGCGCCAAAAGCTCTCCTCCTGCTGCAACACCACTTCTAACTCATCTTTCAATCTCTTTTCAAGTTTCGCTAACAAATTAGAGTACCGAGTCAAGAGAGCTCTCTCAAACCCTCGCAACCGAGCCATCAATCGTTTCTTCTTCTACCCAATATGGCCAAACACCTTACGGTTCCAAGTACACACTTCCAATGTAACATTATGAAGATTTTGAGAGAGGGTCATTCTCGAATCCCACATACCTTCCATCAAATCTTTAAACCCTAAATGATCTTACCAAGCCGTAACGAACCGAAAAAGTCGGCATGGCGTAGACGCAACCTCTGTTGACGAGCACAAGAGTAACGATCGATGGTCTGAACCCACTTTATCCAAATGCAACACATGTCCATGCACAAAATGATCAATCCAAGCTAAATTTTCCAAACAACGATCTAGACGCTGGCTCAAGTCTCCTCGAGACCAAGTAAACGAAATCCCGCGGAAAACCAAATCAACTAATCCCGTGCCAAAAATAAAATTCAAAAACAACTGACTACCACCAACATGAACATCAGACCCACCCAATCTCTCATCAGCCGAAAGAATAACATTGAAGTCTCCACCAAGAACCCACAGGTTGCCATCCCCAGGATTAAGAGCTTGAATTTGTCGCCATAAGTATTTCCGCTTTGCTGTATGGGGACTAGCATACATTGCCGTAAACTAAAAACTATCAAAACCCAAAGCAGAAATAACTGTTCCACTAACAAACTGATTAGAGATATCTAACACCTCCATGACCATTGTGTCATCCCAAAGAATCCAAATGCCTCCTCCAAAACCATGAGCCTGCACTCTAAAAGAATTATCGAAACCCAGTCTCGCAATAACCCGATCAGTCGTATGCCCACTAACCCTTGGTTCAAAGAGCGCCACCACATTTGGTCTATTTTCCCGAACATTAGATTTGAAGATACGTCTAAATGCATGACTGGAAGCACCCTGACAATTCCAAAACATGATTTTAATCATTAAAAATAAAAATAAGATAAACCGAACCTTAGATTTCGCCAGCCCCGCTCCGACTATCGGTATGCCCCACAGCGTGTCTTGCTATAGGCACACCCATCCCGGTTTTACCAACATCAACCACTGATTGTTCTACGGCCATCTCACTTTCTACACCATCGAACGACGATCCTTGGCCAAGCGAACCATCACCACGATCTACCTCTATTTGTTTTGAGAATGTGTGAGCCCATTCAATGAATTCCGGCTTCGAAGCACTGCCTTTGGCCTCATTCAATATCTTTCCAGCCCCAGACTTCTTTGTTACCTCTATCACCACTTTTTTGGCAGTCGTGACTCTCGATTTCATTAATTTTAGCCCAGGGGAAATCACTCGCTTCTCGCCTTCCTCCACTATAGTGACTGCGGCATGAGAACAAGAACGAATCTTAGCAGTATAAGGCACAAACGTAGCACTCTTTCCCTCCATAAATGGCACAACACTTGCGGCTTGCGTGTTTGGAACTGGAGCTTTCAATTTCTTATCCGGACGCCATGTATGCAGCATTTTTCTGTATCGGCTTAGGACCAATCAGGACCAGATTCGTTGCGTTCACCAACTGTGCTGCTTTACCATCCGAACTATGCTACTCCGGCACCACCTTTATGGAATCAATCCCTGTATCCACCGGCTCTGGCTCCTCACCCAAGCTTGCAAATCGGGAACCACACACAACAGATCGACTACTCGATCCTTTATGCATCTGGGATGCTGCCTAATTACTCATGCCTTGCGCTTGAGCCCCTTTACTCAAATTAGTCACAACCACCTGAGAATTCCTAGCCACCAACCTACGCCTCCTATCCTCAACTACCATCCACGGACTATACAACTTCGATTCCGATACTTTTGGAGCATTGTCAGCCTCACTCACAACCCTAGGTTCCTTCAATTTGGAACCGTTCTTAATAAGACGTTGAATTGATGTACAAACATCCTTTGAGTGTCCATAAATACCACATTCATAACAGATTTGTTGTAAGCCCTCACACTCAAGACGCTGAACCGTGCCATCAATGCGAATGGCTAACAACAACGGTTTCTTGAGATCAACCAATATTGCCAACCTTGAAAACTTCCCCATATACCCTAACTGATTACTGTAGTCCATCTTAAAAACTTGACCAATCAAGGATGCAATGTGACGGAAGAGTGCCTTCGAATAGTGCCTAAAAGGCAAACCCGGAACCTGCACCCATACAAGAACGCGTGAAGGGTGCTTCTCTGTCGTGGAGAAGGACCTACTCTAGGGCTGAAGCGTTAGGTAGCTCCCATATATCGTCCACAGACCAGTAGTTAACACTCGTATGTAATCGCTCCTCAACGAACCGGACAATAAAGTAATTATTATCCAAATCAATTACTTGTATCTCACCAATAGGCTTCCAAAGTGCCTGAACACGAGATACCAACGCACGATACCCAATCACACGTCCTAGAAGTTGGACGATTACTGCATTCCTTATGTTTCGATCAATCTGATCATGCACCTTGTTCGAAAATCAAATAGATAGAATCGGACCATTCCGATCAATCAACACATCCTCCTCCCGGATAATCACTTCCTCCTCCAAAAAACCACTACCCTTCGCCTCCTTCCCAACAACCTTACTAGCATAAGACCCTATATGAGCCGCAACACCTCCACTACTCAAGGAATCGACAGGAAGAACTCAAACCATCCTTCCCCTCATTACAATCTGCGTCCATAGCCATAGAATTATCCTCCAACGCATCCTCCTCACTATTGCGCCCTTTTTTCAAAGAGTTTTGATCGGCCAAAGGAGTGGGAGACGCCGGCCTCTCCAGCACCTTCAGCGAGTCCAGCAGAACCAAGCCATCCGGCGGCTAGCCTCCAGGCAGACCGGGATCAGGCGGCACATCATGCGGCAAAGTAGTTCCTTTTGTCGCAAGCATTAGGTTTAGGGTTTCTTCACGATTCTAAAACTCACATCTCATGGTTATTAATTATTTGTTATTGATATCTGAAAATGGACTTTAATTTCAATAACGATTATCATCCATTCTACGCTACGCAAGTAAAGTGATGTAAACTATCAACCTCCAACGGCCATATTTATTAATCTAAACTTGTAGGAATTTACTTTAATTTATGAACTTCATTGATGAGTGACCTTAGACTAATATTTACGACATGATGAATCTGATACGACCGATTTGATGAATTTCAATTAATTCTCATTCACACATAATGAAAAACTAGTTGCTCCTTTCTCTCATTTTCTTTCTCTTTTCCCCTGTTTTCTAATTTTTTTATATTTTTGTTAGTGGTATTCATACTTCGATTTTAACCGAATTAACCGATCGAACAAAACTTTTTCAATTAATCGATCGGTTAATTTTAGGTATAATCGGTTACAGGTTAAGAATTTTTTCCAAACTTCAGTTATCGGTTAATTCGGTTTGAAATCGGTTGATTAAAAGAATTAAGCGAAATTATTATATATTACATATATTTATTTTTGGTCACTAAACTTTTAAAAATTATAAAATGATCATTAAATCTTTTTATATATTATTAAATAGTAATTAATCTTTATCAAATTAACACAAAATGATCATTACATTTATTGAATTATTACAAAATGGTCATTAAATTTTCCTAAATTTATCAATAATTTATAACGTGCAATGAGTCAATGATCATTTTGTAATAGTTTGATAAGTTTAATGATTGTTTTTAACTTCTAAAAGTTCAATGAATAAAAAATTATTTTAGCGTAGTTTAGTGACCATTTGTGTAATTTACAAAAAATTTATAACAAATTTTGGTTAATTCAAAAATCAACCAAATTAATCGAACTTTTTTCGGATCTGTTAACAATTAAAAGACAAAATACGTTTAATGAATTTTGGGTATTTCGGTTCGACCGATTAATAGCACCAACCGATTGAAACCCCTATTTTTCATCATCGACAACAATATTAGTCTTGACTGATTATTAACCGTTGATTTTTTCTTCCTTTCTTTCTCTTTTTCTTCAGGTTTTGTCATATTTTTTGTTGTATTTCTGTTTTGCATATCCAAGTTATTTTATTTTGTTTAATTAATCTTTGTCATTTTCTTACGAAAATAATGGATGGTTTTGTCTGCTCTTATAACACGTCTTGTGTACCCTATTTGTAGCATGTCTTTTTATTTTCTCAATATTAAATTTTATGTCGCCTCTTCAGTTGATGTTTGTTTGGTTATCTTACTGATTTATCTGTACTTTGGACCCTCAAACTAGTTCTCTTATATAGATATGCACTCGCAATATTAAATATATGACTCAATTGAATTGTGATAAAGTCAATTTGTCAACGTACTTTCATTGTTATATGTATTTTATGTTAGTGTTAATGGTGTTTATCAAATCCACATCATATATGATCGTTAATTTTTAGCTGTCGGCGACTAAAATAAAAAATAATATTAGTGATGATTTTACCAAAAAAATTATTGACCAATGTTAATTTAAATACAATGTTCAAACTTAATTTTTGAGTGGTTGTAGGTAATAATTAACTTTAATCATAGTTTAACCTAAATATCCGTTTGGTTAGAAATGCAACAATGGTATAACTTTGTTGAGTGTTTAAACGTTAAACCTCTTCTATAGAGGTCTTAAGTTCAATTCTTCCTAGTAATAGCATTTTTGACATAATTTTGAACAAGGTGGTGACACGGTTTAACCTAAATATTAGTTTGATTAAAAATATAACAATTGTATAGCTTGTTCAGTGATTGAATGTTAGATTCCTTCTTTAGGGGTCTTAGGTTTGATCTCCCCAATTTTAACATTTTATCTTCATTTTGATTAACCAATAAGGTGGTGACAAATAATCTTATGGACGAGCATTAATTTGTTAAAAAATGACGGCGGATAAGAATTAAAAAAAATCACATCAATTTCGCCATTAAGTTTTAATAGGCAACAATCAAAATAAAGAAAAATACAATGTTAGTGAAAATTTTGTTAAAGAAATTGGTGAGCAAAATTAAAAATGATAATAATTTGGTGACTAATAATGTAGTTTACCCTGAAATATAAGATGGTTATATTCAGGGGATCCATAAAGTTAAACTTGATAGTTCACCGAGCAACAATAAATAGACTCACATGTAAACCGAGAGTAAATTGAAAAAGTTAATAAAAGCTACATTTGAAAATTCATAAAAAAATTTAAATTAATAATGATTACAAATAAATTTAATTATTGAAAAAATAAACTAAAAAGAAAATAAATAATAATAATAATAAATAGAGAGGGGAAATGTATTATAATTAATAATAAAGTATATTAACTACCGAAAAATAATAGTTGTATTCTATAATAATAAAATATAAATTTAATAACAATAAATATACAATGCAAATAAATAATAAAAAAAAATGACGCCGTTATGGTCTATCTTAAGCATCAAAGCAACTATATCTAAATAACTATAGCAAAACAACATCATTTTGCATTTAACAAGCTGTTACAATTTAACGGCGGAGTGCTTGGATTGAAGCAAAAACAAAATTTAGTGGAATAACAATATTATTTTATAGTTCAATGTTATTTTTGATACAAAAATTAAAGTTCAATGACATTTTATGTAGTTTACCATAAAAATAAAAGTAAACATGCTGAGATATAAAATTTAAAAAAATATTTAAAAAATAAAAAATAACAAATTATTATGTGAAATTATATTAAAATGAATTAGAAAACAAAAGAACCATTATAAAAATTAACTCTAAAAGAATAAATGAGTTTTCTTCTTTTCTAACGGATCACGTGACCCACAATTATACTGTATGCATATAAATTCGCCCCGATTGAATTTGAGGTGCATATATAATGGCTTTCTTTTCTTAATATATGCTGACAAGGATGAGAGCGTTGCGTTCTTCAAAATAAAAATAAAAATTGTGAATGATCACAATTGTTCCATTACATTTAGAAATAAGAAAAGAACATACAAATTTGTAGGGACACCTTACAGTTGTCTTATGTTAACATAATCCTCCCAACTACATCAATTTATATTATTTTCATTAATTAATAAAGTCGTGACATATGTCATCATTTTATTGGTGAGTATTAACTTATTACAAAGGTAATTATTGATGTGAAAGTAAAAATGAAAAAACATAAAATTTATATCAGCGTCCTGTTAATTTTTTAGTAGTCGGTGATCAAAATAAAAAAAAGACGCAATGTTAATGACGATTTTGTTAAAAATTGGTGACCAAATAAAAATGAGACAATAGTTTTGTGAGTTTAAGGAATGAAAAGGTTATGCTTATATTTATGTGTAAACATGATTACTTTCTTTTATTAATACATACTAATAAGGATGTGAGCAGGGATGAAGTTAAGATCGAATATTAGGAGGGATCAAAATATTGAATTTAAAAACTATAAGACCTTATTAAGTATTTGAACTCAAAATTTAGCGAGCAAGACATAGTTTGCAAATATTTAAACTTATAGGAACCTAAATTATTATTAGACCAAAAAAACATTTGCAGGCACAGGCTCGTATGTAATACCCTTGATCCGGATGTTACAATTTGAGCTTCAAGTCCAAACCAAAAACTATAAAATTTTTAAAAACTGGATGTTACAATCAATTGCCGGCACATGATACACTAAAGTTCTATCATGTTGCATTCACAATTTTTTTTCAAACAAATATATTTTTATAAATTTTATAAGATTTTTAGAATTTTTAGAACTTTTAAGAATTTTTAAAATCAAATAAAAAATTCTGAAAATGTCAAATGAAAACACTGTGACGCAACATACTGCATCTACATATCTAAAAGAACTGTCAAGATTTAATGGTCAAAATTGATTAAAAAGCTTAATTGATTCAACTTCTTAAGTAAAGAATTTAATTGATTAAATTTCTTAATTTAAATATTTAATTGATTGTAAAAAAAAATCATAAACTTAATTTTTTTTTTCAAAAGTACAGAAGATTGTTTTTTAAGAAAAGGTTTTTGGCATGGCATCACATGTTGTAATTAATTTGTGCTATTAACTTCTCCACGTTCCCTCGGCCAGATCTTATTAAAAGCCACCACTTTGCTTCTGCCTCTGCTCAGTCCTTCCTTTCTCTTCTGCCTAATTATAAATGTAACTTCAAATTCAAACTCTCTTAACCCAAACTTTCCTCTCTTCCTTCTCCTCGGAAATTACTTTCTCTTTATTTTAATCATAATGGCGCCGGCTTCTTTCGAAACCTCCGTTTCCGGCCATCGGCTCTCATCCATGGTTCCCGCCAAGGTAACCGGCGGCAACAAGGATCTCGAGCTGACCAACATGGATTTGGCAATGAAACTCCATTATATCAAAGCTGTTTATTTCTTCCAACCCGAGGCGGCTCAAGGTTTGTCTGTTCATGACTTGAAAGGCCCCATGTTTCAGTGTCTGGAACATTACTTCACCGTCTCCGGGAGGATCCGGAGATCGGAAACTGGGCGGCCGTTTATCAAATGCAACGACGGAGGCGTCCGAACCGTCGAGGCTCGGTGCAATCAGACCGTCGATGAATGGCTGGCTACGGCGAGGGATAATGGCCATTCCCTTGATCATATGCTTGCTTATGATCAAGTTCTTGGCCCTGATTTGGGATACTCGCCTTTGGTTTTTGTCCAGGTATTTGTTTCTATACTCTCTTTTATTACCATTCCATGGACACAAACACAATCTAGTTATGTTTGATTAGTTTCTTAACTAACTTTTGTCATATGAACTCATGTTTCGTGCATTTAAGATTGCTTTTCCCGCCAGTTCTTTTCTTCTTAAATTTGTTTCTTTCACATGCATCACACACACACGTATAGAGTTAAGATCCACTTACACTATGTAAAACTTATTTAGTTTTACTCTTACAATATGTAAAACTTATTTAGTTTTACACTAATCCATAACTTTACTTTTTTTAATCGATAATATTCACATATTCTACTTCTAATCTCATTCTTCCATTTCACTAATCCATGGCTATAGATTAGTGTAAAACTAGTCAAGATATATATATGGAAAAAAAAATTAGATGGACCTGACCCTTACGTCATCTGTGGTCCTAGCCAATAAGGTCTATCAATCTCAATTTTTTTCAAGGTGAATCTTCACCTCATTTTTACATGTAAAGAAAGAGTTGATGGTTATTTGAAAGTTATTTTGAGAGATAGATCTTATTGGTTGGGACCACGGATGATGTGGTGAGTCGGATCCATCTAATAATTTCTCATATATATAAGGGATATGATCCACTTACACAGTGCAAGAGTTTTTAACTTTTACACGTTTTTTGGATCGTTGGATGAGTGAAATGGATGGTTGAGATTAACAGTTGTGGAGATTATCACTTGGGAGGAAAAGGTAAGAAATTAATCTCAATTATTCATTTCACTCATCTAACGATCCAAAAAAAATGTAAAACTAAAAGTTTTACATTCTGTATCCATATATATATTACAAACTTTGTTGACATCTTTATCGCCGTAACAATTTAAAAATTTTGCGTATAAGAATACGTTGAGAAGAACATATAAATAACATTATGCAAACTTTACATAAATTTACTTGTGACCTTCAAATACTATAATTTGAGAATACGAATTGGTTTAAAGAATTACGTAAACAAAACTCTGAATTTTTTAAAATTGTGTTTTTAAGAATTTGAAACTAATTTCATGATGACTTCTTATGAATAGAGATGGAGCTAGAGGGAGCTGGAGGAGACGATTGCCCCCTTAAAATTTTAAAATTCTTATATGTTTTAGAATTTTTTTTAGAAATTTTCTATATATTTCCTATTAAAAATATATTTTCGCCCCCTAAAAATTCTTAAATTTTCCCCCTAACATAAATTTTTGTGTAGGTCTCAACTTATGAATTCCTAACATTTTTTTCTTCAATTTTATACACTTTTATTGGCTTAATTTCGAACCATATTATAAAACAATTTTATAACATTATAAAATATAGAGCACAAACAATGCAAAATAGTTCATGAGAAGTTAACCTCGTGGAGAACATGCATATGTTGGCACAATTAGGTATTGATTATATAAGAGGTACGTCTTAGCATTAGATTGAATCGAGTCTGGTAAAAAGATAGAGTTAGTCAAGTTTACGAGCTCTATTTTATAACTTAAACTTTATTAAAAAAAATTCGAGTCAAGTTTTTGTTCAAATTTAATTGTAGCTATTTATAATGTTATGGTAGTAATTGGTTACAATTTAAACAGCTTTCTATAACCATATACGATATGCATATATATTTCTTCATATTTTCTTATATGTGATATACATATATATCAGGCAAAGCTGTGAGACTCGACTCGAATTTGAAAACTAATCCACTAATTACTAAAAATTTTCAAATTATTCAAATTTCGATTTTATAACTTAAACTTTATTTGATTTTTTTATTTAAGACGAATTTATAAAATTACGACTCGAATTAAATTAAGTCAAATTTGTTTCACCCCTATAACGAGTGTAGGAAGTTTAGGGTGCATTTAGTTCTGGAGAATACAGGGCGTTTTCATTTTTATTTTCATTTTCTGGGAAATAAAAAATGTTGAAGAAAACATGTTTAGTTGCAAAATTTGAAAATGATTTTTAGAAAAGAAAAACAAAAATGAGTAAAATTTTGAAAACATAAAAAAGATGTCTTCACCATTTTCATTGAAAATGTTTTAGAAAAGTGGAAAAGATTAAAATAAGGGTTTTTAAATTTTAACTCTATTTAGCCCGGGTTCGAATCCTTATAATGTCAATTTTAGAGCTTTATTTTATTTCATCATATTTTATTTTTATTATAATAATATTTTTTAATAATTATACTTTAATTTAATTATTTAATGAGTAATTATTTGTTTATTTTTATTTGGCTTAAAGATCAAATTAGTCCTCAACGAAAAATTAATTAATCTATTATTGATTTTTTTGCACCCAATTTAGCTCTCATTAGCCGAAACACACTCAATTTAGTCATTTCGTAAGGGTTGGCCAAAACTCATTGACTATCAATAAGATGATAACACGTGACAAACTTTAAAAACGTCACATCATTAAACCGTAAAAGAGTCTAAAAATATTTAAAAATTCTAATTTGGCCCTTTACTAATTTTTTACTTCAAAACAATCATAGTTCTGATTTTTTTCAATTTGGTCTTTGTTAATTTTTTTAATTCAAATCTCAAACCCCATTGTTATGTCACTATGACAAGTACCATAGCTGTTGTAGATCCCCTATCTCAGTCTTCCTCCAATCCATGCGAATAAAGTTTTTTGCTAGAATTTTACTAATTTCCTAGGAAATAAATAATCCTTAACAAAGAAACCACGTGTTTTAAGAAGAAAATGGATATTGAAACTTGGATATGTCATATTTAGCTCCAACCCATGGAAACTTTACGGCGTTTTAATGGATCCAAGTGAAGACGATAGTTGAGGAAGGGAACTAATTAGCAAACTATTTTAAGGTGAGTAGTTGTAGATGAGTTAGTTTTAAATATGATTTTTAGATGTGCCACGTGTCACTATCTTAATGATTATTTGTAAGTTAATAGTCAATTATTACGGTCAACATTACAGGAGGGATAAATTGATCGCAATTTGAATTATGATAGAATGATTGAGTGCAATTTGAATTATGAGAACTAAATTGGGTGTAAAAATTCATAAGGGCATAATTGATTTTTTAAATTTTCGTTGAGGGCTTTGACCTTTAAGTTTTTTTATTTTAAAAAACTAAATATCAAACACATTTCTATTATTTTTATTTTGAAAATAAGTTTTCATTTCTATTAATAAAATGTATTTTTCTAGTTTTTAGAAAACTAAAAAATAAAAATCATTTTCTGAAAATAAAAATAAAAAACAAAAAATATTTTCTAGAATTAAATGGACCGTTATTATTTCTACTTAACTTAGAGGATAATATGGAATTTGGGTTTAAATTTAGGTTTACGTCGTTAATTATGATACATCAATTCCTGCTAATTTTGATTTGAAAAATATGGAGTACTTTTGTTAACGGCCAATAGTACTGACAATTTGTTTGTTCTCTGATAGAAAATAGAAAGAGCCTTTTATCATTTTTTTTCTTTTTTTCTATTTTTAGAGTTTTGTCTTGATTAATTCTGACTAGCACACGTTGCACATATAATTTTAGTGAATAAATTTATCAGTGAAATACACATACGATTTCAAACTCGAGATATATTTAAACGATATCAAACTGTTTACCACTTAAACCACCCTCGTTAATAGAGCCTTAATCCATTTTATTAACTATACTTTTTTGAAGAAAAATGGAGTATTTAGAAAATAGTAAAGTGAGTATATATATTATAAGCATAATTATAATCACAATTGTAGATATAACGTTAGGGGTGTTTAAATTTGGGTACTCGAAGTACCGAGTATTCGAATCGTTAGGTAGTCTTATGACTAGCTCGTGTCTTGGCCCGAGTGTTGCGGGTACCCGAAAAATCATGTACTTGGAATACCCGAATATAAAAAATATGTATTTTTTAATATAAAAATATTTTATTAGTTTAATATAAAAATATGTATTTATTAAATATAAAAAATAAAGATTTTTATTAGTTTAATATATATATTGAATATAAAAAATTATTAATTTTAAATATATCTGAGTACTCGAAAATTTTGAATTTTGTGACTCGGGTCCTACTCTGAAAATGACGGGTCGGGTACTCGACCCGAGTAAAAAAATCCGGGTAAATACCTGGTTATTTATGTTCGGATAGTCGGGTCGGGTATTTTTGAACACCCCTAATAAACGATACACTTCTGAATAACTATAATAAGAATTCATAATTATAAAATACAACTAAATTAAGGTTTAAGGGTGTAAGAAGCCCTTGAACTATTAAAAAAACAATTAAGTTCATTGCATCTCATTAAGTCATTGAATTAAAAAATTTAATCAATTAGTCCCTTGAACAAAAAAAACTGAAGCAATTAATCTCTTTGACCAATTTTAACTATTAAATTTTGACAGTTATTTTAAAAATGTTGGTGCAGTACGTCATATTACAATGTTTTAACTTGACATTTTTATAATTTTTCATTTTATTTTTAAAAAAATTTTAAAAATTTAAACGACTAATAAAATTTGTAAAAAAAAAGTTTTTTTGAAAAAAATTATTGCTATGCAAAGGCTCATTTAGTTTGGTTAGGATTTAGGGCCCGGTCCAAAGAACTTATGCTAATTAATAAAGAGTATACCCCCCCCCCTACTTCTTGTTGGACCAAATCCATCAAAATAATCGAAGACGTTTTTCTTTAAAATTTTCTAATACTATTACTAATAACTAAAGAATTTGCTTAACTAATGTTTATTGATTTTTCCATAATTAAAATAATATCTTTTGAGCTAATGGGTTGGTCTAAGTGGTAAGCAGCTTGATATTACTTAAGTAAGTCTTGAGTTTGAGACGTTATATATGCAGAAAATTATGTTAGAAGACTTACCTATCAAAACCAGATGTTATTTTGGTAGAGTGAAAATAAAATAAAAATAGTTTAATGGAGTTTGAAACCTAAGTCCTTCAAAATCAATAGCTAAAGCTTAACCACCACACTAATATGAGAATATAAAATATTTCAAACTGTATTCAAGATTAATTCAATTTATTTTATGATATAAGTAATATTATAAACAATATTAATATATATTAATAAAATAAATATATTATTTTTATATATTAATATTATTTATAATATAAATATAATATTTTAAAAATCCTAAAATTTTCAAAATTTACAAAAAAAAACTTCAAATCCCAACAAATCCTAATTCCTAATCGTCAATCGTCACCTCTCCGCCCACCCTTTCTTCATTGGACACTCACGACCCATTGTCTCACTCCCTCGTCGTTGAAAGTTAACGAACGACAACTCAAACAATCGTCAATTTATTTTTATAGTTAAGCCTTTATTAAATCAATGTGTAATTTTAATTGCGTTATTAAAATCTATTTCATTAGTGTTGGTTGAACATTAATTCTGTTGGCATTATTATCGAGCTTAACTGTTAAATAGGTGCCTAAACTATGCTTTTTTAGTTAGGTGCTCAAATTATTTTTCGGGTTAAATATGTGCTTAAAGTTTCATTTCGTGGTCCGTTTAAGGTTTTCTGTTAATTTCCACCGTTAAAGGACACGTTCATCTCTTGAAAATTCTAAAATTATACTAAAAATAAATAAAATTACTTAATTTTAGAAAGTCTCTAAGTTTTACAGATTTTACAAAATAGCTCCTAAATTTTAAAATCCCTAACTCCCCAAATTCCAAAATCCTGATTTAAGTCGATTATGCCGTCAATTGCCATGCCGCCGCCCACCACATCGGTCGTCGGACCATCACGACCATTTTCCCTACCAGCCCGTCGCTGGAAATTGACTGACGCCGTGTGAATCGCCGAAATTGTCAAATAATTTTTTCGAACGATTCGCGACAAACGGTGGCATGAGGGGCGACAAACGACGTGTGGGTTGTTCGGCGAGGGAAGGGCGCTTCATTTCATCATCGACAATGTGGCCAACGCTGGCAGAAGTGGTTGGATTTGGGGGGTTTAGGGATTTGGAGACTATTTTGGAAATATTTGAAAATTTTATGATATATTTTTATTTTATTTTATTAGTTTTATTTATTTTTAATATAATTTTCAAATTTCAGGAGGCGACTGTGTCTTTTAACGGTAAGAATTAACATAGAACCTTAAATGGGTCACAGAATGAAACGTTAGACATCTATTTAGCCCGAAAAATAGTTTGAACACTTAATTAAAATAAAAAAGCATAGTTTCGGCACCTATTTGCCTATCAAGCCTTGTTATTATCTTAAATGCGCTTAATATAATTACCTTTGACTTAGGAATTGTAATTTATACTATTTTTTTGTATTTCAATACTTTTTTTATGAAAAAATATTTAAAAATAGTAAACATTAAAAACAAATCCAGAAGTAGAATAATCAGCCATTACTAATGGTAACGAAGTTTGTAATTTGTAACCGTCGTTTCGGCAAATCTGTCCATCTGATGTCTTAAATAATGCTTGAGGTAAAAACTGTAGGAAAAAACGTTGATACAGGTGGTGTAAACTTTAGTTTACACGTGTCTTTTAGTTTTAGGGGTTAGAGTTTTAGTTTAGGGTTTAAGGTTTAGAGGTTTAGGTTGTAGGGTTTAGAATTTAAGGTTAGTGTTTAGAATTTAGTGTATAGAGTTTAAGGTTTAGAGTTTAATTTTTTAGGGTTAAGGTTAGAAATTTAGTGTATAAAATTAATTTTATGTAGAGTTTTACCCAAAACTATAAAGGCGGATTCCTTCTGAGTTTGTCATATGGAGAAAATGTTAGGTGAGGTTGAATTACGAATTTGCCCCTTTAGTTTGTTGGAAATTTGTTACTGTTTCCAATTCTTCACTAATCACTATACACCAAACATCCTTAAATGCTAGTAACAAATTTGCACTAATCCCCTTCCACTTTATACACAATTATCTAAGCGTCACTCTATTTATGATTAGGTCCATTTCAATTTTGAATTTGTGCAAATTGATCCCTCTTAGGAAAAGAGAGAAACTGAATAGTCCTATCAATTTCGTAAGTGAGCAAATAAAGACGATTAATCACGGTTTTAATGTCTTTCTTCTATTTACATAATTTTGATTGATATGATAATAAATTTATCCCTTGTACGTTATGAATACGATAAAAGTTCTAAAAATTCAACTTATAACTATAATTTAACCTTGTTTTGATTTTCAGTTCACATGGTTCAAATGCGGGGGCATATCGGTTGGACTCAGCTGGGCTCATGTATTAGGGGATGCATTTTCGGCCTCGGATTTCCTCAATTTATGGGGACAAATCGTGGCCGAAAAAAGAATTCCGACAAAGCTGAACAATTCGACACTGAAATCTGAATTCCCAACTCTTGTTTCCAAGAAACCATTTTCCTTGAAAAAAGTTGACCCGGTTGGTGACCGTTGGTTAACCGCCAATAACTGTAAAATGGCAACTCACTCTCTTCACATCACTGGGAAACAACTTCATCATATCATGACAACATGTTCTGTTCATGACCCGACTAGAGCTAATAACATCTCCGATTTTGAAATTGTCTCGGCTTTAATATGGCAATCGTTGTCGAAAGTTAGAAACGATTCAGGTCCGAGGACTCTTACGATTTGTTTGAACAATCCTCTCGTTCCAGGTGATGAAATGGTGACACTGCCGTCTAACGGCATGATATTGAGCACGGTCGAAGCTGATTTTTGTGTTTCAAAGGTTGAAATAGTCGAATTAGCAAAGCTGATTGCTGATAAACAGATGCCCGAGAATGGTTTGATCGAAGATTTTCTATGGGGGAACGAAGAAAAATCGGATTTTATAGTTTACGGAGCAAATTCAACATTTGTAAACATGGAAGGAGCAAATCTTTATGGATTAGAACTTAAGGGACTGAAACCACTGTTTGTGAATTATATGATTAATGGAGTTGGCGATGAAGGAACGTTTCTGATTTTTCCTAGTAATGAAAAAGATGGTGGCAATGGGAAGATCGTGACCATGACCCTGCCTGAGGATCAAATTGAAAAGCTGAAGAATATAGTTGAAGATTATTGGAATGTTGCCAATTAATTAAGGCAACTTAATTATAAAATAAATCAAATTTGGTTTGAAGAAAGGGTTGATTTGTTGTTGCTCGGTTTATCGTATTTATGTATTTGTGTTATATTGTATAAGTGAATTTTAACTCGTATATATACATATGAATAAAACATATTACGACAGTTTATAAATGTTAGATTTAAAATTTAAATTCGATTAATATTAATTTATAGATGATTATATGAATTAATTAAATTTGAATAATTACTGGATTGAAATTTTCGACTGTACCGAATATCTATAAATTGATCGTACAATAAACCAGATTATTGTAATTATAAAAAATGCTACTATATTTTAAAAGTTTTGTTTTTCGTCCTTTCTTTCTCCCCCGGGAATTCAGTATAAAAGTGAGGGAAAAATAACGGACGGGGGACGCTCTTTATATATCCCTCTAAATTTCTGGTCAAGCCTGTCTCTTTGGGTGTCTATCACTATTTTAAACTCAACCTTCTTTAGCTCCTTTACTAGAATTCTCACTTTGAATTGCCTTTCCTTTTGTTGCGTTTCGTTTGTTTTAGGGGTTAAAAATGAGTTCGAGCTCGGATTTGGTGAGTTTTGTTGAGTCTGTATTGGGAGTATCGTTAGGTGGTTCGGTAACGGATTCCATGATAATGATGGCCACGACGTCGTTGGCGGTGGTTCTGGGGCTCTTGATTTTTCTCTGGAGAAAATCAGCCACTGAACGAAGCCGTGATGTTAAGCCTCTGGTTGCTCCCAACTCTGTTTCACCCAAGGCTGATGAAGATGATGAGGAAGCCTTTGTCGCCGCCGGTAAAACGAAGGTCACCGTTTTCTACGGCACCCAGACGGGAACCGCTGAGGGATTCGGTAAGGTAAAAAAAGAAATAAACTTTGATGTTTCGGTATTGATTGCTTAGTATGGTGATTTGATTGTTGTTATCTTGAAAATGTATGAGTTGAACTTGAATGTTTCACTAATTGACTGAAATGAAACCATTTTTTTACTGATGGAATTTGGAAGAAAATTGATGTTAACTTTGCTAATCAAGCTTGATTTTTTCAGTCACTGGAAAGTTGTGTTGCTGGTATAATAATTACATGATACAGATCAAGATTAAAAAGTTGCAAGGAGATGAAGGGAATGTTCTTTTTTTGAAGTCACACTTCATGAAAATTGTAGGGTATCAAGCAATATTTGAAGTTCACTGTCCTTTTCAAGCACTTTCGAAGATTCGAATCATTTAGCTATAAATTTAGTTGTAATAAATTGTTTATTCTGTTGAGACTTAGTTGCATTGTTGATTCGATAAGCTTTTATGTCCGTACCTGTCATCATTCCGGGCTCAAAGAATTCGGGACATAAATATAGAGTGAAACGTGGCGACAATAGTTCTCGTTAGCAAATCTTTTGCTACTAATTGTTTTGTCGATAGCGGATAATTTAGCTACACGGGGAGCATTTTTTGCCGTTACTCTTGGCCGAAATCGATGTGTGCTTGGAACGTGGCACTGTGTGATCAGAAAAGATGTTTGTTTTTATTTAATGGTGCATGTGTTGATGCGAGGATTTCCTGTTGCAGGCTTTAGGTGAAGAGATCAAGGCAAGATATGAGAAAGCAGCAGTCAAAGTTGTTGACCTGGTATGTACACAGAATTGCTCATTACCTTGTTTTCATACTTCAGATTTTCTTTTTCTGCTTGTATTTACAATTACATTCATCAAATTTTGTATGTTTTATACTAGGATGATTATGCTGCCGATGATGAACAATATGAAGAGAAGCTTAAAAAGGAGACTCTGGCTTTTTTCATGGTGTCCACGTAAGGCAGATTCTCACTAGTCACTTCTACTGATGCTGTTCTTGATTGTGCATTTGTTTCAGCGTTATATAAAGTATGGTGTATTTAATATAATTGAGCCTGACATCGTAGTTATGGGGACGGGGAGCCAACCGACAACTCTGCTAGATTTTACAAATGGTTAACTGAGGTTGGAGCCTTGAAAACAGTCAAATTTCGACTTCGTTTATGCCACCACTCATCTTTTTTGTTAATTAACACTCACTATTGCATTGTTTTACATATTTAGGGGAATGAAAAGGAGCCCTGGCTTCAACAACTCACATACGGTGTTTTTGGTCTGGGTAACCGTCAGTATGAACATTTTAATAAGGTAACATTGTCACAGATACTCAGGACTCGCCAACAGAATCACTTTCTCCCTTGCAATTGTGGTATCTGATTTTATGGTTTCTGTCTCTTTTTTCCAAAATAGATAGCAAAGGTGCTTGATGAGAAACTTTCTGAAAAAGGTATTTTTCTATATTACTTATTTTTGAGATTCCACCCTTCTGATCTTGACGAGATTCTACTAAGTGTATGGCTTTTCCTTGTGAGAAAAAGGTGCCAAATGTCTTATCGAAGTTGGTCTTGGTGATGATGATCAATGTATTGAAGATGATTTCACTGCATGGTGTGTAATCCTCTTCCAGTCGTACCGGCAAGTCTGTTTCTTCATTTTTTGAAGCTGAAGCATCATGATATCTAACCTTGGTGACTCTGGAGCTTTTCTCGGGACAACACTTCAATATTGTACTCTGTTAGCTTTACTGTAGATCTTTTTCATTTTTATTTGTATTTTGTTCCTTCCTTAGGAGAGAATTGCTATGGCCAGAGTTAGATCAACTTCTTAGAGGTGATGACGATGAAAATACTGTGTCTACCCCATATACAGCTGCTATTCCCGAGTATAGAGTAGTGATTCATGGTACTTCTGTGATGCCTATTGAGGATCATTACGCAAATATCGCAAATGGGAATGCCTCACATGACATCCACCATCCAAGCAGGTAATAAGGGATGTGTGTTGTCTTGGTTTTCTCTCCCCATTCCGCTTTTATTTTCCATTTTGAGATCACTGTTAATTGATTTGATTTGCACAGAGTTAATGTTGCTGTTCAGAGAGAGCTCCACAAGCCTGAATCTGATCGCTCTTGCATACATCTGGAGTTCGACATATCAGGGATGAGTATAACGTAAGTTCACAGCCTTCTAATGTTTGCTACTCTATAAAATTGATTTCCTGGAATTCTATGTGAAAGTAGTATTAATATTTTGCTGTGTTCAAGTGTTTTTGACATCACAGACTTTGGTTTTAGAAAGAAAGATAACATTGCTTTCAGATTTATGATCTTATACTCATGCAATTAATAAGTTGAACCGTCACAGATATGAAACTGGAGATCATGTCGGTGTTTATGCTGAGAATAGCATTGAGACTGTTGAGGAAGCAGCAAGATTGCCGGGTCAACCCCTGGATTTGCTGTTTTCTAAACATACTGACAACGAGGATGGCACATCCCGTGGAAGCTCATTGCCACCTCCTTTCGGCAGTCCATGTACACTTCGAACAGCATTGGCTCGATATGCAGATCTCTTAAACCCTCCACGAAAGGTAAAACAAAACACCCCCTCCAAAAACCCATAAAATATCTCGAAAAGAAGGAAAAACATTCCAGCTGATTTCTGCCTGATAACATTTTTCTTTCTATCCAAACTGTTTTTTTTTGTTTGTCAGGCTGCTTTGATTGCCTTGGCTGCTTATGCCACTGAACCGAGTGAAGCAGAAAGACTAAAGTTCTTATCATCACCGCAAGGGAAGGTTGATGAGATATTTAGCATTGCTTTTCTTTCTCTCTGCCTCATTTGTTCATGTTTGTTATTATTTTTCCTACTGATTATGTGCTCTTCTTCCTTTTGCCCAGGATGAGTACTCACAATGGGTTGTCAAAAGTCATAGAAGCCTTCTCGAGGTTATGGCTGAGTTCCCATCGGCAAAACCTCCGCTTGGTGTATTTTTTGCTGCTATTGCCCCTCATTTACAGCCTCGTTACTATTCTATCTCATCCTCCCCTAGGTGATTCAATTTGTTCTATCTACATATCAATGCAGTATTACCTTATACTTTGGATTAATAAGAAGATTGGTCCCTTTGAGCAGGTTTGTACCCGATAGAATTCATGTAACCTGTGCTTTAGTGTATGGTCCAACTCCAACCGGAAGAATTCATCGCGGCGTGTGTTCAACCTGGATGAAGGTAACAACTATAATCTCTCTTCTGTTGCTCTTCTGATTTATGTACTTTCTTATATACCCGTGGTGTTCATGTACTCAGCGGACACTACACGGACTCTAGTGACATCTAACATCTGACTGTATTGAAATTTTTCAGAATGCAGTTCCTCTGGAGAAAAACAATGATTGTAGCTGGGCTCCTATTTTTATCAGGCAATCTAATTTTAAGCTACCAGCAGATCCTTCAATTCCAATTATCATGGTTGGACCTGGGACTGGATTTGCACCTTTCCGAGGTTTTCTACAGGTTGATTACTCCGTTTTTCATTTTTTATTACGACAAAAAGGAAAAAGGGACAACAAAATAACTTAAGCTAACTCTTATTTACAGGAAAGAGTGGTCCTTAAAAAAGATGGTGCAGAGCTTGGTCCGGCTCTACTCTTTTTTGGATGTAGGAATCGGAAAATGGTTCGGATCTGATTCTGATAATAATAATTTTCTACCAGCATCATTAGCATGTCTCATCGTAATCTTCAACTAATGTGAATATTCATTTGTATGATTTTATTTATTTACTTTTCTGGCAACTTTCTTAGGATTTCATTTACGAGGATGAGCTCAACAACTTTGTGGAACAAGGTGCTCTATCTGAGCTCAGCGTCGCATTCTCAAGAGAGGGCCCAGAAAAGGAGTATGTTCAACATCAGATGATGGAGAAAGTAAGTAGTACTAGGAAACAACATGTATTGCAGTTAATGATAATAAAAACGAAGCATTATAAGCTATTTCTGTTGTTTATGGGGTACAGGCAGCCTATATATGGAGCCTAATTTCTAAGGGAGGATATCTTTATGTATGTGGGGATGCCAAGGGTATGGCAAGAGATGTTCATCACACCTTGCACACCATTGTTCAGGAGCAGGTATTGATCATCATTGGTTTTCTATTTTCTTCGTTCTCTGTTCGGATAAACATAATTTAAAGTTTCTCAGGTAAGCTTGTACTGATAATAATTTGCGTTTCACCATCACCATGTCCGGGGGAGTTAGCCTTTCTATGTATAAAATTCAGTGTCCTGTATAAAATTTATGAATTCCAGGGTAATGTGGACTCGTCAAAGGCGGAGTCTATGGTGAAGAAACTCCAAATGGAAGGACGATACCTTCGAGATGTCTGGTGATGATGGCCTTTTCCATTTCCTATGCGGTTCTTCGAAGCATCCATGCCAAATATGGTGGGGTGGGTTAGGTTTATGTTTTCTAGCTCTAGCGTCTTTAACTGCTTCATCTCTACCAGTCCGGAGTAAAAAGCAGTTAGTAGGATAGTAAGATAGCCGAAACAAAACCCGGTTTCGTCCGGTGGTAGGAGACTCAAGTGTAGATGTTAGTAGAATAGAATAGAAGGAAAGTTTGTGTTTAGACTTCCCCCTTCATCCAAAATTGACAGAAGGCAAGTCAAAACATAGTTGAAATTGTTTCTAGGTTATTTGGGATCGTCATGGCCATAGTGTTGTGTAGTGAAATAAATAATTGGAATATAAAGCTTGTTTTGCTCTTTTTGCATGGTTACTTTCCTGCCATTTGTGTCATTTAGAAAGAGAAAAAAAAGACATATAAGATGACGTTGTCTTGCTGCATTCCTCTACTTGCTTCATCTATCGTGACCTTCGATGTGTCATGCAGTTTTAAGACGTTGTCTAGCTTTGTTTCTTGTTCGGTGTTTTTGTTTGATTTTCCAAAGATTGTTGTGGCTCCATTTTTTTGCCCTGCATATCTTTTGGTTATGCTCGTCTCTTTTACCTTGCGTTGCTTGTTTTGTTGGAATTATTTTCTTTTTCTTGTTTGAATGGATACCGACAATTTCGTTCAAAGAAAAAAAAGGCATGATTACTTCGGCAAAGTTGAATGAATATTCTTTTTTTTTAGAAATTATATGAAAAAATAACTCTTTTAATCCTTGTAAGTTAAACTCGTATTTAACTAATTGCGAGTTTCATGTTGAGTGGGTAGGTAAGAAAAAAAATAATTTATTAATTTTTTTTTACACAGAACTCGCTTTTAACTTACCTACATGGCCTAAAAAATACTATTTTTCTACGTAATTTTGAGTGAGTCTAAAAGAAGGCCCTTAAAAAAAGGCTAAAAGAAGGCAGTATCGATGTGACCGTTAGATTGGGTATAATAAGATCTAAATTGTTGGATTAAAAAATTACAAAAAATGGTAAAGGGGATAGAAGGTTAACTGGTTAACTTTATAGAAAGAAAAGAGGGAAAATCAAACGTCATTTTTTTACAAACCCACATTTTCTTTTCATCCATCTTCTTCAACCCCAATTTCTTTATGTTTGAGTTGGAGTAGAGCAATATCTGAGGTAAGATTCTTCATCTTCACATATCAAGCTTCAAAATAAGATTTGTCTCTATATATGAGTGTTATAGGGTGGCTAGGGTTTTGTTGGGGTTATGCTTTAAGAGAGGTTTTGAAGAAATTTGAGAAATGATTGTATTTCATCCTTCTCTTAATTCTTATGTACTCTTATGATGATTGTTAAATAGTAAACGATGGGGGCAGTCTTTCAAAAACATAGATAAAGAGCAAGCTTAAAGAGTGGATAAAGGAGCCACCTTTGAGGTGTTCTGTGTAAGGTAAAACGCTTTCATTACTACTATGATGCATATGAGTCATAAAACATGAGTCTTGTAGGTTAAATGAGTTCTAAAGCATGTCATGTTGGATTCCATGAATCAATATTTTAAAGATGAGATTGACGTTAGGAATGCTTGCTAATGATGTTAAATGAAGCATGGACAATGTTGGTGGCTTTAGGTATAGTCTTAGGGACACTATGAGAATGTTGGAGTTAGATTGAGGAGTATTTTCGAGTTTAAAATGTCATTTCCTGTATTTTGGTATCGGTATTGTTATTGCAGTATCAATACCATTTGAATGAATGTAGAAATTTGGGTAAAAGTATCATGTAGTATATCTACTATTCTTGACAATATATATACTGTTCTTGACGATATCCGTACTATTCTTGACGGTATTTGTATTATTCTTACATATTACTTATGAAATTGAGATTGACACTATACTTACACACATTTTATTTTTCAAGCTATTTTCTTTTTAGTTAATATGTGTAGTATATATATATGTATATAATCTTTAAACTTATTGTTTTGGTTAATAAAATTTATTGAGAATTGAGATTGAATTGTTGCAAATATATTTATTTGTTTTTTTTTTGCAGATTGACTTATCCGATTTCTTTAACTATATCTCTTTGTTAGACTTGATGAAGTTTGTGGTTAATTTATTTCCCGGTTCAACCTTTTGTTTGATGAGACTGTCCCTCTCATAAAACTTTTTAACTTTCGAGCTTCTTCTTCCGACTTTGATCCACCACCAGCATCAGATGCTTGATGGATTTGTTTCTCTTGTTTTTCATGATTTACATGCATGTCTTTGGTCGTCATTATGAATTTATGGATGACACTTTGGATGTTTTTTTTTGTTGCATTGATGTTTTTAATTTTGTAGTTTCATTTTGAATGATTTGGATGTATTCGGATATTCTACATTATGCATATATTTTAGATTATGACATTGATCTTATGTAACTATAAATATTTCGGTTTACCCTTGACATTTATTTATATTGTGCTTATCATATTATTTATTTATTTATTTATTTATTGTCTTTCGATACTATTAATTGTGCAATTTTTCTTAGTGCTTAGAACAATTTTTCTAAGGGTTTAGAACAATTTTCTCTTTAAAGACTTCCACAAAGTTTGGTCAATGAAAATAAGTTTAAAACAAATTTTCAAGTGATTTTTAATTAAAACCTACAAATTGTCTATATAATATGAAAATTGTTCTTGTGATGCCGACTATATACTATGAAGATGTATGTTTAAATTGTAGATTAGTACTGGTACACATACAAGAGTGCCAATACACACAGTATAAATTTATAGAAGCAGTGAACTAAAATGGTACATATACTACACAATAGTACTAGTACAATTAACATAACTACTAGTACCACAAAAACAGTACCGATTTTCGAATCAAACATGCAACAAATTAGTATCGATTTTGGGCGAATAGTTTCGATTTTGAACAATGTTTTTGAATTTGGTGATCTCATGTAAGAATTTGTGTTATCACATTTGTTACGAGTTTGGTAACATATAGAGTTATCCTTTAAGACTTTGTGTAATAACACAATTTCCTACCATAAGTTTGGTTGGTTTTAGATTAGGAGATATGTGGTAATACTTTGTGTAGTTACCTTTTTACTTATAAATTCCATGAACATTTCTGTAGGTGTCGTAAAACATTGTGTAGTTACCCTATTTATTATAAGTTTAGTAATATATAGAGTTATCCTTTAAGACTTTGTGTAGTAATACAATTTCTTACTATAAGTTTGGTTGATTTTAGATTAGGAGATATGAGATAATAATTTGTGTAGTTACTTTTTTTCTTATAAATTTCGTAAACATTTTTGTAGGTATTGTAAAACATTGTGTATGTACTTTATTTGTTATGAGTTTGGTAACATATATAGTTATCCTGGAAGACTTTGTGTAATAATACAATTTCCAACTATAAGTTTGGTTGGTTTTAGATTAGAAGATATGAGTAATAATTTGTGTAGTTACATTTTTTCTTATGAATTTCATAAACATCTTTGTAGGTGTCATAAAACATTGTGTAGGTTCTCAACTCGTTGTGCATTTCGTAACATATATAATTATCTTTTAAGACTTTGTGTAATAATACAATTTCTTACCATAAGTTTGATTCGTTTTAAATTAGGAGATATGATGTAATAATTTGTGTACTTGCCTTTTTTCTTACAAATTCTGTAAATATATTTGTAGCTGTCATAAAACATTGTGTATGTTTGTTATGCATTTCGTAACATATAGAGTTATCCTTTAAAACTTTGTGTAATAACACAATTTTCTACCATAAGTTTAGTTGGTTTTAGATTAGGAGATATGAGGTAATAATTTGTGTAATTACTTTTGTTCTTATAAATTCCATAAATATTTCTATAGGTCTTGTAAAACATTGTGTAGGTACCCTATGTGTTTGGTAACATATAGAGTTATCCTTTAAGACTTTGTGTAATAACACAATTTCCTACCATCAATTTGGTTGGTTTTAGTTTAGGAGATACATGGTAATAATATGCATAGCTGCCTTTTTTTCTTACAAATTTCGTAAATATTTCTGTAGGTCTGGTAAAACATTGTGTACTACCTATTTGTTATGACTTTGGTAACATATAGAGTTATCCTTTAATACTTCGTGTAATAACACAATTTTTTACCATAAGTTTAGTTGGTTTTAAATTAGGAGATATAGGGTAATAATTTGTGTAGTTATTTTTTGTCTTATAAATTTCATAAACTTGTTTGTAGGTCTTGTAAAACATTGTGTAAGTTTCCTATTTGTTATGCATTTTGTAAGAATCAATATTATCGGGTAACCGTCTACGTTATCACAATTTCTTACCATAATAAACATTTGTGTAACTACCTTTTTTTTTACAGTTAATGTAACAAATTATGTTACTGCTTCATAAAAATTTATGTAAGAATCATATACCAATATAATTAATTTACCTTTTTATATATATATATATATTTAGATTGCCTTACAGCAGAACTTCCCCTGATTACTTATGTCCAATGAAACTATGTTATTAAAAAAATGTCAGAAAATGAAATCCAAAACATCAGCAGGTGTTGGATGTCGGTCTGTCACAATCACATCAGCATCTTTTACTACTTTTGTATACAAATAAATTTTAGGAATAACTATATATTTTGGTACCCTACCTTTACCTATTTTCCTATTTTAGTATCTATCTTTTTTGACAAAATGGTATCTAACGTTATGTTTTGTTTTTATTTTGATACCCGCCGTTACAAAATTAACGAAAGACTGACTAGGTGAGAGAAAATCACACGTAGCATGCTACCACATTATTTTCTCTCTCCTAGTCAGCATGTCACATTAACTAAAATCATGAAAAAAAGCACACGTGACATGCTGACTAGGAGAGAGAAAATGACATGGCAACATGCCACGTGTGATTTTTTCTCTCCTAATCAGCCTTCCGTTAATTTTTTAACGGTAGGGTACCAAAATAGAAACAAAACGTACCGTTAGGTACCATTTTGCCAAAAAAAATAGGTAGGGTACCAAACTAAGAAAACGGGTAAAGGTAGGGTACTAAAAATATAGTTATCCCTAAATTTTATTAGTAAACTACGTAAATGGTCCCTAAACTTGTAGGGCATTTACATTTTAACAATCAAACTTTCAAAACTAGACTTGCTCGACAGAGGATCGAAGGAAGCATCACAATTCACTTTTACATGCTCGTAGAGAGAGAGTTTGAATTCACATATTTTAAAAATTTAGAGCAATCAAGTTTTGTTGTAATCCACACATCAATCAATAGGATTTTCGCAAACTCCGTTAAAACTCAGCGATTCTGAGCTTTCCACAGATTCCAGCAAAAAAAGGAAATCATTTGCTTACTTTCGTTGAAGGCCATATGCGAACAAAGATCTCCCATTGGAGACCACCATCTGAAATATCTTGAAAATCCTCCCATTTTGGGCAATAACCGAAAACCGAAGCTCTCCATACCGCCTGCGCGAAAGGACAAAAGAACAAGATATGTTCGATGCTTTCAATGCTGCAAGAGCATCAATTGCAAGAAGGGGATGTAGATTTGAATCTCCTAAATAAATTCTCATTTGTCGCGATGTCATTGTAAAAAATTTCTCAAAGAGAAGTGAGAATTTTTGAAGGAATTTTCAATTTTCAAATCGATCTCCAGAATTTTCTTTTCTCAAATCTGGGGTCGCTGCAGGCGATGGGGTTGCCATTGGAGAACTTCCTACTCTTGAGGAAGTGATAAGCTGATTTTTGCCGTATAAATTTCAAAAATATTGTCGCACCAAAGCAGGTCGTCACTAACAGAAGGTCATCCAATGGTCATTGGAGTTTTAAGGATATTACAAATCTCCTTATCAGAAAACAATTCTTTGATTTTATTGGCGTCCCAATCCCTCCCTTCACTTTTTTTAGCAAATGAACAACAAGAGCATCTCGACATTCTCAGATAAAATAGAGAAATTTGATAAGTTTGGGATCCATCTCTCATTTCAAATAAAGGTGTCTTTCTCATTGCCAATAGTCTTTAATGTATCCTTTTTGGTGGTCTGAACCCCATCCTGGAAACTATTCCAATCCCAATAAAAAATTATTGCACTTTGGGGCTTCGAATATGTTTCCATTTAGGAAATAAAGTCTTAATCCCTTCCTTCATTTTTTGAGAAAATGAACGACAAGAGCATCTTGGCATTGTACTGGTCTCTTAGATAAAATAGAGAAGTTTGGTAGGTTTAGGATCCATCTCTCATTCTAAATAAATGGTGTCCTCATTGCCAATAGTCTTCAATGTACCCTTTTTGGTGGTCTGAACGTCGTCCTGAAGGCTATTCCAACCCCATAAAGAACTATTGTACTTTGGGGCTTCGAATATGTTTCCATTTGAAAAATAGAGTCTTTATAAGATACGAGCAAGGAAGGAATTGTGATTTTTAATCAACCTCCATGTTTATTTAGCAATAAGATCTTTGTTGAAGAGGTGAAGATTGTGAAAACCCATGCCTCCCATATATTTTGAATTGCACATTTTTCTCCAGTGAGTGCCACTACGTGGTTCAATAGAATTTTTCCATCAGAATCTGTTTCATTACAAAAAGTGACAGGAAGGAAGAAGCATTACATTACGTAGGAGGGAATTGATGTGGCAACAGATTTGATAAGAATTTCTCTTCCTGCTTAAAGAACGAGCTTACTTTTCCACCCCTACAGTTTGTTCCTTATACGATTGAAAAAAAAAAGTGCTTCTTTTTTTCCTCTATCCCAAACAGATGAAAGGCATAGTTATTTGCTGCCCTCTTTTATTTGATTAAATTCGACCACATTAAGCAGGTGAGATTTCAAATTTAAACTGATATTAAAAGAAAAAAAGATTGACGATTTGCTGCAATTTACAGTTTGTCCAGTGACTTTTTTAAAAATTAGCAATAATAATTTTGACAGTAGCACAATTCTTCTCATCGATACAATCGTCGGCAAGAGAAAGTGATTAACAATAGGATATCTTCTTCCCATGGAAAACCCTGACAGATTGTTGGCTCATATGTTCATTTTCTATTATCCACGAGAGTAAGTTAAAAACTAACAGGTATACGAACGGGGGGATAGGGGGTCTCCTTGCCTCACTCATTCGCTTACCATTCACAATCAATCTAAAAAGTGTGGTTGAGATGCATTCCATTATCCGGTCGATCCACTAAGAACAAAAGCTTATCTTTTTTTTTATAATTTTCTTTAGTACCTCCCAATCGACTTTGTCATAAGTTTTCTTAAGATCGAATTTAATTGTCTTAATATCCGAAGAACCTTTCCTTTCTCTCTTGATTGCATGAGCTATAAGAATATTGTCCTAAATCAACCTTCCACTCACAAAAGCTGCTTGCATAGGAGAAATAACGTTGTTAATCCTTTTTAGTCTAGTCGCCATGATCTTTGAGACGACTGGACTAATTTGAACTAATATTCATAATAGAGGTACTTGGCAGGTTTAAAACCCAAACTACATATGTAAACTAGGAAGGTCATTGAAGGTATTATACCCAAATCCCAATCACTTGGCCTCACCGCTTTATACTTTTGGTTCGTATTTTAGGAAGGTTTAATTTAAATTAAACTCGAAAGATAAATTCAAAAATCAATAAATTTGAAAGATTTATCAATCAATAAATAAATAAATAAATAAATAAACAAACTTGAGAGAAATGAAAAACAAAGATCCATATTCCGAAGAGGTTTCCGTTTCTTTCTCCACAAGAACCTTGTCAGGCGCGTGCTATCCACGCTCTTCAACGGTCCCCCCTCCTCCCTTCCTTCAATCACTTCTCTACACGCTTCTCCTTTCCTTCTTCATCCTCTCACTCCCCATTCAAAGGGTTTTAGGCGCTTTTCATTTCTCACCTTTTTTTTAATCTTAAACCCTTCCTAGGGTTTTCACCGATTCCAAAACCCCCAATTTCATCGCCCTTATCATGCGATTTTCGACCCATCAACAACTATGATTGAAAATACCAATACCAAGAAACAGAAGAAGGGTTCAATCAGTGAGGAAGATATCTCTACTCTTTTACAAAGGTCGCTCCTTTTCTTAGTTTTTATCTTAAGTTCGTTATTTGCTATCTTGGGCTTTTCTTTTTCTTTTTTAATTGTTGATACTTGATATACATTTTTTTTTTGTTTGGGCAGGTATACAGCAACTACTGTTTTGGCACTGTTGCAAGAAGTGGCGCAATTTCCTGATGTAAAGTTGGATTGGAATGCTTTAGTCAAGAAGACATCTACTGGTATTTCTAATGCGAGGGAATACCAGATGTTGTGGCGCCATTTGGCCTACCGGGAGGGCTTGTTTGAAAAACTGGAGGATGGGGCTGAACCCTTGGTCAGTTTTCTAGGTTTTGTATTTCTATGTATATATCCATGTTTAATTTAAAAGATCTGAAATTGTTTAGCCTTGAAATTTATTTGGGAATTGCTGTTAAAAGTAAACACATCCTTAAAATTAATATACTGTTCTATTAGTAATTTAGGGTGTTTAGGAGTGCAGATATTCTAGTTTCTAACTTATAGCCTGTCAATCTGCTACAGTCTTGGTTTGACTTTGAAATTGGGAAACTTTATTCTTGTTTTGTCCACTGATCAAACTTCAAAGGCTAAAGTTGTGGTTGTTAATTTGTAAATTAGTCTTTTTGGTTGAAAGACAAGTGTTCTTGGTAGTTGTTATGGCTCTAGTCTCATCATTTAACTTCTTTTTTTTTGCAGGATGATGACAGTGACTTAGAATATGAATTGGAACCTCACCCTTCTATTAGTAGTGAAACTTCAGCTGAGGCTGCAGCATGTGTGAAGGTAAGTAAATTATATGTGATTGCCGTAGAATTATATGTGGTTGTTATTATCTCTTGTCTACATGGTTGTGTTCTGATTCTAATGGTTGGGACGCAAGTGTGAGTCGTACTAAACATTACTGGTTGAAGATGGTTTTTGAACTTATCTGGTTGATGGGTAATCTGCAATCTCAATGAAACGATGTCTATAACCTTGTGGAAATCAAACCAATAATAGTATCGGTTGTCTGACTACCTTCTCTTCAAGTTTCCAAACTGGTTTATCTTGTTGCCCATTTCTTTTCCAATCGAGTCAACTCAGATGGTTATTCTTGTCAGGTACTGATTGCTTCCGGTTTGCCAAATGAATCAAGCGTTGCAAACAGCTCAATGGTGGATGCTCCACTAACAATTAAAATACCTAATGCGAGAGCATCTAGAGTGTCTTCAGAAGATTTGCAGCCCACTTGCTCAATGCAAGGGATGAACATTACCGTTCCAGTTTCTGTTCAGAAGAAGATTCTGCCTGCAGTGCCATCGGCTGAAACATTGGAAGGAAATGGACCAGCTGGAGCAAAGCTGCCAAATCGCAGGAAAAGAAAACCTTGGTCAGAAGAAGAGGATTTGGAACTTATTGCTGCTGTGCAGAAATTTGGTGCTGGGAATTGGGCAAATATCTTACGAGGAGACTTCAAGGGAGATAGGACTACTAACCAGTTGGCTCAGGTTTAAATAAACTGACTTGTTTATTTTATATATCTGTTTCCTTCAATAGCATATAAATCCTGCTATCAATGCGATATATAGATGCAAATGCATCTATCCTTTTGCGTACGGCTAAAATTCATTTCACTGTTTATAAAGTTAGTATAACAAAGTCTAGTTATGTATATGTTGTTTGAGGAGCTTGGAATTAATAAACTTAAATTAAAATGTCTAGTAAATGTGAAAGTAGTAGATTCATTCAACACTTCCGTCTTTCTATGCTATATTGGATTTGCTTAGGATGTGAAAGTTATGTTTTGGTTTATTGCATTGTATTGATTATGTGATAGAAAGAACATAATTGCTTGGAATTTCTTCTGTTTAATATTTGCCAAAATAATTTATGATTCTAGTATTCGATCTTGATGACTTATTTTGGAACTAGTATTTATTTATGGTGTTAGAAGTTTGTTTTTCTTGTCATTATACGTCTTATATTTGAATTTTTATCACAATGTCACTGATAAAATCGTTCATTTACAATGGAATGCTATACAAAGTCAAAAGATCTCATTGAATATATAGATTTATGGCTACACAAACCATTGAGGGTAGTTCTAGATCTGGTCCAAGACAAACGGTTCTGGGGGGTGTTTTGAAACCTTTGAATATAGAAATCATAGAATAGCTCCTGCCCCTGGATGGTAAACAACTTGTATATTTTGTCGAATCAGAATTAAAAACATAGACATTGGTGAAAACTGACAGCACAAATTTATTTTTGGTGTTTCTGTTTCTATATCTCAAACAATTTAGCTTCTTTGGTGAATATCATCTAGTTGCTGCTCTCGAATAACAATCCGTTGTTAATCTATTCCGGTCATGATGTCTGGGTTTCCCAGCTTTTCCCGGGTTCAAATCCCGGCAACGGAATATTTCAATTCTGTATTTTTTTAAGAAAAATAAACAATTGATCAATTCTGTGAATCTTGATAAGATGGCTGTAAGTTGGCCATGCAGGTTAAGGCTACCCACCAGAATTGTTTTTCCTCTGCTTTTCTACAAGCTAATCGTGGCAAGTTTGTTCTGATATTTGCAGCGGTGGAGTGTTATTAAGAAGCGATTTGGCAACTTAAATGTGGAAGGAAACTCAATGATTTCTGAGGCACAGTTGGCAACTTGTAGTGCTTTGTCCTTGGCCCTTCCTATGCCAGATAAAAATTTAACAGCTGCTTGTTCAAATACACCTGGTAATTTTCTCCATTTTTTAGTTCTTTGAAGTGTTTGATGTGACAACATTCTTTTCAGCAAGTGAGCCAAACTTATGAAGTGATGAAGTTATGGGAACCTTCTTTTCTACCGCTGGCTTTCTTCTTTGAAAATGTGAGATCTCTTGTTCTCTTTCTAATAGACTGATTTATTTGCTACTGGACCCAGGTTTGAAGAGTGCATCCGGCTCTGCACCTCCAATTGCTAGCAGCGAAGCTTCAGTTCGAGCCGGAAACCAGTTCCAACAAGGCCCCCTTGCTTCTGTTGAAGCCCAAAATCAGTCTCAAACTTCTGTCTCATCCCATAATCGGCCTCAATATGGTCCGTTTACTTCTGTGCCAACCCAAAGTCCATCCCAGCAAGGTCATGTTGCTTCAGTACAAGTCCCAAATCGGTCTCAACATGGTCCCATGACTACACAATCCTCATCATCTGCTTCTACTTTAAAATCTCGGGTTACCTTGAAAAAAGCCCCAACAAAACCTTTTTCCACCAAAGGTTCGTTCATAGATGCCACTGCAGTTGCTGTTGGGGCCCGCATTGGTAGCCCAAAGGATGCTGCATCGCTGCTGAAGGCTGCTCAGTCCAAAAATGCTATTCATATTATGACTTCAGGTGGCTCTTCTGTTAAACCTCCCATGCCAAGTGGAACCTCTTCCCCATATGTTTCTACTGGTCTAACGGCCGAACCACACTCTTCTCCTGTCACATCTTCTACCTTGTATCCTGGTTCAGTAAAACTTGCAACACAGAGAGTTGAGCATGCTTCATCTGTTTCTTCCTCGCCATTAAATGCACTAATTCAGAAATGTAATGCTGTTGCATCTGGCCCAACCATTGAAGGTCCTTCGCTGGAAGCAGCAATGGAGATCAAGGGTTCTGTGCCAGACAGTTTGCCTAAAGAGCAGGTGTGGGAAAATAGAGCACATGTTTCAAAAAATGAACGAGGTGAGGGAGTTAAAGATCATAAAGAAGCTGTTCCAAATCAGGAATCCAAGTTGAAGAACATTGAGGCTGTTACAGGGCATCCTAATAAGGAATTAACCGTTAAAGGTGATCAAGTATATGTCAAAGCAAACCTGGTTGAAGAGAGTGAAAATGCCAATGATAGTAAAACTGATTGTGCATTGGTTAAAAAAAGCGTGAGTCAGCCAACAGCTGAAGAAAGTTGCAGGAATCAGAGCATGATCGAGACACCGGCTAAAGCTGCCTCTTTAAATGATGGCTGCCCCAAGAATCTGGAGGTTTTGAGCACAGCAGAAACTGGCCAAGCTACATAGTGAGACATGGCATCTTGTTTATAGTAACATATCTGTCAATTTTAGGTTTTTATCCTGCTATTTTAGGAAAGATATATTGTAGATTTATCTGGAAAATGAATCTCGTGAAAAAAGAAAGAAATTGCATTCAGCGCTGGTGTAATTCCTTTGTAGTTTTTGTAGAAAGGAAAAGCGAAAAGTTCCTTTGATTATTTACCTTGTTCACGAGAATAAATTTGTTCACTCTTTCTTCTGTGTCATATTTTACAAGTCAATTCATGAGTAGGATTCAATCTTGTTTATTTTCCAGAATGAAGGGCTTGCATCAACAACGGTTTGATTCTTGTTCCGAAAATGGTTTTATCATTGCATCAATCTGGTCCGGTTTCTAGTTTGCGTTGATCTAATTCATGGATAAAGAAAGAATGAGATGATGAAACACCTGTTACTTCTACTATATTTTACTGGTGTATAAGATGACATGAAGAAATCCAAAATGGAAAGTATTGAATTAGAACTGAAATGAGAACATAAGATGAGAAATATTCCACAGTGGTGTCCAAGAAATTTAACAAATGGAGCTGCAAGAGACTAAGAGTCTATTCTGAGGGTTCTTTAGGTTCTATTATGTAACTGAGCTGTTTCTGCAATGATTTCTTTTTCTTCTTCTTGCTCCTTAGCTTGAGTACAAATAAGAAAGATTGCAGAGGGATTCGGGTCGCTATGATCTTGACTGGGATTGTGAAGTCGTGGATGGTGACGACCAGAGCTCTTTTTCCAAATCCGCCATTATTCTCTGAATTTCCTGCTTGAGTTGTCCGGCACTAGTGAAGCCCGATTTCAACTGTTCGCCAACCTTCTTGATTTCCTGGTTCATGATGAGAACTTCGCCTTGGAACTTGGCAGCCTGATATGCACTGATCCCAGTTTCTCCACTATGGTCCCTTGCATTGGTCACCCTTGCTATCTCGTCTTGGAAGTTGCACAACGTCGAATGTCTATCTTGGACTTCGTCTTTCAACACCTCAGTGTTCTCCAGCCACAATGTTAGTTCAGTTTTTATTTCTCTCAGGTGAAAATAAATGGGGCGTGCTGCGGATTTCATGTATTGCTCCCTTCCACCTTCTTGATTCTTTCTTCCTCTCAGTTTCGATAACTCCGCTTTCAAGTCCTCCACTGAAATTTGATATTTCTTTATCTGATGAACTGATGTGCTGAATCTCAACCAGAACTCGAGATTTTCCTCCAGCAAGTCATCGATTTCTGATCTTATTTCATCTTCTACTGTTAAAATGCCATGGGGTCGACTTTCAGGATCTTCCTGCATATCATGTACTCCCATTTTCTCTGCAGATTCCTGGTCTATTGGCGATTGCTGAATGGATTCAGTTAAGTCAGATTCCTGGCCCTTACTTAGTCTAATTGCTTCATGTTCTACCAAGTTCACATCCTTATTTTCTTCTAATGAACTCAATTTCTGGCGTAATGATTGAATCACTTGATCTCTCAAGGTGACCACATTCTTCAGTTCCTGTATGTGCGATGACAATTGAAAGAATGCGTCCCTGTGTTTCTTATCTACTTCGTTAAGCTTCTTTCTTACCTCCTTATAATTTTGAAGAGCATGCGAGTACTCGTCTAGTAAAATCTTTTCTCCATCATCCAGTCCACTCAAGTATAGTTGCTTCCAGTTAGGTTCCTCTTCTTCATTGGCCTTGGCTTCGTCGACCTCAGTATCAGGGACACTGCCTGCTGTCTCGGACAAATGTTTCTTATCAGTTTCGTCTTCTCCCACCTGTTCCGGACCCTTTTTGGAATCACCATCATGCTTGTAGCTTGAGTCAGAATCAACAGACGAATGTTTCTTATCAGCTTTGTTTTCTCCCACCGATTCTGGACCGTTTTCGGAATCACCATCAAGCTTGTAGCTTGAATCAGAATCAACAATGTTTTCTCCTTCAGCTGAAACATCTTTGTTCTCCCTTTCCAATCCAGTTCCTGGGTCTTTTAATGATGAGCGAACAGACTCGAGTTCTTGTTCTTCAGTTCCCTTGGGGGCTTTGGCATCGGATCCGGTTGTTACATCTTGGGAGAATTCAGTGCCCTCGACCTCCTGTAACTTCACTGATAAATGATTAATATTACAAATTGCTTCAGTGAAATTGATTTCGAGGCTGTTATTTTGCTCTACAACAGTTTTGACGTGATCTTTTACTCTACTTAGCTCTGCTTCCAACTCGTTAATCCTCTTTTCCATGGCAGCCGAATCTTCGATCAGTTCTGCTTTGTCTTCTTCCAGGCTCCTAAATTGTTCCTGAAGCTCATCTGCTTCGGATTTCAATCTCTTTACCTGAGCTTTTTCGGAAAAGACCGCAGTTTCCAAACGAATAACTCTCTTCACAAGAACATCAATTTTCTCAACAAGCTGTTGCATTGTAAGAGATTCCTTTGAGCCTAATTGAAGCTTCTCTTCGATCTCCTTTCGCAATGCTTCGATGTCTAGGCTCTCTTTTTCTTCACATTCGATCTCGTAGTCCATATTATAAAGCTCCATAGTTGAACTCACTTGCTGATCTGATGTTTCCATATCTTCTCTCCTGTCATCTTCATTGTCGAGCTCTGCCGTCGAAGGTATGTGCTTTGGCTTCTCTTGCTGATCTGATGCTTCCATATGTTCTCCCCTGTTAGCTTCATTGTCGATATCATAGAACATGCTATCGAGCTCCGCAATCGAACTTACATGCTTTGCCTTCTCCATCCGTAGGGAGTTGAACTTATTCCTGAGAGCTTCAAACTTGCTATTTACAAGACTAATCCTTCTGGATTCTTCTCTTACCTCCTTTGTCGACTGCTCGTGCTTTTCTTTCAACTTATCCAACGACTCTTGGCATGATTTAAGAGCCTGATTCACCATAATGGTCCGACCTTCGTTGTCATCGTTAACAGACTCAATTCCGAACTCATCCTGTAAAAGGCATACTCTCTTTTGCTTTTCAGTTATCTGGTTTTCGATTTCATTGAACTTTTTGTATCCATACTCGTATGAACTCTTCATAAACTCCCTTTCGGTTTGCAGTGCTAACATCTCCTTCTGAAGCTTATCTATTTCCTTCAATGCCTCATCTTTGTTCAGCCCCGAAGCTTGAAATCCGATTGCATTCTTCGGTGTTCCCCTGAATTCTTCCTTTAGAGATCTAACTTTGGGAATGACTTTGTTGCGACGAAAGGGATCATCGTCGTCATCCATCTCGTAAGGAACTCGATCAGGGAACATAGAAGCAATGGTGCGATTGGCACTTTGCAGGTCCTTGGACAAGTGATCGAATCTTCCGGCCATCGACCGGTACGACCGGAAAATCTCTTCGATGAGGCTTACAAGTTCTGCTCTCTTGTTGTAATACATTTCTGCCCTCTGTGCAAAGGTGTCTTCATCGTGATCAATGATTTTCAGCATATCAGTGACCTTCTCCTCCGTATCTGTAAATTTCAAGTATCAATGTTAACTGTCACTTTGAAACCGATATATTTGATTCTTATATCGTAGAAAAATGAAGAGTACGAGCAACATAAACAATGTTCCTTGTTTTGAGAATGTCCATTTTCTGAGAAAATAAAGGGAAATCCATGCATGCAACCAGACATTGAAATGCTTACCATTAAGATTTTGTTCAAGCCATTTAGACTGTTCTGTCCTAATGTGGTTTGACCACCACCATGAATATGCATTGCTTGCAGCTTTCTGCAACATCCTCTTAATCTGTCTGTCTCTTTAGATCCCATTGATGATGGCCATGAAAGAATGAAACCAGAGTGTGTGTCAAATGGGAGGGGGTAGGGGATGACCCGGATTATGTGTTGAATCCTTTTGACAAAGCTCCAAAATAGGAATAACATGGCCAAATGTCAGTGTGTCAAAGTGGAGTTGATTTTGCTACGTTTGGGGTTTCCTATAATAGGATGTCCGAATGCTATTTCTCTTTTAGTGTTTGAAAAATACATACAAGTGTTTATATTCTGACACTAAAAAATTAAAATTTAAACTATAATCTTACATTTTAAATATTAAACCATATGCACTAAAAATACACTTCACTTCAATTCTCTAAACTCTAAATATAAACCCTAAATCATATACTTTAAAATACGTTATTACATTTTTTAAGCTTTAATTATAAATTCTAAATCTAACTTAAACCTAATTCTTTTAGTGTATAACATAAAAAAAAAAATCAATCATAACATCTTGAAAAAACAAATCTTTTACCAAGACGTGTTATGTTAAAAACTTATGAATAAGATCGGTCTGATTTGATTTGGTTAATTGAATTTTGAATATTCTACTATAATTACTTATTAAAATAAAAATATGAATAATTATTCTATGCATAAGTGTGTGTGAAAATTTTATTTTCACAAGCGTCTCAATTTTAGAGTTTATGGACTCTATTTAGGGTCTAATGTTTGAAGTTTAAATGTAGGAATTTTAAACTTAGGGGTGTGGTTAAAATTTAAGGTTTAAAGGTTTTAACCTAAATCCCTAATCATATTACCCTAAACCCTAAATTTTAACTATAAATCCTAAATTTTGAAATAAACTTAAAACCGAGTCTATTCATAAAATTAAGGCGCTTGTGAAAACTTTTCGTTTCCACCACCACTATATAAGATTTTTTTCCTAAAGATATTATGTTACATTATCAAAAGATAACAATAAATATATTTTAAATACTTTAATAATTAAGGTTCTAAATAATAATACTAGAATATTATTAGTATTTTATTTAATAACTAAGATTTTAATACTAGAATATTTTAATAATTTTAGTAATTAGTATTTTACCTAAAAGTAATTAAATATTAAGAATATGTATGAACAATACTAAACTCTTAGTTAATGTTTGGACATAATGATAAATGAGTTATATTTTGATACACAAGTTGTGTAAAAAAAATTACACAACCCTTTTATAAAATTTAAAACTTAAATCTCAAACTCTAAATCCTAAACTCTAAATTCTAACCATAAACCTTAAATTCTATACTCTACACACTAAACCCATAAACTCTAAGCGCTACTCTAAAACCCTAAACCTTAAAATTGAAAAGTTTGTGTAAATTAAAGTTTATACAAGCTTGTGTATCAAAGTATTTTTCATGATAAATTTAATCATCTACATTAATATTTGTTCTTTGTTTGACGCTTATTTTTATAAGTTAATTTTGACCCTCAATTTAAAAGGTAAACTTCACGGATGGTCATTTTTGTTTATAGGGTATTTTGATCACCAGGTTTAAAGAAAGGAATGATATGGTTATTTATATTTTTGACATATATCATTTTAATCATTCGATCGTTAACTTTCGTTATCCAAATAACGAAGATATGACCTAACGCATAAAAAATTAAAGAAAATCTACGTTAAGCGCGAGCTATAATACACCTCATATATATATATATATATATATATAAAGCTAATTAAATACCCTAACTCCATTTCTTTAGAAACATAAAACCAACTAGGAGGAGATAATGGTAGTCTTCTCCATGCTCATTAAGCCATTAGAAAGAAGTGAAAGACCTCAAAAACTTAAAAGATAGTTGAAAGGATGAAAATATTCATTCTGCTACCCAAAAATAACATGAAAGAGATAAAAATCATAGAATGTGCAGATGGAAGTTGGCTTTACTAATGGTCAATGTACTTTGACCACCTTGCTTAGTGCAAATATATTGGATCTAATGTGGTCAGAATAACCGAAAAGCTCTCCTGAATTAGACATTGCACTGCATGTAATGACCCGAATTTCCGAGTCAACGTTTGAGCGTTGACCTGGATCATGAACTCTTGTATTGGTTAAGTGTTTGGACTCATTGGGCCAAGTTTGGACCCTTTTGGTTGGGTTTTGAGCTAATTAGGCTTGGTAAATAATCAATTTGTAAAAGTGAAAGAATCTTGGGGTTTTATGTTGTGATTTTAACTTTATTCAAAATAAAGGCTGAAAACCAATTGGAAAATTAGTATATCACGTGATGTTGGGGAGGGGAGACAAGATGATATCATCTTCATCTTTTTCGTCTCCCACACAATCTATTTCCCTCACCCTTTCAAGCCTAGTTTCTAACCTCAAAGATTCTAGCTTTTTTCATCAATCCTTTCATATGCGATTCAAGATTTGGATATGTTAATCTCTTCTCTAAGTGCTTCGAAAAAAGCATAGTATTATGGTGGAAAGGTAAGAATTTCATTTATGGGTTTTTGGAAGTTAAGACTTTAGGGTGGTTCCTTTGAATTTAAAGGTGTAAATTTGTAGTGAGACCTTTCCTTAAAGGTTTATTGAAGTCTTGATTTGTTTTTCATGTTTGTGTGGTGGAAAAGAGGTGTTTTTGGGGATTCATCAAGCTTGGATCAAAGAGAAGTTGAAGGGCTTTGCTTGGGAGCTTGAATTCGGGATTTCTAATTTAAGGTCAGTACATCTCTGACTCCTTTGATTCTTGAATATCATAAAGTAATTTGCCTTCCTTGATTTTGTGTTGAGATTGCTAGTTTTGGTGTTAAGATAGCTTAAAGCTTCATTAATGGTAAATCTCAGATTAAATGTTAATAGGGTGTAAAAGAGGTAGCAAATCACTCTAAATATCTTCCATAAGATGTAGGATTGAGATTATGAGTTAAAGGTTACATTGTGGGAGCTTGAGAAGTGATTTCTCGAGCCTTGAAAGCCTTTTCTAGGCTTCAGTATCGATACACGGGGAGTCGGTATCGATACCCTGTGTTTTGGAGGTTGAACAAAGGCATTTTGTAAAGGGCGTATCTGTACCATTTGGGTGGGTATCGATACCCATATTCCATTAAAATTTCAGTAGTGAAAAATGGTATCGGTACGGTGTTTTCCAGTATCGGTACGATGTTTTCCAGTATCGATGCAGGGTTTTTCAGTATCAGTACGATATGTATTTCCAATATCGGTACGGGGTTTTCTAGTACCGGTACGATAAGTATTTCCAGTATCGGTACGCCAAGGCTTCAAAATTTTAGTGAGTTATTCTAGTATCGGTACGCGATGACTAGTATCGATACTCACTGTGCAATCTGCCCAAAAATGTCGACTTTCGCCTGAAGGGCTGAAAAATTATACCGTTCGATCCAATAAACCCCTAGTGGCCTAAAATAAATTATAAAACTAAGAAACCGAGGACTAACCCTCGTGAATAACAATAACGTATAATAGCTTATTACGTGATGAACCGAGATAATCATGATGGTTAGTGTTAAGCCTTGTGGGCATTTGCTTGATAGCTTGGCGTGGTGCCACTTACCTTTTGGTGAAGTGTATGAATGCTTAGGGAGCATGTATTATATTATGATTGTAGAAAAGGAATTCGGACGTCCTAGAGCCAGTACTACGGTACTTATATAAAGAGATGTGTACTTCAGGCCGAGTGATCAAGTACATCCAACGTACTCACGAGCTAAGTGATCTGGATGCGGTTAAAATCCTATCGGTGGCTATGGTGATCCAGATAAGGTAATTAACTCGATAGGCTGAATGAGCTCGAGTAACTTGATTGGCTGAGTGACCTCATGTAAAGACTACTTGTGGCTAATGTGATCAGAGTATGTTTAGGACGTATTTGTGGCTATGGTGTTCCGGATATGGTCCATTAACCCGACGGTTGTATGAGCACGGGTAACCCGACGGCTATGTGAGTACAGGTAAAGTAGAGCTTCGTTGGCCTTTATGTAGATGTATGGATGTACTTATGTATGTTGTGTGGATGCTATAGATTGATGCTTATACACCCTATGGCTAAGTGATCGAGGTATTGCATGTATAAACTCGACAGGCTGTGTAAGCTCGAGTATCTCAATGGGCTATGTGATCTCGAGTATGGCAAAACCCTTGAGATAGGTGATCTAAGAACTCTAGCTAGTGTAGGGTAGACGATATTTCATAGATAGTGGAAGCCTTATCTATGCTCTCTTGACTATTTATCTTGCATGCTTATTTTATGATAATCACGAATTGTAGTAAAGTAGAAATGTACCACTGAGCTTTGATAGCTCAACGTGTGAATGTGTGGTTTTTCTGTCCGTAGGTTGACATGTTTAGGACGTATTTGTGGCTATGGTGATTCGGATATGGTCTATTAACCCGACGGTTGTGTGAGCACGGGTAACCCGACGGCTATGTGAGTACGGGTAAAATAGGGATTCATTGGCCTTTATGTAGATGTATGGATGTACTTATGTATGTTGTGTGGATGTTATAGATTGATAGCTTATGCACCCTATGGCTGAGTGATCGAGGTATTGCATGTATTAACTCGACAAACTGTGTGAGCTCGAGTATCTCAATGGGCTATGTGATCTCGAGTATGACAAAACTTGTGGACCTTGTATGACTTCTTGTAGACTTGTTGATGCCTTGAGATAGGTGATCTAAGAACTCTAGCTAGTGTAGGGTAGACGATATTTCATAGATAGTGGAAGCCTTATCTATGCTCTCTTGACTATTTATCTTACATGCTTATTTTATAATAATCATGAATTGTAGTAGAGTAGAAATGTACCACTGAGCTTTGATATCTCAGCGTGCGGATGTGTGGTTTTTCCGTGCGTAGGTTAACAGGTCACCCTTAGAGGAGCTCATCAAGAAAGGATTTCTCATCACCTTGTTTGTTTCAGAGTACAGTACTTGTTTTTTAGTTTGAACTAATGTATTCATAGGACCTTACTACTGTTGAGTCTGTAACTCTATTTGAAATATTTTTTTGTTTAGAGTGTTTTAAACTTGGAGCTCCTATTTTGTAAACTTATTTAAATACTTATTTACTTTAACGGATTTATGGATGTTTAGTGATTTAAAATGGTGGCTAAATTTATGGTTTTAAATTGAAAATTTGATGGGTCAATTTGTGGGTGACCCGAATATAGTACTTCAGATCCGGATCGGGACCGGGGTGTTACACTGCAGTCTGCAAACGAGCCTTACTCTTAACTCGAGCTAGAGCTACTATATTAGTAGTCATAGGACCACCATAGCATCGGGAACTTGAACACACAGCACATCTTACAAACAAGAAGCCTGGACCAGGAGAAACCATTTCCATTTTTGCACTTTCAGCTCCTTCTGTCTTAATCACAACATGGGACACTGACAAATCATTTGGTCATCTGCTGCCAAATTCCATAATTCTTGATCGACAAGTAAAAACTGCAAGCATTGGAACAACAAGCCGTCCGACCGTGTTCCGATATGCCAATCAATAATTCTAGGAGAAAGAAAGATTTCAGCTATATACACAACACTCGCAATTATTCATATATTATTTACAGTAATACAACGAGAAGATAAATCTGCTTCAGTTTTTAGTATGTACACCGATATTTACAGCAAAGAATACGCGCGCACACACAATTTCCACCATTTATTTCTAGCCAAATCTCTCAATAAATCTACCACACACACAAATGAACATTAATCTACTTCATCTGAACAGCATGCAAGGAAGGCGTGTTGACTGCTCCTTTCTCTTTGGGTCTCAAACGAAACAGCAGAAAGAGACATGTCTAGTTCGATATTCACACCATTTTGGTCCCTCAATGTTGTTTCCGCTGCTCATCAGTTGATATCCATTCTGATTCTCTTCTATTTGCAACAACAAATCAATGAAGCAAGCCATTCGTCCGCCTCCCATCTTCTAATCTTCTTTTAAAAAATTATACTATCTACAAGTCTTTATACAATATTTATAAACACTAGACCAAGTTACTCCAGCAGATGGGCATTCATATGCAATCTTCAACCGTGCATGATATCAGTTAGTCTGCAAGGAAGAAAGCCACTGTTCCACGTACTTTTTGCTTTCTGCAAATCAAACGCAAAGAAAAGGATTTAGAGCATTGCATATGCTTCAGCAAGTTCCGTAAAGCTTACCGAAGAAGACTATGATTGGAAACTTAAAGCACATGGCTCCCCAAAAATATCTTCAATAGAAGATTGCAAAAAAAAATCTAATAGGTCTCGCTATTCCCAATTAAGTACCCACAGACAACAATTACGTATCGGAGTATGCAAGGAATGAGAAATTAAGAGAGCAACATGCCAATCAGAAGAAAGAATAACAAGTTAAGTGTCGAACTTTTCACAGTTCAATGCATAAATCTCACAACTAACCAAAAATCACTTTCTCGTTTTCAGGTCACCATTACAGCACCAAAGTTACCGAGAAATGCTTTACAAGAAGTTAATGTCGAACCTAGAACATTGTTAGTCTGCACATACTTTTCCTAATGCAACTTTGAGCATTTTGTCAATACTTTGAACAATACAAGCAATTCAACAATAGCTGCGGACAAGTTCAAAACATAAAAAAGTGCATCTAGGTTCACAGTGTTGAATATTCTCTATTTCACAAATTCAGGAGCTAAAGTTTGTGTTATGCAGCTGGTCTATGACCTGACACATGCCGAGCTGCATCTTAGCATTTTCTTTGTTCATAAATACACATCCCAAATAACATTTCGAAAGCTCATGAATGGGAAATAAACCTATATGGAGTTTATATAATTCAAACCCAGGTTGTTTCCTATGATATCAGACTTGCAATCTAAAGCTTAGAACCAATCTAGTCATCGACTTGCTAAGCAATAAAGACAATGGAATTGAAAGTTAAAACAAATTCTTAACATTAAAAGACAGGCGAGAAATGGTTCACCAGCAGAATAATTGTCAGGAATGTTCACAATGGCACCGAGAATATTGTTCTTTGAATCTGCCACCACATTATCCTGATTGTGCCCGTAACATGGGACCAACACAGCAAAACTGTTATCCGAATCATCATCACTCTGGAATCCAGGTCCATGAGGCTCCAACCATCCAATGGAGTAATCAGAACCATCAGACTCAGACCCCGAAACACACCCTCCATCAGATGGCACAAGAACTACATCGTATTCCCTATCGATCTTTCTTTCCTCCCGACTATGCCATTTCCTCTTAACTCTTCTCGACGAAGAAGCCATATTAGCCCTCTTAATCCGAGGAAACTTCAGGTTATCCAATTCCCATAACCCTGGATCAGGTGAGGAACTTAAAGAGGATCCATTGGCAGTTCTAGGCTCCTGATGTTTCCCACTCCATAACCACCATGAAAGATGAGTAAAGGCCAAAGCCATATGTTTAATTAACCAAGGCAACAATTCGTTTCAATCTTTTCGGCACAAGAAAAGTTTGTAATATGAAACACAAATACAGCTAATATCCAATCCCCCAGCAGAATCTGAATCAGAAGATAAGCAATTTGATCAGAACTTAACAAAACTGCATTCAACCCAGAATTCTCTTAAGGAATTAGATGCAGCAAAAACAAACCATCAAATTGAAACGTTTCAAATCTTATTATTTTTTTCACTGGCTTCATCTCACAACGTGTTCATCTTTGTGATAAACACAATTTCCTTTATAGACAAAAAAATACAGCCTTGAACAATATTTAGTGTAAAAACAATAAAATTATACATAATCCAGAAGAATGAAATATGCTAAGTGATAAACTGGCCCCATAGAAATAGAGAAAAAAGGGGAGAAAAGCCTGCTAAAAATAGATTTCCAAATTTAGCAATAAAATAACCATAAAACTAAAACCCCCATCTTTCCATTTACATTTTATCAATGAATTACAAACAGAATCTCAAAATAAACCATTTCAAGCCCAAGGAAAGGTGGACACGCTGAAGATAAAAGCTTCCTTCTTTGATGTATGCAAAGCAAAACAAAGAAGAGAAAGAACCCAAAGTTCATTCCTTGAGTTTCAAAATTCGAATATAAAGAAGAAGATTCATTGGAAACTTTAAAGAACAAAAAAAAAATCAACAAACAAAGTACCTTAAAAGCTTCCCCCAACGAAAAAGGCAAAAGACCCAAAATTTCAGATACGGTGATGAAATCGAAATCCCATCAATTTTCTTTCTTTTTAAATTTTGTTTTCTCTCCCTTCACTTCACTTGCAAGAATCAGTTTTGTTTTTAAAACAGAGATAAGACAAAGACTCCATAAGAAGAGAGTTTCATTATGAATACAGCGAATAATATTTTAACAGCTTAATAATAATAATATAATATTTGCAATTATTAAGCAGTGATTTTCGCTCTCTGCTGACGAGGAGAGGGGCAGATGTTTTGGGATTGGTGGAATTAGTTTGGGTTGAACTGAGAACGGGTGTAGAGGATTAACGACATTTGAGGCGGAATTTGGTTGCCAGGTCAGATATAAGGTGCGGTAAAAAGGATGACGTGGCGGCGGATTTGACCAGAAAACTGAAAAACAGGAAAACGTGAGAGTGTTGTTCAAGTAACCCTAACCCGCCCGCTTCCCGGGAATTTCCTACCCTATGGGCTTTTGATAGACCTATCAAATTTAACCCAAGACCCGAGAATCGAATTGATTTACTCGAATAGAGACCCAAAATTAACTTCAACACGATGACCCGAATTTGATCTGAAACTCAAAATAAACCGAACCGAAACCGAATCGAAGTTCAGTTGAACCGAAAATTAACCCGAATCGATTTTCAACCGAACCGAATGGAACCAAACTGATTTCACCCAAACCGAAAGCAACCGAACTGAAGGCAACCCGAAATTAAGAAAATATATTAAAATAAATAAATAAAGATGAGATATGAACTGTCGTACAACTTACCAAAAAGTCAAATATACATGCTATATAAAGTCATATATAGGGTGGAAAAACCTAACTTGGCCTAAAAACCCGACTAAAACTGATCGATCTCCTATTAACCCGATATTGACCCGACCCGAAATCAACCAATTCGAAAATAACCGACCCGAAATCAACCGAACCGAAAATCCTGACCCGATACTCAAACTGGAATCACCATAGATCCGAACTAAAATCGAACCAGATTTAAACCGAATGCAGTCAGAACTGGAATGACCCGAACCGAAACCGAACCGAATGACCCGTTTGCCACCTCTAGCATTTGCCTTGTGTTTTCATTTATTTAATTTATTTTACACAATCACCATTGTTTTATAAAGGCTTATATATATCATATTAGTACTTAAAGTATATTATTTTTTTCATTTTAGTACTTAAAGTATTTTTTAGTCAAAATAAGTACCTAAAGTATACTTTTTTCTTAAACTAAGTACCTAAGGTATAATTTTTGGTCAAAATAGGTACCTAAAGTATTTTTTCATCAAAGTAAGTATCTAAAGCATATTTTTGGTCAAAATAGGTATCTAAATTATTTTAGGTCAAAATAGGTACTTAAAGTATACATATTTTTTATATAGGTTCCTAAAAATTGTCATGTGACATTAATTAAAAGGATTATTATCCTATACACTGGCGGTGAAAACTTTTTATTTTCACAAACGCCTCAATTATAGGGTTTAGGGTATTAGTTTAGGGTTTAGTGGTTTTAAGGCTATTGGACTCGATTCCCTCAACCGAATTGCTTGCCAAGTGGTGGAGAAGATGAAATTTAGGTGAAGGTGGAGGAAGCAAAATATAGGAAAAATTAGACACAAGGTTTAGAGTGGTTCGAGCTTTTAACCAAACTCTACATCCACTACCTTAGCTTCCTACTAAGGATTTCAACCAATTCACTAAGAAATTTTCCCCTTTTCTAGGCTTAGGAGGCAACCTTTTACAACCTAGACTCACTCACCAAGTCTAGCATCCAAAGCTCACAAATCAAGCTTTGGGAACACTCTCTAACAAGAGAAAACTTAGCAAACTAGAAATCCCTCTAAAAGGTGATTGTTTGCACTCTTAAGCTCCCACCCAAATCCTAATACACTTGAGCATACATTGACATTTTAGCTTAACAAGTGTAGTCTATACAAAGAATGGGAAATTAAGCACTAAGACAAATTTTCATCATAAAGTTGTTGACTTGTGGATCATTAGTCTTCCATAGATGCTTGGAGGTTTCTTTTATACTCCTATATGAGCTTCTAGCCGTTGAAGACCGTTGGGATTAAATTGGACTCGTTGGGGCCTTTATTTCCCCAATAAATGCAGTTCTAGAGCTGTCCAGTATCGATACACGAGTAGCCATATCGATACCAGTTCTTCAAGAACTATCCGTTATGCTCTTCACAATTGATGTGTATCGATATGCGTAGGAGCGTATCGGTACGACTTGTAATTTAAAAGACCGTTGAGAAATAGCCGTTGGGGGAGTTTTGGCCGTTGGGGTTTTTTCCACGTAGGTGTATCGAAACGCTAAGAGGCGTATCGAAACGACCCCTCTCTATATTTGTAATATCCTCAAAACTAGTATAAAAGAAGTTATTACAATGCCTTCACTTGATCCCTAATTGATTGAAAGTAAGGTACTAAGTCTAGTCATTAAGGACTAGAATGCTATAATTAAAAAAATGGTAACCTAATGTATAAGTGACCAAACCAAAACAAGTGATAAATTGAAGGAATACATGCAAAATTCATACATTCCTAAAATGCCCCTACACATGTCATTAATTAGTGGATAATTAAGGATAAATTATGCATTTTAGGAGGATATACTTGATGAGCTATTGTCATCCTCCTCCTTGTGGCTGAACAAGAGGAAGAAATAGAGAGGAAAAGATTTAAGAGAGAAAACTCCATAATTCATAGATTCAAGCTTGAAATTTGGTGAAATTGGAGTTGCTAACATTCATATAATCTTGATATGAAGGTAAAATCTCTTCCTTAATGTGTTATGGATACAAATGATGCATGTAGATTTAGGGTTCTTGCTTGAATTACATGAAATTGGTGAATAGATAGTGATTTGATGCTATAAACTAGTTAAGAAGTTCAATTGATTGATCAATCCATGAATTGATAGTTTTATTCGAATGAGTAGGAGAAATTGAGGTTGCCAATAGCTAATTTGATGGTGAAATGCTATGCTAGATGCTGGAAAATTTGGATGATGATTGGAATGGATGATTGATATATGAATTGAAATTGTAGATGCTGGAAATTCTAGTGAATTGATGTCCTAATGAATCAAATTGAAAATGTTGCTCAATTGCCCTGTTTTTATAGGTTGGACATATAATTGGACTGACCTAGACATGTAGGAATGAGTATATATGCTGAACAAACATGTTAGAACCTTGTTTAGATGAATTATGAAGCTAGAAGCTTAACCTAGTGTAATTTACCCAAAAAACTCTGTTCTGGGCAGTAACTTTGAAAAATCACCATAAATTTATAAATGGAATTTGAGACTGAAAATTTTATGGACAATGCCTTAACATGTCTAAATTCTTTAGGAGAAAACAGAACTGAATTCTGGATTGTAGAGTGAATTGTAGAGAAGAAACACTAGGGACAGGGCAAACTATCCAGTGTTGTAAACTGCTCTGTCTTTAAGCTAAAAACTGTATTAATTGGCAAAGGATTAAAATGTAAGGCTTATATGGTTAGAAGGACAATTAATTTAGATTTCCAACAGTGTAAATGGTTCAAAATTCTGACGTACGAAATAAAAGATATGAATATTTAAGTAAGCAGTGCACATGCTGCCAGGCAACAACAGTCTATATGTTTATATTTAATTGTATGCTTAAGTATGGGGTCACATAATGACTCAATTGATTGCTGGATTGTATCTAATACCCTATGTATTGTATGAACGTTAGATCAAGTGGAAATTGAGGATAAAAGGGCTCACTTAGATCAATAAGCTAATAGAGGAAAAAAGATTACAATCTGGGATCGACAATAGCTCAAAAAATTCTTGTGAGTGTAGTTTAAAGTTTGAAGAGGGCGGTAACCTCTCCAAGTCTGTTTTTGATTTGTAATTTTTATTGAATCTTAAGTATAAATTGTATCATGAGCTTGCTATGGAGCATTAGCAAGGTAAGTACTCTTTTAAGTGGTTACTTGATTGTGAAATATGCTTGAATTGCCATTGATTGTAATGTTGTGCTTATTGCCTAATTGAACTATATTGAAATGAAGCATGATGTTATAGATGTACACAACTCATTGTTGAATGACATATTTATTGATACTCCTTCATTGACTATGGAAACATTGATATTGGATTGGATTGAGCCCTATTCGACTAAAAGGGATTATTGGCACAAATTGTGCACATTGAATTGAATCATGCTTCTAATTGATTGAAAGTGATAAATATTGTAAGCCTTTGTTTCAAGTCGGTCTTAGATATAGTTGGCATGCCATAGAGTCTATAGAGCTCATTGTCGGGGTGGACTACGGTCCGGAACATTGGTCCCTAATTGGCGACAGTAGGAGGGAAGTATTGTTATTGGTCATTGGCGACAGTATGAGGGTTTGACCAGGTACTTGGTACCATATTGACTATTGTTATTGGCGACAGTTTGGTTGGTGACTCGAGTATCTAGACTGAGCAATTGATTCTCAAGGCTATACCTAAAATGAACTAATAACTCATGTACATTGAACCTAATGCTACATTGATTGATAGTAAAGGTAAAATTGAATGCCATGAACTATGGATATTGAAACATTGATTGAACATTGCTTATATGAAATTGCTTGTTTATAAAGGAAAATCAAATGTCATGATCTATTGCTGTTGAAACATTGATTGAACATTGCTTGTATGAGATTGCTTGAGTTGAAACATGGATTGTGTTTAAATAACATGATGAGTTTAATTGTTAATCGAATTGGATGATTGAGTATGTCTATACTTCAAACCTTGTATTGGTATTGGATTGAAAATTAGGCAATGCATCTAGTAGAGTATACCTTGTTCGAATGGTTCTCTATTGATGGGGGAACCATACCATCCATTTGATGGTTCGTAGTTGAGACACATTGTATTGTTGCCTTGTAACTTTAACTCACTCACTAAGCTTTGTTTATTCAAGTCTCATTTCTACGATACAAGTTGATTTTTGATACTACCTTGAAGTCTAAGCTCATACAAGTCACATTTTGCTTAAAAGAGTATGTTTCCATCTTGTTATAGTTCTCCTAGGATGGTGGCACCTAAGACATGTGTATTTATGGTCACTTAGCTATGGTTTGTATAAGTTAATTCTATCTATGATCTATAAGAAGCTTGGTATGTATATATGAGCATGTATGCACTTTAAGGAACTTATATGCTTGATAGCCTAATGTTTAATTTCCACGGATGAATTATGCATGAAATGGTTGAATAGATCTCTTGAAAATGGTTAGTTAACATCAAGTAAATGTAATAAACCACAAATTTGGACTTGAACCTCTTTGGTCACATATAGTACTAGCCAAATGATGTAGATGGTATTATAAGCCTATATGTTTGATAAAGTCACATAAGTAAATCATGTAAAACACTTATTGGAATGCTTGATAGTCACATTGAATGATGAAATTATCTATTAGGTCTTTCACCCTATTCAAATGGTTGCTTGGAAATCAAGTAAGTCTTGAATGGTTTGAATATGATAACATATGGCATTATGAGTCCTAGTTTATCTAATATGTGCATCATGCATTGTTTAATTGGTTCTTCCCTAATCAATTTGTAACTTAAAGTGCAAGAAAGACCTTAATCGAATTGTACTCACTACCTAAAATTGATTGAATTGTTGATTGTAATTGTAGTAACTTACCTAATCCTACTAGGGTGGTTAGAGTATGTTACAGTATTGATACAGGCAAGCCCTGTATCGATACGGTTTTTGGTAGTTTCAAATAGACTGTAGCTGAAACCTTAAGGCGTATCGATACGGGGAATATCGTATCAGTACGTCTACTTGAAAAACCCAGGTTTGGCTACTTTAAAGACATTTAAATCATTACAAAACCTTATAAAATCCATCAAACATATTTTTAAGTTGTTTGGACTTAAAATCATTTTTGAAATCATTTCAATTTAGTCCAAAACAAATTTTCAATTATTATATCAAAACAAATATCCCAACAATCTCCTCCTTTTTGATATAATAAAACTAACTTGAAAATTTGTGTTTGAGATTCTCCCCCTTAGTAAAAATAAGTTTTGAATAAGAGTTTAAAATTTAAATGTAGTTAAAGCTCCTCTTTATTCATTTAAAAATTCAAATTTTCAAACCATTCTCCCCCTTTTTGTTATATCAAAAATGGTTTAAACCAAAGTTTGAAAACTTTTAAGTCCATAACAATGGAGAGTTTAAAAGCAAATTTGACAAAATTTGTTTTTTCTAAAAGTTAGCTCCCCTTACTCAAAGCATCATCAAATGTTAGTCAAACAATTTATGATAATCTAGTTGAATCAAAGTAAATAAACCAAATTAAAACAAATAAATTCAATTAAATTTTACCACACTTGAACTAAAGAGAGGATGTGAAGCCTTCATTCTTTAAGTGTTTTCCTTGTGTGTATGGAGCTCCACCTTAATGTTGTACTTTGTTGATCACTCTCCATCGCACCTAAAATAAGACAATCCAAATTACTTTGAATCCATAAACATTAGTAGCACAAAGTTTAGTCCCCTTAGGAATCTATTTTTCAATTTCATCATTTTTAGTTGAAGTAATTAGTCCTTTTGGGACCCAAATACTTCTAAAACATTTTGCATTCAAAAATCTAGGGGCACTAGATTATCTTTGGTAAAAAATTGATTTTCCATAATTGGTTTTCTTTTCAAGCTATTTGGAAATCAAATCTTTTTCTTCTTGAACTTTATGAAGCAAATTTTGTAAATCTATACATTTTTTCTCAAACTCATTGAGTTTTGCTTCAAGTTCAATTTTGGTTTTAGAAATCAAATCATTTTGAATTTTCAAATTTGAAATCACTTCTTGTTTTTCAAAACGTGATTTTTAAACTCTAAAACCAAATCATCATAGGCATCTTGTAATTCATCAAAAGAATATGAACTAGAAGTAGATAAATTAGAAGTTACCCTTGAATCTTTTTCGATGGCCATAAGACAACGGTTAGCTTGTTCATCTTCGGTGGAGTCGTCATCACTCCAAGTAGCTACATAAGCCTTCTTCTTATGGCTTGAAGAGCTTGGCCCCTTCTTCTTCATCCTTGATTCTTGTTTTAGTTATTCCTTTTCTTTCTTCATGAATCGAAAGAAATTTGTTGAAGAGCTTGACCACCTCTTCATCTTCAATTTCCTCATTATTTGAATCTACATGTTGGCATGTGGAGGTTGGAAGAGCAATGGCATTCATATCAATGCGTTGCTCTTTGATCTTCTTCTCCTTCTCCCTCTTCAAGGGTTGAGACATCATCTCATGGGTGATCAAAGATCCCACGTGCACGTCAAGCTTGAGTTCCTTCAAGTTCTTTACTTTTACAATGGCTGTCTTTTTGGACTTCCATGATTCGGGAAGTGAGTAGATCAAGTTCTGGACGAGTTTATCTTCTGAAATCTCCTCTCCAAGACCTTTGAGTTTATTGACGATCATGGAGAAATGATTGAACATCCTCTTGATGTCTTCATCCAGGTCCATATTGAAGTTTTCATACTCAAGGTTAAGAAGGTCGATCTTGGTCTCCTTTATGTCGTTGGTTCCCTTGTATGTAACTTCAAGCTTGTCCCATACTTCATTGGCACTCTTACAAGAAGATATTTTTGCGTAGATGTTCGGGCTAAAAGCACAAAAGAGAATGTGCAAAGCCTTGCAATTTAGCTCAATCTTCTTACGATCATCCGCACTCTATTCTGCCTTGCTTCATTGTGGCACAAATGAACCGTCTTCACAATGTCCCAATGATGATAATTCTTGGCTCTCATAAAATACATCATCCTATTCTTTCAATAGGAGTAGTTAGTCCCGTCAAAGAATGGTGGTCGGTCAATGGATTGCGCCATGGCTTCGGTTGATTGTTTGTCGGTTGAGCTTGCCAAGATCGCCTCAATGAGATATAACTCCTCTCGAATTGATCCTCGCTCTGATACAATTGTTGGACTCGATTCCCTCAACCTAATTGCTTGCCAAGTGGTGAAGAAGATGAAATTTGGGTGAAGGTGGTGGAAGTAAAATGTAAGAAAAATTAGACACAAGATTTAGAGTGGTTCAAGCTTCTAACCGAGCTCTACATCCACTACCTTAGCTTCCTACTAAGGATTTCAACCAATTCACTAAGAATTCTTCCCCTTTTCTAGGCTTAGGAGGTAACCTTTTACAACCTAGACTCACTCACCAAGTCTAGCATCCAAAGCTCACAAACCGAGCTTTGGGAACACTCTCTAACAAGAAAAAACATTGAAAACTAGAAATCCATCTAAAAGGTGATTGTTTGCACTCTTAAGCTCTCACCCAAATCCTAATACACTTGAGCATACATTGACATTTTAGCTCAACAAGTGTAGTCTATACAAAGAATGATAAATTAAGCACTAAGATAAGTTTTCATCATAAAGTTGTTTACTTGTGAATCATTAGTCTTCCATAGATGCTTGGAGGTTTCTTTTATACTCCCATACGAGCTTTTAGCCATTGGAACCGTTAGAGCCCTTATTTCCCGCAATAAATACAATTCTAAAGCTATTCATATTGATACACGGGTAGCCGTATCGATACCAATTCTTCAAGAACTAGACGTTATGCTCTTCACAGCTGATACGTATCGTTACACGTAGGAGCGTATTGGTACGACCTACAATTTAAAAGACCGTTAGAAAATAGTTGTTTGGGGTTTTTGCCACGTAGGCGTATCGAAACGCTAAGAGGCATATCGAAACGACCCCTCTCTGTATCGACACAGGCAAGCCCTATATCGGTATGAGTTTTGGCAGTTTCAAATAGATTGTAGCTGAAACCCTAACGCGTATCGATACGGGGAATACCGTATCGGTACAGTTACTTGAAAAACTCAGGTTTGGCTTCTTTAAAGACATTTAAATCATTCCAAAACCTTATAAAATCCATCAAATATATTTTAAAGTTGTTTGGACTTAAAATCATTTTTGAAATCTTTTCAATTTAGTCCAAAACATTTTTTCAATTATTATATCAAAATAAATATCCCAGCAAGGGCAGGGTTTAGAATTTAGGGTTAGAATTTAGATGGGCAAGGATTTAGGTTTTAACCTATAAACCCTAAATGTTAACCTTAAACCCAAAATTCTATCAACAACCCCTAAATTCAAAACTACTACGCTTAAACCCCTAAACTTTAAACTTTAAACATATAGAATAATTACCCTAATTAAAAATACATTATGTGCCTATTTTAACGAAAAAATATACTTTAGGTACTTACTCTGACGAAAAATACTTTAGGTACCTATTTTGATCAAAAAGTATACTTTAGGTACCTAATTTAACCAAAAAGTATACTTTAGGTACTTATTTTGACCAAAAAATACTTTAGGTACCAAAATAAAAAAGTTAGTATACTTTAGGTACTAATATGATATATAAGCCTTTTATAAACAAAAATTAATTTTCTACAAATGAAACTTGTGAGAAAAGCTAAGGGTTTTCTATAACATTTTTAGTACCATAACATCTTTAAAATTTTGGGTAAATTATATAAATGGTCGAACCTTTTTTAGTCCTTCGATTATAAAAAAATTATAAAATGATCTCCGACTTAAAAAAAATAATAAGTTGGTCTAATGTTGTTACAAATTTGAAAACTGGTGATTTGGAAATTTTAAAAAATGGTATAATAACATATTTAGCTCTCTATATTTATACATTCAATCAATTTAGTTTAAATTCGAAAAAAAATAGTTGGGTCAAGAGGCATGCGACGTTGGAGGCGCACTAGAGAGCTCAAACGTGTGCAGGGTTAGTTGGGTCAAAGTGTAGAGCAAAGAGGAGGTGGCTTGAGGTTTACCAAATCATTTCGCAGGGTAGAAGGGCGTTTGGCATAGTTGGAGCGTGGGGACGAGCATGTTGGATAAGCAAGGGGAGTAGGATGAAAGAGTTGGTGGACATGTCAGATGTTGGAATGAAGATCGTCAGAGTAGGAAAACGGTGTCAGAGCGGAGGGTTAAATTAATAGAATAAGTAAATAAAGAGGACTAAGTTTATTGATTTTTGAACTATGACTAAATTAATTGAATGTGTAAATATAGAGGACGAAATGTGATATTTTGCCAATTTTTGTTAATTGTCATGTCATCCGTCGATAAATTTTTAACAACATCAGACCAACATGTTACTTTTTAAGTCAAGGGACATTTTGTAACTTTCCATAGACGAATGACTCAACAAAAAAAGTGTCTTATAGTCAAGGAACTATTCACGTAGTTTTTCCCTAAAATTGTTCATTATTTGACATAATTTTAATTAAAACATTATTTAATTTTCATTTAATATCATTTATTGTCAAGATTAAGAATTGATTATAAAAAAATAATAAATGAATAATTTTTATAACCATTATATTTAATTTATTGACGATCTAATATGGATCGTGTATTGTAGATGTTCATTATGAGGACGATTCTCTCGGCTTAGATTGTTCTATTCATAACGTAAAGATTCGAACTCTTGATTTTACTTAAAATGCCTAACTCATCTATTTCGTTAAATCAACCAATAAATGATCTAATAAATAAATATCTTAAAAAGTCAAAACACACTCAATATACATTTTCCTTTATAGAAACTAAATGCTCCTTAACAATTATTAATAATCAATCTCCTAGGACTAGGTTTAATAGACATACATGCATCCTTTGTTGATCTTCATTTATGGCTTATGAACTTGATTTATTATTCCCATGGGCGGCTATCACATTAACCACCTAAACAAATCCCTCATCCATGCAAAAAAAAAAAAAACATTCCATCAAAACCCCATTCGACAAAGACGTTGAAATAATTGGTTCGGTTATTAATTGATTTGAATTATTTAAAATCGAGTTATTTGAATTTTTAAAGCTTTAACCGTTAATCAAATTGGCTTTTAAAAGTATTAATCTAATGCAATTAAGTTCAGTTAATTCAATTAGTTTTTAAATTTACTGCAAACGTTTAATATTTTTTAGTTTATATCCAAAATAGCAATTTAAGTAGGAGTTAATTGCACCATACATCCTTAAAATTATGACCCCTTTCTAAATAAAATTATGACCCCTTTCTAAATTGGCTCCTATGCTTTTCAAATTTATCGTCAAAACTATTAATTTAATTCTAAATTGGTCCCTAAATTTTTAAATATTCTAATTTCATCCACAATTTATCAATATATGTTAATCATATCTCATGTTAATAAAATCGTTATAAAAATTGTTAATTGTCATGAAACACTTATGTGTGTTATGTAATAATATGATGTAATATAAACGATAATTTGAGGATGAAATTGGAACATTAAAAAATTCGGGGGACCAATTTAGAATGAAAGTTATAGTTTGAGGATGAAATTAGAATGTTTAAAAGTTCATAGACCAATTTAGAGAGGGGTCAAAGTTTGGGGATATTTGGTGTACTTAACTCTTTAAGTAGCAACAAATTGAAAATAAGTTTTTTGTTAGATACGTTTTTATTTTGAGACTATTTTTCTTTTTCTTTTAGTTTGAGCTTAATATTAAGATTAAAATATTAATATTTAATTTTAAAAGGATGGATGATGGATCATTGATGAAATTTGGGTTTGAAATAAAATATATATTAAAATTTTAGTTAATTAACCGATTTCGAACCGAATTAATCAATAACTGAACTTTAAAAAAATATTAACCACTAATCTACCAAACATTTAATTAGCCGGTTAATTAAACGAACTAAAATTCGATTTAATTGGTTAATTCAATTTTTAAATAAACATTGAACACCCCTATACCAATTTAGATAAATAAAAAAATTAATAGCTATTTTCTTTATTTAAAATATCATTAAAAATGATACAAATTACGGACTACCAATGATCTAGTAAGATGATGCACTAGATTATTTAAGTAACCTGAGTTCGAATTCTGACAATTTAAATAATAAATTTTTGCAATACTTTATATGAATTAGGTCAATGAGTCAAATATATAAAAAAGTGAACTGAACTTATTAAAAATTGCATGTTAAATAACGAATAAGGTAAGTAAACTAAATTGAGTTCTTCCCTTGCTTTCGTTCTCCCTCAGCCATAGAAACCCGGAGATTATACTCAAATGAAATAGAGAGATAAGGACAATTTATCATCTCACTCTTCCACCATGAAAATAAAAAATTGAAATTCCACATTTTTAATAAAAAAGGATTTCAATTAGCTTTCATGTTCTTGTCATCGTCAACCCAACCAATGCTGCACATGCAAAGATCTCATAAATTGACAAAATAACAATAATTTCATTACCAACAAGTTGATCCAAATGGTAAACAGGTTGATATCATTTAAACAAGTTTTTAATTCGAAACGACAAAACTTTATGTATACAAAAAGTCGCCGCTAATAGACTCAATCACTAAAATCATGTGTGCAACGCAGGTTAATCCTGAGTAATCTAAACAAAGTCTTAGGGAACAGGAGAAAAACATTTTTCATTAATTATGTTTGTATCCCACCGAACATCCGAACCAACCGTATTCTAACACCCAATCCAATCCTCGCTGGAATGGATTATGGGTTGGCAGTTGTCGAACTTCAATATTTAGGAGTGCGTTGATTGGCAGCTAAAAAACCAATCAGAAGTCAACACTTGTAAGTCGTCAAGATTTTTTCCGAGAGTCGGCACAACCCTAAAAACAAAGCAACTTTGTGATTTGGGACTGAAGTTAAATGTGGTGTTTAGTTTACCTGAAGATGTAAGAAAAAATGTTCATCTAAACCAAGCTTTTCGTCCTTATCAGAAAATCAATCTTTCTAGTATGTTCCTTTACGTAACAATCATCATTATTATTCCCACACCTTTGCTATATATGTTTTTTTCTTGATTTGATAAAAGTTACTCATCACTGATAACATGAATTATTCTTTTCGCCGCATGTGTTCTTATTAAGAGATAAACGGTTGATTATAAAATGTATTTTATTTTTATAGATAGATATAAAACCTCTGACTTCACAGTTAAAGGATGAGGTATTTTTTTTAACCCGATAAGTGTCCTAATGGAAAAACGGATGATGTTCATCTGAGGAGACACGGGTTCAAATCACTTTGTCTACAAGATGTATGTGCATTGTCAAAGGGTTAAAAATATGTATGAACAGATACTATCTTGTATTCATCTTTATATTATTCAAAAAAGGATGAGGTGTTTTTTATTCTCTTTCATGCATTTCTCTATTGCTCTTTTAAGGTTCTATTACAATCTTTTATTTTTTTGATAAAAATGAGAAAAATTACAATAGGCCTCGTTAAACCCCCCAAACCTAAATGAGGGAAAAGAGTACCTATTGCAACCATTACAGAAAGAACATACGAGAGATCACTCGCCAAAAGACTATAGGAAAATAGCCACATCAACTACAATAATCATCATGTAAAATGCCTAACACCTCATCAGAAGGGTAAAAAAATACGTGGTTCAAAACTATCCATAGAGCTCAGTCTCGTCATCGTATCAGCTACCCGGTTACCCTCTCGGAAGACATGTCAGAACTCAAGTCTCCATCGATGCTGCATTAAACTCTGAATAGGAGCCATTAAAGAGGAATAGATAACCCTTTCCGCCGAATTTTTCAATGCCCGTACTACATCAAGGAAATCCGACTCCACCACCACATCTCTAATGTCAAGCTTGAGAGAACACTACAAGCCCTTGAAGACCGCCCAAAATTCAGCCTCCAACGCCGTACACTTATCGATATACTTAGTAAACCTCGCAATCCATATTCCGTTCGAATCCTGGATAATTACCCCACAAGTAGCTACACCGTCTGTCGCTCTCCTAGCCCCATCAACGTTCAACTTCACACATCCAGCACAACAGGTAGTTGTGGAGCCTGCATCATGGTATGCATCGCTCGCCTCATTTCCATCGTCAGTCGCCGACTACAATCCAACACATTATTGTGATGCACAGCTTCCGGGTCAAACACCTTTCAGTTTCGAAAAAGCCATAAATTCCACAAAATTGCACCAAAAAGGATGTCTCAATCCTCCTTTGAAGCTGTAAAGTATGTCAGGTTATGCAAATTGACCCGCACCCACTCTAGAATGGGAAGCATGAGAAACTCAACTAGCTTATCGGCTCGAACTAGTGATGACCATACCACCATGGCCGATGGGCACTTCTGAAGCAAATGATTGAGATCCTATAACGGGGCACCACAAACCACACAAGCAGCTGAGCCCGTAAGGTGGCACCGAGCCCTTTCACCATTCGTGAAAACACACCCTTTGCAAACTAGCCAAAGAAACACTTTCACCCTTGGCAACCCCTGAGCTTTCTGTAGAATTTTTGTTGAGTGGATCAAAAGAAAAGAAAATGGCCAAGAGGGGGTGAATTGGTTTTTTAAAATTGGAAGGAGCAAATTGGAAAATAAAAGAATAAGGACAAGGCAAATTGTAGTGATTCAAGCTTCTAACAAGCTCTACATCCACTACCTTAACTCCCACTAAGGATTTTCAACAATCTCCACTAGATGTTCTTCCCCTTTTCTAGGCTTAGGAGGTAACCTTTACAACCGGTTAATCTTTCTACCCAAAGATTAACCCAAAAGGCTCTCTTTACAAAGAAGTTTTTGGCAAATAAAAGATATATCTCACAAGACTGAATATTACCCAATTTACAATCAAACACTCCCCAAACTTGAAATAAGGATTTACAATATAGATTACAAACAAGTTGGGTACAAGAATTTGACTCTATAAAGCACAATGGTTTGGATAATTGCTTGGATGTTGCAAGTAGGTTCAAAATAGTTGGTGGTGGTGCTTTAGAGACTTGCTTTTATACCCTTGCATTGAATTCTAGCCGTTTGGGTGGTTGAGATCATTAATCTAGCCGTTGGGCTACATTTTTGGCGCAATAAATGCTCTTCAACTGCCCAGCATAACGGTACCCTCGTGATCGTATCGATACATGTCTCAAAGAAGAAAGAGTCATTGTGACTGAAAAACTAGGGGCGTATCGATACTCGAAAAGGTGTATTAGTACGGTTCAAGTGTAAATCAGAAGGCGTATCGATACTCATATACCATATCGATACGAATTTGTCTTACTGGAATCCTTGGTTGGATTTTAACAAAAATTGTATCGGTACGCTATGGGAGCGTATCGATACGGTTAATGGTTATTTAAAATTTTGTGATTCCAATAATTGACAAGCAACGGTCGAAACCATTAAATGCAAATATTTATCAAACATCATCAAATCATATCGATACGGTGACCAACCGTATCGGTACACTATAGCATTTGAATATATTTCTTTATAAAACTGCATCGATATGGATGCAACCGTATCGGTATGCTATAGCTTGAAAACTTGCCCAGATAAATATCGTATCGATACGGTGTTAACCGTATCGGTACACTTTTATTGATTGGAATTCCAGTGAAGGAAAACCGTATCTATACGACTTAAGCGTTCGATACGCCTGGGCGTAGAGTTAAATTTTGGCTTGAAAATACTTAGAAAGAATTGAACACTTGAAATATTTTTGACTTGAAGGTTCTTTTGGTTCAAATGATTGTCAATTAAGTGAGTCTTTCAAATACTTAAAAATTTATTTGTATATGCAAATAAGCCCTTATACAATTTGTTATATCAAAATCAATATAGGTTTTACAATCTCCCCTTTTTTGATATAACAAAACCAAAGTTAAATTTTTAAGTGTTTGAAAATTTTTGAAAAGTTTCTCCCCCATAATTTAAGATAGGTTTTTCAAAAGATATAAAGATTTAAAAATTTGGCACTTGTTACACATTCTTCTCCTATTTTTTGTTAGATCAAAATCAATGCATAATTAAGGGATATAAACAAGATAAAGGAAATTAAAGCACAAGTCAAAGCATAAATAAAGCAACATAATAACATTAAAGTTCAAATATAATCCAAATCAATCATAAGATCAAAGGAAGTTCAAAATTAATAGGGTTCTTAAACATAAAACATAGGTGCATAAGAAAAGAAAGCCTAAATGAGATAATATGACTAAATGAGATGATATGAATGAGATGTACTAGAACTCGTCCCCATTATCGTTGCCATCGTCTTCATCCATGTCCTCTTCATCCTCATCATCATTTTGGGGCGGAGGAATGCGAGAATTGAGCCAAGCACCATAAATGAAGTGAGAGAGACATCCATGGAGGCTTGTTGTTGCTCAATGGTTGCGACATGTTGATCAATTGAGATAACTCGGTTCTCAATAACCCCAACTCGTTCTTCCAAGGTGGTGAAATGAGTATCAATAGCGGCAAAACCACCATCCATATGAGTACGCATCGAAGTGAATTACTCGGTGAGAAATGACATCATAGCATCATTGGATGGTTGAGCAAGGAGACCTTGTGGAGCCACCGAAGAAGGTTGAGGAACTTTTTGAAGAGGAGGAGGATTAGCTACTCGAACCCACTTGTTGTTGATGAACTGAAATTTAGCACGAATGAGAGAGTGCTCATCGATTAGTTTACCAAGAGCCTCAGTTGCATCATGAGAACAATCGATCTCCAAGGAATGAAAGAGATGACTCAAGGCCGCGCCATAGTAGAACGACTTGACTTGATCAGTGTAGCGATGTTGAACAAGATAAACCAAGTCAGCAAACATAATTTGGCAAAGATTTGGGTGCTTACCCTCATGAAAGCATTGAAGCCAAAAAGTATCAACTTGGCGGATAGTTAAGAATTTTCCACCAGAAGGCCGAAGCCACCAAGAGATAATAAGATGGAGGATATGGTTATGGCATCTAAGACGGTTACGGAGCCTAGTTGTGTGCGGCCCAAAGAATGTTCATCATCTATCCCAATATTTTCAAAACCAAAAACGTTGCATAAAACTTCTTGATCAATTCGAAAATTTTTGTTCATAAGGTAAGATTCAATAGCAATCACATGTTCTCTTTCTTCATCAAGAATACATCGGCTATTTGAAAAGAAGCTTAAAATAAGGTTTCGATATAAAGACGGGAGGAGGTTTAAAAAAGGTAAGAATTTCCATTGTTTTAACAACCCAAAGTATTTGAATTTAAATCGTTATGAGTTTAGAAAGAGGATTGAAACAACTCGCTCATCCCGAATTGTAAAATCTTGATATTGTTTATAATGGGCCATAGCCGAAGGTGTTTGAAAACTATTTTGAATTATAAAGCCAAGGTTTGGTTTTGAAATACTCTCGTGTTCGATATTGGGATTTGATGAACTCGATAGTACCTCTTTTCTTGGCCTCTTTTTCAATCCCATTATAAGCCTGAAAAACATCAAAAACATTCGAAAATAGTATATGCAATTATCATCATATTCGATCCAATAAATATTCCAATAATTCAAGTTATTGTGAAAAATAATATATTTTAGGTTTTAAAAATATATACAAGTATAAAAAGTAATTTTTGAGAAAAATAAATTTGAAAAACAGATTTAAAAAATATACAATATAATTTTATATTTGAAACAAAAATTTTCAGATTTTAAAGAATTTTTGCAAAAACTTCAAAATCCATACTATATATATATACTTTCTATACAAAAAACAATTGAAAATAGTATAGGAAATTAAACGAAAATTAAAAAGAAAAGAAAGGGGTTTTATACCTTGAGATTGGAAATTGGAGGAATGAAGGACGAACAACGCACAAAGTTGCTAGCAAAGCTTGAGCCTTGATGTTTTGATGAAAAACCCTCAAAGAATTTTAGGTTTGGTGTGATAAAACAATGAGATTATAGGGGTTTTATAGGGGTTTTCGGTTAGGGTTTTGAGAGAAAAAAGGGATTTGAATTTAATTAAAGTAGATATGCTCTTAAATGCCCGATTTAAAGAATCTATGTATACCGTATCGATACGCTGACTAGGTGTATTGATCCTCCGTATCGGTATGATTTCAAACCATATCGATATGCGTGACCATATCGATATAGTGCTGACTGTATTGTTGCCCATTTAAGACACCGTATCGATACGATTATTGTCGTATCGATACCCTTTGCTAGAAAAATGCATTTTTGGATAAGAATAAGTTCAAAAATTCAACTTTGGATGAGCATGAATGCATGTGAATGATATATGAGCAAGATATATGGACTAAAACAGATGCATACTCCCCCTAACTAAAGGCATAGATGCATCAAGAGGAAAAAATTACATAAACATGGCAATCAAATCAATTCAAGCAAATTTTTGGTCTTTTGGGACTCTAAAGGGTCAATGAAGGCTTGTTAAACCTAACTCTCTCCTAAGGGTCCAAAAACGTTATTTATCTAATGGTTTGGTAAATATATTCGCTAATTGGTTCAAGGTATCGACATACTCAAAACTACATCATTTTTCAAGACATGATCTCTAATGAAATGATGCCTTATTTCTATGTGCTTGGTTCTAGAGTGTTGGATGGGATTCTTAGTGAGACAAATGGCACTAGTATTGCCACACTTAAGGGGTATGGTATCTACTTCAACACCATAGTCTAAGAGTTGTTGCTTCATCCAAAGGACTTGAGCACAACAACTTTCTAAGGATATGTACTCCGCTTCGGTGTTAGATAAGTCTACGCTATTTTGTTTCTTAGAGAACCAAGATACGAGCATGCTACCTAGGAATTGTCATGTTCCAGAGGTACTTTTCCTATCTATCTTACATCCCCCGTAATCCGCATCCGAATAAGTATAAAGGTTGAAGGATGAGTCTATAGGATACCAAAGGCTTAAACTAGGTGTATCTTTAAGGTATCTAAAAATTTTCTTAATGGCTACTAGGTGCGATTCTCTAGGACTAGCTTGAAACTTAGCACACAAGCAAACAATAAACATGATATCGGGTCTACTTGCGGTAAGGTAAAGCAAAGAGCCAATCATTGAACGATAAATCTTAGAATCGATACACTTACCTCCTTCATCTTTATCAAGCTTAATAGATGAGCTCATTGGAGTGGCTTAAGGCTTTACGTTCTCCAAGACGAACTTCTTGAGCATATCCTTGATGTACTTGGCTTGGTTGATGAAGGTGCCATCCTTCCTTTGCTTGATTTGAAGCCCCAAGAAAAATGAGAGCTCCCCCATCATGCTCATCTCAAACTCATTTTGCATTAGCTTAGAAAATTCTTGGCAATAAAATTTATTAGTAGAACCAAAGATAATATCAACGTAAATTTGAACTACTAATATGTCATTGCCATATCTTTTAATGAAAAGTGTAATATACACCTTGCCTTTTTCAAAACCTTTTTCAATTAAAAACTTTAAAAGCCTTTCATACCAAGCTCTAGGAGCTTGTTTTAAATCATATAAGGCTTTAGTTAATTTAAAAACATGGTTTAGAAAATTTGGATCTTCAAAACCCGGTGGTTGTTCAACATACACTTCTTCATTAATAAAACCATTTAAAAATGCACTTTTAACACCCATTTGAAAAAGCTTGAAATTATGAAAGCATGCAAATGCAAGAAGCACCCTAATAGCTTCCATCCTAGCTACGGGTGCATATATTTCATCGAAATCTATTCACTCTTCTTGAGTGTAACCTTGAGCAACAAGTCTAGCCTTGTTTCTCACTATGTTACCACTCTCATCTAGTTTGTTTCTAAAGACCCATTTAGTTCCTATAGTAGATTTATTACTAGGCCTATAAACTAATGTCTAAACTTTACTCCTCTCAAATTAATTTAATCCTTCTTGCATAGCCAATATCCAAAAACCATCTTTTAATGTTTCTTTGATATTTTTAGGCTCAATGCATGAAATGAATGCTACATGGTTCATTAATCTAAGAGAGGATCGAGTGGTTACCCCCTTGGATGGATCACCCAAGATTTCACCACCTTTGACATAGTTGAGTTCCCTTGGGTAGCTCACTTCCTTTTCCTCAATAGTCATGTCCTTTAGATCTTTAATGAGAGGATCTTGTGCTTCTTCCTTGGTTGGAACCTCTTCCACCCTTGATGATTTCCCACCATCAATGGCTTCAATGGTCCCTACATCATCATCATCACAAGAGTCCTTCCTCAGAATGAGGTTATCATCGAAAACCACATGTATTGACTCTTCTACAACTAAGGTTTTTTTGTTAAAGACTCGACAGGCTTTTGAATTTAAAGAATAACCAAGAAAAATTGCTTCATCACTTTTTGCATCAAATTTACCCAAGTTATCTTTTCCATTGTTTAAAACAAAACACTTACATCCAAAAGGATGAAAGTAGCTAATGTTAGGCTTCATTGATTTTAAAATCTCATAAGGAGTTGTCTTTAAAATAGGCCTAATCATTACTTGATTTATAATATAACATGGCGTGTTTGTGGCTTCCGCCCAAAAATACCTAGGTAAGTTATCTTCACAAAGCATGGTTCTAGCCATTTCTTCTAAAGAACGGTTTTTCCTCTCAACTACCCTATTTTGTTGAGGAGTGCGAGGTGCGGAAAAATTGTGGCTAATACCATTTGAGTTACAAAAATTATCAAAACCTAGATTTTGAAATTCGGTTCCATGGTCACTTCTAATATGACAAATATTTTGACCAAAATCATTTTAAGTTATTTTTGAAAACATGATGAATTTTTCTAAAGCCTCATCTTTAGTACTTAAAAAGAGAACCCAAGTGTATCTAGAAAAATCATCAACAAGCACATATGCATATGATTTTCCACCTAAGCTAGTTGTCCTAATAGGCCCAAAGCGATCCATATGGATCAATTCAATTGTAATACCCTGCTAGTTGAAACATCATTAATGGATTAAAATGAGGTTCGTTTTTGTTTACCCTTAGCACAAGCATCACAAATTTTATCTAATGTGAATTTTAGCTTAGGTAAACCTCTAACTAGATTTTGGGAAACTAATTTCTCTAAAACACTTATGCTAGCATGCCCTAGTTTCCTATGCCACAACCATACATCATTTTCATCATTAGCAACCAAACATGCATGTGATGAATGTATGTCATCTAGATGCACCATGTAAATGTTACCTATGCGATGACCAATGAGCATCATTTCATTTGTTTTAATGTTCATAATTTTACACCCATTAACATCAAAATGAACATAAAACCCTTCTCACACAATTGACTAATGCTCAACAAATTATGCTTAAGACAATTGACAAACAAGACATCTTCAATAAGAATAAAGGAGAGATTACCAATAGAGTCAATACCCTCAATGTGACCCTTGGAGTTGTCACCAAAAGTCACCACTCCACCACTCTTTGGCTTGAGCTCCATGAATCTACTCTTGTCACCGATCATATGTCTTGAGCATCCACTATCAAGGTACCAAGAGTTTTGACTTGAAGATTTGGCCTTGTAGCAATGCTCCCCCTACAAACAAAGATTAGTTCTTAATTTTTTGTACCCAAACCATTTTTGGTCCATGTGAGTTAGCTCCCAAGTACTTGGTTCCCTTAGGAATCCAAGAAGAAATAACATGAATATTATTAGAAGTTACAAGTTCCTTAGGAACTCATACACTCCTAATTCTATTACCTCTAGGATGCCTATGAGAGCTTCTTTGTTTGTAGTTAAAAACATTTTTTTTTACATAGTTGGTTTTGGAAGATTCACCATTTTTAAAACTAGAAAAACCAACTTTTAAAGAAACTTTGAGCTCATTCACCACTTTGTGGTGTTCATCATGAAATTGAGAAAGAAGATTGTTTAAATCAACATTTTCATTTTGAAAATATTTTAAATCATCTTTTAAAATCGAAATCTTCTTTTCAAAATCCGAATTGGTTTTGGATAAAGAATCGTTTTTTTTCAAATCGAAAATTAATTTTTTGTTTTTCAAAACTAATACTTTATATTTTTCCACCAATTTATCATAAACCTCTTGTAACTCATCATAAGCATCTTGAAGCTCATCAAATGTAAAATCAAAGTTAGATGGGTTGAGGTTTACCTTAGGATCGTCATCAATGGCCATGAGGCAAAGATTTTCTACTTCATTCTTTTCTCCATTGTATGATGATTCCTCATCGCTCCAAGTAGCAACATGGGCCTTCATCTTTTTCTTCTTATCAAACACATTCTTCTTGAGTTGAGGGAAATCTGATCTAATGTGGCCCGATTTCTTGCATTCATCACATATGAGTTGATCTTTCTCTTTTTTTTTTACTTTTGTTCTTGAAGTCTCTTCTTCTTTAAAACTTTCTTCCCCAGTTGGACTTCATGAACCGAGAGAATCTTTTGGCTATCATAGCCAATTCTTCAAATTCATCTTCTTCACTTGAGTTTCTCTCCTCTTGTAGTAGAGAGGCTTTGAGAGCAATCCCTTGCTTCTTCTTCTCCACCCCATGCTTCTCTACTCTTTTTTCTTCTCTTTTCTTCTCTTCTTCTCTTTCTTGCTTCACGATCTCACGAGTAAGGAGAGATCCTACCAACTCATCGAGCTTCAATGTCTTCAAGTTCTTTGCCTCGATGATTACGGTTCTCTTCCCATCCCATAATTTGGGAAGAGAGTAGAGTAGCTTCTGGATAAGCTTGTCTTTGGGAATGATTTCACCGAAGCCCTTGAGACTATTTACTATAACTGAGAACCGGTCGAACATTTTAGAGATGCTCTCATCCGACTCCATCTTGAAGTTCTCGTAGCTTAAGTTGAGGGTCCCGATCTTGGTTTCCTTCACGTCATTAGTGCCTTCGTAAGTGGTCTCTAACTTGTCTCACACCTCCTTTGCACTTGTGCACGATGACATTTTGGCATACATGTCGAGACCGAGTGCACAAAACAAAATATGTAGGGCCTTGTCGTTGATTTGGAGTCTTCTCCGATCTTTATCGGTTATTTCTACCATTGTCTTCGGAACAAGTATCCCTTCATCGTCTCTCTTCATAGGAATTGTCGGTCCGTCTTCCATTACATCCCAAAGGACATAGTGGGTAGATTTGATGAAGAGTCTCATCTGGTTCTTTCAATAGGGATAGTTATCCCCCATTGAAGTATGGTGGCTTGGTGATCGATTGTGACTCGAACAAGTTTGACCCGGAGGTAGATGTCATGGCTTTGAATGAATAGATGATCAACACTCTTCAAGGATCATCTCTTATGGATGTGAAGCCTTCAAAAAGTTAGGCTCTGATACCAATTGTTGAGTGGACCAAAAGAAAGGAAAATGGTCAAGAGGGGGTGAATTGGCTTTTTAAAATTGGATGGAGAAAATTGGAAAATAAAAGAATAAGGACAAGGCAAATTATAATGGTTCAAGCTTCTAACAAGCTCTACATCCACTACCTTAGCTCCTACTAAGGATTTTTAACAATCTCCACTAGATGTTCTTCCCCTTTTCTAGGCTTATGAGGTAATCTTTACAACCAGTTAATCTTTCTACCCAAAGATTAACCCAAAAGGCTCTCTTTACAAAGAAGTTTTTGGCAAATAAAAGATATCTATCGCAAGACTAAATATTGCCCAATTTACAATCAAACACTCCACAAACTTGAAATAACGATTTACAATAAAGATTACAAACAAGTGGGTACAAGGATTTGACTCTATAAAGCACAATGGTTTGGATAATTGCTTGGATGTTGCAAGTAGGTTCAAAATAGTTGTTGGTGGTGCTTTGGAGACTTACTTTTATACCCTTGCATTGAATTCTAGCCGTTTGGGTAGTTGAGATCATTACTCTAGCCGTTGGGCTGCATTATTGGCGCAATAAATGCTCTTCAACTGCCCAACATATCGGTGCCTTCGTGACCATATCGGTACTTGTCTCAAAGAAGAAAGAGCTGTTGTGACTGAAAAACTAGGGGCGTATCGATACGCGAGAAGGCGTATCAGTACGGTTCAAGTGTAAATCAGGAGGCGTATCGATACTCATATACCGCATCAATACGGATTTTTCTCACTGGAATCCTTGGTTGGATTTTAACAAAAAGTGTATCGGTACGCTATGAGAGCGTATCGGTACGGTTAATGGTCATTTAAAATTTTGTGATTCTAATAACTGACAAGCAACGATCAAAACCATTAAATACAAAGATTTATCAAACATCATCAAATCGTATCGATACGATGACCAACCGTATCGATACGCTTTTATCGATTGAAATTCCAGTGAAGGAAAATCGTATCGATACGACTTAAGCGTATCGATACGCCTGGGCGTAGAGTTAAATTTTGGCTTGAGAATACTTAGAAAAATTTAAACACTTGAAATATTTTTGACTTGAAGGTTATTTTGGTTCAAATGCTTGTCAATTAAGTTAGTCTTTCAAATACTTAAAATTTTATTTGTATATGCAAATAAGCCCTTATACAATTTGTTATATCAAAATCAATATAGGTTTTACAATTTTCCATACACCATCACCACCTTCTGTCATAGATTGAATGTGCACTTTATAAGCTGATTTCACCGAGAAACCGTGACCACCAGCCTATAACCACCCCGCATATCACGCAAACCTATCATCGAATAAGGCTTAATAGCCGCAATATGATCAAGAACGTCCTTCGGAAGAAGTTGCTGAAGCGCAGATCAGTCCCAACCATCATTCGTACTCACCATGTCTCAGACATGAGTGAAGATCAGTAAAATTGGTGAGCCAATCACAACAGCTTAAAGCGGCCCTACCTCCTGAACCCAATGATCATGCAAAAAATCCACAGATCTACCATTACCAATGTTCCAAATAATACCATCACGCACGTCACTCCAAACCGAGCATAAACCCTTCCAAAGGACGAAGCTATTACTTCGAGCTAGAGATGTGGGAAGAAGATCGCGACATCTATATTTCGCCCAAAGAAAACGTACCCATAGCTAATCTGGTTTGGCCACAAGATTATACGCAACTTTCATAAGAAAAGCATCATTCTATACCGTAGTGGTTTTAAAACCAAGGCCCCCAACTGCCACTGGCTTACATACCTCCTCTCAGCGAACAAGATGAACCCCTTTCCGATTAGGCGAGTTACCCCAAATAAAATTACAAATCAATTGTTCAATCGTATTACACACTCCCTTGGGAACCCGTGTCGTTTGCATAGAATAATACGAAATAACTGATAACACTGATTTTGCCAAAATGATCCTGCCAGCAAATGAGAGGTACTTTGCTTTCCTCGCAGTCAAACGATCCTGAACTTTTTGGATCAAATAAGAATAGGTCTCCTTCGTAACCCTTTGATGTAACATAGGGACCCCTAAATACTACCCCAAGTCTTGGACCTCGGCAAAGCCACACATAGCACATATAGATTGTCGAATCAGATCTAGAACATTATTCGAGAAGAAAACATTAGTCTTTGAAATGCCGACCTTCAAAATCGAGGCACTACAAAAATTGGTGCACAGTGTGAATCACTTCAACCTGGGCCAACGAGGCTTCGACGAAAAAAACCATATCATCAGCAAACATCAAATGAGAAATAGTATGGCACTCTTTAGTCAATCGAAAACCTTTTCACAATCTCTGATCCACATTTTGTTTAATAACTTGTCTGAGACGTTCCATGCACATCACGAACAAGTATGGGGAAAGAGGGTCCCCTTGATGAATACCCATCATCGGAACGAAGGCATCAGTGATAGAACCATTCCACAATATTCTTGTCGAGACAACATAAACACAACAAAAAATCATATCACGAAGCTTACTTGGAAGGCCGATGTCCCTCAACGTGTTTGTGATGAAAGGCCATTCAAGTTGATCATATGCCTTCTTCAAGTCGATTGTAATAGCCATCCAACCTTTTTACCCATCTTGCGACGCATAGAGTGCACAACCTCTTGAGCGATGGTAATGTTATCATATATCAACCTACCAGGAACGTAACTCGTTTGATTATCGGTCACCTAGTCCAGAATATACGGCTTAATTCGATTCACTATCACCTTAGTAATAATCTTGTACAGAACCTGACATAAACCGATAGGCCGGAATTGACTCATAAGTTCCAGAGCCTGAACCTTCAGAATAAGCACCAACAGCGTCTGGTTCAAATAAACCGAAAAGGGGTCTCCCTCGAATATTCTCTACACAAACTAACAAGCATTCCTGCCCACAATATGCCAATTACGTTGATAAAGGCCACATGTAACCCATCACTTCCAGGTGCCTTGTAAGGATCCATTTGAAACATCGCCCGGTGAACCTTCTCATCGGTCACCTTAGCATCAAGAGACCAGATAACATCATCACCGAGGCGAGGGAATCACCCACGACTTGGGTAAGTAGAAGCATCAACATTTTCACTTCTGAACAAGTTTCTATAAAAGCCCACGACATGCACTTTCAATTTAGCTGAATCAAAAGCCAACGCCCATCACTCAACTTTAGGGCTGTGATCAAATTAGCCTTCCTGCGACTAACCGTTGATGTGTGGAAATATTTAGTATTTCTGTCCCCTGCATAATCCACTTGCACCGCGCTTTCTGAAACCAAAGACTTTCCTCCTTCTCTAAAACAACATCTAGCTTAGCTTTCAACTGCTTCTCCAAATCAACAAGGAAGCAGGAATACGACACCCGTAACACTCTGCCAATACCTCTGAGACATGCCATTAATCTCTTTTTCCTCTTGCCTATGTGACCAAATACATCTAAATTCCAACGTGATCCCTCATACGTGAACTGAGAAATATTATTAGCCATCGAGTCCTTAGTATTCCAGTTAGAGGCGACAAGATCATTGAATTGAGAGTGATCTTGCCAAGCTGCGATAAACCGAAATGGCCTCTCATCCGCAGATCAGGTACACTGCTCCATGTTTAAGAAAAGAGGGAAATTATCTGACCCAAGACGATCCAAGTGATAAACCAGAGAATCCGAAAATGTAAGATGCCAAGCATCATTCACCAGGCACCGGTCAAGCCGTTTATACACAGATCCATGAAGCCACATGAAATCATCCCCACAATACTCCACTTCTAATAGCCGCGCCGAATACACAAAATCTTAAAAAAGTGAGCTTATCCCCGAAGACAAACTAGACCCACCACACCATTCTTTTGACCTGAGAATTGCATTAAAATCACCCCTAAAAGTCAAGCTTCCGTCGGGTCCGGCCGAACTGAAAGGAGCTGATCCCACACATACTTACGAATACTCATCGTTGGACTGGCATACACCGTAGTAAAAAACACCCACTATGTAGTACCCGACTCTTGAACTTTTCCATGAACAAACTGGTTCAAAGTAGCCAGGATCATAACATCAAGCTCCTCCCGCCAAAGAATCCAAATACCTCCACTGAAACCACGACATTCAACCCTGAAAGAATTGGAAAAAAAACCTTCGTATTACTCTATCCGCCGAGCATCCACTAATTCGGGGTTCTACCAAGGCTACAACCTGAGGATTGTGAACTTGTAGAAAGGACTTAAAATGACGGCAAAATTCTGGGCTTGCCGCACCCTGACAATTCCAAAATAAAAAAATTAATCATCATCACAAATGGAGAGGAAACAAACTGAACCTTACAAATGAGGAAGATTCTCCTTGTCCGAAACTATAGTACCCTCGGCCACAAGATCAAGCTCTTCCTCATCCACCATCTGCTAGTCCGATGAACTGAGCTCAACACCGCCTGTAACTGTTCCAGGTCTAGTAGCCAACACATGCGGTTGTTCCATGCTCGGAAGCTGCCCTAAGAACGCTTGTACCCACTCCGAGAGGATCGGTTTCATGGGAGCACGAGAATGAGGTCTCATAGTAACTTTTAGGATTTTTTTATTAACAACATTCACAGGGAGAGCGCCCCGCCCAGAGCCATTTTCATTCCGACCCCTTACACTGGGCCTAGACTACTGTGAACTCTCGACAATATATATCGCCTGATGATGCCCCGTTGCAATAGATGGCTCATGCCTTCAAACGAGGGCCTCCGAGCTCACAACAGTAGAGATAACCACCATCTTATCATTATGACTCGTAGAGAGATTGGAGATATCACCCAAAAAGGACTGTGCCGAAGGTGAGAAACTAGACTTGTCCATGCATCCCTGCGGGCGCTGGCCTGGAACCGCAACTCCCTTGCCTTTCCTACGCGCATCATTATGCTCATTGCTGCGTTGTGCAACCTCCTCACCCTGACCAGCAATATCAACATTCGACCCCTCCAGCACTTGGAACCGAGAGCCTCCCTTCTGAGCCTGAGCCTTATTTAGGCGAGGCACAACATCCTTGTGTGGCCTTCGTTTTCGACTATCTACCACCATCCAAGGCCCATACAAACTTTCAACCCCACTGTTACCATCTCCAACACCTCCTCCTACAAACGACAACTCCTCCATTGGTTTAGGCTGTTCCACTTCCAACAGTATCTCACAGGCCTCCTACGAATGGTCGTAACCCCACACTTGAAGCAAATTTGATGGAGCCCCTCGTACTCCAACTGCTGAACAAACCCATCAATCCCAATGTAAGTGAGCAACGACTTGTTCAAATCCACTAGCACCACGAGTCTAGCAACTGGACCCTGCCCATCTTCCACGCCCTCTATTAAATCAACAACAAGATCAGGACTAGCAATGACCGAGGCCATAACCTCCTTCGCTTTCTTCACTTCCCTTTGATCCTCCACCGCCAACGGAGAACCAGACCGTTCTAACGAAATGGGCACTGACACCAGGGCCACCTCTCCCGGCGGCTAGCCGCCAGAATCATTGTACACAGTCGTTGTAAGGTTTTGCCCATTAGGGTTAGCAACCTCCAAAATTATGGAGGAAAAGTGAAAATATTTTATTTTTTATTTTTTAATAAGGTTGATTATTCTTTCCAATAATGATTAAAATCTAACTTGCTATAATCTTTTCTTTTTTATAAAATTTCTTTAATGTAATTAAGAGATTCGTCATAGTTTTAAATTACTTTTTCTGTGATATGAAATTTAAATATTTCATGTCGCCCTTTCCCTATTTTTCTTAATTTGCAGTAAATAAAAATTTATCACCAAAAAGAGGATTCAAATTATGTCATTTAAAAAATAGATACCAATCAAAGAAGAAGAGGGTGTTAGGGGTGTTCATTATTCCGTTAAAATCGAATTAATTAACTAGATCATAATTTATTTTAGTTAATTAGGTGTTTGATCGGTTAAAGTAAAGATTTTAAATTTTGATTATTAATTAATTTAGTTCGAAACCAGTTAATTAATCTAAAATATTAAATATTTGATCATATATATATATTATTATCTATATATTTTAAGCCTAGACACAAACCCTAAAACTTGTAACAAAATTCGGTTAATTCAAAAATTGATTGAATGAATCGAACTTTGTTCGATTCGATTAATAATTTTCAAATAAATTTCAGTTAAGTTAACAGTTAAAAAATCAATTAATTCAATAACTCTTTTTTTGGTATATTACTTGTCAATTTTATGGTTTATATTTGAAATTTACCAGTCTCTCTTCCAAAAAAATTATCCTTAAGATTCGAACTTAAATCTTTTTTTTAACAGCATGATATGTCTTATCATTGCACCTACACTTGTGGGCCATTAACTCAAATTTTGATGATCTTGTTTTTCTTCAAAGGCTTGCTCCTGCAAAGCTCCCTTGAGTTTATTAAGCCCATTAGCCCAAAACCATGACCCGACAATGCTAGATTGGAAACCAACTTATTCCGGTCCGACCCGATCCGAACCGACCCGACTCAGTTTGAGGAAGGAAAGTTGAAACACCCTAAACGCTGTCTGCTAAAGTAAAGATGCCAAAGGTGTAAGCACTATAATTATTCTCTTTTCTTTTTTTTTTTCTTTTCAATCTTCAACTTTGTTTAATGGAGTCGTTGCTTTATTCTCCTTCATTGCAAGCCCCAGCTTTTCCCTCCCAATCCACCTTCCTCTCCAATAAATCCCTCTCTAACACCACCCCCATACTCCCATTGCTGCACAGAGCCAAGTCCAGGTTCGAGCCATTGTTGTGCACCATGAGCCACTCAGCCGGAGCCGACACTAACCCCAAGGAGACTAAGCTCTGGGGTGGGAGATTCGAGGAGAGTGTCACGGATATCGTCGAGAAGTTCACCGAGTCTATCTCGTTTGATAAGCAGTTGTATAAGCATGATATTATGGGAAGTAAAGCCCATGCTTCTATGCTTGCTCAACAGGTTCCTTTCTTTTTCAATTGTCATTTTTAGAGTGTTTTTTAGACTGGAAATGCAAAACCCAAAATTAACATTTTGTCATTTATGTAATGGTATTTTGCTAATTTGAATGCGTATGCTTTGTTTTTTGGTGCTTGTAGGGGTTGATTAGTTTAAGTGAGAGGGATAGTATTTTGAAAGGTCTAGATGAAATAGAGAGAAGTATTGAGGCTGGTGAATTTGTGTGGAGAACTGACAGGGAAGATGTCCACATGAACATTGAAGCTGCATTAACTGATATGGTCGGCGAGCCTGCGAAGAAGCTCCACACTGCTAGAAGCCGAAATGACCAAGTTTTGACTGATTTTCGCTTGTGGTGTCGTGATGCTATAGATAGGATTGTTGTTAGCATTAGAAATCTCCAAGTTGCTTTGGTGAAATTGGCTCTAAAGAAAGAGGGTCTCATCATTCCTGGATATACACATTTACAGAGGGCACAACCTGTTTTGCTTCAACATCTTCTTCTAGCTTTTGTGGAGCAGGTTTGAATCATTTCATCCGTAAGCTAGTCTAGAACATACACACATATGCACATACATATGGTTGCTTTATTGGTTAGCTGTAAAATTTTGTTCTCGTATTTTCAACTTAGAAAGAAGTCTATCTAATTGAACATTTACAAGAGAAAAAAGGACTACTTTTGATGGCAATACAAATTTATGGTATACAGCTTGGTTCTCAGAGGGTAAATAAAGAAGGGAATATAGGAACCTGAGTAAAACTATAGATTGTGATTAGAAATGGTTAATGATCAAGTCAACATAATATTTGAAGTCTTTGAATGTTGGAATCCACATGATATGATGTGCTCATCAACTTCTTAACAAATCATATATTGCTGCGAAAACCACATCTTTTTTCTTAAAACAAAGAAAAAAGGTGATTCTTATTTATGCTAATTGAGAAAAAAAATTTACAGGTGGTTAATTCAATTTTCTGTATTATAAATTTTCCTCTAGAATCACCAACTCAACTTTTTTGGCTGTAGCTTGACCGCGACGCTGGACGTTTATTGGATTGTAAAGCTAGGTTGAATTTCAGTCCCCTAGGTGCATGTGCACTAGCTGGTACTGGCTTACCGATTGATAGGTTTATGACTTCCAATGCTTTGGGATTCACTGCTCCCATGAGAAACAGGCATGTGCTGAAACAGTCATCATATTTTAGTTTCTGGAATGTTGTACATGAACATTTTGTACTTGTAGCATGAAATGTCGTGTTACCCTTTCCATGGGATTGTGCTAACAAAGTTTGCATTTTCTATTCTTAAACAGTATTGATGCAGTTTCAGATCGGGATTTTGTCCTAGAATTTCTTTCTGCTAATTCCATCATTGCAGTTCATCTTTCTCGAATTGGTGAAGAATGGGTATTGTGGGCTTCAGAGGAGTTTGGATTCATCACACCTAGTGATTCTGTTTCCACCGGAAGTAGCATAATGCCTCAAAAGAAAAATCCTGACCCAATGGAACTTGTTCGAGGAAAGTCTGCTAGAGTGATTGGAGATTTGGTTACCCTTCTCACATTGTGCAAAGGACTTCCTCTTGCTTATAATCGTGATTTGCAGGTAGAAACTTATTTATGTGCTTGATGTGTGGTTATTTCGGTAAATCCATTTCATGGACTCATGGCACCTGACCTGATACATTGAAGTTGATTTTATGTTGTTATCGTAAGGATACTAAGGCCTTTTTGTGCTCTTATCTATTTGTGCTTCTTTTCATGTATTTTCTTTATATCTTTAGAGTAAATACCAAGTCACTCTCTTTCCCTGTTAAAATAGGAAGATAAGGAACCGACATTTGATAGCGTCAAGACCGTCATAGGCATGCTTGAAGTGTCCGCTGAGTTTGCTCAGAATATTACTTTCAATGATGAAAGAATACGAAAGGCTTTACCTGCAGGCTATCTTGATGCCACAACACTTGCTGATTATTTAGTTAAAAAGGTAAGTTATTGTGTAATTGTTGATTTTTCATTTTTCTTTAAGATTTTATTTGATTTGCTTGCTTAATTAATCTAATAACTGCTTTCTTTTCTACTTCTTTCCATTTACCACCGTGCCTCTCGTTTTTTCTTTCAAAAACAACAAATCTATGACCCTTTTGCCATTTTAACCTCTGCAGGGGATTCCTTTTAGAACTTCTCACGATATAGTCGGACGGTCGGTTGCGTTATGCGTTTCCAAGAACTGCCAGCTTCAAGACTTGAGTCTAGAGGACATGAGAAGCCTAAGTCCTGTATTTGATAATGATGTGTATGAGTTTCTTGGGGTAGAAAATGCAGTCAAGAAATTCAGTTCATATGGTTCAACCGGTTTAGCATGTGTTGCTGATCAACTCGGCTACTGGGTTGCCAAGCTTGAAATCAATAAATCATAAACTCATTGATGGTTGTGCTAGAGATGAGTTATTTTCAGCTTTGACAATAATGATCATGGCATTGGATTCGGATTCTGGGGATATGATGGTATTGGCATTATAAATCAAAATGAAAATGCCATTAGTGAGTAGAATCTGTCAAATGAATGTTGTAAGGTTTATTTCTGACCGAGAATGCCAAGTTTGAATAAACAAAATGCTATGGTCAATTTCAAAAAACATGGTTATAAACGTTCTTTAACATAGTACGATATAATATATGCTGAAAACGCTAAGAATGCTATCCAAAATGACAAACGAATCTCCTCCTACACCATTCTCATAGTCATAAATCGACATGAAGCCACTGACACCACTCACAGCATCACACAACGTCCGTAAATAACGACATAGTTGAGGATCGACTTCCTAGTAGTGTGAAAGGTGGAAACAAACCAACTAACAAAAAATAATCCAATTTGACAGCTCCCCTATGAGTCCACTCTCTCTTCAATGGAAGGGGTAAGCCGCATCCTTTTCGCTACTGGTTGCTCGGCTATTTCTGCTGACATGTCATTGCTGGTCTGTTGCACATCATGGTCAATGGTCTCCTTGTTTTCAACCATCTCGGAATCCTGATTCAACTGGTTAGACACTGTACTTGGATTTTGATACAACAGCATGGTTGAATTATCTTCGGGTGGGAAGTCGTCATTAATTGCTTGAAATTCATCAGCTCTAGCATCCTTGTTTTCGAGGGGTTCCAAATCCTGATCCAACTTGTTCACCAACATACTGGGGTTTTTATACGACGATAGAGTTGAATTATCTTCGGAAGGAAGGTCTTCACCAATTGTTTGCACATCATCACCTCTGGCATCCTCAACCATTTCGGCATTCTTTTCAACGAGTTCAGGGTCCTGATCCAACTGGTTCACTGCAGCACCAGGATTTAGATGCAACAATACAGGTAAATCATCAGCTCTGGCCTCGTTTTCAAGGGGTTCCAAATCCTGATCCAACTTGTTCAACAACATATTGGGGTTTTTATAGGACAATAGAGTTGAATTATCTTCGGGTGGAAGGCCTTCACCAATTGTTTGCACATCATCACCTCTGGTCTCCTCAACCATTTCAGCATTCTTTTCAATGAGTTCAGGGTCCTGTTCCATCTGGTTCACTGCTGCACCAGAATTTTGATGCAACAATACAGGTAAATCATTGGTGGAGCGAAGGTCTGCATCCTCAGTGCCAATGCAGATCTTGACAGTGTCCTCGGAAGCTCCATAAACTTCACTGATAGACGCCTCCATCACCTCAATGGAGGCAGGCATGGACACTTTCTTCAGACAATCAACATTTTCCACTAGATGAGATTGTTCCTGATCTGTATCCTGCTTTTCAATTCGATCCTCATTAACCTGAAAGGGATTACATTCAATGAACCCAACATCATCATCATCATCTTCATCGCAGAGGCAGAAGATGTTTCTAAAGATGTGTCAACTTCATGATCTCCTTGCATAGAGATTCCAGGATTCCAAGTACTGCCCATGCCAAAACCTCTTGATGAATATGGAGGTTCACAAGCTTGAGGTGTGATTCCAGAGAACTGCAGAAAACCAGTTTCTCCAGAAGCCAAATAAGCAAATTGTTGACCAGTTTGCACTTCCTGTAAATAAAACAGATTATTTGTAATTGGGTATGGAAATCCAAGAGAACATAAAACAAAGAATATCACATTGCAGAAGTCCCCCTATTCACCAATTTCTCACACTAATTGATTTTCCCTCATTCTTTTTTTCTGGTATGCTTCCATCTCTAACATAGCATTAGAAGGTATAGAAAGCAAGTGTCACAAACAAGGTTACCAGTGCACCAAAACCATTTAAGACCTAACTGTGAGCAGAAAACCATCATAAGAATGATGAAATTCAATACCTCTGTTGGTGATATAGCCCCATTCAGATTGTAATATGGAGGCTGATCGAAAGATTGAAATTGTCCGAGCAAAGGCCCTGTTGTAACTCCTGGATCAAAAAACTCCCTCAGAACCAGGCCAGAATCACTAACACTACTCATGTTTCTCGTAGAAGATGATGCTAACAGAGTCATTTCAATCCCTTGACCCGCTTGGTCATCTAAATTCCCATGATAAGCTCCTTCTGGACTGAAACTCTGCGAAATGAACTCCACGCCGTTTTCATTTTCAATCTTTTCAGAAAAATTATTGTCATCACTGCAATGAGATGAACTGATTTCCCGAGAATGAACTTCTAGGAGTTCAAAAATTAACTTCTGGATGAGAGTGCGCTTTAGAGATGCCTCCGTAGGTGGAAACCAATCCAAATTAAGCTGGGAGACAAGCAAAAAGGGGAAATAGTATAAAAACCACGGGTTGATTATTCTGAACATATAACAAATATATATAGATTGATCACAACACAAGAAGTCAACTGGTTATTCTCATACTATCTTTAAGAAACTTTTAACTTGGTTCCTGGTCCTGAGACCAAAGTTCATAACCTTAGATCACATCATTGCTAACTGAACAAATATAAAATCAAAATAAAAAGGTACAAGTTATTAAAATTATAAAATAATAATATTGAAGGAAAAAAGGGATTGTGCTTGGATGAGCCTTTCATACAGTATCAGACAAAAATCAACAATTGCACTATGAACCAAAATACCAATGCTGACCACTTACAAAGTTAGAGAACTTGGTTATTTTGAAGGGATTGAAGTTAGTAGGAGCTTCAGCTAAAAAGAGCTCTAGGTAGTGGAGTAAGAAAAGGCCGCAATCAAATGAATTCTCCTGCTGTGGTAGCTGACAATAAATGAACAAATTATCAGAGAAAATGCATTATACACGTCCGCGAGAGAGACATCAACTAAGCAATCATCAAGATTCAAAAGTAATAACAAAGGAGTACAAAGATGCAATGCACGACACATTTAGTTTCTTCATTTTCCTTCTTTCCTTTTTCAACTTTGCAGTCCCCAACAAAAATAAAGAATGGTCAGTTCTCTACTTTGCATGCAAGCGCATACAGACAAAGATGTAAATTAAATGACAGGAAAACAATCAAATAAAAATCAAAGGGCAAACATAAGCACAAACGTGTATCGCAACTTCAACACTTCTCTAGTGAAAACGGCTTTGTTCTTTGTAAGCCGACGTAGAGTTATTCCCAAAAATATATTCATCATGACATTGAGTAAGTAGTGGCAAGATAAGTATTCTCTTTGAATGATAGATTAAAATACTGCTCCAAGAAGAAACCAAGATTATTAGATAAATTCAAGTGCAAAATCAAATGAGACAAGAAATCATAATATTTGGGCCATTCTCACTGCATCTTGAATCCCTCAGAGTTGTTTCCGAGACCATATCGTGAAATAGTTAAATATTAAACCAAAATTAGCAGTACCTCAAGTGAAACAAACCGCAAGTTCAAGAATTTTGAAGAAAGATCTTCAGATGTTTCCTTGTGCCTCTCTTTCCACTCTTCCAGAAAGATAACTGTCGTTTTCAAGGACAAAAGTCAGGTCAAGAAATAATGAGATACACCATTCAAAAATGTATACTAGCTAATTGGGGGGAGATAAATGCCCAAACAAGCTTGAAATGAAAGATGTAGATAAAAATATTCAACATGATGGATGGGAAGAAATTAATCAATAAAAAAGAAGCATACGATTATATCGGAGAAATAGGAAAATATCAACTCTTAAACGGGCTATACAAGACCAGACCAGTAAATACAAATATGGCTTGGACCTCTTCATTTAACGGCTACCTTTTGCTGCAACTTCAAGTAAGTCATTTATGAAGTCTCTTTTCTTTTGTGGGTACTTTCAAAGTCAAAACTTGCATATGCTGAAGCTTAATACATTGACTTGAATACTAAATAACTTAGCAAAAAGTGATTCAGGAATTCATGCAACTTCAATTAGTGGATTTTGAAGCTATAGATGTTTGACTATTGGAAGGGAGGAAAGGAACTAAGGACTTCTGATCTAAAGCCAATTCCACATACTCAGACCAGACCAGAAAGTGGTAATTCTAATGGCAACAAAGTTGTCCAGGATTTTTGTAACACAATCAATATATTGTGTAAAATACTTCTTCACATTCCAAGAAAACAACAGGATTTAATATATATGAAATCTAAATCTCAATGGTTCTGGTCGCAATTGTTTGAGGGTGTTCCATTTTTCTTCTTTTATTTTGTTGGAGGACAGGAGGGGGAAGTGCAAAAACGGGGATGGGAAGAGAGAATACAGAATAAAAGGATTATCTATGACTATTCTAAAAAGCATGTCAGTTCGCACTCAACTGCAGAATAACACCAAATGTGGTTCTTTGCTAGGATGAACTTCGAGTTTCATATAGATATACATAAGCAGGAGCAGAAGTATATGCATGCATAAGAAACCGAATGGGTTCAGATATGGTTCTGCCTCCAAAGGTTATGTTTCAAATGCAGAATAACACCAAATGTGGTTCTTTGCTAGGAGCAACTTCAAGTTTCATGTAGATATTCATCAGCATGAGCAAAAAAAAAAATGCATGAACAAGAAAACCAAATGGGTTCACATATGGTGCTGCCTCCAAAGGTTTATCTTATCTGGAACCACTGAACCTTTCTAAAGAAAATCTAGACATTTTATCAAGCTCTAATTCATGTTTAATACTATAAAGGAAAGTTTAATATTTCACCAACAATGAATTGTTAATGGCTCATATTGTCATAGGTGGCATCTAATTTCCTTAAAGCAGACTCAAGGAAGAATATACAAATGTCAATGTCCAAAATCTAGTACAATATACGAGATGATTCAGTAAGAGTGAAAAGTTAATTACTTTCACTAAGAACCACTACTGATACATATTTGCATCCATTTCATTTTATAATAAAAAAAATCAGTTGTATGTTTGAGGAAAACTCACAAGGACCAAGTGCCTTATACCAAGGTTCCCATATACTCCTAGAGAAATTTATGAAACTAAATTTGCTTAAATTCTGAGTAACTAGTAGCAAATGTTGTTCAATATAAACATACAAACCAAAAGATATATGATATGACAGTTTAAAAGATGAAAAGCAGAAGAGTCTAGAAAAAATTCAGCACTTTTAACTAGTAAAGGCATTGAAACCTAACAAGGTAAACTTGCATGCATATGCATTTATGAAATCAAATATATTAAGTGTAAAAGCATTAGAATACCTTTGGACTAGATTTTTAAGACCTGCATGATTTCCTCTGATAGAATCCATGTGCAATACGCATGGTACTTTCGATGACTTGGACAAGTCTTCATCTGAATTGAAGAAAAAATGCATGAATAAAAGGCATATTCCCCAAAAGTGCTTGTCCAGTCAAACAAGAATATACCTTTAAAAGCAGCCACTTCACCAAGATGACATATAACTAGCAAACTCCAATGAAGGCTGTGAGTAATATGCATATACACTTAATGTTTGCTCATACGTTTTTATATGGATTTCTTAAAAAGAAACTAATGACTCTGTGGACAAATTTCTTACTTGAAATTTACAGGAATAAAGATATAATCTTTTCCAAACATATCCAATTTCCTTGTCCATTTACGAACTCGCAGGAAAGCAGCCCTTCCATCTGAAATACTGGATGGATCTTTGTCAAGATCAGCAAGTTTCCGAAAGAAAAAACTGTTAAAAAAATGGAATCTCTGCCTTTCTTCAGGTTGTATCTGATTCTTTAAATACCTGTAAAAAAGATATATCCCAAAATTGAGCCTGCAGCGTTCCTTAAAAAATAGAAAATATGCATGATAAAAGAATTACTATTATCTTACTTAATGTAGAAGTCAATGATCGTATCATTGACGAAGGTCTCTGGTTCTAACAGATCAACATCTCTCTTGCTAATGGAAACAGCATCAAAATCACCTTTCGGATATATAACGTCCTCAAAAGGCTCATCAAAACTGCAAAACAGGTGTTGGCATAGAGCATAAGCAAGACTAGAGGGACATGAAATCAGGAAACGCACTTGAAACAGTAAAGAAAACATGGACTTTTAACCCCCTTTGAGGTTCCATAACTTACTTGGGAAAATAAGACTTATGTACAGGTGAATCATCCCCATCCATTTCCATAAGACTGAAAAGGAAAACAAATATTTTAGTCCTGCTCTTAGATTTAACATCATAATATCACGACATACATGTAAGTATCTGTCTTTTTAAGGCAACATAAATTGCAAATGAAACTCTAAACAGCCAATAAGACTTGAATGATGACTTTGAAAGGAAACATATATTTAGAAGCTTACTCAAACACAATATTCCACATGGCCAGATATTTATTATTTAATGAGGTGATTGCTTCCTGTTTCTCAGACCATCTGTGGTCCACAACCGCAAACTTTAAGTCCTCAATAACTGGAATATACATGAGCAAACAAAGTCAGAAAAAATGAAGGAAAAAGAAAAACAAAAATTCGCTGAGAGCTAATTCCCATATAATGGTCGTAGTATATGTTAAACCTAGGCCAAGACCCCAAATCAAACAAAGAAAAACAATTGAACAGCGTCAAAACATATCCTCAAAAATCTTCACCCGTATAGGCAAAAAATGTACAGATCTAGGAAAATATGAAACAAATTTTACAAGGAACATAATAAATAGCTATGTAAGACCACTAACCTGAAGTGCTACTTTCATTCTCAGCCTCTGCCGCAACCTTTGAGAGGACTTTCAGATTGACAGTCAAACATCCACCCTACGATGCAGTCCATACAGAACTGCATAATGTTAAAACCAAGAAACTGTACAAATGCACTAACTTAAAACGTTTCCATTTATGACTTACCCTCTGAAACCACTGACAATGGATGTTAATGATATCATCAACTCCCCTTTGGAAACTAAAGGTCCCATGGTGATCACTCACAGTTGAGCACTCAATTTTGATGCCATCAGGAGAAAAAATGACTGATGCCCCTGTATAATAATTATCTTGATATAGAACATATTCCGGACATATAACAACTGCCCTATCTATGTTATCCTGCAAAAAATGGATAATTGAAACAAATATGAAAAGACTTCAGAATATCACGTACTAATAATATTGATCTTATTGGTTAATCATTTGTCTTTAGAACTGTTTTAACATTCAACTAAAGAAAAATTAAAACATGACAAGAGGGTACTTGGCATGTGAATGAACCATCTAAAGATGAAAACCACTGCACACCATCTACCTTGTTCTCTGTTACCTATAAATTTAAAAGGGAAGGAAATTACCATAGGGATATCGCCATCGCAATGATCTAACACGTTACCATTTAAAGAAACTGAAAAATGCAGATAACAATATTTAGAAAATAAAAAGAACCACTACAAACAATAGGGAAATGAACATAAAATTTATAATACGATGGAATACCATTATCCTCTGCTGCATCAGAAAAAGGACTTGATGTGGATCTTTCACTCATGCTTTCATTAGCATCCGAAGCCAGGTCAACTGGCTCGTTCTGCAAGAGCTAAAAAATGTAAGTGCAAGCCAGGTTATAAATAATTTAATTCAAAATGTAGTTTAGAAATAAATGAAAAGTACACTTAATGGAGAACTTGAAAGGGGACAGCTTAATTGTCTTTTCCCAGGTGAAGGTGCTTCAGAAAATGAATCTCTCGACTCAAATTCAGGAAAGGTACTTCTATGCTCATGCATATCTTTTTCTAAGTCTGGTTGTTGTTCAGAACTTGTGGACTTCGACTCTGGGGAAACATCCAGCTCAGTATTTCCTTCCTTGGCGAATTCCTTTTCACCAGAACCCAGCGAGGCAGCAGGAGCAGCCCCATCAATCGCATCAACATCTGCGCAAGGAATGTTGTTCATTTCCTTTCTCTGAACAGCAGCACCATGGGCAACTTAAAGCAAATGTAAAAGAACTACTATCAGAAAGCAGAGAATTAAATATGAAACATCCACACATCTGACCCAACAATTATCCTACTTTTACCACCAAATTCAACAACCATCTCTTAACAATAGAATAATCTTCATACTTTTTAAAACCAATTGCCACATACACATACATACAGAAAAGAAGAAAACCAACAATTAAATCCATGGAGAATTCCCTGTAGCATATTAAACACTACGATAAAGAAACAGAAAACCCAAGCAATCCAAAGAGAAACATATGTTTTCATGCTAGTAAAAGAAAAGGCTACCAGCTTAAAAGACACAAGTAATTCTTCACATTGATCCAACAATCTAGAGAGTTTGTAATTTGCCACATTTCCACATCTTGATCACCATTACTCGACAAGGGGTTACAACTCTAAACACTCAATCTACTAACGGCCACGGACCCGGAAACATTCCAATTCACTGGATTTGAATTCAGAGCTAGCATTCACTAAATTATGGAATCCAAATCCTCACAGTCATTGCAAACTGTCATTGCAAAATTGTTGCAATCAAGTCCATACAACTACCAACTACAAATCAATCACTTCGTTTTCATTGCCTGGCCTTACTAAAAAAGGTAAGGGTTTTGTCCATTTAAAATTAGACAGAAAATCCGATCGTTTTATAGGGGCTTTTTTCAGAGCCCAAAAATAATTTAAAAATGAAAATAATAAATAAAAAAGAAAATGAATTCTTTGTTTTAGAAACCTACCGAATTCGAGAAACTGACATTCCAGAGTCGCGGGGTCATCGGAATTAGGGTTTTTCAATTTGCACAAGTATTTATCAGCTGTCAATTCTGAAATCTCGTCTTCCTCCTTGAATTCGAACACCTCGAAACCGTTCTTCATCGGCGCGCGAGACGACTAGAGGTTAGACCGAAAAAAACTAGTTGGCAACTTGGTGAGTCGGAAATAGAAACTCAGTGAGTAAAAGTAAAGGAGACCAATTATTACCCGCGATCTTCCGAGAAGGAGAGGAAAGGCACTGCCCTAATTTCCGAGTAAAATAACGAATTAGATAGAAGAAAACCAGCTGAAGCGAGTAAAAATAATTAGAAACGTGTTGGGTTTAGGATGATTAAGCAACGTGCAATCTCAGAGCGGGAATAGCACGAATCAATCAAGCGATAGAAAGTGGCCCAAAAAAGTCAGGCGATAGAAAAAGTAAATGAACGCTTATCTTTGCGCGTAGGTTTTGGTTGATAGGAATTCAATGGGACAAGGAAAAGGGATTTATCACCCCTCTTAATTTGGATTGTTTTATATATTGCTTCTAAACCTTTTTATAAAGATTTGTTTAATCTGAAATTTGAAACTCAACATTTACTAACCCATAATAATTAACAATTAATTACTTGTCAAAATCATATATGTTTGACAATTGAATCGATTAGACCGAAAATCATTGTTTCTAGTAATTTGAATGGATATATAGTGGACATTCTGAACTTCTAAAAAACCGTGAATTATGACAAAAAAGTCTAAACACAATTACATCAGCTAAAAATATATATTTTTTATTTTTATTTAATTATTGTTGGACCGATGATCAAACCTGCAGAACTCGCATGGTGGTTTTAGCCAAGCAAAAGTTTTACTCGAGCTCTTCTTGCCTTGCCTTTCCTCTCGCTAACGCTCGAGATATTGTTACGACGCGTGTGTTCCCTGTTTCAACGTAGCTCGGATTCCTTATAGTCTTGTTACTCAACTCATTATACCCTCTCCCACTTCTACTTCTCTTTCAAATCATGGCAGAAAGAAGGCACTTTCCTTCCATTCAAACTATTAGTTCAACTCCTAACAAAACTTGCTTTGTCGACATCTCTGTCTTTTTTTTTTTTTTTGGCTAACTGATATTGTTTTTTAAAAGTGTTTTTAGAGTCAAAAGTATTTTTGGGTCAAAAGCAATGTAAAATAATTAGTTTTTTTAGGCCAAAAACGTTTTCAGTTTAGTTTGAAAAGGGATCTTTTCAAAAGCTGAAACTTTTAATTTTTAGCTTTTTCAAAAATACTTTTGAGTACAATTATTCATACATTTTCGTTTATATTATCAAGTCTTTTATATTTTCAAAAATAATGCCTAAAATGGACTTTTTATCCACTTAAAAGTAATTTTTGACAGCAATACCAAACACTCATTAACCAAACAATACATCAGCATTTTTGGAAAGCATTTTTTTCATCATATTTTTCAAAAGCAATGTCAAACTGAGGTTTGCTTGGTTGAATGAAAACGTAGAAGGATTGAAGGAGGATAGGAGAAATAGGAAAAAAATAAATTTTAAGTATGTTTGGTAGGAAAGAAAAGTGGGAAGAAAGAAAACTAGATGAATGATCATTTTTCATACTTATGTATAAAAATAAATCATCCAAAAATTGAAAGGAAAAAAGAGAAAATGTAAAAGATATGTGAGATAGTTCAAAATATAAAATTTTTAATGCTTAATTTTTTTCCCTTCTAATTTTTAACTCTACCAAGCAATGACAGAAAATAAAAAATTAATTTTCTTTCAATTTTTATATCCTTCCTACCAAGCACATCAATGAAAAATATTTTTCATCTTTCCAATTTTCTATCTCTTTAATTTTTCATTCTTACACCTTACCAGGCAAAGCATTAGTCTTGTAACTCTGTAACCTCTATTCAGTACTTCAAGGTATGAAGCAATCCTCATATTGGGTGATGCATCATTTCATGTGTAACGACCTAATTATCGGGTTAGTGAATCGGGTCTCGGGCCTGGGTTATGAGGCGTTATCATGGAAGAATAGGTTAAGGGTGTAATACCCATTTTTGTCCGGACCCCAAATTATATTCGAACCACTTATCCTAATTAAACCAAAAAAATCAATAAAAAAAAGAAGAGAGGGCCATGCCGCCCATACCCCTGCAGCACACATGCCCCCATGCCTTTCCCCCATACCTCACACCATGCGACAACTTCTCCCACACTTCACTCAACCTCACCATTTCCCATTACCATATATTTGAGCCATGGATCATTTCTATGCTCGGCTCCCTTGATCCATCAAAAAGAACACAATAAATTGGAGCACAATTGGAGAGAGACGGCAGAGTGAGAATTTGAGAGGAGAGCTCTCGGCAATAGCAAAAAAAAGGGGGGGAAAGGACTCATATTTTTTGGTTTTGGTGTATGTTTGTGGTATAATTTTTTTATGATCCAATAGAAGTGATGTTTTATTAGTATTTTTTATGTATTTTTCGTCCTTAAGTCATATATTTTTATGTTCACGTGCCTCTATATGTTATTAGAATGCATTTAGATTAATTATTGGTGGTTGTTTAATATTTGTTTTCCAATCCTCTTTTCATCTAAATATGTTTTTTTATCATGATATGTGTTTGTTCATGGTTTTTATTTATTTTTTTATGCTTGGTATGTATGTACATCTTTGTATTTGATATGATTAGTATGTACTTTATGTTCATCTTGTTTTTAGGTTATATGTTAGTGTGGTATTATTTATTATATTTAAATGTCATGTTAGGTTGTGGGTGTAAATTATGTTATATAATGGAAGATAAGTATTAGTTTTTATGTTAACATGTTGTTATGTTAGTTTAGCATTACGTTTCATGCATTTTATGTATATTATATTGGTGTCTTAATGTGTTTAAGCATGTTGGAATTAATTATTTTAGTTTTAGAGGTATGTTTCTTTCTTGTTCGTGTTCATCTTTGTTTTTATTTCTTTATGTTATGTAATGTTTTTATGTATTTTATTATTTTTATTTAATTTTATAAAATTTATGTGTTTATGTTTTTTTAGTATCACGCATGTAATTTGTGTCATATGTCAAGTGTTAAGTTTTTATGCTAGTATGCTACTTTGATTTATTAGTTTAGCATCATTTTGTGCATGTCATGCATTTGTGGCATTTGTGATTTTATAGGTTCAAGCATGCTAGGATTAATTAATTTAGTCTTCAAAGTTTGTTTTTGTTCATGCCCATACTTTGTTGTTATTATGATGTGTTAGGTTTTATGCCCATGTGTTTATTTTTTATTTATTTTGTAATATTCATATTTTATGTTTTAATATAATGTCAATGTAAATTGTATGTTTTATGTTTTATTTTCTAAGTTTCATTTCGGAAATATTATTGTCAATGCGGTGCCTCTTTATTCGAGCGTAAACAGGGCCAGTATCAGGCGTAGTGATAGTGGTTGGGCGTTTACTCTCAGATAACGGGGCCTTTAAAATTTACTCGCACTTATAATCAAATTTTAATTTAATCGTCGCTTTAATCCGAAAAGTCTAATATTAATAAAGCGGTAATTATTAAAGTACCAATTTTGGGCGGTGTGGGGGTGCTAATCATTCCCCATCCGTAACCGACTCCCGAACCCGACATTTTGAAATCTTTGGTTTTTACGGTGTCCGGTCCACCTTGAGTGGCCGGTGGCGACTCCATTTTTAAATAAAATACGGGTTTTCTAAAACACTACGCGGAAGATAATATTTTCAAAAAAACAACAAAAACCATATCTTTTTTAGCGTAAAAGGACATCGCTACAGATGACGACTCTGCTGGGGACATTTTTGTTTTTCAAAAACAAATGAGAGTCGAGCTTTTTCAAATAATTATCGCTCTATTAATATTGGAAATTCCAGATTAAAGTGACTTATCCTAATTAAACCAAAAAAATCAATAAAAAAAGAGAGGGCCATGCCGCCCATACCCCTGCAGCACACATGCCCCCATGCCTTTCCCCCATACCCCACACCATGCAGCAACTTCTCCCACACTTCACTCAACCTCACCATTTCCCATTACCATATGTTTGAGCCATGGATCATTTCTATGCCTGGCTCCCTTGATCCATCAAAAAGAACACAACAAATTGGAGCACAATTGGAGAGAGACGGCAGAGTGAGAATTTGAGAGGAGAGCTCTCGGCAGTAGCAAAAAAAGGGGGGAAAGGACTCATATTTTTGGTTTTGGTGTATGTTTGTGGTATAATTTTTTTATGATCCAATAGAAATGATGTTTTATTAGTATTTTTATGTATTTTTCGTCCTTAAGTCATATATTTTTATGTTCACGTGCCTCTATATGTTATTAGAATGCATTTAGATTAATTATTGGTGGTTGTTTAATATTTGTTTTCCAATCCTCTTTTCATCTAAATATGTTTTTTTATCATGATATGTGTTTGTTCATGGTTTTTATTTATTTTTTTATGCTTGGTATGTATGTACATCTTTGTATTTGATATGATTAGTATGTACTTTATGTTCATCTTGTTTTTAGGTTATATGTTAGTGTGGTATTATTTATCATATTTAAATGTCATGTTAGGTTGTGGGTGTAAATTATGTTATATAATGGAAGATAAGTATTAGTTTTTATGTTAACATGTTGTTATGTTAGTTTAGTATTACGTTTCATGCATTTTATGTATATTATATTGGTGTCTTAATGTGCTTAAGCATGTTGGAATTAATTATTTTAGTTTTAGAGGTATGTTTCTTTCTTGTTCGTGTTCATCTTTGTTTTTATTTCTTTATGTTATGTAATGTTTTTATGTATTTTATTATTTTTATTTAATTTTATAAAATTCATGTGTTTATGTTTTTTTAGTATCATGCATGTAATTTGTGTCATATGTCAAGTGCTAAGTTTTTATGCTAGTATGCTACTTTGATTTATTAGTTTAGCATCATTTTGTGCATGTCATGCATTTGTGGCATTTGTGATTTTATAGGTTCAAGCATGCTAGGATTAATTAATTTAGTCTTGAAAGTTTGTTTTTGTTCATGCCCATACTTTGTTGTTATTATGATGTGTTAGGTTTTATGCCCATGTGTTTATTTTTTATTTATTTTGTAATATTCATATTTTATGTTTTAATATCATGTCAATGTAAATTGTATGTTTTATGTTTTATTTTCTAAGTTTCATTTCGGAAATATTATTGTCAATGCGTGCCTCTTTATTCGAGCGTAAACGGGGCCAGTATCAGGCGTAGTGATAGTGGTTGGGCGTTTACTCTCGGATAACGGGGCCTTTAAAATTTACTCGCACTTATAATCAAATTTTAATTTAATCGTCGCTTTAATCCGAAAAGTCTAATATTAATAAAGCGATAATTATTAAAGTACCAATTTTGGGCGGTGTGGGGGTGCTAATCATTCCCCATTCGTAACCGACTCCCGAACCCGACATTTTGAAATCTTTGGTTTTTACGGTGTCCGGTCCACCTTGAGTGGCCGGTGGCGACTCCATTTTTAAATAAAATACGGGTTTTCTAAAACACCACGTGGAAGATAATATTTAAAAAAAACAACAAAAACCATATCTTTTTTAGCGTAAAAGGACATCGCTACAAAGGGCTTTTAAGTTGGGCCCATTAATTTGGAAGAGAATGTTTGAATTTTAAATAGGTGTTGTTGGTGGAAAGAAGGGAGGAAGATATGATGAGGAGAGAGGAAAAAAATGAAAAGTGAATAGTGGGAGAGAGAGAAATAGAAATAAGAGAAAAGTTGAAAGATGAGTTTTTAAACTTCGATCTATAGAGATTCGAGCATGTGTTTGCGACACCTCCGGCACCGTTGGAAAGATCTCGCCGAGATGAGTCTATCGGTGGTCACCAAGTCACCGTCGCCATTCGACAGGGTAAGAGGAAGCAAGTTTCGGGTTGCTTGAAAATATCACTTTCGGCGGCCAAATCATGAAATAGAGGGCACCGCTGTGTTCACCGGCGTTGGGACAACGAAACTGGGGCTCTCTGTCATCATCCCACCACTAGAGATGCCCTCACTCAACGCCCCTACGCGTGGGCGTGGTTTAACTGTAGTGGACAGCTATATCGGCTCAAGTCGAGCCGTTAGACCAACTGGTCGAGCCAACCCAAGCCAAGGACTGGGCCGGTTAGCTGAGTCACAAGCCGAGGCGTAAGCCGTCAGTCGCCGTCAGCCGTCGTCATTGACTTTTTTTTTGGGGGGACCTTACTCGAGGTTTCTCGACGTTCTGAGTGCATTGGCGCAGTCTGTTTCACCAAATTCAAACCCGGTAAGTTCGATAGTGTGAAATGACTTATGTAGTCGCATTTGTTTTATCTGAGGAATTGGTGGAGTCAGATATTAGAATTAAAGAGATGTCTGGAGGAGCTTGGAAGGGGAATTATCGTTTTGGCTTAAGGTTAGTACACCTTGAACTCCTATTGCTTTATGAGCATCAGAAATGTAATTGCATTGCGTGTTAGTGCATGCAAAATAGGTAGATGATTAATAAGCATGATTAGAGACTGATATTATAAGGCTCGATATTTATGAGATGCATAATGATGCTGTGAATATGATGAGACTCGTGGAGGCCTTATGGACCATATAAGGTCATTTGAGATGCTTGTATAATTACTTGATGATTGTTTGATGGATTGATAATTGTAATGCCTTATTTGTTGTTCGAAATGAATTAACGTGATTCAATGGAAATTGTGTGTAAGGGATAAATAATGGTAGTATTCGAATAAATAATTATAAAGCTGATAATTAATATTAATTGATTTAATGCGTTAGTAAACCAACCTTAATGACTTTCATAAGCTTTAGGGATCGAATAAAGCGTTGTAATATCATAATCTAAGGAAATAGTACGAACATGTGTGTAGGGTATTAGTACGAGCTTCTGATATATCGATACGTGTTTGGGGGTCGTATCGGTACGGGTCAACCCGTACAGGTACTTGTAGAAATTAAAGATTTCTAGTAAGCAGTTTTAGTATCGTTACGTGTATGAGTACCGATACCCGAGGGTACTGTATCGATACTCGTGTACGAGTACTAGTACCCGATACGATAAATAATCTATAAATACAACTTAAGGATAAAAATTGATGTGAATATTAATAATTGAATTATGCCTTAATAAACGAGATAACATGGATTAATAGAGATAATGAATGAGATTAATTATATACTTCTCTATAATGTATTAACAACTTGGTAATGTAAAATAAATGATGTGATGATGATTAGCAACGATAGGGAGATCCTTGGGATCACGTTGCTTGTATGTCGGGTGGGCATTTGATTGGTTGAGTCTTTTGATTGATAGGATCTAGATACTTAGTGAAAGAGTGTTACAACACCATGTTTAGAGATACCGAATGGAGGTTACCAATACTATGTGACCCGGGCCTTGTGTGCCAAGTATGATGTGTTGTTATTTTAAGAGCATGTGTTTACGCGACTAGTGGTAGTGCCACATGTTTATTTATCTCTCATTATTGCTCGTACTAGATTGCATGCTTATGTTTATGATTAACATGAAGTATAGTAGAGTTGATGTGTACCACTAAGCTTTGTAAGCTTGATGCTAGAAATCGTTGTTTTCGTGCGTAGGTTGATCGCCGAATCGTGGGATCGAGGAGCACCATTAGTACGGGGTTCTAGCATGTGGTGATCTCTAGAGTACGATACTTGTGTTTAGTGGGCTATGTATTCATAAGACCTTACGTGGTGGAGTCTATAATTATTATTTTTGAAATTGTGTTAATCAAATAGAATTTTCAAATGTTTTAAATTGAAATTGGAGCTCATTTGTACCATTTTGATTATTTTTCTATATTTTCAACTGTTAGCTTTAAATGTTTTGAGAAATAACTTGTTGGGCTAAACCAGTTTGAGAAATTTTATGGATTTTGGTTTGGGCTTGAGGCCTAAATGTGACATCCGGGTCGAGGGTGTTGATGCTTGTCGAATAGTGATGCACTTTAGAGCAAGTATACTAATCGAATCAAGTAATAAAATGATAAGTAGAGTATCGAACCCACGAGGATTGGATTAATAACTACAAAGTTATTATGCTTAAAAATGTGTTTGCAAGTAATGGTGGTTGTTGATTTACTAAAACTAAAACAATTAAAACTAAGATAGCTATGATTAAGACGAACAATTGTGGCAAATAACATATAATTATGGATGCTGGGATTATTGCTAAGGATATATGTTTGATTACTTATTACAATGCTATAGCGATTAGCAATACATGTCTACTAAACCATTAAGATCTTTATCTACTCGATAGGATTTTCTAAATAACTTCTTACTCTCTCGATGCCTAGAAGTTAATAACATTGAAGCTAAGGTAATACATGTCTGCGTGAACCCTAACAAATCTATTATTTGTTTAGAAACTCTCTTTTAGTCGTTGAAACTCTAAACTTATGTCTAAGCTAGATTAAGACTAATTTAACAGCTTAACCTCATTATTCACGTTTGTATAACCTAACTCTCTCGATATTAAGCCAAAGATTAATAGTTAAAAGGCCTCTCTCGATAGCTCTTACAATAACTACGCATGAAAAGAAAAGAGTTGAGCGTCTATAACTACGCAATAATCCCAACTAAATTATTTAACTCATGTTTGAGCCTAAAACATCCATAACAAAAATATTAAAGTACGTAAGTTTATCAAGCAAGAAAAAGAAAAGAGTCGAGTGTCCTCGACAAACTACCTTCGTGCCGTTCAATTGTTGCTGCAGGTCTCCTACTCCATCAGCCTCTCTCGATGGCATCTATCGTGAGGAAAATTCTCTAGATTCTACTCTGGTGGTTCTCCACAAGCTTCAGAATAAGACTGTTGTCTATAATTGCACTATCTTTTGAAGTAGCATCCAAGTCTCTCTATATAGGTGGTTAAACTAAGATTTTAATACCTTAAAGTGCGTGCGGCTTCATTAAAGAAGGCCATTGATTTCTCGCTATATTTAATGTTCAGTATTTGGGAAAAAGTCCACATGGGCAAAAACAGATTCATCTCCAACTCTTTTATGCCTCGCTAACTCCAGCCATGCGATCTACTACTTTTCTGCTCCAATATTCTTCTAGCATCTACCAGCTTCCTGCACATTCACCACAAACACCATATTTCCCGTAAAAAGCACCAAAATATATGACATTTAAAGCGCAAGCAGTGTAACTCCCTATCTACATGCAAATATATACAATCTAACCTAAATGCAAGCTATATGGGCCTGAAAACATGCAAAAGACAAGTAAAAATGACATACAAAATAGATCATTTACGCACCCCAAACTTGAATTGCTGCTTGTTCTCAAGCAATGCAAAATGAAAGCAAAAAGTAAGAACAGTAAACAACCCAAAAGTCCCAAGGTTCCACTAAGCTATGATTACAGAGATTCCAAGTCATGCTACAACAATAATTCATTCATCAACTATGTTGACAAGATACAATGTATTAGAGCTTACAATTTTGTTTAAAATATCAGATCTACTGTAGGTGCAGTGTGTGCTAAGTTACATGTAGTCATCACTTAATAACCTTAGAGAAGCTTAAGGGTTGCTTTCTTTTGCTGCCTCGGCATACTGTTTTCTTTTTCAGCATATTGTTTTACTCCCTTTTCTTTTTGAGTTTGAAAATTGTATCTTTGGGACTTCAACTTATCATACTAACTCTTCAACACCTGTAGATGAAGTGAAGCAAACATCTCATCCTTGAGCCCTACGAGCAATGTCATCCCGTGAAGACTTTTATTCACTATTTGCCAGTACTATCATTCCTTCTAAGGAAAGTTAAATGGAACAAACACAACTCACCTAGTGTACTAAGATATCAAGATTCATAGAAGAATGTCCCTCAGCAATTTTGTTTATATTATCAAGTCTTAATTAATTTTCTTAATATTTTTAGGGAGTTTTTAAGCCTTCATTTTGCTACATTGAGCATTAAGTTCATTCACTTTGATTCATGCTTTAGCATCAGAAAGTCGACCTAGAGCTTTCCTAAGGTTTCTTAAGTTTTGGAAACAAACCTAATGTGTAGTTCGTCTGACAACTTTAGATCATAATGACGTACGATAAGTTATGGGGTAAACTCCACTTTCATCCCTCTGACAAATACCCAATCGTTGCTATGTTGGCCAAAATGAGTGTAAAACTCCTTGACCAAATCAACGTTTATCGCCCCTGGCTGTTTGGAGAAGGTCGCCCATCCATGGGACTGTATGACGATTTGTTCTTCGCCATCGAAGAGGATAATGCAGTGGTCGGATCGTGCCAACCCCTCTTTTAGTAGCAAGTCTTGAGTTTGAAAGGACTTGTACCATCGTTTGAATGGTGCAGAATAGAGTTGGTGTTTGAGGGTAGGTGGAAGTTCTGTAGATGAGTCAGAGTTAAAGTTTGAAAAGGAGTCGGGGACGACTATTGAAAAGAAGGAAACAAATGAGGGCTTAGACTTTTTCTCTGTTGTGCTATTGTGAGAGTAAGGTTGTAGTTAGAGGGATGTGGTTGAAATTATCACAGGAATAAGGACTGGTTGCTCTGGAAAATGATCATCTTTTGGTGTGATAATGGAAAACTTAGGGAATAAGGATATTGACGGGTTCAAAGGCAAAATGTTGTGAGAGTGATTGAGGGAAATCAACATTTAATGTTAATTTTTTTATTAGCGAGAAAGTGAAAGTAGACAGTGTGTGTATGGGGTCGCGACACGTGGGAAAGTTATACGTTATGGTGGAGGGTAATAATGGTTTGTCCAAGTTTAAACAAAACCTAAATCCTAGCCAGTATGTAATTACTCTACATTCCCATGTCTTTGGAGAATATTCAACCTTTTGTCTCTCCTTTGTAATAACTGCCAAAACACGCAAACACTAAATAAAACCTAAACTAAGAAATTACAGAAAATAAATACAGAAATTAAAAATCCATACAAGTAAAGTAAATGATTGGATGCACTAGACATCCAGTAATGTAACTGAAGATTTTTCACGTTGAACCGATGCTCCTTTGTAAGCCTTCAAACGTTGTTCGTTGACCTTAAAGATTGGGACATCTTTGAGATCCTTGATGTCCACAGTACCATGTGGACAGACTTTAACAACATGGAATAGGCCAAACCAACGGGATTTTATCTTGCCCAGAAAGAGCTTCAAGCAAGAATTGTAGAGCATAACAGTTTATCTTTCAACAAATTGTTAGGGGCATTAGCTTAGCATCATGCCATCTTTTAGTCTTTTCTTTGTATATTTTGGCATTCTCATAAGCATCTAGACGATGCTCATCTAACTCGTTCAATTCCAATAATCTTTTTGATGGCCCAAAAGGCTTTATGCTCTAGTTCAACCAAAAAGTAACAAGCTTTACGATAGAAAAGTCGATAAGGTGACATGCCCAATGGTATTTTGAATGTGGTTCGATAGGCCCAAATGGCCTCATCCAGCTTTGAAGACCAATCTTTCCTATTGGGTTTGACTACCTTTTCAAGGATCTGCTTAATTTCTCAATTGTATACTTCAACCATTGGTTTTGTGGGTGATATGTTGTGTCTATTTTATGGTAGACTCCATATCAATGTACTACTTTAGTGATCAACTTGTTGTCAAAATGTTTGCCCGCGTCACTGATAATGGCTCAAGAGACTCTAAGCCAGGTGAAGATATTCTTGTGGAGAAATCGCAGGACAATGTTTGCATCATTCTTGGTTGTGGCAACAACTTCTACCCATGGACACGTAATCTACCATAAGTAAGATGTATAGTTGCCCCTTAGAGGATGGTAAAGGTCCCATAAAGTCAATGCCCTAAACGTCAAATAGTTCAACTTCAAGGATGACTTGCATGAGGAGCTCATTGTGTCGAAATATGTTTCTTGTCCTTTCATATCTATCGCACACCTTATAATATGCATGGGCATCTTAAAACAAGGTTGGCTAATAAAACCCATATTGTAGGATCTTCGCAACAGTCTTTTTTCCTCTAAAGTGTCCTCCATACGAGGTAGAGTGGAAATGGTAGAAGGTATATTCTTATTCTTCCTTAAGGACACATCTCCAGATCATCTGACCAGCACACTGTTTGAAAAGATAAGGCTCATCATAATAGTAGTAGCACACATCATGTTAGAATTTCTTCCTGCCCTGACTGCTAAGATCACAAAGAAAAATTCCACTAATAAGAAAGTTAAAAGTATCAGCATACCAAGGCATGTCTGTGGCTTTTAACAGTTTCTTATCAGGGAATTCTTCCTTAATGCCCAATGCAAAATTAGTATCACAAGCATTTTCAAGCCTAGAGAGGTGATCAACTACTTGATTTTTAGTTCCTTTTCCTACCGACTACCTCAATGTCAAACTCTTGCAATAGTAGTATCCATCTAATAAGTCTAGGTTTAGCATCTTTTTTAGTCACTAGGTATATGATGAAAGAATGATCAGTGTGCACAATAACCTTAGTTCCTATTAAATATAACCTAAATTTGTCAAATGCAAAGACAACAACAAGTAATTCTTTCTCAGTGGTAGTGTAATTAACTTGTGCCTCATTAAGTTTACGACTAGCATAGTATATGACATGAAAAACCTTTTTTTGATGTTAACCAACAACGTAGTCGCTAGCATCACACATCAACTCAAAAGGTTATGACCAATCAGGAGGCACGACAACTGGTGTAGAAATAAGTTCATTCCTTAAAGTTTCAAATGCTGCACAACAATGGTCATCAAACTCGAATGCTCTATTTTGTTCCAGCAACAAGCAAAGTGGCTTTAAGATTTTTGAGAAATCTTTAATGAATCTCCTATGGAATCCTGCATGGACAAGGAAACTTCGGATGTAACACCCTCAACTCAGATGTCACATTTAGGCCTCAAGCCCAAACCAAAAATCATAAAATTTCTCAACTTAGTTTAGCGCAATTTAAGTACATTTCAAAAACATTTAAAGCCCATAAGTAAAATATATATAAATAATTAAAACGTTACAAATGAGTTCCGTTTAAATTAAAATGTTTGATATTTGATTTGATAAATACAATTTTGAAAGTAATAATTATTGACTCCACCACTTAAGGTCTTATGAATACATAGCCCACTAAAAACAAGTACCATACTCTAAAAACCTCCACATATTGGAATCTCGTATTGATAGTGCTCCTCGATCCCACGATCTAACTATCAACCTATGCACGGAAATAATGATTCCGAGCGTTGAGCTTACAAAGCTCAGTGGTACACATCTACTCTACTATACTTCATGCTAATCATAAAAACAAGCATGCAAGCTAGTACGAGCAATAAGGATAGATAGATAAATAAATATGTGGCGCGACCACTAGTCGCCAAAATACATGTTCTCAACATAGCAACACATCATATATGACACACAAGGCGGAACCATACTCAGGATCTCACCAGATCATCAAATCGAAAGCACACAAGTAATACACAACTTAGAGTGATGCCCGCGTCCACAAAGCATCAGGATCCTACACTCATGCTCAGAATCTCTCATCAAGCATATAAGTATCATACCATAATATAGGAGTGCGACCCGTGACCACTAAGCATTAGGATACATACACCCGCACTTGAAAATCTCTCATCGAGCCTTCGAATGAGGCCCACGTCCACTAAGCATCATGATCCTACATTCGAGAATCTTTAACCATGGTGTTGCAACACACTCTTTCTCCCACTGGTATCTAAATCTCATCAATCAAAAGACTCAACTAATCAAATGCCTACTCGGCACACAAGTAACGTGATCCTAAGGATCTCCCTATCGTTACTAAACATCGTCGCATCATTTACTTTAATTACCAAGTTGTTAATACATTATGGAGAAGTATATAATTGATTACCTCTATTAATCCTTGTTATCACATTTATCAAGGTATAATTCAATTATTAATATATACATCAATTTCCACCATTGATTTACATTTATTGATTATTTAGCATATTAGGTACTGATACTCAAACATGAGTTTTGATATAGTACCTTCGGGTATCGGTACTCACAACACTTTATTCGATCCCTAAAGCTTATGAAAGTTATTAGGGTTGGTTTACTAACGCACCCACTCGATTAATATTAATTACCGGCTTCATAATCATTTAATATCAATTCTCGACTTTATGATCAATTATTCGAATATTACCAATTATTAGTCCATTAGTATAATTCTAACAAATCACATCAATCTATTTGAACAAGCATACAAGTCATCAGGATTATTTCAATAGGTCAAACAATCATTAATTATTCGAGCATCACAACGACCCTACAGGGTCTCTAAAGCATCCACGAGTCACATCATATCTATGGCATCATCACGCATTTCATAATTATCATGTTTCATAATATAAGTTTCAATACATGTTTATTTATCATCTGCCTATTTTGCAGATACTACCACGCAAGGCATTAACATTTATGATGCTCGTGAAGCAATAAGAGTTTGATGTATACTAACCTTAAGCAGATATCGCTAAAATCCTCATATGAGCTTCTCAAATATTCTACTTGATCTGATATCTGATCCTGAATAATCCTCGTATACCAACAAATATGAAACTACAATAATTTCATGCATCCCCTATCCAAACACAAGGTTAAATACATAAAAAAGCTTACTATATTTGAATTCGTGAAACGGACTACGCCAATAGACTCAGAACATTGAGAAACCCTCAGGTAGGATATCCTAAAAAATGTCAATGGTCAACGATGGTGGCGACGGTCAACGATTGGCAGTGCAACTGACGGCACGACGGCTGGCTCAGATGGCCAACTTGGCAGACCGACTAGGGTCAGCTTGGCCTGCAGCTTGGCAGGCTGGCCCAACTCATCCCAGCTAGCTAGGCAGCTCTTTTCAGCTGTTGGAGCATGCACACGCTCGAAGGTGGCGCGTGGTGGCATGTGCGGCGGCTCCCGACGGCGGATGGCGACCAAATTTCACTGGCTGACTGTCTTCGAGCTGCTGAATCTGATGGTGGCCTTCGTTCTTCTTTTTTAGCCCTCTAAGCCCCTCAACTCAATAATTCAAAGCTTTCTCTCTCTTACCCCATCCAATAGCGACTCTGATAGTGGTGTCGCTGGTACCGGTGAACTCGTCTCGATGAGATGAACACAATGGCGATGGAAGTGTTGATAACGGATGGCCCGATCTTCATAGATCATATATTAAAACTCCCTATTTACTTTCTCTCATTTCTTTTTCTTTCTCTTCATTATTGATTTTTTCCTTTTCTCTCTCCTCCATCACATCTCTTCCCTCTTTTTCTACCTACAACACATTTAAAATTCAAAACCCTATTCTCCAAAATAATGGGCCCAAACCTAAAAGCCCTTACTTACTTAAACTTCCAAGATAAAACCTCATAACTCGGGCCTGAGACCCGATTTATTTACCTAAAAATTTGGGTCATTACCTTGCATAGCCTTAACATTTGCTGGTGGTAGGAGCTTCCCTATGACTTCAATCTTGGCTTTGTCAACTTCAATGCGTTTATCCAAAATCTGGTGACCTAGGACGATGCCTTCGAAAACCATAAAATGGCATTTTTCCCAGTTAAGGACCAGATCTGTTTCCTCACATCGTTGCAACACTTTTTCCAAATTGCCTAGACAATGATAGAATAAGTCTCCATAGACTGTATAATCATCCATGAAAATCTTCAGGTAATTATCCACCATATTGAAGAAGATGGCCATCATGCAACACTGGAAAGTGGCAAGGGCATTGCACAGACTAAAAGGCATCCTACGGAAGGCATAAATGCCATATGAACAAATGAATACCATCTTCTCTTGGTCCTCTTGTGCAATATCTATCTAGTTACATCCAGAGTAGCCATCAAGAAAGTAGTAATAGGGTTTTCCTGCCAATTTATCGAGCATTTGATCAATAAACATCAATGAGAAGTTCTCCTTTTTGGTGAACTTATTTAGCTTGTTGTAATCAATGCAGATATGCCATCCAGTAACGATTTTGGTAGGGAGAAGTTCATCTGCATCATTATTGATCATAGTCATACCGCCCTTCTTTGGCACGCACTGGACAGGACTCACCCATGAGCTATCAGAGATAGGATAGATGATTCTGACGTCGAGCTACTTGATGATATCCTTCATAACCACAATCTTCATGATTGGATTAAGTCTCCACTGTGGTCCGATTGAGCTGCTTCGATTATCTACAAGCAAAATCTTATGCATACACAAAGTAGGGCTTATTCCTTTCAAGTCAGTAATAGTCTACCCAATAGCTTTCTTTAGTTGCGATAAAACATTTGAAAGTTTAGCTTCTTGTTCCGGTGTTAAGCTAGCAGATATAACAACAAGCAGTGTATTATTCTCCCCTAAAAATGCATACTTTAATTGAGAAGGGAGGGGTTTAAGTTCAAGTACCGGAGGATGTTAAAGCGATGGTTTAAGAGATTTGAACTCAACATAATCCAAAGGTTAAAAAATCATACATAGTCTCGTTAGCACAACTTTGGATTGTTCAATCTCAATCTTACCTTCTAGCTCAGCTTATTGCATGGTCTTGTCAAAGTTAACTTGCTCCGTAGCACTAAGCACATTGTTGTAACATATCTCCTACAACATTTCTTCAATGAATGCTTCTTCACCTTCCACGAGCTGGCATTTCTTATAGTCATTCGCGTACTTGAGTGTACTGAAGACGTTGAATGTAATTTTTTGGTCGTTCATCTTCAATCACAATACGTCCAGTGGCTAAGAATGGCCTCCCCAAAATAATAGGAGCATTCTCATCAATTTCACAATCAAGGATGATAAAGTCTGACAAAAAAGCAAACCTATCTACCTTTATTAGGACATCTTCAATTCTGCCATCGGGTCAAATTTGAGATTGATCGACCAACTGAAGGATCACTGATGCAGGCTTTGCTTTTCCCATCCCTAGTCGTTTAAAAATAGATTTTGGCATCAAATTAACACTTGCACCGAGATCACATAGAGCGCGGCCAAAATAGTTGTGGCCTATGGAGAATGGTATGGTAAAACTACTAGGGTCCTTTATCTTGGGTGGCAAATCACTAAGCATAGCCACACACTCTCCCGCTGTAGCAACAATTTCGACTTCACCTACCATTCTTTTTTTTGTCACGATCTCTTTCAGAAACTTTGCATAAATTGGCATATAATCAATGTCTTTCAAGAGCAAGACATTCATGTGAAACTGTTTAAGCATATCTAGAAACTTCTAGTACTGGACATTTTGCTTCCGAGCTTTCAATCTCTATGGGGATAGAGGTTGTGTTCTGGGCTCATCCTACTTGGAGTTGAATCTACTGGAGAGCCTCTCCCAAACTTGTCCTCTATCCTCAGTTGCGTGCCACTACGTAGTGTGATGGCATTGCATTGTTTTGCATTAAAGGCTTTAGCGACTTCGGTATCACTAGGTAATTCGCCAAGTGGTCGCATTTTCAACATCTGGGCAATCTGCCTAACTTGTGTCTCCAAAGACCTTATAGCGGCAATGTTGTTTTGCATGATCGATTTTTGGTTTTGCAACATGGATGCCTAATGTTGTGAGCATGTCACTATGTTTCTTCAAGTGGGTTGCTTGATCCTGAAAAATAACTTGGGCAGTTTCCATATAATTTTGATAAGAATTATCAAAACAGTTTAAATTAGAGCTAGATGCTCCCTGATTCTGCCTCTGTCTTTTTTTGGAATATGAGAGGTTTATTTGTGGCATTTTGTTGTGCTCCTAGATTTCCCTTGTTGCCCACCAACCAAAATTTGGATGTTGCATCCACCCTAGGTTGTAGGTACTGGAATATGTATTATTGTTGCAGTTGATGTTCCCAATATAGCATCCAGATTCTTGTTGGGGGCATTCACTCGACTGATGTTCCTTATTACAATGCTCACAAGTGTGAACATTGGATGACCCTTGCATGTTCTTGAGAAGGTTCGTGATGGTGGAGAGCTTAATTGCGACAGTCTGAGAATCATCTAACTGGAGTATTCTAGAAGGTTTGGGTCTGGGCTTCAATCTCCCCCTTGGGAACTGGTAATCAATATTGGCTATCTGATCAAATATGTTGAAGGCTTTGTCTGTAATGCCCCAAACCTTGGCCTAGGAAAATATTACATTAGAACCTTGTGCTAGATTGCTATGATTATTAAAACAATTGAACATATTGTATTCATTAGGACCTAATTAGAATAAAATAAAGAAAGAGTGCTCCATGTGTGAGTGACTAAACCGAATAAGAACCTAAACTATATGTTTGCATGCTAAATAAAATTTAGGGGGATGGTTTGTACATGTGTCACATTGGATGAGGGCTTGTTAGAGGGGTTGGGTAGTGGGAAATCCATTATTCCACTTGATTATCTTCTTTATTTCTCCTTTTGAATTGAAACCCCTCCCATCTTAGAGAAAGATCGAGAGCTTATTCATTGGCCATGGAATTAAAGCTAGGAGCATGGTTTTTCTAGCTCAAAAATTAGGAGAACCATTCGAGAACTATAGGAAGGAAGGTAAGTCACTTTGTGGTTTTAATTACAAGCTGAAATTTGTGAATTTAGCTAAGTAATTGTTAGAAAAGTGATTGGTGCTTTTGTTAGTACTTGTGATGACTTTAACTAAATATAGTAGCCCTGTAATGTATTGGTTTTGATTAAGTAGTTATTTAGATCCTTGATGAATCTAACCCTTGCTGGAATTTCTTGAATGTTAAGGTGATTATTTGTGTATACATGTTTAGCTGGGCAGTTTTACATGAATATGAAAATTTAAGGACTGTTTTGAAGTAAAAACTTCACATTTTGGGACTGTTTTGAAAGCTGGAAATCAGAGGGCTGTTTTATGAAAATTTAAGGACTGTTTTGAAGTAAAAACTTCACATTTTGGGACTGTTTTGAAAGCTGGAAAATAGGGGATTGTTATATGAAATTTTGGGGACTAATTGGAATGTTTATAATGAGAGTGAATTATCTTGAATATTTATACATATGTATTAGGGGATGTTGTGCATGGAATTATGTGAATAAATGTATATGTACGTGAATTGGATTGCAATGTAAAATGTTAACATACATGCTTGCTACCCTGTTTTGAGAAAATAAATGTATATAGTTATAAGTTGATATGTTTATGTACATAAATGGACAATTTTGAGTGAATGATTGTTAGGATTTGTGCTAATACATAGTTACACTTCTTGTCATATTAGACCGAGAAGAAGCTAGGAAGGATTTGGACAAGTAGCAAGTTTTGGTTAAGGACTCAGGTATCCCGTAACTTCGGGATAAGAGGTGAATGCACTTTAAAGTCTTGGGATAGATGAGAACTATTTCGAGTATCTTTGCTTGTTTCGATATACATTGCTTGTTAAATTAAATGGTGTTGCGCGTATAAGCTTGGATTCGAGGTAAGTACTTTTATAAAAGTACTTGACAATATGAAATGCTTGATGTACGCTTGATAAATGTTTGATATATACATGAGATCCTATATACTAGATATGAAAAGTTACTAACTTTGTTTGGAAAGCATATGAACATGAATTTAGGCTTGTCTATACTATAAGCGAGATGTGATATGAAATGCTCGTTCGACGGCTACATGTGATTGAAAATATTTGATATGTTATGAAATAAGCCTTGGTGACAATGTTGATAAGATAAATGTGAAAGCCTTGGTTTCGAGTCAGTCTTAGGTATAGTTGGCATGCCATAGAGTCTATAGAGCTCTTTGATATAATGGACTTCGGCCCCTTGTTTGGACTTCGGTCCCTTGTTTGGACTACGGTCCCTTGTTTGGTACTCCTAGTGCTCTTGTTTGACGACAGACGTCATAAGATTCGTGTACCTAGGCTGTTATTCTATTTTCAAGGCTATGATAAAAGATAATAAGGGATCGTACTTATCAAATTAAGAAGTAACTTAACATCTTATATGCTATGAAGGGGGTAACTTTTATATCAAGTAACCTATGTTTGTACATGATATGTTTTTATATATCTTAATTCTAATGCCCAATGTTGCACATGAAAATATGTGATAATGCTGCTCAATGTGGTATATGAATGTGATAATGCTGCCCAATGTTGTTTATGAAAATATGTGATAATGCTGCACAATGTTGCATACGAAAATATGTGATAATGCTGCCCAATTGTGTGTGTTTCATAGGCGACAAAGCTGTCCAGTTCTATATACACATGTGTTACTGCCCTGATTAACATGGACATGTTTTAAAGGACTGTTTTGAAATGTTTACTAAAGATAGTGGACTGTTTTGGATGTATTAAGTGTATACATGTTTAAAAGGACTGTTTTGACATGTTTACTAAAGATAGAGGACTGTTTTGGATGTATTAAGTGTATACATGTTTTAAAGGACTGTTTTGACATGTTTACTAAAGATAGTGGACTGTTTTGGATTTATTAAGTGTAAACATGTTTTAAAGGACTGTTTTGACATGTTTACTAAAGATAGTGGACTGTTTTGGATGTATTAAGTGTATACATGTTTTAAAGGACTGTTTTGACATGTTTACTAAAGATATAGGACTGTTTTGGATGTATTAAGTGTATACATGTTTTAAAGGACTGTTTTGACATGGTTACTAAAGATAGAGGACTGTTTTGGATGTATTAAGTGTATACATGTTTTAAAGGACTGTTTTGACATGTTTACTAAAGATAGAGGACTGTTTTGGATGTATTAAGTGTATACATGTTTTAAAGGACTGTTTTGACATGTTTACTAAAGATAGTGGACTGTTTTGGATTTATTAAGTGTAAACATGTTTTAAAGGACTGTTTTGACATGTTTACTAAAGATAGTGGACTGTTTTGGATGTATTAAGTGTATACATGTTTTAAAGGACTGTTTTGACATGTTTACTAAAGATAGAGGACTGTTTTGGATGTATTAAGTGTATACATGTTTTAAAGGACTGTTTTGACATGGTTACTAAAGATAGAGGACTGTTTTGGATGTATTAAGTGTATACATGTTTTAAAGGACTGTTTTGACATGTTTACTAAAGATAGTGAACTGTTTTGGATGTATTAAGTGTATACATGTTTTAAAGGACTTTTTTGACATGTTTACTAAAGATAGTGGACTGTTTTGGATGTATTAAGTGTATAAATGTTTTAAATCGACTGTTTTGGATGTATTAAGTGTATACATGTTTTAAATCGATTGTTTTGTGTATAAACAATATATTGGAGTTTTATGAATATGTATGAATATGCTATGAATAGAATCTGATATGTTTGTTAAGTACATGCGATAATCGAATGATGTGAATATATGCTATGTTTGATATGTACATGTCTTGATCGAACGATGTGTATACAAGATATGTTGTTATATATATATATATGCTTGATTGAGTGAGATGTTGTATGATATATATTAAGTTGGTGACCTAGGTGATAGGTAGTACATGTCTGTGAGAAGACGTGTTTGATGACTTGAGCCTCAAGAAACTAATGCTTAAATGTTACTTGATCCTAATTAGCTATAATGACTTGTATACGATCAAACCTGCCATTTGTTTGAATCTAGCAAACCTTGAAACAAAGCTTAATATGAACATCTTAACTTATATAGCTACCTCACTAAGTATGATAATACTTATTAAATCCCTTCTCTACCTTTCAGGGTATATTCTGGTTGAGTTGCCTTCGAGCGTCAATCGAATCACGAGTTCAAGATGTATGGTTGTAATTTCTCTTTTGTACTCCTAGATGGTGGCATATAAGTTACTTGTATGCATAAACATTGGCTTACTTTTCGGTTATGTTTGTATTTAAGTAGAAGTAAGTGATAACATGTTTGTAAAAGGCCTTTAATTATTCTATGATTGCTTGCTATATGATTTATAAGGTTAGCATGGTTGTATGGGCATTTAAATATTTATATGTGATCTAAGTTACTAGACCACCTTGTTGGCACGCATGTATGAGGGTTGATCTGTATATGTTTATTAAAATATATTAACCCTAAAATGAGATAATATAGTTGCAAGTTTAGAGTGATGATTATGATAGGTGTTCTGTAATCATGTCAACAAATAAGTAGTAAGTATGTCAATGAACTTGTATAAGGTAATGTATTGCGTATATTTCTTGAGATCGGGTATGTTTGGCTAAGCTTTAAAATAACCTTGATTTTAGTTTTGTATTCGAGCAACTATCATTCATCTAGTAAAGGGACTTCATACTAAGCGATGCTAAACGAAGTTTGAATGATTAATGGTTAGTTAAGCTAAGTTGGATATGTTAACGTTTATGAACACGTACATGGTCTTGCTATATGAAAGATATATGTATCTGATCGATTTGGTTTGAGACTTGAAGTAACTTTGAACTTAATATTGCATCGTATTCATCACATTCTTGTAATTAGTCTGATATACCATATGACTGCTTAATAGCTAAGTTAAGTCAGTCTTGATGTTCGCGTGTTTTCTATCATGATTACATGTTGTTGAGAAGCGTGAATGCATGGTGTATGATTATGCGATGGCATGTTAATCAAGTTTGAAGTTGGAATCTTGAGTAATCAAATAAAAAGTTTTAAATTACCCTGTCTTTCAAAGAAAAGCTCAGTTGTTCAAGATAAAGTTATCAAGAGTCTTTGTATGTTTGTTTGGTAACACTTCTTAAGCCAGTTTTCTCCTAAGCTGGGTTAGGGGTGTTACATCGTCAGGTTCCTTGTCAAGCAAGGTTCCATTGGCCGACGAGTCAATCATCATCCTAGTAGGTGCATTGATGTCATTATAGAACGTCATAACCTATAGCCAATCATGGAATCCAATGATTGAGCACTTGTGTAGCATGTCTTTGTATCTATCCCAAGCTTCATATATGGATTCATCATCATATTGTTGGAATGAGATGATGTCGCTTCGCTTCTGGTTGTGCACGTTTAGTGGATCATATTGGTGTAGAAACTTGTTGCCCAAGTCATCTCAAGATGTAATAGATCCTGAGGAACATGTCTTCAACCATGCCCTATATCGATCTCAAAAAGAGTAGGGAAATAATTTGAGTCTCAATGCATCGTCATGAATCTCTGGTTGTCGAAAACAATCACAAACTTCCAAGAAAGCTTGAATGTGCTCTCGAGCATCATCTCTTGTTGATCCTCCAATCGAATTGTCCAATGGTGTTGAGCATGTTGAACATGAAGGGTTTTAGCTCAAAGTGAGTTGTCCCTAAATCTGGTACAACAATTGATGGGTTAAGGTTGTTGATAACGGTCTCGATATGCATTTTGATGGGTCATCTAGGTCTGGAAGGTAGTGGATCCTCATTCCGTTCTTGGCTATTATTTCTTACCGCTCTAACAGCTCATTGTCCCTCTACTGGTTGTACACCTCGATTATGCTCATTCCCATGGTCGTCTGCTTCATTTCTATGCACCATATTATTTTTCTCTCAAAGTAGATTCCTCAATGTTTTCTTGATTTCTGGGTTTAACGGAAGAATAAGGTCGGAGTTAGACCTTTTGGTCATGCACTGGATGTACATGAGAAAGAAAAATAAAAACAAAAACAAAAATTAAATACAAATAAAATAAAATAAAATCCTAAGAACAATTACAACATAATTATCAATTGTCAATCCTCATAACGGCGCCCAAAACTTGATGATTGTTGAATAGTGATGCACTTTAGAGCAAGTATACTCGTCAAATCAAGTAATAAATTGATAAGTAGAGTGTCGAACCCACGAGGATTGGATTAATAACTACAAAGTTATTACGCTTAAGAATGTATTTGCAAGTAATGATGGTTTTAATTTACTAAAACTAAAATAATTAAAACTAAGATAACTATGATTAAGACGAACAATTGCAGCAAATAACAGATAATTATAGAATATGAGATTATTGCTAAGGATATATGCTTGATTACTTATTACAATGCTATAGCGATTGGAAATACATGTCAGTGTAAACTATTAAGATCTTTATCTACTCGACATGATTTTCTAAAGAACTTCTGACTCTCTCGATGCCTTAAAGTTAATAACATTGAAGCTAAGGTAATACATGTCTGTGTGAACCCTAACAACTCTATTATTTATTTGGTAACTCTCTTTTAGTCGTTGAAACCCTAAACTTATATCTAAGCCATATTAAGGCTAAGTTAACAGCTTAGTCCCACTGTTCACGTTTGTATAACCTAACACTCTCGATATTAAGCCACATATCAATATTTAAAAGGCCTCTCTCGATAGCTCTTACAATAACTACGCATGAAGAAGAATGAACAAAATATATAAAAGAAAAAACAACTATAACATTATAATAAAGTAATCAAAACATAAAATCCTAGGACGCAATTATCCCAACTATATTATTTAGCTCATGTCTGATCCTAAAATATCCATAACAAAAATATTAAAGTATGAAAGTTTATCAGGAAATTAAAAGAAAAGAGTCGAGTATCCTCGGCAAACTCTCTTCGTCTCGTCCAACTGTTTTGCAGGTCTCCCACTCTGTCAGCCTATTTCGATGGCATCTGTCGTGAGGAAAATTCTCTAACTTCTACTCTGATGGTTTTCTGTAAGCTTTAGACTAGGATTGTTGTCCATAATCGCGTTCTCCTTTGAAGTAGGGTCCAAGTCTCTATTATATAAGTGTTGAAAATATGGTTTTAGTACCCTAAAGTGTGCGCGGCTTCATTAAAGAAGGCCATTGATTTCTTGCTATATTTAATGTTTTGTATCTAAGAGAAAGTCTATTGGGCAAAAGCATATTCATCTCCAATTCTTTATGTCTCATCAGCTCCATCCATGCGATCTGCTATTCTTCCGCTCCAGCATTACTCCAAGATCTACCAGCTTCTTGCACATTTACCACAAACACCATATTTCCCGTAAAAAGCACCAAAATATATGACATTTAATGCGCATGAGGTGTAACTCCCTATCTACATGCAAATACATACAATATAACCTAAATACAAGGTATATGAGCTTAAAAATATACAAAAGACAAGTAAAAAAGGCATACAAAATAAATCATTTACGCACTCGTCAAGTGTTACATTTAGTGGTATTAGAGCTTAGGTTTAGTTGATTCTAAGAAACCCCAAGGTGGTATAGGTGTTTTAGTAAGGTGTCTAGTGAATACAAGCCTTTAAATTAAGTTTGTACTCCTTAAGAATAGAATCCTGATGGTGTGTCCAATATTGCGATACTAAGACGGTTACATTGTGACCGTAAGGGTAGAGTTAAGTGTTGAGCTGCTCATGGGAGCGATTTTAGGGGTATGGTCACCCTAGATTGTTGAGATGCGAGTTAGTTGAATGATGTCAGAGTTGAGGATGTGTTCTCATCTTGCACCGGAATGGTGTCTTCGTTGTGTATTGTAGTCGTTTCGAAACCTTCGGAGGCATTATAGGAGTTTGTGGCAAAGAATCTTTATTTTTATGCGTGAATAACATTTGTGTTGATGGGATGGATAACCCACTTTTGAAATTGATCAATGGATGCGTGTTGGTTAGAGGACCCTTATTCGTTTAAAATGGAGTCTTGTTGATATTTAGAGAGTATCATCTCCCTTCTTAGAGGTACTTCTCGAAGATAGTGGATTTGAGATCCACTAGTTCATTAGAATGTGACTGAAGTTAGACGATTTTACAGTTTGATAGAGCTACCTTCTTAGGAGTTGTTGCACCTTGGAAATTGATTTGGTTAATCAAGCGCGACGATAACCTGTAATATCGAAAATTGTGCTCGAGACTTTGAGATCTCGTGGAAACCCAACCTTGGGTAATAAGAATGTTGAATCGTTGCTCTTCTACCGTAATCTTTGTAGTGGTTGTTTAGATAATGGCACAACGGGGTTATGAAAAATGTTTAACTATTTGATCGATGCTAATGTGAGTAGATGTTGAGGTAAGGCTATCAAAGTGTTTGTTTATGCTTCTTGGAGGAGTCGTCAGGACCTTCTCCCTATCAATAACGTGAGTAGATGTTGAGGTAAGGCTGAGTTGGACGTTGGAGCTCATCGCATTTGCTAAAGGATGTTGACCTAGTTGAGAGATTCAGAGATTTAGTTGCGAAGGCGCAACTCGAATGAGGTTCTTTTGTCTGATTGTTTTGCCCAATGGAGAATCGGACTTGTTTGCTCGTAAGAAGTTGGTTCGTTGAGGTGATGCTTAAACCGCTAATAAGTTGTTAAATAATAGTGGCAGACCGTTACGTGTCTCCTAAGATGGATGACTTGCTTAACCAACTACGAAGTACCCATGTGTTTTCTGGATTGGTTTGAGAGTAAGATGGTTGCATTTAAAGTGTTAAAGTCTTGTATTTTTTTAAATGAATTTTGGAATTAGGATTTCTCTCTTTAGGGCGTGTCATGGTAACATTTGATGTCTGTAGTGACATTTAGGGTGTTTCAGCGATGATAAGGTGTGGGCTATTATGTTGTCTCTCGAAAATAAGTTTGATGCCTTGTGTGACACATGGTAACGTTTGATTGTCTCACAACTTACGTCTCCAGGTACTCTACAACACAATGGAGTCTCTGAAAGGAGAAATCGAACATTGTTAAACATGGTTCGGTCAATGATGAGTCATGTTAATCTTCCAACTTCTTTTTGGGGACATGAGCTAGAAACAGATACTTTCACACTAAATCGTGTTCTATCTAAATCGGTTCAAAAGACACCACATGAGATATGGACTGAGAAATGTCCTAGTATGTCTTTTATGAAAATTTGGGGATGCGAAGTTTATGTTAAACATCATATGTCTACAAAACTCAAACCCAAATCTCATAAATGTAATTTTGTGAGGTATCCTAAATAAACTAAAGGATAATATTTATTCAATCCATCTGAGAAAAAAATGTTTGTTGCTCGAACATGAGTCTTCCTCGAGAGAGAATTTATTCTCAGAAAGGGAAGTGAGAGAAATATTGAACTTGAGGAAATTCAAGGTCAACCACAGATCACTGAACTAGAGATTGAACAACAACAAGGTCCACAAATAGTTGAGGAACATCCAACCGTTCTTGAAACACAACAACTGCGGAGATATATGGGAGAATGCAATACGCTTGAAAGATATGTATTTCTCTTCACATTGCATGAAGATGTCTCCTCATGGACCAAGATGAGCCTAGGGCTTACCAGGAAGTAATAGAGAGCCCAGACGTTTAATAATGGCTAGAAGCCATGAAATCCAAGATGGATTCCATGTCCAAAAACCAAGTATGGACTTTGGTTGACCCACCCGAAGGATTAAGCCCATAGGCTGCAAATGGGTTTTCAAAAAGAAAATCAACAAGGATGGCAATATACAAACATACAAAGGGCAATTGGTCGCTAAGGGATTTCGTCAAGTTCATGGTGTAGACTATGATGTAACTTTTTCCCCTGTTGCTATGTATAAATCCATCCGGATATTGCTTGCAATAGCTGTATATTATGATTATGAAATCTAGAAAATGGATGTCAAAACCGCTTTCCTTAATGGAAAATTAGATGAGGACGTGTACATGACACAACCTGAGGGTTTTGTCGATCCAAAAGATGCCCGAAAAGTATGAAAGCTACAAAGATCCATTTATGGGTTGAAGCAAGCTTCTCGAAGTTGGAATCTTCATTTTAATAAGGCAATCAAAGAATTTGGTTTTATTAAAAATGAAGATGAGCCATGTGTTTTCAAGAAAATTAGTGGGGGCACTGTCACATTCTTGGTATTGTATGTGGATGACATACTAATAATAGGAAATGACATACCTACCTTACAGTCTGTAACGACTTGGTTAGGAAAACATTTTTCTATGAAAGATTTGGGTGAAGCAACCTACATATTAGGAGTCAAGATCTATAGAGATAGATCAAGACGACTCCTAGAACTAAGTCAAAATACATACATAGATAAAATACTGAAAAGATTTAGTATGGAAGAATCTAAAAGGTGATGATTACCTATGAGACATGGCATTTTGCTCTCGAAGGAAATGTGTCCTTCAACGCCTTAAAAGAGAGAACACATGAGTAAGATGCCATATGATTCGGCCATTGGATCTATCATGTATGCCATGCTATGTACACGTCCGGATGTATCATATGCACTAAGTATGACAAGTCGATACCAAGTAGATCCTGGTGAAGGTCATTGGGTTGCAGTCAAAAATATCCTTAAGTACTTAAGAAGAACTAATGATACATTCCTTATGTATGGAGGTAAAGAAGAGCTAAGTATAAAATGTTATACTGATGCAAGCTTCCAAACTGATAAGGATGATTATCGATTGCAATTGGGTTTTGTGTTTTGCCTTAATGGAGGTATTGTACGCTAGAAAACTTCAAAGAAAGATATAGTAGCAGATTCTATGACAGAAGCCGAGTATATTGCAGCAAGTGATGCTGCAAAAGAGACTGTTTGGATCAAAAAGTTGATATCTGAACTAGGGGTTGTGCCTAGCATATCAAATGCTATAGATCTATGTTGTGACAAGAACGGAGCCATCGTATAAGTAAAAGAACCCATATCTCACCAGTGATTCAAACACATACTTAGGTGTTACTATCTCATTCGTGAAATCATTGATCGAGGGGATGTAGAAATATGCAGAGTACCAATGGATGAAAATATTGTCGATCCACTAACAAAGCCTCTGACACAATAGAAGCATAAGTGTCACACTAAGTCTCTTGGTATTAGATACATGAGTGATTGGTCTTAGTGCTAGTGGGAGATTGTTAGAGTATGCCCAAAGACCAATCATGAGATAGTTGTAAAAGACATACTTATTTTATCTTGTTTATTAATATAAAGCCATTATTATTATTTCAGTCTTATTTTGTGCATCTATAAATAAACTAAATTATAATAAAGTCCTTAGAATAATATAGTTATTCTTGAATGTCCTTATTCAGGAATTATTGTAGGCATGGACAACAATAATGTATTAAGATTAATATGTAGTTGATTGATGACAAAGTATTGTCATTGATATGGAGATGTCAAAATCAAAACATAAGTATGTGTTAGAGAATGACATACTAGACTGACTCGCTGTGAGCGTGTTTCTTGGATTATTATGTGACAGTCACAACATTGCTCATGGTGATAACTATATGTATGATCCACAGACTTAAGATCATCATTATTTTGTGGGTAACATATTTTGATAAGGTCAAACGAGTGTCGTAACTGACTACACTATAAAGACTGATATCGGATATGTCACAATCTATGTAGCGGAATATGGTTGATCAAGATAGGATTTGTCCCTCCTACATAATAGGAGTAATACCATAGGCCACTTGATTGAGTGAGACTAGAAAATGCATGGCCATGCTAGAATAAATTGATATGGGATATCATAGTTATTCGTTTATAAGAGTCTACTCAAGATATCAAGAAATATTAGATGGACTATATGAGTGTGACTAATCAATGACTTGTGTAACATCCCAAAAAACTTAGTCTAGTCAGAATTGGGTTCCAACGATCAAAAAAATTGATATTTAAATGAATCAAACATTGCATCCATTTTGTCTATGTTGTTAATTTCGTGGTTAGGGAGCCTGATAGAACTTATGATTAGTCAATGACCACTTTGAGAATGCTAAAAATAAAGTTTTTGGGCAAAGCGTATCGATACAGTAGGACCTATATCGATACAGTTTAGCAGGGTGTTTCGATACAGCCAAAGGCGTATCAATACGGTCCAACGATTTTAACTACCTTTTTGGCATTTTTCTTAGCCGTATCGATACAGTCACATGTGTATCGATACGAGTCCCTGTTGAAGTCAAAATTAATGGCCAAATGATAAATATTTAAGAACGGTGCTGACTCACCAGCTTGTCTATCACCCTCTCTCACGTGAAGGATCAGAAAAGTGGCTGAATTGCCATCAAATTCCTTGAAATTGATAAAGAGACAATAGTGATAAGATTTTCTTATAACAAGCAAACCCTTTGTCTAAGGTAAGCTTCTCATTGGCTCAATGTGAGGTGGATTAGGTTTAGTAAACCCTTAGTAATAGGAAATCCCCCTATTGGAACTTGTAGGGGGTGAGAAATAATTAAAAATGGACCACTTATAATGGATAGCTAAGAGCTATCATCTTTGTTCTATATTACCGAAACCAAATCTTCACCCTTGTCTTTGAAAGCAAACGCCTCCATTGTCTTCAACCGTGAGCTCCTAAGCATACACCTCTCTATTTGGACCCTTTTTTGCTTAAGCTTCCTTTAATTCAAGAACATCATTCCATAGCCACCGATTAGGTAAGTAAAAACCCCAAAGATATTGTCAAATTCCATGAGTATTGAATAAGTAATATCAAGTTAAAATCTCCAAGCTAAGCTTTTGATCCTCAAGATCTAAACTATGAATTTTCCTAATAGCTATCCCAAGTATCCATATTTTCATATTGATTCTAATGATCCCTTATTGTTCTTCCTAGCTCAAGGATTGGGAAAAGCTAATCCACCATCTCCAAGGCAAGCTAGGAGTAAAGGAATTATTATCCGAGAGCCTTGTAGCTAAGGTGAGTGTAGTCGGAGTCTCGAGAGTTGGCTAGGTGCCATCTCGAATCATTGATTCTTGTTTATTGTGTGACTAACCATTGTGTTGAAGGATTTTATAAAACATCATTGAAAGTTGTTGGTAAGCATGAGTAAGCGTGGTATTGGGTATTGACCATTGCATATATTTATTAAATTATTGATATATGTTCTTTATCGATGAATCATTGACATGTGCTTATTGTTACTGCCTATTGCTATGACCATGTGATTATTGAACTATTGTTATTGATTCATTGTTATGAAACTATTGCTATTGAACTATTGATTATTATACCTTGGGATCAAAGTATTGGATACAATTGGCATGCCATAGAATTCATGAGCTCATTGGTACGAGTTTAATGTGGTGCAACGGAGGGATGTGTTGTATTGGCCAAATCGGTGCGGCGGAGGGATGATGACTAGACCACTTTCGTTATCGTTGGTGTTGAGGTGGAATTCATGTATCTAAATATGGTTGAACCAATCCAAGGAAATGGTTGATTGATGATATTGATTAATGAGAAATATGTTATTCATAGATGCCATGACTTGTGTATATATTGCTTATGTGAAAGATGTTAGTAAGTATGTCGTTGATGTATGTTGAAATGCATAATATCTTCATTCATGGTTTATGGCTACCTCACTTATACTATGTAAGTCTAATGCATTCATCCTCCATGTTTTAGGTTAAAAAAGTTCTCAGTTCGAGACCGGGATTTGTTGGAAGTTTGACAAGTCACCACGAGCCTAGAGTAATGTGCTTTTGTCCTTATGAACTCCTAGAATGGTGGCAAAGTAGTCAAACTAGTCACGTATGAATCTTTTGATGTATAAACATTGCCTATGTTTTGTGTAAGACTAAGTGGCCCTAAGTGACCTTTTAGAAGTGGCTAACAATGGTTAATGTTGTATATTTGGCTCTAAAATTGGAAAACATGGTAAATGAGTTCGGTTTAACATGAAATTTGGCATGCTAATGGTTTATAATGTTTAAAACTTACTGGTTAATTTTATCATTATAGGTCAGGCATATCGATACGGGTGATGACGTATCGGTACGGTTAGGCATAAATTGGCTTAACAGAACAATGTGTATCTATACATTATAGTTGTATCGATACGGAAAATGGTCACTTGAATTTGGTTGAAAAATGGTATCGATACGACTTTAGAGCCTATCGGTATGGGATCAACGCGGTCAACGCGTATCGATGCGGGATTAGCTGTATAGGTACGGGTTTGACATCCTTTGCATCTGGAAATATGAAACTAGGCTTAGCATATCGATACAACCCTTAGGGTATCGATACGGTGTTTGTTAAATCTATTAAAAGACATAAAAAGAAGTTTTAGGAAGTTTGCAAATTGGTCACTAATAACTATACAGACTAATTGATTAGGTTAATGACATCCGAAAATAACGAAACTTCACTGATTGGTAATTGGTGAGTTTAATTACAATTTGGATAATTGGGTTAAAGGTTATTCGGTAATGTTTTAAAAGGATATAACATTGATTAAGAGTTGGTCCCTATGTGAATTTTTATCGCACCGATCATCGTACATTTTCCCGGTAACACGCTCTGACCCGATTCTCGACCAGGCTGGGTAGGGGGTGTTACAACTTGTGTCCAATCTCTATATGAGGACAAAAGGATGAAATACATAAAAGAAGTTAATCACAGAAAATGGTTAAATCGAACCACGACTTCATGTAACTTAGATAGCAATGATGTATTGCTAGATGCCACTCATTGCTTGTAATATTATAATTGTTCAGGATATTACTGTTAACATTACATGAACCTACAAGGGTCACATCCTATGATTAAAATGAAAAAATATCGACTAGATAGCATGTGTACAAATTTGTTGTGCACGAAATAAGTAAAACCGAAATTATTATGAATATTGGAATTACAGATAATTTCGTTTATATATATTTTAATATTAGAAAATTAATGTAATTTTTAGATACTATTAAAATATATATCCCTAATGAAACCTGATAGAAGTAGAATCAGATTCTACATATTTAATTATATTCTGATAAATATAATGTATATTTATAGAATCTAAATTTAATTAGAATTAGGGTTTTAACTGCTATATAAAGGCATGAGGTCTAGCAACCAAAGAAATGCTTTTCAGAAAATCTCTCTAACAGTTAGAGAAGAGAAAATATTGTTCGTTTTATTTAGGTGGACTGCGTAGAGGTCGGAACGCTGCTGTGACGACTTGAATTTGATTTGGATTCTCCTATAGTCTCTGTGGATTTCTAGATTTATTGAGGTAATGTTTCATCATTTATCACCCCGAATATGTCCCTTGTACATGGATCAGCGGTGGATTATGCCGGATAATTTTTTCGTTGCGCCAAAGGGTGTACCCTCATTTCCCAACAGTTTGAAGGGTTGTTTTGCTAGCATTGATGTAGGATAGGAGTAGTTGGCAGAGCAACGCAGGAGCATAAAGCAAAAAAAGCATAAGAGAATTACGGAGTCGTAGTTGGCAAAGATGGACAAGAGATTGCTAGGCTCAATTGGCAAAGAATCGAAGTCTGATGCCTGGTCAAATTAGCCATTAAACCCAGTACACGTCAGCCCTAAAATTCAAAAGAGGACAACGCGCTTATCTTGGCGTGTTAATCAAAATTCAAATGTTGAACCCAATCTAGGGTTTCCATGCGTGCCTATTTAAAAGAAGAGAATAGATTGATCAATATAACTTAGGGATAGCACGGTGGTGAAAGAAAAAGTTAGAGGGCAGATCATGGTTTGACCATCCTAGACTGAGAGCTCTGGAGCACTCGAAGGGCTACATCGACGGACCTCCTTCTTTGCCTATTCTCTTAGTTTAATTTTCATTTAAATGGTGATGTTGAGATACAATATTTTGTGGATGGAACCCTCAACCATGAACTAAGCTTTAACAGTTGCTTGGCGATGTTTGTGATTAACGCTCAGTTTATTTCCAGTTTTTAATAATTTAAAATATCTTGGCATTAATTTCTATCTGGCTAGTGCTTCATTTCCCTAAATTTTTTTCCATATACACAGTTGGCATTGTTTGCTTACTACGTCTTAATATCTTAACAAACTTAAGGGGTGACGATTAGTTGCCAGCTATTAAGGAGAAAAGCTTCGACAGAAGATGTTCAAGTAGATGAGCTTACTTTGGAAGTGAATCTACCCCTTAGGAGTATAGATTGAAACTTAATCAAGGTAATTTAGGAAAAACTGCGCAATAGACATATAGAGGTTTTATCATGGTTAACTTAGGGTATTGCCATTGATAGAGGCAATACTACCCTTAAAATCTACTCGAAAATAAAACCAAGGCAGGACATTATTAATAACTGACATAGCTAGCGTAAAATCCAGGCATCCATTGCCAACGCTCATCACCCATTTGAATACTTCTATAGCGACCTTTTTTTTGAAAAATCAATTTTGAAAAATAAGGACTTAGAGTCACCACCAGTCACTTGAATAAGGTAGAACGGACACCATAAAACTAGATATTCGTGAAAAGGTTTCGAAAGTTAGTTACGTGTGGGGAAGGATTAGCACCCCCAGCACGCCCAAAAATCGATACCAAAATACTTGTTGATTTAATCGATTGAACTTGTTGAAATTCGAATTGAATTTAATTAAATGTAATTAATTAAATGGGCTTTATCAAATTGGTGGGTTTGAATTAATTGGACATTTAATTAATACGGATGACGATACATCGGACCATAGATTAAACCAAAATCAAATAAGTCTGACTGTCGTGTTAATTTATGGTTCGAATTCATACGTCTGGAATTGGATATTAAAATCCCTCATTGGTTGCGGATTCCCTTTGTTTGTATTCATCTATGATTTATAGAATTGTTGGTAACACGTCTGAAATCCTCTTGCTTTTGTTTGCATGTACAGTGGAGGATTGTACGAAGTGAGGGGACTAGTGGTGGTCCTGGCTTACTGATGTGGCAATGATGGGGTGCTAAGGTGGCCGGTGATGAAGTCGTCCTGGCTATCGACGTGGCCAGAATCTGAATGGTCACTAAGAGATTAAGGGTTGGTAGCTGGTCTATTGGTTTAGAGTTTGAATTAGTTTTAGGATGCAGGCCAGTCAGGTGTGGGCTTAAGGGGTTTAGTTGGGTAACTAAAATAGGTTAACGTGTAATAGACATTAGGGTTTTAAAAGAAATTGATTTTTTAATTTTAAATGGATTTATTTTTATTTTGGAATTTAATTTGGTTATTCGAACCCCGAACAAAAATGGATGATTACAGCTGCCCCTCTTTGCTCATTATTATGAAACAACAATAGAGCAAATACTAAAAGATAGCCATTTTCGTTCGGTCAAACTGGAACACCCTTCCTGGAACGACTCTTCCTTCAACTCTAACTGAACCATCATCCAAATTTTAGAGGAATAGAACTCATATGTTGATCCGCTACACCCCCAGCGGAGAGTCAAAATCTGGTCGAATCATCTATTTTATCCATTTTTCTAGAAAGATAAAACCTGCGAGAGCAAAAGACAATTGTTTCAGACTGAGTATCCATTTATTTTATTTATAAATGTGAAATCAAAAGAGACGGGGTAAAGAGATGTTTAAATATGGGTGATCTTCTACACCCACGATGACGAGACAAGATTTGGAGTTTGGATTGGATTAAGCTGCGAATCTGATGAAGAGGCATGATCTAGTGATTAGATTATGATGATCAAGCTACGACTCTAATGAAGAGGCATGATCTGAGGATTAGGGGTGATCAAGCTACAACTCTGATGAAAATGCACGATCTAAGGAGTTAGGAGTGATCAAGCTATAACTCTAACGAAGAGGCGTGATTTGAGGAGTTAGTTTGCCGTTCAAGATAAAACTCTGGCGAAGAGGCATGATCTGAAGAGTAGGTTATGATCAAGCTACAACTCTGACGATGAGGCATGATCTGAAGAATTGGTTGATCTGCTACACCACTGACGATGAGCCAAGATCTGAAGAATAGAGGTTGATCGGCTACACCACTGACGATGGGGCTGGACCTGAAAAAAGAAGTAAACAATAGTTAGTGCTTGTTCACTCGGAGTTTTGAGTTTAGGCTTGGCTTCCTTTTCTTTGGGGATTCACCATTTCATTTTTGGTGTTGTTATATTCCCTCTTTGAGGTTTCAACTTCTTTGTTGATCTGGCATTCCTTTTTGGTTGAGAACTTGCCAATTTGTTATTGTTTGTCAAGATTAAGGCTTGAACCTGTTTGTTTCATGTATGAATGAAGTATATGCGCTTAGTATGAATGCATCTAACTTGATGTATGACATCGGTATTTGATGTAAATGCATGATTAGTGGAATGATGTTGATATGAATGGCATGCAATTGGTCATGATGTTGACTTTAAAGGTGATGCCCCATGACTTTCTAGCCATATTGGTGGCTTGGTCTTGTTTTTGTCCTAATTTTGTCTTACAGATCAGATGGGATGTTGTCGCTGATGCCCTAACCTCTTGTGGGTTTGACCATCTTCTTCTAAGATATTACCTTTCTAGGATAAGGTCAACTTGTGAATGCTTTCTTTAGCGGAAGCAGTGATCTGAGGGCTCATTTGTTGTAGGTCCCTATACTTTTGAACTCCTTTGTTAGTAATGTAGAGAAAACTTTTTGTTTCAAATCTAAGGCTACATGTTCTGATTTTGATGTGATATGCTTATTTTTAAAAAGTTGGGTTTCTCTTTTCAGATTGGTAATATATCAAGCTAGATTGAATGCCCTGAATATTAAGTGCACGAGCAATACTAAAAATGGCTTACCGGGGATTGCCCCAAGCAAATCATGTGTCTATGAGACCTCAAAAGTTGAATTGATGTTTGAAGATGTGGAGTGCATTTTTAAGCTCCTTTGGTGCTTGACTATATTGCCTTTGGCAGGTTCATTTCTGTCTCATTTTTGTTTGGGAAATTCAATTCATCACATTCCTTTGGCTCAAAATAAATGATGGAGCAAACAACAAATCCCTGAGCTACTCGGTATTGTCATGATTTTGAAAATATTACCATCAGTCATGAAGCAAAGAGTTTCGATCAGAATGGGCTTCAGTAGAGTACCCCAAAAATTCCACACTCTTATCCGAAAATGCCTTACTAGGTTTCGAACATTGGAGTGCTTTTTTAATTAAATTTTGAAAGAAAATGCCTATTACTAGGCTTTGAAGTCATTTTTTGAAAAACGCCTATTACCAGTCTTTAGAAGTTAAATCAATTCATTTTGTTTTGAAAATGCCTATTACCAGGTTTCAAACATTACACTACACCGATTTATTGTTATTTGATGTGAAATGCGAGTCATACCTTCATAATCTCCACAACTTAGGATTTCAATTAGACAAAGGCTATTCGGATTCAACCTTTGGGTCATAGTCAATGTTCCTTGTACAATTGATATACGAGACTCAATAGACAGATATATGCACAAAATGAAGAGATAGTTGAAGAACAAAATGCATCATTTTATTAAAAATTAAACCATGTAGTCTTAGGCCCTTATAAAAGATCGACACTGCCTTCGGGCTTAGGCCGGTGGATTTGATTTACATGCATTACTTAAAGGGAGTTAAAAGCAAAAAGGGACCTACTGAAGTTTTGGCTTGACTTCTAGACTAAGAGGTGAGAGCGAGTTCATTCTTCAAAGAATTCAACTTTTTTACTGTCCATCAGGCCTTGAACAGTATCCTTGAACTGGCAGTAGTCTTGAATAATGTGCCCCCTTTTGACATGGAACTCACAATACATACCGCTATGCCCCTCGAGCGTCATCATTCATTGACCGATCAGACCCGCATCTAGTAGCTTCTTCCAAACCCAACTAAGAGGGGATTTGACTTCTGACACCTTGGACCTAGTCGTTCGGTTGCTTTCCTCGAATATTGCATTCACTCTACCGGTATGATTTGGTAGGGGGTTGGTGGTTGTAGACGGCCCACTGGATTTGTCAAAACTAATGACCCCGAGCTTGATCAGTTTTTCCATGGCCCTCTTGAAGCCAAAACAAATCTGAATCAAGTGCCCCACTTGATCACCATGTTATTCGCATTTTGTGCTAGGATTATACCATTTTGGGAAGGGAGGTTGCAATGGTGCTTGATATAAGGGTGCCACCATATGGATATCGAACAAATGCTTGTATAGTTCACCATAAGATATTGGTAGTAGGGTAAAATTCATCTTCTCGATGTTCTTTCTTTGATTTGAGCCTTGGTTCGAAAGACCTTGGGTACTTGGTATAGCCTTAGGTTGCACGACGGTGACAGGATTCGAATAACGGTATTTTAAACCCCCGAAGAGTTCACTTCATGGTCTTTTCTTCCATATGATGACTTCTTATGGGATGCACTTGAACTTCCTCCACTGTCAATTTTTTCAGTCTTGACGACATTCTCAATGAGATCACTAGATAACACTAGATCGGTGAAATTGGTAGTCGCATGACCTATAAGGCGATCCAAAATCGGGCTCTCCAAGGTTTGGATAAATATGGCCACTGTCTCTTTCTCACCAAGTAGGGGTTGAACTTGTACCGCCACGTCTCTCCAACATTGTGCATACTGCCTAAAGCTTTCATTAGACTTTTGCCTCATTTGTTGTAGGGTCCAACGGTCCAGCACCATATCACTAACATGATGGTATTGGGCTAGAAAAGCCTTGGCCAAGTCTTTCCATGACTTTATCTGATGTCAGCTCAATTGATTATATCATTTAATGGCAGATCCTGATAGGCTATCCTGGAAGCAGTGGATCAATAACTTATCATTTCTACCGTATCCCGTCATCCTTCGGCAAAACATGGCAAGGTGAGCGTGGGTGCAGCTCGTCCCATCATATTTTTTGAATTCTGGGGACTTAAACTTAGGGGGAGCACCAAATCTGGGACCAAACTAAGTTCATTAGCATCAAATCCAATGAAAGTGTCTACTACCTTTATAGCTTCCATTTTCTCTTCGAGTCGCTTGCAACGATCCTCGATCTCTTTTGAGGTCTCAATCTTGGGTTTCTCAAACTCAATTAACTAGTCCATCACTAAGACAAAGTTTTCGGCTTCATTGCCCTCGGGCGTAACTTCCGATGCGGAGGGTAAATTAATAGGGAATGAGGCGCCGATCAATAATTTATCATCTCTACCGTATCCCGTCATCCTTCGACAAAATATGGTAAGATGAGCACGGGGGCAACTCGTCCCATCATATTTTTCAAATTCTAGGGACTTAAACTTAGGCGAAGCACCAAATCCGGGACTAAACTAAGCTCATTAGCATCAAATCCAATGAAAGTGTCCACTACCTCCATAGCTTCCATTTTTTTCGAGTCGCTTGTAATGATCCTCGATTTCTTTCGAGGTCTTGATCATGGGTTTCTCAAACTCAATTAACTAGTCCATCTCTGAGACAAAGTTTTCGGCTTCATTACCCCCGGGCTTGACTTCTGATGTGGAGGTTAAATTAATAAGGAATGAGGCGCCGGCCTGATGAAGTGGTGTTTTTCCTTGAGAAAGCGTTACTTGAGGATCCGGTTGACCCTTAGCATGAGGAGTAAAACCCGGAGGGTATGTAGGAATTTTTGACCTTGCTGTAGGATTATCAACAAAAGCTTCTCCTTGCTCGGAAGCTTAAGTTCGAACATTTGGGCTATTTGTCCTAAGGCCTATTGTTGAGATTTCTTGAACTACTCTATCATGTCTTGTCGGACCTTGGCTAATTGTTCTTCTATTTTCAGACCAAATATACTTGCATGTCCCTTTGGGTTTGCTAAATCCGGTCTAACATTTCTTCGTTCGCCATCTTAGTTTTATGTCGAGTTCCGTAGGGGTGTTGAATTGATTGAACTTTCTTTTGATCTAGAATCACTGTCACAGGACATCCCAAAAAATTAGTCTCGATGTTTTCAAACTGAATGCATGTACATGCAAGGTAACTGTCCTAAATGCAAAGGTATCGATGTAGACGTGGCTTTCGAGGAACAAAACCCACGAATATTTGAAAGAAATTTGCAACATTTGAATATTGCACTTAATTGGCATCTAGGTTACTACCATTCACGAGCCAATACCTTATGACGATGTAATGCAAATGGAATTATGATGATATCATACAACTACAATGAGAATGAATATTATATGATGATGTGATTCAAATGTCAAAAGAATACACAAGTTAGTGTGAATAAAATAATCAAAAGGAAATGATAGAAAATTATTGCACATAATAAAACCTATCCGACATAATTTCTATCCAACATACATCATTTGCAGAAAATAAACCCTATTCTTATGATATTCTAGTTTTCTAGGGTTGTGGCATGGCTCTAATGGGGTGGGCTTTTTAGATTCTTACACATGTGGGCTTGGTTCTATACAAGGGTACCCGAACCTATCTTATCACCTACTAAGGTAACAAGAATCCCAATTCTAGCCCATTACAAGCTTGCGAATTGGATTCGGTTCGAGAGAAAGCACGACCTAGTGACTTGAAGGGCTGCTCACATGTCAAAGGCATGGATTCCGGAAGTGAATTACCGACCCGTGGAGGGCTGCTCACGTGGGTATGTGATGTTTCACTCCCACTCAAGGGACAGAGCTCGGATAGAAAGCTCGATGATTATGACGCAACACATGTCGGTTATTCCTTATAAATTAAATGAGAAACTAATGTAAAACCACCAATTATCAAGACCCACTTAATGAAAGCGTTATCCTCAAAGAAAAAATTAATTAAGGTCGATTTAAATTTAAAAATTCCCACTGATGAAAGCAACATTTGATTTTTGGCTTAAGTCTTTTTTTTTTGTAAAAACAAAATTTGTCCTCATCGGAGTCGCCATGATGTAGCGACCTTTTTTTTTTGAAAAATAAGGACTTGGAGTCACCACCAGTCACTTGGATAAGGTAGACCGTATACCATAAAACCAGAGATTTATGAAAAGGGTTCGGGAGTTGGTTACATGTGGGGAAGGATTAGCACCTCCATCACGCTCGAAAATCGGTACCAAAATACTTGTTGCTTTTAATCGATGGAACTTGTTAAAATTTAACTTAATTTAATTTAATGTACTTAATTGAATATTGACCTTAATTAAACGAGCTTTATCAAATTGGTGGGTTTGAATTAATTGGACATTTAATTAATAAGGATGACGATACATCGGACCATAGATTAAATTGACATCAAATAAGCCCGACTACCGTGTTAATTTATGGTTCGAATTTTGTATGTCACCTTTATGCATGATGCAAGTAATTAATCATGATGTTATGTCTTGTCAACTTTTAATTAACATTTACCTTGGGACAATAAGGATTAATTCAAATATTTGGTCAACATCCATTAAGCCAAGACTGTTACGACACAAATATCAAAATTAATAAATACCTCTTTTTATAGGGTTTAAAGTTAATAAATTATCAAGATGAGCATGAAATTAAAAGGTTAAGTGAATGAAAAATAAAATGTATGTCACAAAAACATGGCAAAAATAAACAACATCAAAATCCAAAAAAAAGGAAAGATCGAACAAAAGAAACGTATAAAATTAATGCGGGAAATTAAAGTGCAAAAAATTGAAATGTGGAAAAGTAAATAAATACCCGAAAAGGGCTGGATAGAACAAAAAACGAAATTAAAAGCGGAAATTAAAGGTTAGATGTTAGCAAGTTAGGGGTAGTTAAATTAAACGTGCCATGAATAATATGGATCATTACCCGTTCCGGGTCACCGTAAGGCCGAAAGCGAACAATAAAATAAATGTGAACAAATAATAAAGTAAATATATAACATAAAATATAAACATAAGATAATCATAATATATATACATATTATACGTAAACTATATATAATACATATAACTACATATGTTAAGATAGGATAACTATATTTATATAAGAGCATATATATGTATGTGTATTATACGGTAAATGCATGTATATATATAAAAGGAAAATAAAAATAAAAAGAAAGGGAAACACGACATTAAATGGAAAAGAAAAAAAAGAATAAAGCAATGGAAAGAAGTTAACTTCACGGGATTTCAAAACCCATTTCATTTCACAGTAATGTTCCAAATACCCAAACAAAGCTCTTTGAACTGGGACGCTTCTTCCCACGGCCATTCATCGGCGGCCACTCCTCGCCGACCAATCACGGTGGTCGAAAATAGGTAAGCTCAAACAACCTCTTTGATTTTGGTTTTAAAAAAACAAAATTTTACTTGAAAATTTCGAAATCCCTTTCTTTTGAAAAATCATTTTTTATGTGAAAGGAATAAGAAGAATACCCAGAGACCTCGTATCATCGGTCCATGGGGAGAAAGCCACCAGTCCTCGGTGGTAGCGGCTTCGGTCACCGGAGATGGCAACGATCCGAATGGTAAACCCTTTTCTTTCTATTTTTTTAGATTCGAAATAAAGAAGATAGAAAGGAAGAAAGGTATCTTTAAAAATGCTTACTTTTTTGTAATGATCGTTTTCTTTTTTTTTTCACTTACATTGTTTTCATTCGGTTTTATATCCGAATTACATATTTTTGCATCTAACATAAAAAACAAAGTAAAATCCTTCATTGGTTGCGAATTCCCTTTGTTTGTATTCATCTCTGATTTATGGAATTGTTGGTAACACGTCTGAAATCCTCTTTTGTTTGCATGTGCCGTGGAGGATTGTATGAAGGGAGTGACCGGTGGTGGTCCTGGCTTGCTGATGTGGCGGTGATGTGGTGATAAGGTGGCCGTTGATGAAGTCATCGTGGCTTTCGACATGGCCGGAATCTAAATGGTCACTGGAAGATGAAGGGTGGCAACTGGTGTATTGGTTTAGGGTTTGAATTAGGTTTAGGATGCGGGCCGGTCGGGTGTTGGGCTTAAGGGGTTTAGTTGGGTAACTAAAATGGGTTAATGTGTAATGGACATTTGGGTTTTAAAATAAATTGATTTTTTTAATTTTAAATGGATTTATTTTTATTTTAGATTTTAATTTGGTTATTCAAACCCCGGACGAAAATGGGTGATTACAACTTCTTTTTGCCAAATTGGTTTCACTTTCATTGCATTCCTTTAGCTATTATCTAAAACAAAAAATTCCAATCAATCCAAACATTCTTGATTCTTTTAACAAGCAAACCATTGAACAATTAAATTCTTGGTCAATCCCTGTAGATATGATATTCAGCTTATTGTTGTATTACTTGTTGACCATGTATACTTGCACGCCATAGACTCACTCTTGGCATTATTTCTTACATATTTATAATGCATACTCAATCTTTTGCCAAGCATTGGCAAAGTCAACATGTACCAAGCGAGAACGGATTCCTTCTAAGAGAAAGAATCAGTTGAGTTTATGTTTGTACCGATAGAAGACAAGGGTTACTTTTAATAAATGTTGAGACCAGAGTAGCGCGGTGGGAAATCCTTGAGAACATTGAAGAGTTGTAAGGGTTTAAGCATCTTCGTTGGTTTATGAATACAGATTTTGAGGACAAAATTTCTTTTTAGGAGGAGAGAGTTATAACGACCCAATTTTTGAGTTAGTGAATCGGGTATTGGGCCCAAGTTATGGGGCTTTATCATGGAAGAATAGGTTAAGGGCTTTTAGGTTGAGCTCACTAATTTGGAAAATAAGTTTTGAATTTTAAATAGGTGTTTTTGGTGGAAAATGAGAGGAAGATATGATGAGGAAAAACAAAATGAAAAAGGGAAAAGTGGATAGTGGGAGAGAAAAATTAAGGGAGGAGTTTTTAAACTATGATCAACAGAGATTCGAGCATCCATTTGCTACAGCTCCAGCAGCGTTGGAAATATCTCGTCGAGACGAGTCTGCTGGTGGTCACCAAATCATGAAATAAAGGGCACCACCGTGTTCACCGGCGTCGGGACAACGAGACTAGAGCTCACCGCCACCGTACGACCACTGAAGATGCCCTCACTCGCCCTCACGCGCCACCTCTACGCGTGGGCAAGGTTCAGCTACAGTGGGCAGCTATATTGGCTCAAGCCGAGCCGTTGGGCCAGCCGACCTGTCGAGCCGACCCAACCCGAGGATCGGGTCGGTCAGCTGATCTGCAAGCTGAGCCGTCAGCCTTTTTTGACTACCGTTGACCGGCATTCACTTTTTTGGGAGGATTCTTCCCGAGGGTTTCTCAACGTTCTAAGTCTATTGGCCCAGTTCATTTCGCCAAATTCGAATCCAATAAGCTACTTGTACGCATTTTATCCCTTAAAGTAGTCTGATAGAGTGAAATGGCTTATGTAGTCTTAAATTTTTTTATTAGAGGAATTAATGGACTCAAATATTGGAATTAAAGAGATGTTTGGAGGATCTTGGAAGTGGAATTATCACTTTGGCTTAAGGTCAGTACACCTCGAACTCCTATTGTTTCATGAGCATCATAAATGTGATTGTCATGCATGTTTGTACCTGCAAAATAGGTAGATGATTAATAAGCATTATTAGTGATTGGTATTATAAGGCTCGATATTTATGAGATGCATGATGATGTTGTGAATATGATAAGACTCGTAGATGCTTTAAGGACCATATAGGATCGTTTGAGATACTTGTATAATTACTTGGTGATTATTTGATGGATTGATAATTGTGATGCCTTATATGTTGCTTGAAGTGAATTAACGTGATTCGATAGAAATTATGTGTAAGGGATAAATAATGGTAGTATTCTAATAAATGATCTTAAAGCCGGTAATTAATATTAATTGATTTAATGCGTCAGTAAACTAACCCTAACGACTTTTATAAGCTTTAGGGATCAAATAAAGCGTTGTAATATCATAATCTAAGGAAATAGTATTAACTCGTGTGTAGGGTATAAGTACGAGCTTTAACTATAACGGTATGTATTTGGGGACCGTATTGGTACGTGTCAACCTGTACCAGTACTTGTGGAAATTAAAAATTTCCAATAAGCAGTTTCAATATCGGTACGCGTGTGAGTACCGATACCCAAGGGCAACGTATTGATACTCGTGTACGAGTACCGGTACCTGATACGATAAATAATCTATAAATGCAATTTAAGGATGGAAATTTATGTGAATATTAATAATTGAATTATGCCTTGATAAACGAGATAACATGGATTAATGGAGACAATGAATGAGATTAATTATATACTTCTCTATAATGTATTAATAAATTGGTAATGTAGAATAAATGATATGATGACGATTAGCAACGATAGGGAGGTCTTTATGATCATGTTGCTTGTATGTCGGGTAGGAATTTGATTGGTTAAGTCTTTTGATTGATGGGATCTGGATACCCAGTAAAAGAGTGTTGCAACACCATAGTTAGAGATACCGAATGGAGGTTATCGATGCTATGTGACGTGGGCCTCATTCAAAGATACTCGATGGGGGATTCCAAGTATAGGTGTATGTGCCAATACTAGGTGACTCGGTCTCACCCAGTGTCGTTGCTCGAAGGGGATTCCGAGCAAGGGTGTATGTTCTGATGCTATGTGATCTGGCCTCTCCCATAGTGTATGTTCTGATGTTTTGTGACTCGGTCTCACCTAGAGTGCATGTTCTGATGCTACGTGACCCGACCTTACTCTAGAGTTGTTTTTGTTGATATGTGCTTTCGCCTAGATGATCTGTTGAGATCTCGGGCTTGGTCTGGCCTTGTGTGCCATGTATGATGTTCTACTATGTTGAGAGCATTTGTTTAGGCGACTAGTAGTAGCGCTACGTGTTTATTTATCTCTCTTTATTGCTCGTACTAGCTTGCATGCTTATGTTTATGATTAGCATGAAGTATAGTAGAGTAGATGTGTACCATTGAGCTTTGTAAACTCAGCGCTCAGAACATTGTTTCCGTGCGTAGGTTAATCGTGGGATCGTGGGATTGAGGAGCACCATTAGTACGGGGTTCCAGCATGTAGTGATCTCTAGAGTACGGTACTTGTGTTTAGTGAGCTATGTATTCATATGACCTTACGTGGTGGAGTCTGTAATTATTATTTTTGAAATTGTATTAATCAAATCGAATGTTCAAATGTTTTAAATTGAAATTTGAGCTCTTTTGTTCCGTTTTGATTATTTATATATATTTTCAACTGTTGGCTTTAAATGTTTTGAAAAATACCTTGTTAGGCTAAACCAGTTTGAAAAATTTTATGAATTTTGGTTTGGGCTTGAGGCCCAAATGTGACAACCGGCTCGAGAGTGTTAAATCATGTCGAAAATATGATTGGGTTGGTTCTTAGTGTGCCATTCAAGAAACATAGCTATCTTCTAAACATCAATCTTCTGGTTTTGTCTTTGTCCGATAAGAAATTACATAGAAGAAGAAAGCACTTTTCTTAAGTGACTTGTTTACGCGAAAGAACCAAACTAAATGAGAGATTGAGAAACGAAAGGCCTAATGAGCTTTTCTTTGGTCTTCTTAAACGGGGTTGTAAGATCAGTAAATCTTATCTCGTATGTTACTTGAGATTACTGCTTTTGCCCATGTAGTAGTTCTATAGTGTTAGAAGTGATCTTCTTCCCTGAGAAAGCTATTAGAGTGGAACCAACCAACGAGAGAGGGGTTTAGGTTTAAAGAGTCCATCAACCATCAATCTAGTTCTTACATCATCATCGTCAATTAACTTATGTTTTCTATTATACATAAAATCTTAATGGTAAACTAATGTGATGGTCACCTGTTAGTATTTTTACACATCAATTTTAAAAAATTAACACTTACGTTTTTATTTTTTATACTTGTAGTCAATTCAACGTTTACTGCCGTTAACTTTTAACGAAAAGCTTACTTGGTAGAGAGAAAAAAGTCAATTTCACGTGTGACTCTTTTACGGTGAACCAAGTTCTCAAAAGTCAAAACCTATCCACCAGTGGGAAAAGCTTGGATTTTTTTCAATTGGGTCGATGAAGTTAGAAGCTTTAAGCATGATCAGTTCACTTACACAATGTTGTCACTTTATTTTCACCTTCGTTTTAGTTGTTATATTAATTTAGTATTGTCATAGTGATATACTGATAATATAGTTAAGTGACATTGATAACATAGATAATGTATTATAGTTGTAAATATTTATGTTAATGATTAATATAGTTAGGTATCATATAGTATTGATAACATAGCTAATATATTATAGTTGTAAATATTAATGTTAGTGTCAGAATTATTTATGTGTCATATAATATGTTAGTATCATATGTCGGTATTAACATATGTTATATATTTTAGTATCCTAGTCAGTAGTTAATATAATAAGTTATCAAAACCCAAAAAATAAAATAGATAGCTCATTTAAATATAAAAAGATCCATTAGATTAAATAGAGTCCATCAATTATTAAAAAAAACAAACATGTTCATACATTATACAAAAGGGCCGGCTGGCCCAATTATAACCCAAAAAAAGAAACCCTAATCCCGTCTTCTTTCTTTGCGCAACCAAAAAAGAGGCCGTTGGATCAATCTGAGATCCAATGGCGCAGATCGTGCCAGCTAGGGATGATATAGCGCCTCAACTACACATCCGTTCGATCAAGATGCAATCCAACAGCTCAGACCGTTTCAGGGTGTTCACGTGGATCACCACTCGCGCGTTAGAAGCCACACGCATGACATTTCAGCTTCTGCCAATCACTTCATCTTCTCCGACGCTCCACTCTCTCCGATTGTTCTTCGCCGGCGCTATTCGAGTCACCAGAAACACGCAAACAGAAGAAAAAAAGGGTTAAATCCCTAAATTGGGGCAGAGAAATTCAAGATAAAACCAACATGGATTAAATCCCTAATTCAAAGCCCTAACTGGAAAAATCAGAAGCAAAACGGGAAAGAATAATCCCTAATTCGAAGCCCTGGAAAGAATCAAGCTACAATCGGATATGCAAAAGGGAAATGGTTAATCCTTAAATTGAAGCCTCTGGCAAAGATTAAGCAATTTAAGATAATCCAGGGAAGAAATTAGGGATTCGGGCTTAAAGTTCAAGCAATTCTTGTACTATATAAACCCCTTTGTAACCCATGTAACAAAACTATTACAGAAATCACAGATAGCAATTATAGTAAACACTCTAGCATTCGGAAGTTGTAGGAGCAAGCAATTTGTAATCAGTGTTCAAAAGCAATAAAGAAAAGCAAGTTCTGGTAATATTTCTATCTATTTACTTTCTGTTTCGGATAAAATAAAGAAGAAAGGGGCTATTTTACCTTGTTTTTGTTTGCAACGCAGGGGAGATTTGGTTTTGATGTAAATCTGGTGGAAAAACGCGATTTTGAGGTCGCCGAAATTTGGAAAAATTTGGGTTTTATGGGAATTTCACCGCCGGCAACGGCGGCCGACGCCGGTGGAAGGCGGCTGGCACGGCGAACCACCACCGTGTTCTTCAATTCATGAAGAACGCGATGAATGTCTTCAGAGAATTCTTAAGAGCTGGTTTTGATCCGTTTTTGGGAGGAAAAAAACAATAAAATTTGTTTGTTATAATTGACATATATACTAACTCGTTTGACCCGACCCGAAATCGGTTATAACCCGCGCCCTTATTTTCCGATTCTTATACCGCAGCTCTTTTGTTTTCAATTGTTTCAATTTCGTCCTTTTTCCTTTCAATTCGGCACCAAATTTTAAATTATTTTCAAATTAACCCTCATATTTTGGTTTTCTTTTAATTTAGTCCATAATGCATTTTTTATATAGATAAAATTAATTGCTCTTTTTTATTTTAATTACTTTGATAATTAATTTAATTTAAGTACTTTGTTTCTTTGTTCTTGTATGTGTGTTAAACCTTAGGATTAGGGACTTAAAACATAGATTAGAGACATGTATGTTTTAAAACGTTCTTCGTTTTCAATAAAACACGCTTGATTATATTTAAACCTTAACAGTTAAAATCAAAGTAGATGTTTCTTTAGGTATTAATCACTAATTAGATTTTAATTTCAAAAACTTTAACACAATAATTTTCTTGTTGATTTGTTAAAAAAGTGAAAACTTAATTAATACGGTGTCTTATCAAATGGGAATGACGGGTTAGCGCCAGGAGTGTTGGCGGTGATTAAAGCTCATTTCCCAGGTGATAAGGCCGTTAAAATAGATTTACATTCATTTAAAGACAAATAAATCGAAATTTTGTGAACTTGCAAATTCCAATTTTTTTAAAAAAATGCTTTTTGAAATCAATTAGGTACCATTTTTTTGGCGTTGCGGGGGTGCTAACCCTTCCCCACACGTAATCGACCCCCGAACCTGTTTTCTCTTGTTTTCGTGGACCAAAAATATTATTTTGATAAATAAAACGTTTTTATCAAAATACCCTTGTTTTCCAAAACGCCACCAAAAATGTCCAATCACACTTTTTTTCAAAAAGATTGGTGACGACTTCGTGATTTTATAAAGTTTTTCAAAACGCCAAAGCCTTTTCCTCCTAAAAAGGGTTGCGACACACAACAATGCTGGACATTTTTGGAGGAGCTGAGAGGGTTTCGTTGATGAAGTATTTGTTTCACCAAATGCAAGAAAAGGGCATGAAAATTGATGTTGTTACTTATAGTTCGATTCTTATTCTCACCTTTACATGACAATGGGATGACGGATAGTTTAGCTAAGGCTGGCATGCTTAGAGATGCTCTTTTTAAAGCCCTGCTGGCTGTATGCTTTTCGTGAATTTTACTGTGCCGTAAATCTTTACTTTCAAATGTCATTTTTTTCTCTTGTATTTATAGAAACTAATAATTTGGGTGATTCATTGGCTAAGGCTGGCCTTGATAGAAGATTCACCGTTCATTTCTATGGTTTGGTGATTTTTTTCTCCATATTGTCTACGTTATTTTGTTGGTTGCAGACTTCTATAAATAAAACACAAAACCAAACATTTAAGAACAAAATTCACAAGACGATATTCATAAAATTGCTCGAAATATTCGTACTATTCAAGCTTGAATTGGATTGATCCAAGTAAAATATGATTATCAAACCATTATCTATAGATTAATCAATTCAGAACTGTCCTGCCAGCGCAAGTTAAAACGAGTCTTCTTTGAGCTTCGACTAAGAAAAACACATCCTAAGATTAAAAAGTTCAACGTAATTTAAGACAAATCTTCCAACCTCGAAATTTTATCTGTTTCATTTCTGCTTTAAACCTAATACACGTGATCATAGGAATGCACTCATGCAAGGGTTCAGCTTCTATCCCTCGCAAGAATACGTTGCGTCTCCTCCCATCAATTTCGCTTAAGAGAATGGAAGCTAAAACAAAAAAACTGAATTCTCAACTCAACAAACAGTAATCAACAATGAATTTTAGCTTACCCTAGTTTGAGTGAAATGTCTGAACTATCATCTTCCGGTGGAGGGCCGCTGTTGCAACTATAAACATTACCAACAGACTCCGATGACATGCCTTCTTCCTGAGTTACAACATCAGAATCTGCTAAGACGAGTCTTTTGCCGTTGCACAATAACACCAACTGAAAACATCCCAATAATCTTTTGTCAATATTTATATAATTAACTTGGAAGTTGAAGACTTGTGAATTTAAGTTACGGTTGCGGCTACGTTTTCGATCGCGATGTGTTTATCATGATTGTAGATATAATAAATATTATTGTAGCAGTCGTTAATATAACGGAAGCTATTGAAGTTATAGCGGTTGTGAGTATCGTGATTTCGTACAGTGTCTATACCGCTATATAAAGGCCATTATTGCAGTTGGAGACCACTATTTAATCCCTGAACTCAAGTACAAACATATCACCAACTATGGGAACGAGTACTGCTTACTTTGTCTTTAAGTTGCTTGTTCTCTTCCAGCAACTTTGCTCCCTGTCATTATCATCAAAGAGGAAATAAGCAGATAAAAGGAATTTTTCTAATGATTTTCATAGACCCGACAACGCAAGACATGATACTATAACAGGACACGAAGTATGAAAAGTGAAGAAAAACTAAAAACATGAACAATAGGAGAATATACACAAAATGTCCAAATTTATATAACACAAATCCATTAGACAAACCTTGGTTTCAAGTGAAGAGATCTCGTTCATAATACGTTCACCCTGAGAGAAAAAAATGAGAAATACATAAAAAAAAATTCTATTACAATGGACAAAATCAAGAATTCGGTTCACAAATGAACTGGTCTGAACCTTGGTCTTAAGAACTCGTGTGAGTCCGGATTCCAGCATCTTCTCGAGTCGCTGCAATTCATCAATGTTCAATCCTTGAAGATCTTCTCTCATTTGCCTGTTTTATATAACAAGATTTATATTTTACATGTCAAATTCCTTTCAACAACACTTAACAAATTACTTATTACACTGACCTTATTTCAAGGGTTTTATCAGCAACTTCCTTACTCAATCTCATCTGATTACTGTTTTCCAGCTATATTTTGAAAAGAAAGATAAATTATGGCAAAATCTATATCTGTATATGTGTCGAATACGAATAAATAAAGTACATAGACTTTAAAATTACCTGAAGACCGAGAGAAGGTTGATCCAATTTGTTGGGATTGTTGGTCCGCATATGGTACCTTCCTAATATATCCTTCATGCTTTAGGGAAAAAAAAGAAAGAAAAATTACATAAACCAAAGTATTTTTCAAGTGAACACCACCAACAAAAATCCTCTTCCACTTTTTCGTGTTTTTTTTATGCTCAATCACTAAAAAATTAAAGTTTAAGCTCTAAATTTAAATTTCAAATCTTAAACTTTAAAAATATATTTTACACTCAATTCTCAACACCATAATCTTAAATTTTAATCCTAAACCTTAAATATATATTTTTTAATGTAAGAGCATAAAAAAGAAATAAAAAGCGGAAGATTTCTATTTTAAACACCAAAATATAGGCCGCAGTAAAAAATACGGAATTCAATTCAATGCATTAAAACAGCGGGGACTGTAAAAGGATGTCTGCTGTTACTGCCAACAGTTATTTTGAGCTCCAGCAATACAGTAAATTCGTATATGATAGAAGCTCACGCAATGTCTAAACATTTACTGTACTGTCAACGAGCAAACTAGCATACAATAAAAGGAGAGAACCAGGGTTATGAAACACATTACGTACTTGATACATCTCCGGAGACATTATGTACGGCTTAAGTAGTTGGTGCCAAAAAAACAAGCTATAATCGGACCGCAACAAAAGAGACAATAAAAAGAGCAGAATACAGCAGACCAAACAGGAAAGCAGCTGGCTACATAGTTATAGGGAATTAGACGGATATCAAGCACGACAGTAAATGAGTAGTGTTTTGATTCAGCCATTAACTAATATTAAGAATAGACGCAGAATTTTATACGAGACATGAAAACTATTAAAAAATTATATTAAAAATATGAGAGAAATTATAAAATTTTAGAGGTGTGAAATTAAAATGTTAAGAAAAAACAAAATAATTACAAGCTTAAACTAATGTTTTCAAAAATTTTAAGGGAATTTAAAATTTTTAAGTGGGTGACTGCCATCCATGCCTAATATGACTATGGTTCAAACTTTTTCAAGAAATAAAATATATTCTCACACCTATGCATGATGCATCAATTAGGTCAAAATCAAGAGCTAGACAAGAATATGATTAAGATTAGCAAGTAGCTTGAACGCATTGGATTAAATTACTCCGTTTCGTTTTATTATATAAATATTTTTTTATAGGAATTATAGACCTCGTTAAAAATCTCATTTATATCATCGCATTCCTTCGCGACTTCCGCTATTATTATATAAATATTAACGTAAAAAAGTTTATATAGGTTTTAAAAACTATCTTGACATAACAAGTCCTGACATGAATTTTTTTTCTTTGTTTAATTTAAATTATGTGACTAAAATCAACAAGGAAAAAATAATTTACCGCTTGGTATGTACTAAGTCTTGTTGAAAAAATTAATACTTCTACTAAGAGAAGCATAAGTACTATTGACCCTAACCCATAATTCAATAATAAAGCACTCAAATCTTTAGTATCAACAAAGAGGTAAATATGCTTCGAATACGTTATACGTTGAACTAAGGCTAAGTAGCACCGATTAGATATTAATTGGATCAATGGGTTCTTATTTGTAGAACTTATTCACAATATTTGCTTTCAAAAATTTTACTATCAACTTTGTTTTTACAATAGTTTTCGTTACAGACCTAATATTTAAAGTTTCTGTGCCAATTTATATGTTTTACCCAAGATTTTATGTCGAGTATATTATAAATAAAACATAAACAATTAATAAAACGTGAAAAAATCATTAATATACATGTTATAAAATTATTAGTGAGATATATAAAGAGATGCAAAAAAGGACAAACGAATTCTATTAGGAGGGTGATGCCACAAAATTCAGCGATTCTCAGCGCACCTAAAGCAGCATATTCAGCTGATATAGAGTATTAAAACACATGAGAATCATGACAATGGAAGGGTGGGTTTTGGGATGCCAACCAAAGGCTAAACACTCTAGCTAAATCTGCAGGAAAAAAATCTAAAAATATATCATAGAAAACCAAAGATATCGAGAACCAGTAACCGAGGAGCATATGGATAATAAAAAAACAAGGAACCCAAGTTTGTCCAAAAGTTTCTGAACTGAAACCAATAAATTAATCAAGGAAAAAGTAAATCAAACAGGTACAAAGCATCGAGCAGATTATTTTGTGTCGTTGAGAGAGAGACACTGTTTTATGAAAAAGAGTTATTACAGTACCATAGCCTCCAAGATCTATGGAAACTGAACAGAACAAAGATAGCCTATCTGTATTAACATGTTTGTTTTCCACCAAAGGGTTGATTTTTATTTTGAAACATCTATCATAGGATCGATCAGACACGGGATCTAAATCCGATAATGGAAAAAGAATGCTATGGAAAACTGACGGAGAATATACCTGGAGCTAGCGAACTCAAAGAGCTTCCCAGTAGCTGAGAAAATAATGAGAGCAACCTCGGCGTCACAAAGAACCGAAAGCTCCTCGGCCTTTTTGAAAATCCCTCGCCTTCTCTTGGAGAAAGTGACTTGCCTTGCCGTCACGTTGTCGATCTTCCTGATCTTGATCTTCTCCCTCACCATTTCTATCTTCATGCAAAACACAATATCAAAACCAGAAACAAAGATTCTTACAGAAAACAACAACAACATAAGATGACTTAAAAAGTGGGTTTTCTTGAGTTTTTGTGCCGAGTTCACGTAGGAAATTTCTAGCTGAAACCCTAGCAAAAGACCCCCGGTTTTCAGATCTAGGTTACTAAAACAAGAAAAGTGATAGAAACCCACGGATCTAAGGTCGTGAAGTGAACCAAAAACACAGTCAGAGATTGGTGGGTTTATTTTTCATAAATTTTACCTTACTGAGATATGTTTGTTCAGAGGTGGAGGTTAGGTCTGATGACAGGAATCCAAAGGCTCCCAATTACACAACTTTGGAAACTTAAAAACCATAAGAGAGAGAAGAGAATGGCCTTTGGTTATCAGTATTTGCTTGTTCAAGAAAGGAAAAGTTTCCTCTTTTAACCTCCATTATTGTTTTTTAAAGGAAGACAACTTTAACCTTCCTTTTTTTGCTGTAAAATTATTTAAATATTGTTGTCTAAATTTTTTAATAATATAATACTTCTCACTTTATTTTCAATAATATGATAATTTATTGTAGTAACTAAAAATTAGATTATGTTCAATTTATCTTTGAACAGTGTTTATCCATGTTAATATTAAAATACTAAAGTCGAACAGATTGTAATTCGACTTCCAACAGTGAAAGAATGAAGTCGGACTACCCTTGATCTATTTTCAAGCTAATCATCGACTTTGGGTGCCTTTTTTTTGATATTTTCTGGATAAATACTGTTTAAAGATAGATTGAACACAATCCGACTTTTGGTTGCTACAATAAACTACCATATTGTTGGAAATAAAGTGGGGAGTGACATATTGTTGGAAAAAAATTAGACAACAATATTTGGGTAATTTCACCATTTTTGTATCTAGTAAAAAATTAACATTTGACGACAAAGTAAAAAAAAAAACAGAGGTTATAATGGCCAAATGACCCAAATATTGTTCCTCAATTTTTTTTCCCAACAATGTTGCACTCCCCTCTTTATTTCCAACAATATGGAGATTGCTACAGTGAAAGTAAAGTCGGACTACTTACACTCCGTTTTTGAATAGTATTTTCACTAAAAATATTAAAAAATTCACCCTGAAGTCGGATTGCCCTCCCTCCGACTTTAAATAGTGATCGGGTTTCCCGATGCTGCCACGTGGCAGCCACCCAGGCAAGGTAAGGTTTTTTTTTATATTTAAATTTTGTAAGATTGATTGGATGGATGACTAGGGTTTTATTATTATTTTTTAATTTTATACGATTGATTAGATGGTGATACAGTAATAGGGTTGATTTTTACGTTTAGGGTAAAATGTGGTAAGGTATTTTTAAAATTTAAATATTATAATAATTTTAAATTATATAGGGGTATTGTAAAATTTTTTATTTAAAACGTATTAGTGCAGATACAGGTGGTGTAGGGGTATGTATGGGGGAAATTAGAGTTTTTTTAAAATAGGTTATATTGAAGGTAATTTGTTAGAGAAAAAATTGAGTAAAAATTTGAGTGAAGAAGCAGAAGAAGAAAGTTGCGGGAAACAATATTGTAAGTCGGTTTGAAATTTTGATTTCATTTTATCCATCTAACATTTTTGTTGTTTGAAATCGTAATAATATAATGTAATTAGTTTTTTTGAGAATTTTGCCATAGTTTTATAAAAGTGTATTCGAATATATATTCGAAATAATTCCGTAAATAAGTAGTATCTTTTAAAATGATTGTTATTTATAGTTTAAAATTAGGTTTAGTGATATTGTAGTTGTTCATTTTGATTTGTGTGTTATAATTGAAAATATATATATTTTTCGAACATCAGAGAAAATGAGCAACAACAGATTTGTGGCGATTGTCCATTACAATGGACAAATTGTGAAAACTGATGTCTGTATTATATTTGAATCTGAAAGCCCTACGAAAATGAGATTTGAAAAGGAAATCACGCTTCGAGTAATGAAGGAGAAGATATCCTAGAAAATTAGAGCTCAAATTCATAGTTTGTGGTATCGGTGGCTGACATGTCACAATCCAATTAGATATTCCGCAATAGCTCTAAAAATATTACAGATGTTGGAATAATGATTGCAGAGCATGAATCTATGGTTATTTGAAATGTCGAGTTGTTTGTTGAGGTGCATGATATTCCCAACCTATCCAGAAACGTTGTTGGGGAATCTAGTCAAATGGGTTTCGATAATGAGTTTGATATGTCTAGAGGTAGTTTTGTCGCAATGTTGGCAAGTGGGACATCTAGTGGATTTCATCAAGGTGGTTCGTTGCCATATGTAGCATCATACGGGTCGCATGTTGATCCGGCTGTTAATGCTAATGTTGAAAACCTACAAAACCGATAGGGAAAATCACTTGAAGAATCCAACGAAGATGAAGATATTGAGGATCCCGATTTGTTCCCTGGTGACATTGGTAATGCCCTTGATTTCTGTGTTGGAGAATTCGTTTCGACCGATGTGGCATTGCATTCTACGAACTTCCTGCTCACATGAACTCGATGGATTTCAATGCGATGAAGGCACTGTAATTTCCAGATATGCCCCAATTAACTTCGAGTGAGCATGGTAAATTATTTGTTCAGCTTCAATTTAATGAAAAGAATGAAGCTATACTGGCAATCAAAGAGTATAACATCATGAAGCATGTCGACTACATGGTTGTAGAATCCACCCCGGGGACTTTCTTTACGAAATGTGTCAAATATGGACAATGGTGTAATTGGAAGATTCTAGTGTCAAAGCTTAAGAGGATAAATCGTTGGGAGGTCACAAAGTACAACGGCGGTCACACATGTTTACGAACATCCATCGACCAGGACCACAACAAATTGGACTCGAATGTTATAAGTCATTGCGTGATAAAGTTGGTCGAAGCAAATCCAAGGGTTCCCGTTTCAAAGATTTAGGCAACCATTGCGCAACAATTTGAATATCAAATAAAATACAATAAGGGTTGGCGTGCAAGGGATAAAGTATTGCAATTAGTATATGGTGATTACAACAAGTCGTACAATGAGCTACCGACTTTATTGGTAGCAATGTCCCATTTTATCCTAGGCACCATAGTGAGGTATGAAACAAAGGATGCATACGACCGGCAAGGCTAACTGGTTGAAGGGCATAAATTTTTTCATCGACTATTCAGAGCGTTCAAGCCATGCATTGAAGGCTTTCTATTTTGTAAACGGATGATCCAAGTCGATGGCACGTGGCTGTACGGAGATACTCTCACATAATGTTGGTTGCTGTTTCGCAAAATGGTGAGAGCAATGTCATTCTAATTGCATTCATAATTGTTGATGAGGAGACGGCAGAAGCTTGTAATTTCTTTTTGATCAATTTGCGTGATCATGTTGTCCGAGAAGATGGGGTCTGCATTATATCTGATCGAGGGACATGTATCAAAGTAGTAATTAATCGATAGGGAAGTCGTTGGACACCTTCGCACGCATACCCCGCATATTGTGTTCGTCACATTGGTAAGAACAGCTACGAGGAGTTCAAAAATCAATACCTTCGCAGTGAGATTTTAAGCATGGATAAGTATCATTTTTTCAAACTCCATAATATTTGCTCATCCATTTATGTGCTATGATTTTCCTAGATACTAACAACATATATTATGGCACACGATATCTACTAGTATGACCAGATTTTGAGAGGAAAATGGAGAATTTACATAAGTACAACGAGTGTGTTTGGAGTTGGGCCAACAATATCAAGAGGGAAAGCTGGGCCCAATCGTATGACGATGGTGGTAGACGATACGGGAAAATGACAACCAACCTTGTAGAATGCATAAATGGAGTACTAAAAGGATCACGCCATCTCCCAATAGAAAGCTTGGTGAAAGAGACATACTACCGGTTGGATAAGGTTTGGTCTGTTAAAGGGAAGTAGATCGAGTCCTTAATAAATAGGGGACAACGTTGGGCTCCGAATATTATGACGAAAATGCATAATAATATGAAGAATGCAATGTCGCTGACCGTTCACGCATTCAACCGAATGAATCAAACTTTCGATATTGTTGGTTTTAGACGCAACAGTAAAGTAGCCCACTCAAATGTATTTTGGGTCGAGTTCAGACGTAGGTGGTGTGACTATGGTGAGTTCCATGCGTAGCGATATCCATGTGCTCATGTAATTGCAGCATGTATGGCTGTAAGGGTTGACCCGTACAACTATGTTGACCAATGCTTCGATCTCCAATGGATGGTCAATATTTACAGAAGTGAGTTCTCACCGATCGTGAATTCAAAGTATTGGCCGTCAGTGGAAAATAAAAAATGGTTACCAGATCCTACACTCCATAGAAGTCCAAATGGCCGATCTAGATCGTCTCGCATCTATACCGGTATAGATCTTCATCATAGAAAGAAGGGATAACGAAAGAGATCTACCATATGTAGGGTTGAAGGCCATTTGAAATCAAATTGTCCAAATGAACCAAGATATGTGCCTATGCCTCAGTGATTTATTATGTTTGTATTCGAAAATATTCTAATTTTCATCAGCATTAATTACTATCATATTGCTTAATTAATTATGATTTAATAATTAGGGACCAAATTGCTAAGTATTCAAAGTTCAAGGACCACATTTTTTTACATTTTATTAGTAGGAAATATTTTTAATTTCATGTTCATCACAAAACTTGAAGTTAAAAAAACGGCGACTAAATCAGAGTTCAATTGAAAAAGTTATTAGATAGAGACCAAAACGTAAAAATTCAATAATTTAGGTAAGATTTCGAAATCTATGTCAAAGTGTAATATCCATTTCCCGTATTCATAGCTGAATACTTGTCAGAGATATCACAAAACATTTGTAAAACCCTTTACATTTATAACTCGGTAAAATTTTGTTTCTTTAAAAATGTTACAATGTATTTAGTTTTTATTTACAAATCTAGTTATTCGCATAAAGTTTAAAAATAATATTTTCATCTTCAAATCGAATTTATTTTCAGGCAACAACTTATCAATTTAACTTTTCTTGATATAATTAATAAAACTGCCTAAAAACTGTTTGATTTAAAATTCATCCAGATACCAAATAAAATACAAATTCTATCAGAGCAGGCATACCCTTTTAATATACATGCCAACTAGTAAATATCAAACAGTATCAAGAGATGTCTTACTGATACTGATGTACCTGTTATTGATTGATGATGTCCGTATATGCTCCTTACTCCAACCATTTCTTCTTTCCTACGTGTAAAACAGTTACACGCTAAGTATTTACTTAGTGAGGCAATAATTCAAATTTAACTGCAATTGTCATAATATCAATCTCAATATTAATTATTAATAATGCATATGATCACCTTACCATTACATGCTCATTAACATAATTAAATATGTAATAGCATATATGTATATCAAAGTGATAAGATTGGATCTTACCAATATTGGTGCCATTTCCATCCGTAAGCTTTCAATGCTTACCAATACCTTTTTCCAATTCTGTCTGCAAGCTTTCAAGCTTATCATTATATTTTTTTATTTCAATTCAGTTTAGTTAGCCCAAGGTATCGAATTAAGAGATTCTATTTACACGAGTCATCCCTCCATACCCAACCTTTCTTGAGTATGTATATTATTTGCACTCTACCGGGAGCGCTTAGCACCGAAGTGCTTCTGTATACTTATCAGAGTATACAATATATCCCTCATTGAGTTTTTATAAAATTACTCTGAAGTGCTTAGCATCCGTAATAAGTCTGTTACTCAAACCATGCATGAGTATACTCCTCAATGAGTATTTATAAAATTTGCACTTTACCTGAAGTGCTTAGAATCTTTATACAACTGTTTATGACTCTATGGCTAGCCAACTATACCTTTGAACCTCTATATCATACTTGGGCTTTATATCATCAAATATTTCATCCATGGCAATGTATATCAATTTATATTAACATGAAGCAGTTCATAGCCGAATAACATTAATAGTAAATCATCATCAATAACTAGTGATCAATGCATTTATTTTCAACCTTTGACATATTTAAAGTATGTCAAATGTATAATCAATGACATAATTATCATGACAATATATAAACCATGTAGACTCATCGTAAGTCTTGCCGGTGATGTATAAAACATCTATGTATAATGTTATGTATGCATTGCACTCACCTGGGACATGTATTAGTATGCCTCACTAAGTCCTCTTCAATCCTTTCCTTCATTGTCCCTTGAACCTCCCTTGATTTGAACTTAACTTCGTAATTCAAATAAGTAAAATATTTGTTAGATCCCAATCTAACAATATGTTAGATCCCAATCTAACAATATGTTACATATTGTCCAATATAATCATTCGAATACAAAATCTCCAAACATTTTCTTTTATTCATTGTATTGTTCAAAAACTTATTATGGTCCTTAGTGACCAATTTGAACTTCCATTAACCCTTTTCAAGCTTACTAATCAACCTTAGATACAAAGTGTATCAATTCTCATTTTTTGGTTGTTTGCAGTACCTCCCAAGAAATATTTCTATAAAATAATCTACAACTCGGAATTCGATTCCGTTTGTTCTGAAAGAAACTAGATTCAATAATATTTTCAACCATATAAATTAATATCCCAAATTCAACTTGTACGATTTATGGCGAATTTTCAAAGTCAATTTCCAGTATTGAATTTCGGAACAGCCTGCTATACTGTTTTCTGACCTTTCACCACTTAAAAATTCATATCTTTTTACTCGGAACTCGAAATCAGTTTCCGTTTGTTGGACACGAAACTAGACGAACAAATATTTACATCGGTATAAAATTCACCTTCTAACCATTTTTGTAGAATTTATGGTGAATTTTCAAAGTTACTGCCATAAACCAGTTTTTCTACACAACTTCCATAAACAACTTCAACTTTTATACTAACTTCATCTTACTTCTCTACTTTTCAATTTAGACCACCAACTCATCACATTCTTCACCAAATAATTATTCACAATAATTCTCCCTAATTTTCCTTATTTACCGAAATAGGTACTAAAATGCAAAGATAAGGATTCATGCTTCTTAACTTTTAATTTAGTTCTCAATTCAACATTACTACCTTAATTCCATCATTACAACTAAAAATCAGATTTAGCCCCCATACAAAACTTCCATTTCGACTTGGTCACTTAACTTTGACAAATTGTCAAAATGGTCACTAATTCAATTCAACATCAATTTGGCATTCTAACTTCATTTTCTTATCTGTAACATCATTAATAACATAAATACACTCCAAATTCTAAAAATTCAGATTTGGTCCTTCAACTTTTCAATTCGCCGAAATGGTTCCTACACAATTTAACTTAGGGTTTTGCTTCCAAACAACAATTCAAGCTTACTAGATCATTATTTCAACATCAGAAACCCTAAATTAAACTTGAATCCATAAACCCTAATCGTCTTCATAATAATCAAAACATGTAAAACTTAAATCCCAACTCAATATCATGATTTTTAACATCATACTAGCTTGATTTCAACTTGAATTCAATCATGGAATCATAAAATCTCAAAAGCCCCAATTTGATCCATAAACCCTAATTTCTTTCTCATGTAAATTCTCATCAATCAAGCATGGATTCCATGAATTATTGATATCAAAAGATAGAGCTTGAAGAGTAGAACAACTTTGTAGTTGAAGAGATTACCTGAAAATTGAGTTTTGGGGCTTGAATCGAGCTTAGAAATTTTTTTCTCTTTCTTTCCCTAGCCCTCACGTTTTTGGCTGGAAAAGATGAACATTTGGTTCATCTTTTTACCATTATTTTACATATATATCTATTAAATGAATATTAAATTCATTTAATAGTGAAATTACAATTTTGCCATTTTTATCCAATGGTTGAGATTGATTTTATCATCAATCAAGGGGCAAGATTTAATATTCCAGTTTCTCTTTCCAAAATTGCCTTTATAACTTTTTAAATATTTCAAAATTGCCATTGGGGCCAAATGACCAATTTGCCCACCAACTAGTTTTTATTTACTAGTTTATCATTCTTGTAAAAATTCAACTAAATCTAGTTGGAATCCAACCAACTACAATAAAATATTAATAAAGTAATATTTTATGAATTTTTCCATATCTTTTGGATCAATCTCCAAAATTTCCATTCGATCCAATATATTGATAAATAATCCTTTACTCAGAAATAAACTGTAGGATTCATCTTGAATCGAACTAAAAATATTTCCAACACTTGGAAATGACTTTTATAACCTTTCTCTATCATATGGTAAAACTTCAAAATTTTTCAGTTCGATCCGGGTATCCGAATTCCACTTAAACTTTAATTGCGATTTTCTCATTAATCGAAGTATCAGATCGAACCAAAAAGTCTGCATTCGATTCACGCCATTAGGTGATCTATTTATTTATGAAATAAAACCCTTAAATTTTGGGAATAACAACTTTAGTCCCCCAAACTTTTCCAAAGTTTATACTTTAGCCATAAAATTTTCAAAATTTACATTTTGGTCACTAAACTTTTAAACTTCAATTTCCATCCCAATTTTCCTTGGTATTCAACCAAAATTTAAGAATACCTTATTCAGTTCACTATCTATCACATGATAACTTTAAACCTTAGAAATTTCCTTTTCAAAACCTATAATTAAAGAAATCCCAACTTACGCATTTTTGTCATTTTAGTCACTAAGTTAGCTTTTAAGCTATTATCTTAGTACTAAATGACCCTTAATCAACTTAGTAAATTTTGGGGTATTACAATTCTCTCCCCCTTAAGAAAATTTGTCCTCGAATTTTTCAATACTTGGTTCCAAAAGGTGATAAAACTATTTTCTTATATTTTTTGTTTATTTCTCTCAAATCTTTTCTTTAATCTTGTGATTTTTTTGTCAAATAACTTTAACAAACAGGATTGTCCTGTTTTTTTAGTTCTTTGACTCCATGTGCTAGGATCTTTACCAGTTCTTTTTCATAGCTTAAATTCGGATGAATCTCTATTTTCTCCGAAGTAACAACATGTGAGGGGTCTAATGAATGTTTCCAGAGCATCGATACATTATGAATCTTGTTCATTTCCAAAGATAAAGCTAACTATTAAGCTTAACTAGCATACTAACTCCTTTCACAATTTCTTATAGCCCAATAAATTTTGAACTTAACTTTCTCTTTGTTTAAACCATAACACCTTCTTCCAAGGTGAAACTTTTAAGGAATACTTTATCCTTAACCTCATATTAAATATCTTTTCTTTTAGGGTCAACATATAGTTTCCATCATTGAGATAGAAATTCTTCCTTGATAATACAAATATCTATCAAACCTAACTTCCAAGTTTTCAGTTTCATTCTTTTCCACATGTTTGCACCTTGACAACATTTTCATCCTTTCTTTAAAGATATCTTATTTAATCCAATATGGTAAATTTTATTCTTAACTTGACAATCAAAACACCATCTTCTTTTAATGCCAATCTTGCATTCATAGCTCTTAAGGCAACAATTGTCTTTCGACTGAGAGCGTCAGCTATCACATTAGCTTTTAAGCTATTATCTTAGTACTAAATGACCCTTAATCAACTTAGTAAATTTTGGGGTATTATACACAGATTCACAAAATTAACATTCTAGAATAGAGGTTTCGATACCTCTTAGTATGGTCGAATTTAAAAAGCTATTCACCAATTACTAAAGAAAGATAATTAGTTTTAGATTAAGTGAATAATAAAAAAAACAATGAAAAATAAAAAACAATAAATTTCAAATTCAAACTCAAATACCTATAATGTATTACACAAAATACATAAAATCATTTTTTCTTATGTAATTTCTGTTCATGGCGTGGTGTGGTCGAAAGATAAGACTGTGGCGGTCGTCGAGCACGTTGTGGCTTCTATAGTGCATCAAGATCCTCTTCAACATCCTCTTCAGTGTAGCTTACCTCCTCAGTCATTGGGGGCATAGGAGGCGGTGTTTTGAACAAATCCATGTAACCGCTCTGTCCTCCCATAGTCTCTGGTGAATTCAGGAAATTTTGCATTTCCTGAAAATCCAAGTTCTGTTCAAAGTTCGAGTAAATGGGTGACTGTGGACGAAAAAACTCGAGTATATATAAAACAACATCATCAAACCCGTGAGTATCTGAGAAGCTCGGGCCCACTTCTGGTTGTACATATGTAAGAGCTGATTCATTTTCCCATATAGTTGTTGGCGTTACTCTACGCATATCTGGCTCCCTCGTGGTTGGCCAACCTTCGGGGTTTCTACTCCAAACGAGATTTTGAGATGTGCCCACTGCACTCTTAGAGGATTCACCCTTACCACCGTATTTTTTCTTATATTTTCGACATTCTTCTCGTCCATCGACTGTAGTTAAGTACGGTATTCCATTATTAAGAAAATAAATAAGGTGCTCTGACCTCTCAAAATCAAAATCATCCTCTTGAATTGGAGCGCGAAGTGGTAACGTTGAAGCTATGTTGTTCCACATATTAATGTAGTTGACATGTGTGACTTCCCAATTTACATCTGCCCTGTCGCGTCCATCATAATCGTGCAGATAGTCATGATCAATGTGAATATATGGAATCGGCTGGTGGAAGCCAAACTGCCTCAGCACCCTATCGGGAAAGTAGAACTCGACAATCGTAAAGTGGATCAACGATGTAACACTACACCACATATTAGAATCATTCATCAGATCATCCGGTACAAAAATGCCATCATCGTTGTACGACATCCAAATAAACTGCAAAATAAGGACTATTATAATAAGACATCTAACTATAATGTAAATAATAAACTGTAAATATTTAACTAAAATGTAAATAATACATTTAACCAGATACATGCTCTTGACAATGCAAATCAATCTGAGCTCTAAATACTTTCAAGTTGTTGTGCGCCATTCCCGTGTGCGTTTTTCTCTCGCACCATCTGCATAGAAATTACAATAATGTTTAAAAAAATAAATAAATTTAATTTAAAAATTTAACTCAAAATTAGGATAATTACCTGGCGATAAGAGGGAATTGTATCGGTGTTCGAGTAATCGGTATCCAAAAGGGAAGTCATTGCCAAGCCAATTCTTACAGCAACAGTAAACATCCACCAATACCCTAAACCTTATGACCAATTTCTATTTTAGCGCCCTTGCACAACTCACGATACAAGAATGCTAATATGGCCAATCCCCAACTATATTTAGCAACTTCCCACTAATACTCCAAAAAGCGTAGATACCATGTATGAACAAGATGGGCAGATTTATCCGACATCAATATACCTCCAGTGAGTTGCAAAATATAGGCTCGACTGGCATTATAAATCGCATCAACCGAATTTGATAAGTAGTTTAAATGATTAGCTTTTATCTTTAATTATGCCTTTAATGGTTAGTTTATGGTGCTGATTTGGATGTTTTTGTGCATTTTCTATGCAGGACTTCAATTATGGAAATTACACATAAAAGGCAAAGTTCTGCAGTTTTATTTTCTAGAATCAAGGTTGGGCTAGTGGGCATGAAGTCTTACGTGGCATCCGATCAACGGCTTCTAAAAGATCCAGTCAGCGGCTTCCAAAAGGTCTAGTCAGCAAGGACGGATAAGCAGATCAGCTGCGTTTTGAATTTCAAACTTGGAATTATCTTTTGCTTTTAAAATTTAAATTTGAATATTTTTAAGATTTATCTTTTTATCATTTCTAGGTTATTTTTAGGGTTTTAGAATACTATAAATATCCTCTTGGGGTAAACTAGAAAATCATCTCATTCTTTTGAAGTTCTATAAATTTTTTTTTTCTTTACGTTCTTGTTTTAAATTTTTTATTTATTCTCTTTTAAAATGCTAAGTATGATTTTTACCATAATCATGCTTAGCTAATTTCCCAATTAGCCAAAGGCTTAAAGTGATGCCTCAATTCATTTTGTGGGAATGAAAAAAACACTTAATATCTTCGGATATCATTCTCGATTTTTTGGAAACTGAGATCGGCAATCAGCCTTTTTTAAAAAAATCTTAACACTTTCATTTTGAAATGCACGCGTTGGCTTGAATGTTGTTTTGATTTAAAGTTTGAAGAAAGGATCGGCTTGTAGCATATTTGACTTCCCACGAACACACTTAACGGCAAATTCGCTAAGGGAAATTGTGATCAGATTCGATTCTCATTGAGACAATATGATCCGAGTCAGGCTTTTCTAAACACTTAACTACATTGGTGCTACTGACAATAGGTGTGGCTAGTCCAAGTAAGAACCGAATTCCAAATATTGCTTTTAGATTATTGGTAATAAAAGTGAAAAGTAAATTAGAAGGGTTGGCTTTGTAGACTATAACCGGCGTGTATCCGGTGAAAATATATTTTTCGATGATCAAATTGAATTAAGGCTAAGCTAAGCCTGAGGCTATTCCATTTAATCAGTTTTCTCTTCAAATTACTTTCAAGAAATTGACAAGCAGATGAGTCAACTAAAGACCGAAGCACACTTTCAAGAAATTGACAAGCAGATGAGTCAACTTATGTTAGTAATAAGTCGTTTAGAATCCAAAGGGAAGTTACTGTCGCAAATCGAGGTGAACCCACGAGAAAATGTTAGTGCAATCACCCTTCGAAGTGGCACTGTTATCGCACCACCAGTCTCTGCGAACATTACCGTAAAATCCCAGAAAAAAGATAAATCGAAATCCCAGAGGGAGAAAGAAGAAGTTGATGCAAGATCCTAGAGAAAGAAGAATGATGAATCACAAACTCCTCCCATGCCATCTCCCTATGTCGTTCCACCTCCATTTCCTTCGAGGTTGGTTAAACGTGATAAGCAAGCCAAGGAACAAGAAGTTCTTGACGTTTTTCGTAAAGTGGAGTAAACCTACCTCTTCTTGATGTGATTAAAAAGGTTCTACGGTATACCAGACTCTTGAAGGACCTTTTCATAAACAAACGAAGACTTACCGGTAATGAGAAGGTAAACTTAGGTGAAAACGTATCAACTGTTTTTTAACGTAGGCTTCCACCTAAGCTAAAGGATCAAGGTGTGTTTGTTATTCCTTGTAAAATTAGTAAGGTAGGAATAAAATGTGCTATGTGTGATCTTGGTGCTTCTATAAATGTTATGCAGTTTTCTATTTACAATTCACTTAGTGTAGAACCTATGAAGGAAATAAGAGTGACAATCCAGCTCACCGATAGATTCGTCATTTGTCCCGAAGAACTCCTTGAGAACGTGTTGGTTAAGGTAAACGATTTAATTTTTTTGACAAATTTCTATGTGATCGACATAGAAAATGACCGAACCAATTCTTCCTCCGAAATCCTTCTTGGTCGCCCCTTATTGAGTACGGAAAATACTAAAATTGATGTTATGAGTGGAATTCTTACCATGGAATTCAACGGTGAGGTTGTTAAATTTGACATTTGTAAGGCGATGAAACATCCAGATTCTATGGCAAACGTTAGCTTCGTTGGTATTTATGAGCCTTTAGTTGATGAATTTGTGGAAATTAACTTATCTGATAATTTGTGCAAGGAATTAAAGGGTCACGACGAAGAAATTAAGGAGTAGGAAAATATTTTTTCTGTTAATTCTGACTTGCTCCTAACTCCTTCGAAAACTAAAATGTTTCCTTCTCTTTTGCAGGCACCAAATTTGGAGTTAAAATTGTCGCCGAATAAATTGAAGAATAAATGAGATATTTTGTCAGAAAAAAATGAAAGAACGCCATGATCGTAAAATTTCTTATATGGAAATTCTCAGTTGGACAAAGCACATGAATTGGAGGAAGTTTTTTTCACAGTACATGTAGTCTGAATCAGGTCATCGAGCTAAACGACGTTAAATAAAACGCTTTAATGGGAGGCAACCCATTTTATTTTTAGTTTGCTTAATTTTTAATTCGGTATAAATTTTGTTTTTATTTTATTTTATCTTAGAGTCATTTTATTTGAATTTTTAGGTACCCCAAACAATTTTGAATCGAACGTCAAGCAATTACCGATCCATGGAAACATTACACGCATATGAGAAACCATTTTATTTAAGGGTGCATGTTAGCACATCCTCATACCATTTTTAGGCACACACTAGCCAAACCCTTACCAAATGAGGTGCATGTTAGCCGACCCCAAAAAATATCTGCCACCATTTACTCACTATTTCCCCTTATCCATATCCTTATTTTTTTCATTTGAACCTCATCCTTTTACTTTTTAAATTTTAAACCCCTTTGGGCCCCACACCTTTTTTATCTAAATCCTCTACATGATTCAATAAACCTAAACCCTTTCTTTTTCTTTCTTCATTAGTCGCGTACCCTCCCCCGCCCTCAAACTCCAACTTCATCACAAATCATCCATATTTCAATAATGGTGAGAACAAGACGCCAAGAGAACCGAGCTGCTGTACTGCCAGTTGTACTCGGCGGTCGTTGCTGGTTTGCGCAGCCGTAATTCACTCAAGTACCTCTCGCCGCGGCTGTAATTAAACACGAGGAGTTTCTCTACTCCCTCTCTTGTGCTTTCATTTACATATTGGGACAATATGATTTAAGTGAAGGAGTAGAATTTGCATCAAATTCTTATCTTGCTTATTCGATTGGTTGAAATTGATTTTTTCTTAATTATAATATGTTGGAATTTCTTATTGCTTGTCCTATATTTCACTTTATCTCTTTGATTTCCTTATGACTTGTGATCTTGCTTTTGTTGGAATTTAGGATGCATGATAGATAATGGGCATGACTAGTGATTTCCAATAAATTTTTATTTGACGTGCAATACATTTGTTAGTTGACATGTTGCTTAACTTAGTATACATTTCACCTCGTACAAGTTTTTGAGCCTTACGAACATATACTTTCGTTCTTGCTCTTTACTTCATTGAGTGTGTTGAACTAGTTCTTAACATTCTAGAACTTGTTGCGTAATACTTTTCGAGGCTACATGCTTGAATGATGCTTTAATGTGATAAGGGCACTTAGGATTAACCACTTCTCTACCCAAAATTCTCTTCCCATTCATTTCCCCTAGTTAGCCACTTTTTAGCATGTTCTGATTCTTTATTTTCACCATATTTACAAAACCCGAGCATTTTCCTATTTTATTCCCCCTTTCCATACCATTGTCGAGATAAAGGAAGATTTGTTCCACGAAAAAAATAAAAAAAAGGGAAAAAGAATTCGAAAAAGAAAAAAAGAAAAACTTCATTCGAACAGAAAAGAGAAAAAAGCTACAAAAGGTTCGAAAGAAAAGAGAAGAAAAAAAACAAAATAAATAAAAAAAGAGGAAAGAAAAAAATATGGTTGCTTAAAATTCTTTGCTTGTCTCAATATATTGGTTCAATTCGTGGCTTGAACTTTAATATTTTGCATCTTTTGTCTTGGCATTTTACCACACATTTTTTGCCTTTTCCCTTCCCTAACCGAAGCCCTGTTACAACCCTATTTAAAGACCCATTGATTTCTGCATCATGTTCAATTTTAGTAGTGGATATTGGATTTAGTTACAAGCTTATGGTAATGTTTTAATTAGTTCTGGCTAGAGCGATTCTTTAACCCAAACAAGTTGAGCGGAACGAGTGAATCCTTGTGAGGGTATTAAGTTTTGCTTCATTGAAGTTGACAGGTTATTGGAATGTCTTACTTTGCTTAAAATTGTTCCTAGCTATGCCTTTACTTGATTGTTTCTTAATTTCAATAATTGTTTCGATCTTGGGTCATTCGGTTATCTTAGATACTTTGTGAAATGAAGGATAAGAGCTTGGGTTTTGATGTATTAGTTGAAAAATGCTTAAGGACAAGCATTGAATATGTGATGGGGAATTTGATAAGTAGTTTAAATGATTACCTTTTTATCTTTAATTATGCCTTTAATGGTTAGTTCATGGTGCTGATTTGGATGTTTTTGTGCATCTTCTATGTGGGACTTTAATTCTAGAAATTACACTTAAAAGGCAAAGTTCTGCAGTGTTATTTTCTAGAATCCATGATGGGCTAATGGACATGAGTCTGGGCATGAAGTTTGACGTGGCATCCAGTCAGCGACTTCTAGAAGATCCAGTTAGCGGCTTCCAAAAGGTCTAGCCAGCAAGGGCGGATAAGCAGATCAGCTGCGTGTTGAATTTCAAACTTAGAATTATCTTTTGTTTTTAAAAATTATATTTGAATATTTTTAAGATTTATATTTTATCATTTCTAGGTTATTTTTAGGGTTTCAGAATACTATAAATACCCCCTTAGGGTAAGCTAGAAAATCATCTCAATCTTAGTTTGTTCTTGCTTTTAAAGTTCTATAAAATTCTTTTTTTCTTTACGTTCTTGTTTTTAATTTTTTATTTATTCTCTTTTAAAATTCTAAGTATGATTTTTACCATAATTATGCTTAGCTAATTTCCCAATTAGCCAAAGGCTTAAAGTGATGCCTCAAATCATTTTGTGAGAATGGAAAAACACTTAATGTCTTCAGATAACATTCTCAATTTTTTGGAAACTGAGATCGGCAATCGGCCTTTCTTTTAAAAATCTTAACACTTTCATTTCAAAAAACGTGCGTTGGCTTGAATGTTGTTCTGATTTAAAGTTGGGAGGAAGGATCGGCTTGTAGCATATTCGACTTCCTATGAACACACTTAGCGACATATTCGCTAAGGGAAATTGTGATCGGATTCGATTCTCATTGAGAAACATGATCCGAGCCGGGCTTTTCTAAACACTTAACTACATTGGTGCTAGCGACGATAGTTATGGCTAGTCCAAGTAAGAACTGAATTCCAAAGATTGCTTTTGGATTGTTGGTTACAAAAGTGAAAAGTAAGTTACAAGGGTTGGGCTTTGTAGAGTATAATCGGCGTATATCCGGTGAAAATATCTTTTTCGATGATCAAATTGAATTAAGGCTAAGCTAAGCCTGAGGCTATTCCATTTAATCAGTTTTCTCTTCAAAATACTTTTGTTATTTTCTACTTTCAAAACTTGTTTTTACCTTATTTTATAGTTTTCTTGATCAAACCCCCTCATTCGCTTTATTTACTCGCAACGGTCAGGATCAAAACCTCCAGATATCAGAAGCTCCTTAGTCCATGCGAATCGATCCTTTTTCTCTTTACTACGTCTTTTATTTTTTTTTTTTTGGAGATTAAGGCATATTTATTTGACAAATACGATACTTGTCAAAATTATATTTACCGAGTGTAAATTTACTTTGCAACCAACTCATTTTCACACGAGATCCTCTCAAATTTAATCTATCCGACATCTTCCCAATGTATTTTAAGCAAATTTCTTCAGGTGAACCTTTCGTCTGCTCGATCAAGGTGCCCCATTTACCGAAACCCCGATAAGCATGACCACGTCTTCAAGTGTGATTGTGGATTCCCCACACTGCATATGGAACGTATGGGTTTTCGGCCTCCAACGCTCAATCAGAGCGACAATCAACCCGATAACCAACTTGTACCTACGAATGAAGGTCGCATGATAAAATCCAAAAAGTTACAACCATTCAATGATTCGACTGTCCGGATGATTTTTGACCATGGTCAGATGATGCTTAAATGTTTCCTCCACATCATGTAATTAACACATTAATAAATAAATATTATTAACAAACAAAAAAGTAATTAAATTTCTAATAAATAATTATTAAAAAATATGTACCATCTCATCAACCGTGAGACAAGTAATGTGTAGATCCTGTAATCGCAAGAGATGAGCTTGCTCAGCCATCTTACAGGATAAGTAAGAACATATTAGTAATCCGAGAGTAAATCTATAATATTTTTACTTTTGTTTGTGATTTGCTAAAATTCTACGAAATTTAAATTTTAACTCTAATACATTTATTACAATAACTAAAACAAACAAACAAACTCAAACTCTTTAAAAAATTTAAAAACATTTTTTCTTAAAATTTAAAAATTAAAAAACGTTAGACTAATAAACCATAAATTAAACAATAAAAATATTCAAACATCAACTTAAAAAATAAAAAACAAAGAACTTAAATTAAACAATAATACACATCACTTTACTCAAATCTCCCTTTCTTTACTTAATCTCTTCACAAATTTTCTTCTCTTCAACTACCTATTAACACAAAAAATTAAAATATCAAAAATTCAAACATCAACTTCAAAATTTTAAAAAATATAACGATCTAAAATTCAAAAAATTTAACTAAAAAATAATAAAAATTCGTAATAACTACAAAATATACCTATCTTCTCAAAATTTCCTCCAAATCTTCTTCTTCTTTACTCTATCTTCTCAAAATTTTCATTAAAAAAATATACCTATCTTTAACCCCATTTAACCCCAACTACTTTAAATCTCAACCACCAACCCACCTACCAACCATCCAATCAATCTTACAAAATTTTATATTAAAAAAACCTTACATTCTCTGGGTGGCTGCCACGTAGCAGAATAGGGAAACCCGATCACTATTTAAAGTTAGAGGGAGGGCAATTCGACTTCAGGGTAGATTTTTTAATATTTTCAGTGAAAACACTGTTCAAAAATAAGGTGTAAGCAGTCCGACTTTGCTTTCACTAAAGCAATCACCATATTGTTGGAAATAAAGTGGGGATTGCAATATTGTTGGGAAAAAAATTGGGGAACAATATTTGGGTCATTTGGCAGGTTATAATTAAAGGATTGTGATTTATATACGGAGGGTGAAAAAGATTAGGCTTAACTAACTGCATAAATAGTAACCCATTTTTTTGCGTTACTATTTTGGTACCCTACATTTTTTTGATAAAATGGTACCTAACGTTGTGTTTTATTTTTATTTTGATACATCGCCATTAAAAATTAAAGGCATGTATACAATGAGAGAGAAAATCGCACGTGGCAGACTATCACGTTATTTTTTCTCTCCTAGTCAACATGCCACGTCGACTAAAATCATAAAAAAGGCACATGTGACATAATGGTTAGGAGAGAGAGAATGATGTGTCAGCATGCCATGTGTGATTTTCTCTCTCCTATTCAGCATGTTGTTAATTTTTTAATGCTAGGTACCAAAATAAAAATAAAACGTAACATTAGGTATCATTTAACCAAAAAAATAGTTAAGGTACTAAAATAATAACACGAGAATAGGTGGGGTGCAATTTATGTAGTTAATCCAAAAGATTATTATACAAGGGAGGTTAGTTTAGAGTTTACAAATTTAATTTAAAATTTTGAAGTTTATGTCGTAAAATTTAGAATTTAAAATTTATGATTCGAATTTAATTTTTAGATTTTAAAATTAAAATATACGTATTTGTGTAAAAAGTGTACATAAACGGTATTTTAAATAAATTTATAATTTTTTTGGAAAATACAAACATATAATTTTATTATTTTCTTAAAGTTTGTTTATTGTTATGAATATTTTCATTTATGGTAGATATCTATATATTAAATGAGACTTTAATGTACGTTATTATTAGGGCTTAATACCCATTTAAATTAGGGTTTCCATCTTATGCCTATAAATATAGAGTTTTGAGAAAGCATTGTATACAATCCTACTTTCAGAATATAATACAAGTCTCTCTTTGTCTCTCATCTTGTTCTTGTTCATTTATTTTATTCTTGCTCTTTACTTTATTCACAACACATTATCAGCACGATCTCGCTCAATTACCGTGGTTCTTGTCGACAATTCCCAAAAAAGATCTTAACAAGATATTGGTGACTACATCTACCATATATTCAACTTAGCTTGAAAAGTCTAGTATGTTTTTACTTATTTATCTTGATATAGTGGAAGATTAATTATTCTTAAATTAAGGTCAGTGTATTTTAATTTATTGTTTCTTTGATGATATATCTAATATTAAATATATACACGATTATGATTTTTTTAATGACGTGATTTCTTTCCTTACCATCCAGGGATGGTTGTTCAAAGTAGGGAATAATCATGTGTTTAAAACACAATGGAATATATGTGTAGTGCTTCTGCACCTATTTTGAGATTTTTTTTGTTCTTTAGTTATAACCAATATTTGTTTATTTTATGCTAATGATGAAAGTTTGTGTTTTTTATCTACTAGATGTTAGTAATTGCATCGATTAATCATTCTTATTTACACATCATTATAGTTGTTTATTTGTTTAAGAATGACAATTATTCTTATAGTGATTATATTTATGTTATTTTATCGATTAAAGTTGGTATTTTTAACTATATTTTAAGTTTTACATGATATATTTAAATGGCTTGGAAAGAGATATGACATAAAGAGATTATGAGGAGCTGTCTTTGTCATTTATATCTCCATTGTCCTTGAAAGAAAAATCAATATCAATAAACTCTATTTTTTATTTTTATTCTTTAAATTATGATTTTAATGTGCAATAAATTTTGGTAATTTATGATCTACAAGAAGACTGTTATAAATTATGGTGATTTATGTTCTTTGTTATGTTGGTTTAATCTAAATATATTTGCTGGACATCCCGTTCTGCGAGGCTATTGGTCTCAAAGAAGGTTTCTAAAAGACCTTGTAAACTAGTTTAAAAATGCCGCGTACGAGGATTAAATCTTTGGAATAATCTGCTCAAAATAAGGCCAGAGCCATTATATTTCTTCACCGTCACCTCCATGAGGAGTTGAAATCTGAATATTTAACGATGAAAGATCATCTTATTCCTTGGAATAATCTAAAGGAACGATATGACCATCAGAAAACTGTTATTCTACCTAAAGCTCAATATGGTTGGTTGCATATGAGATTGCAAGATTTTAAATCAGTAAGCGAGTATAACTCTGCTATGTTTCGAATTACTTCACAATTGAAGTTATGTGGTCAAAATATTACTGATGAGGATATGTTAGAAAAAACATATTCCACTTTTCATGCAAATAATGTTGTCCTCAGACACAATATTGCGAAAAATGTTTTAAAGGCCCACTGGCTCCACTCTATTCACTGAAGTGAATGTGATATTTTATAACGAAAAAAATAAACGCCACATTAGTAGTTGTGGTCATGGTCAAGGCTATGGACATAGACATTATAGTCATTTTAAGAATACTTAGACCCACCAGAAGTGGGATTATAAGGATGACAAGAATGATAGAGTCATATTAAATTTTTTATGTTATCAATGTGATGGTACAAACCATTGATCTGTACTTGTCAAACGCTGAAGCATTATAGACCTTTATCCATAATCATGAATGATAAAGGAAAGAAAATATAAACAAATTTTGTTTACGAAAATGGCGAAAATAATTATGACATTGTTGGTCCAACTCAATTGGATGTTGTTGATTTCTTTATAACCATTGAAGGGAATAATTCCCCATTTATTTTGTTTCTTATAACCTCTAAAGGAAATAATTGATCTTTTACTTTATTTTGCTTTATGTTAATATGCTTTACATATTATTTATTTATATTATACATATATATTTAAATATTTTAAATATTTATTTATTATCCTTTGAAGAAATATGATTACTTCCGGAATAAAATATGCAATGAATTGTGGCAATTTATGCTTAGCGAACAGTGCAAGTACTCATACTATACTTAAGCATAAGAACTATTTTTCCTATTTAAATGCAATGGTGAAAATGTGAGTACTATACCTCAAAGTACTAAAATATCAATGCTCTCGAAGAGGAATAAGTTCTTGTGACATTATCTTTGATAGATAATTGATTTGATATGTGCTATATTTAATATTTTTCATTCCCTAAAGTGAATGGTACAAAGCACATATTTTTCATTCTCAGAAGTGAATAGAACAAAGCACATATTGAAATGTGCATAATTATACATATTTTTCCATTTAAAATGCAAGGGAATAATGTGAGTACTATATCCGGAAGTACTAATATCATAGAAGGCTCTGGAAGAGCAAATATGTTATTGCCAAATGGAACTCTATTTCATATTCACAATGTGTTATACTCGCCAAAATCGCAAAGAAACTTATTGAATTTTTAAGATATTCACAGAAATAAATATTATATTGTGACTATTAGTCAAGGGGATGCTGACTATCTCCATATTACGAGTATAAACCAAGGCAATAAGAAAATCTTGACAAAATTACATACATTGCCATCAGGATTGTACTACACAAGAATTAGTACAAATTAAAGCTCATGCTATTGTGAACCAAAAGTTTACTAATAACTTTATTATTTGGCATGACCGGTTAGGCCATCCTAGTTCAATTATGATGTGAAAAGCTATTGATACTTCATGTGGTTATTCATTAAAGACTGATAGATTCTTCAAAGTAATGTTTTTCATGTGATGCTTGCTCTCAAGGAAAATTGATTATTCAACCATCACCAGCTAAGATAGATTATGAATCTATTAATTTTCTATAACGGATACAGGGTGATATATGTGGGCATATACACCCTTCTTATAGATCATCTAGATATTTTACGATTTTAATCGATGCATCGGCTAGATGGTCATATGTATCCTTGTTATCAACCTGCAACTTGGCATTTGCAAGGTTACTTGCTCAGTTGATAAAATTATGAGCACGTTTTCTAGATTACCCTATAAAGACAATCACTCTTGATAATGCTGGTGACATGTCATTTTACATGCAACATTACTAATTTGCATCAAGCCAACAAATTATTACAAGTTCCCCCCATTACAAATGGTTTTTGGCCAAGAACCAAATATTTCCCATCTTAGAGTTTTTTGTGGTGTGCATTATATATTCTAATTGCCCCACCACAACGCACAAAGATGGGTCCTCAAAGGAGGTTGGGAACATATTTCAAATTTGAATCCCCTTCAATAATTAAATATCCCGAGCTTCATATGGGGAATTTATTTACAACTCGATTTACTGATTGTCATTTTAATAAGTCAGTTTTCCCAAGATTAAGGGGAGAAAATATATAGCTGGGAAAAGAAATAAGTTGGAATAAATTATCATTGTTTCATTTTGATTCACGTACTCAACAATATCAATGTGAATTGGAAGTTTAAAGGATAATTCATGTACAAAACTTATCAAATCAATTGCTAGATGGTTTTGCTGACCCTAAAAGAGTGACCAAGTTACATATACCAGCTATGAATGCTCCGATTAAATTTGATGTTCTGGAAGGACAAAATCTAGTTGCTAATGAGTCTAACTTACGCCTATAGCGTGGTAGACAAGTAGGTCCCAAAGATAAAAATCCTCAAAAATGAAAAGGAGCTATATTTTATGATGGTCTGATCAAGGAATCAACGAATTATGAAAATCTCTAGAAGATATTAAAAGGTCTCCAACAGAGATATTATACATGACTCAGGTACCTGATACGAGATGTCAATGAATTATGTCATGTCTGGTAATAAGTGGAACCGAAATCAAATAGAAGTCAATAATACATTTGCATGCAATATAGCACTAGAGATTTTGGACGATGATGTGGATCATTAACCATTGTCAATTCGACAATGTAAACAAAGAAATGATTGGCCAAAATGGAAAGAGGCAATTAAGGAAAAACTAAAATCTCTTTCGAAATGAGAAGTATTCGGGCCTGTAGTTCATACACTAAAAGATGTAAAGCCCGTGGATATAAAGGAGTATTTTTGAAAAAGAGAAATAAAAAAAGGGAAATTGCGAGATATAAAACTTGTTTGATTGCACAAGGATTCTCACAAAGACCTAGAATGGATTATGAGGAAACATACTCCTCGGTGGTGGATGCAAAAGATTTTTATTAGTCTGGCAATAAAAGACTTAGTTTCCACCTAATAGATGTCGTTACATCCTATTTGTATGAGCCTCTTAATAATAATATTTACATGAAACTTCCAAAAGGATTTAGATTGCATAAGCAGTTAATTCAAGTTCTCGAAAACACTATTCAATCAAATTGAACTTATCTATTTATGGATTAAACAAATTAAACTTATTAGCGGAAGGCTATAAGAATGATTTAATTTCTCCGAGCATTTTTATTAAGAGGTTTAGCTCTGGATTTGTCATTGTTGTTGTTGTGTATGTCGATGATTTGAATATCGTTGACACTCGTGAAGATATCTCCTTAACAATGGAATCCTTGTTCATCAATCGACATACACAGAAAAATGTTTAAAGAGACTTTACATGCATAACGCATATTCATTAATCACTCTTATGGTTGCTAGGTCTCTTAATGTAAACAAAGATTCATTATGTCCTCGAGAAAAGGGTGATGATATTCTTGGTCCAAAAGCACCATATATATATTGATCTAGAAGCATCATATCTTAGTTGGTCCAAAAATACTATCTAAGTGCTACGAGACCATTACCTTTAGATCTTTCAAAACTCGATACCTCTCTAAATCATGTAAATAATTGCTATGCACGAGGCAATTCCGAAATATGTGTTTGTCTAAACATATCCAGAAGATATGTGAATTGCTTTCACAAGATAAGATACAAGCTATCTTGTCTAGAGATAATGCAAAATTTATATCTCAAGGTGAATACATCAAATGTGATAAAACGAAACATATTTCTTCAAAGTTTCGTCCCTCATAATCTTCAGAATAATAGAATTCGATAAATCATTTCAAGCATTTATTTGAAAGATATATTCACCAGTGCATAGTCTACTTCAACATTTGAAGATTATATTCAAGATTGAATTATGAAGATTCAAAGATCTTATGTGATAATTTCATGAGGGGGAGTAAATATGCTTTGCACTCTTTTCCCCTTAACCGAGGTTTTGTCCCAATGGGTTTTCCTGGTAAGGTTTTTAATGAGGCAACATGTTATGCGTATCAAAGATGTGTGTACTCTTTTTTCTTCACTAAGAATTTTTTCCCATGGGTTTTTTACCTTAGTAAGGTTTTAACGAGGCACATTATCTTCATGGATATCGAAGGGGGAGTGTTATGAATATCTTCATTTATGGTGAAAATTCATATATTAAATGAGACTTTAATGTACATTATTATTAGGGCTTAATACCCATTGAGATTAGGATTTCCATCTTATGCCTATAAATATAGAGTTTGGAGAAAGCATTGTATACAACCCTACTTTGAGAATATAATACAAATCTCTCTCTTTGTCTCTCATTTTGTTCTTGTTCATTTATTTTATTCTTGCTCTTTACTTTATTCACAACATTCATATAATTTTAAGAGATTAAACTGAATTTTATAATTTTTTTTCCCAAAATGTAACGTTATCATTACTTGATTTTATAACTTTTAAATTTTAAAGAGTGTAAAATTGAGCCTTGAGAGTTAACCATTTTGGGATGAACTTTTTCCAGGTGTATAATTATATTTATTATTAAAAATAAAATTTCGAAGAAAACGCATCGTAATTTAAAACTAAATTCATTTAAGTATATTTTTATGCCTATAATCACTAAACAAAAGCATTCAATTAACTTACATTTGATATATTTATACAATTATATAATAATAATAATAATAATAATAATAATAATAATAATAATAATAATAATAATGATAAATCAAGTTTTTTCATATTATATAAGTTATTTAAATTTATCGTTAGAAGTCAACAATCTCTAGAATAAGTGAATAAAAACTCTCGGTTAACATAATTCTTTCCTCAGAATGTGGATTCAATATCCATTAGGAATAAATTTTCTTTCCTCTCCCCTAACTAGAAATGGTTTAAAAAAGTATCATTATAAATGTTATAATCTCACAATACAATTAATTTATAAACTTATACTTTATTAAAATATATGATTTGTCTGTGACATCCACCAATTGACCTAGTGACTAACGATGATCATATTACTCCATTTTATATGGGTTCATATACCGACATGAAATATAATACTTTTTTATTTAATGAAAAATATATATGATTTAACGATAATTTTATTTGTAATAACAACATTATCAAAAATTAAATGATGTTATGCGGGATGTGTAAATTTGAATTAAAACATAATTAATCGACCGAACTGAAGTGGTTGGTTAATTAATCGACTATTGATGTTAGTTTGGTTAGACATATATTAAAAGATTTATAGAATTAGATTATTGACTAATTCGATTCAAGACGGGTTAGTTTGATTTAGTTAATTATTTACCCAAATAGTTTGATTCAGTTATTGAAAAAGTAAATTTTTTATTAGTTTGATTAATAGAATAATTGAAGAGACGATTTAAACATCCTTAAATATCATGTTATTAGAAACATTTTATACACTAATTATAATATTTAAACTATACATAACCTTAGCTCTAAAGTAGAGGCAATTACACAATTGAATGCATTATCTTCTTAATATTGCAACAACAATAATACCAATTAAATTAGTACTCAATCGATCTTTAAAAAATAATTGAATTAATTTTATTTATTTATTAATAATATATTATTCTTCGATTCACTATTATTAGCATATGAATTATTCACTATAAATATACTAAATATGCATTTTATTATTAACACATTAAATATAATTATTTTTTCAGCTCTGATCATTAGTTATACCAAAACCAAATCAAAGTAGCTCCCGTTTCTTTTCTTTAATATTTAGGGTGAATTACACCATTAGTCACCAAATTATCACATTTTTCTACTTTGGGCACTAAACTTTTTTTGACTAAATTGTCACTAATCTTATGTTTATTTTTCTATTTTGGCCACTGGTCGTTAAAAGTTTAACAATGAAAAAAATACGGTATGATATAATAATAATAATTTTAGTCCATAAAACTTATACATTCCTTCAAATTGGTTCTAGTTCGAAGTAATTTAATAAATTATCATTATATACAAATCCTATAAATTTGGACATCAGTTTAATTCAAAATAATTTGATAATTCAATAAATTTATTGAGGACCAAATAGATAAGTTTTATTTTTAAATTTGAGGATTTATTACAGTATTTTGAATTAAAACCAATTTGATAGAATGTATAAATTGAGGACTAAAACTGTTATTATATCATACCATGCAATATGTCCGTAAATTTTACCGAAACCTTAACGTACAATGAAAAAAATAAAAAAACGCAATGATTGTGATGATTTTATCAAAAAAATTCAATGACCAAAATAAGAAAATGCGTAATACTTTGATGACCAACAATGTAGTTCATTTTAATATTTTACTTCATTTTTATGGGCTTAAATGAAAAATGAGCCCCTAAAATATACCTTTTTTTTGCTTTTATCCCCTAGATTGTTTTTTGGTCAAACAAGTACCTAAACTATTTGTTTAGTTTCCTTTTAAGTCCGATCATTATCTTAGTCAAAAAAATATTTGGCCAATGAGACATTGACACATTATAAATATTAGGTACTTGTTTTGACAAAAAATTAATTTAGGTAATTAAAATCATTGAAATAAATAATTTATGTTAAACTACCTAGGTGACCACCCAACTATTGAGTCTAACCTGTTTTGACTACCGAACTACAAAAATTTAAAATTCAACCACACAACTATTTAATTAGACCTATTTTGACCACTAGTCGTTAAAATCTAACCAGAAGGTGACGTTGTTGTTAATGAAAATTAGTATAACTACATATTTGGTCCATATTAGTTATATATATTCTATCAATATGATCAAATTAACTTATTAAACTTTTAATTTTAACTCAAATTTTTAATTTTTACTCAAACTAATGTTTACTAAATATGACGGAAAAATTACCCAAATATTGTGGGTAACTTTTTTTTTCTCAAAATAGGGTTCCCCAAATTAATTCCAGCTTTGGGGTAGTTTATAGTTCGAGTCAGAAATCGGAGGGAAAGCAATCCGCCTTTAAACGGTATTTTGCCGAAAAAATAATAAACAAATGAACTCGAAGGGGGAGCAATCTGACTTTAAACATTGTTTTACACTGAAGTCGAAGGAAAAACAATTCAACTTTAAACAGTGTCTAAAATTTTTTAATATTTTCTGGTAAAACACTGTTAAAAAACGAGAAAAATCATTATAATTTTTAATTTTTACGTAAACAACAATAGTTTGGGAATTGAATTTGAAGGACCACATTGTCGAAAAAAATTAAAAAACCATATTTGAATAATTTCCCTAAATATGACCTTTATTTTTTTTTATGTGGTGTATAGAAATCCGTACAAAGAGATGGATAGGGATGACCATTGGCCGAGAACCCAATATTTTAGACCCTACTTTAGCTTCCACATCACATCATTTCGCTCAATCAAATCCATCACAATTCTCTTTCTTTTCCCCCTCCCCACTTTCCTTTCTTGATTTTTGTTATCAACCAATAAAGTGAAAGAATTTTCACACACATCCCAACAAAAATGAACAAATATTTTATTTCTCGATAATAGCGAATTTTTATTTTAAATAAAAAATTAAAGTGCAATATTAGTTTTCTTGGTTCGCCATCTTAAATTCTATGGATGATCACTTCACTTGCACAAATAAATTTATATAAAATTTCTTAAAAAAAAACTTATAAAAGATATATGTTATAAGAACCTTCAATCAACTATTAATTTTTAAACATATAATCTATAAAATTTAAATATTTAAAATATTTAAATTAATTAAATTCAAAGTTTAAAATTTTTAACTTCTAATAAATCAATACCTAATATATTTAGTAGGACGAAGATAGTTCCTTATATGTCTGATTGTTGAGGTTTTTCATTCAAGTTTATGTTTTACTCGGTTCAAAAGTATTGTTAGTTATTTATCATTTAAAAGTAGGGTGAATTTTGTTAATAGTCACTAAATTTTTAAAATGTTTTCATTCTAATTGCCTAACTTTTAAAATATACATTACAATCACTGAAATTTTTAATTTATTTTTATCATGGTCATTATCATTAGAAATGAGAACGTGACACGTTAAATTTTTTTTCTCCAAAATATAACCCTGATTTTCTAAATTTGCAACCACTACAAGAAGTTCAATGTTTCAATGAACGAAGTGATTGTCGATTAATGGAAATGATCTGCTTTGACAAAGATTAAAATAGTTTGGTTTCAAGTTGATCCAACGGTCGAAAGTGACATATAAAAAATTTGGTTTCAGATGAGATTTGAGGATATTGAGAGTTTTCCAACAATTTTAAACCGATGAAAAGGAAAATAAGAAGACTAGTTTGTGATCTTTTTGATCTGGGAAACCACCAATTAATTTTAGAAATGATGATGAAATGAGGCAGCAATACAATAAAAACTAAAAGTTAAAACTTTTTCGATCAACCACAGTTAACCATCAAATTGACTTGAAATAAAAACATATTAATCTTCTGGTCAAATAAAATCTTCCCTCCATTTGGGATTGACCAACAATAGTTTCGTTCATCAATATAGCGCCCTTGTGTGGCGGTTATCAATTCATAAAATTATGAGTTTTTTTAGAAAAGACTTTAACGACAAATTTCAACGATATTGACTATATTGAAACTAAATTAAACAATCAATGTCTGTTATGTAAAATTTAAAAGTTTAATAATTAAAGTAAAAATACCTTAAAAGTTAAGTGACTGTTAGAGGTGTTCATAACTGAGTACCTAATTCTCTTGTCAGTAAAAAAAAGCGGCTCATATCCCAACCCGTGAAATTTTGGTACCGCTAACGACGTCATATGGTACCTTATTCATATTAATCTTCTTTTCCTTTTCAAATCACACACATATATTTTAAAAATTACATGAAAAAAATAAAAACCTAAAAGTAAATAATATATATTAAACATATAATTGAGAAATCTAAATTACATAATCCAAAATAAAATTTAAATAAAAAATACACAACTAAAGAAATATAATAATTTAAAATATATATTGAAAAATTCAATCGAGCTTACCTAGTTAACTTGGTTTTTGTGGCACGGGATTGACCCGTGAACTCGCAATATTTAGCAAATCAGGTACTTGACCCAAAACAAATTTTGAAGATAATAATTTTTTTTTTTTACTTTGGGTCATAGAGTCGACAAAACAAGCATTCTGCATCGGCTATTTTTTAACACCTAAGTGACTACAATGTAATTTATCTTCAAAAGAAATATTTTATTTTTATATATAATTTTATTTTTATATATAATTAAATGTATATATTTTTAAATGTAAAACTCATTTATTTTTTATATTTTTTAAACCGTTGAATGTAGGTAAGTGGATGGTTGGCGTTATCTCATTTTCCCCTTATAAATCTCTTTATTTCTTATTGTTAATCTTAATAATCCATTCATCATCATCGAACGATCCAAAAAATGTACAAAATTTAAAAGTTTTACATAGTATAAGAGAACCTATCTTTCATTTTTAAATGTAATCGTAAAAGTTTTACATTGCTTTTGAACCATTGATGAATATAAAATTATGATTGAGATTATTCACTCCTCTTTTCTTCGTTAAAAATCTCTCATTTTTAACTTTTAATCTTAGACACTAATTCTAGGGATGGCAACGAGGCGGGTTTTTGGCGCCTAAACTCCCCCCGAAAGTTTAAAGCCCCAACATGACCTGACTCAAGTCTAAAATATTTTTATTTCTGACCCGACCCGATATAATAAAAGTAAAACCTGATTCAGACATTACCCCAAAATTTTAATTAAAAATCTTATTCAACTCGATCCGCCTCGAAGAAAATTAATGAAAATATTAAATATAATATATAAAAATATAATAAATACAAATATATATATATTTATAAATAAACCGGATCGGGATGAGTCGTGGAATTTCCACCCTAAACTCGAACTTGATCCGAATCAAACTTCTTTAAAACTCAACCCGATCCAAAAATCGAAAAATTAAAAAAATCAATCATACTAGATCGAATCGTGTCGGAACCCGCCGGATTTGAGCTTTTTTGCCATCCCTAACTAACTCAATTATCCAAAATCAATATAAAACTAAAAAGTTTTGTCGTGTATAACTGTATCTTATTCTTGTTATTTTAAGGGTAATTATTTGATAAATATTATGCGAAAATAAAAGGTTTTCACGAGCGCTTTAATATTACGGTTATAATTTAGGATTGAGAGGTTTGGCGTTTAAGTTTAGTGGTTTAGAATTGATGGGTGTGGTTAAAATTTAGGGTTGGAGTTATAATTTAGGTTTTTCAGGTTAAAATTTAAAATCACTAACTATATTACCCTAAACTCTAACAACTAAACCCTAAATTCTAACGAATGACGGAACTATATAGGAGTGGGGAGGTGCAATCACCCTCACCCCAAAGAATTTTTTTTCCACTTTTGTCTCCCTATATAAAGTTTTTAAAAATTAGTTTATTTATGAATTTGACCCCACTTTCAAATTCTAACCATTAACCCTAAATTATAGGCCTTAAAATTTAATCTTAAACTCTAAAACCAAACGTTTCTAGAAATTTCCTTCACATTCTTTATATTGAATAAAAAATATTATTGTTTCTTTCTATGCTCCACATTAAAAATTATTGAAATATTAAAATTTAAATTTTAACCTTAAGTTCCATTTTTAAACCATAAATTATATATTATATTTTTAATTTCTTAAACCTTAATTACAACCCTTAACATTAAATTTTAAAATTTAAATTTTAAACTCATTTTTTAAAAGTAAAACACTAAAGCCCCAAGGATCGGTTGGAGACTTTGGCCGCTATGAAATTAGAAAACTCTGAATATTCTATAATATTTTAATTTATAAACACTTTAGTTATCATTAGATCGTATAATTTTATTAATTTTTTCATATTATGTAAGAACCATGACTTCATTAATCTCTATATTTGTTGCTTCCTCTCGTCCTGGCCTGAAACTTAGATGGATTATAGGCGGGGGATACCGATAATTTTTTTCAAGTCATTTTTCTGTATCGTAGGAAAACTTTCTCCAATCAAGGGAAGAATAGACACAAGATTTTATATTATAAGAAATATACCTACAAAATTCTAAGACGGTGAACTTATAAAATTTTAAGAAGATGAAATAAACCAGTTTCCCCGAAAAAATATATTTAGAAAAAAATAATAAATTTTTTAATATGTATGTCCGTCTTACGGTCCATGTTCAGGGTGTGAGACTGCTCCTTCCAACAATATCGTCTCTAAGATTTGAATTCATACTTTTCCCTTGAGAGTGCAATGTGCCTTACTAATACACTCAATACTCGTTAGTAAATGACAAGTCCTTTTTATCCCCGCCTTTTTCTCCTTCGTTTGCGTTATGCGTGCATTTATATTGAAAATCGATTTGTTTTTATTCTTATATTTTAACGAATTTGTTTGCATCATGCATACATGTACATTGGGAATCAATCAAAAATATGTTTCTTGGGTCATAGTATTAAAAAAGCAATAGAAATTCCTTAGGTTTAAACGAGTATCATCTTCTAATTATCGAGAGAGATTTAAATACTCCAAACATGTATAAAAAACATTAAAAACGACATAGACAATAGCTAGCCGTTTAGTTCTTAGTGAGAGCACCCGCGACGAGAGAATTAGTTACTACTAACAGCCGTAAATTATCTTAGCTAAAAAACGACATAAACAATGCTTAAAAATAAGATAAAAATAATTAAAATATAAAAAATAAAAATTGTAAACAAACATTATACAAATATATAACATGTTGCATAATTATAACACAAAAATAATACCAATATATATAATTCTATATGTTACTTATATATTTTTCTTAAAGAAATCGAAACTTGCTACTCCACAGTCCACACACAAGGACTGATCCACGGAGAACATTAGAGGGCTCATGCCCCAAAATGTTATGGTTTATTTACTTTTAAGTCCCTATAAATTTAAATATTAGTTAAATTAAACTTTTGTCCCATATTTTTTGGTTACATATATCGTACTTATACAATTTATCCCTCGAGAGTCAATCCTAATGTCGTCCATGCGAACACATTAATAAAAACTAAACTTTAAATTTCCCCAACAATTTCGTTTGACTTCTGGTTACATAAATTTATACTATACTGTAATGTATTAATTAAGGCAAAAGAAACTTAAAGCGTCAACGGTAGGAGAAAGGTACATACGTAGAGGCGACAATGGAGCCGTTTGGATCGAGTTTAGGTTAAATTATTTTCGGTTTAGGTTTGATTCTAGTCGGATCACGTCTGATTCAGATTTATGTTATTTCAGGTCGAGTCAGGTATCGAGTTGGATTGATATCGGATCAGTTGATTTTTAGGTCGAGTCACTATTAGATCGATTGAATTTTTGGTTCGGATCAATGGATTTTTTGATTCAGTCAGTATCGAATCGTTTGTTTTTCGGGTCAGATCAATATATGAAGTTGGTCTTTGTCGCAACCCCTTTCGAGGCGTTTTGACGTTTTGAAAACAAAACAACGGAGTCGTAACCAATCTTTTAAAAGGTGTGATTGGATCACCTAAAAATAGGTCATTTTAATAAAATCCTTTTATTAAAATTAAAACAACGGTTTTGGTATGCGAAAACACAAAAACGAGTTCGGGAGTCGATTACATGTGGGGAAGGGTTAGCACCCCACAACGCCTAAAAATTGGTAGCTAGCCGATTACAAAAAGTTTAAAAGTTAGATTTTGCGAATTCACGAAAAGTTTAAAATTATTGTTCGTTTATGCATTTAATTCCATCTTAACGGCCTTACTATTCGAGAATGAACTCCAATCACCGTCAACACTTCTTGCGCTAATCCGTCATTTCCGCTTAGTAAGACACTGCATTAGTTATGTTTCGCTTTCTTAACAAACACGCAAAGAAATATTTAGTGTGTTAAGGCTTTTATTATCCTAAATTATTGATTATTAACCCTAGAAATTTGCCTAAATTTTTTTATCTATTAAGGGTTAAAATAGTTAAGTGTATTTTATGATTTTTTTAAAAGAACATTTTATTCAAAGATAGAGTCTCTAGTTAGGGCATTTAAGATCCTAATCCTAGGGTCACCTATGCTAATCAAATAAAAAACAAGAAAGAGACAAGACAAATTATTTTTTTAAAAAAAGGTTTTTATCATTCTTTTGTTTTTATTTTCTTTTTTAAGAAAAGAGAGAAGTTAATTTATTTTAAATTTAATTTTAAAAAAAGACCATATTAAAAAAAATCGTTGCCAAGAAAATAGTGACTGATTTGTGAAGTTTTAAAGTTTCATTTTCGGAATAAAAATAATGGGAAAATGGGGATTTAATGAAAAGGAATAACCCAATTATTTTTGGGTATAAAGCCTAAAATTTTTATAAACATTTTTTTGCTTTCTTTTTAGATTCAAATGGATGAAACTCATAAAAAAAACAAAACCCTTGCATGTTCTTGGTGTTTTTCAAGAGTGAAGAACACCGATGAACAACCACCGTGTCGACCGCCTACCACTGGCGCCAGCCACCGCTTGTTGGCGGTGGTGCAAAATTTTCTCTTCCCCGGAAAACTAGGTCAAAAAATGCCTAAAAATCTATTTTAATTCAAATAAAAATCTGGGTTTAAAGACTACCACTTTCTTTAAACAAACAAATTAAGAACATCATCCATTTGGACAATAAATTTGAAATAAAAAGCAAACGAAAATAAGAAAAGTATCCCGAAGTGGAGGCGAATTGCTTGCTTCTTATTCCAACAAAAATCTGAACCAAAATGCTGCTGATTTACACTCATTTTCCAAGGCTTTTCTATGATTTCCCCCTCATTACAATTGGGGATGAGGGTTTATATAGGTTTTAAAAACCTAGAATACAAGGAAATTGAGGACAAAAATCCCTCAATTTTGGTGGAATTTCATCACAAATCGAATCTGATTGTTGACTTGCCCCTTATGCTTGAAATCAATCTGATTTGGTTCAAATATGAGCAAATTCGAATGTTTTTTCCTTAAATTTGAGCTAGGGTTTTAATCCCTTTCCTTCTTCTTGTGCAGGTGAACGGCGGTAACAAGGGACGACGCCAGCAGCGGTGGAACGGCAAGAACGTGGTGGATCTCCAGACACCACCAACAACGGCAGACGTCCACAGTAGGGGGAGAGCAGCGACAGCAGCCTTCGAAGCAGGATGGGAGTTTGGGAAGAGTTATCATGCACGCGTGCAGCGCACTGGCGGCGCGAGTGACTCATTTTCCCTTTTTTTTATTTGATCCGAGTCCTTGATCCCCTACCCTAGATCTGACGGTCCACAATAAACATGCACATGAGAATAAAAAATGGGTTAGTTGGGCTCATTTTGATGTATTTTTTGGGCCACCAAAGTATGAACCTTTATTTATTTAAAATGGGTTTTTAAAATGGCCCTTATTATTTATTAAATAGATCTCCTTTATTATTTAAAATGAGCTCTTTTTATTATATTTTTTTGGGTTTTAATTATAAAAATAATACTAATATTATATAAAATATATATCCATAAATATAATTATATATAAAAAACAATACGAATGAGTGAAAATTCAGTGACAACAACTGCCCTTCTTTGCTTATTCTAGTGAAACATGGATATAGCAAAGAACATGAGGCACTGATTTTTACCAATCACTGATTTGCTGCTCGGCTCCGTTCTCCTGATGCCTGTGGGTTCTATTCTCCTGATGCATGAATAGATAGGCGAGATCTATTCTTCTTGCGCTCGAATAGATAGGCGGGTTTTATTCTCCAAGTGCCCGAATAGAGGAGCAAGTTCTATTATCTTTATGCCCGAATGGATAGGTAGGTTCTATTCTCCTAATTCTTGAATAGATAAGCGGGTTTTATTCTCCCCATGCTTGAATAGATAAGCATGTTTCACTCTCATTGTGCCCGAACGGTTATGCGGATTCTTTTGCTGAAGAGTTTTTTGTATTCATGCAAAAACCTAATATATGATGCAATTATGATGGCCATGCCTCTATAAATGTCTAAAACATGAATGCATGCCAAGTTTTATTGGCTTTTTTAACTCGTTTTAACCCAGATAAGTGACCATCTCCACTGTCTCTGCTTTGCCATCCACATTATTTGCTTTATTAATTAGTCATATTCTACTTTACCATTCTCATTCCTTGTGCCTCTTTGCTTTATGGAAACATTTGATCTTTGCATATTTTCTCACTCAATCCAGTGATCTTTCATCCATGGTGGGAAGGGCAGACTTCTTCAACTGTCTCTACTTCGCTATTCGCATTCTTTGGGCCGCATTTGGTTTTCGTATATGAATGTCTCATGTTTTCACATATTTAACTATCATTGTAGTTGATACATCAATATTGGTGAAAAGCTTTCAAGCGATCCTATATATAATCAAGCCCCTTTGAGGATCTTCGTGATTCCCGCACCTTATTAAAGAATCACTACCTTAAACATCTTCGAATGATATTGGTGCTTAAATCTCTTATGTTCAAGCTTATTATTATCTGAATTGGGTGTTGATTGCCCCTAATTGTAACATGCCCCATGTCAAAGACTCGAAGCTTAACAATGAATTGTGTCATAGTCCTTGTATTCTCAGACCATTTCTAGAGTAATGCACAAAAATCTCTTGCATATTTTTATGATGTTTAGCCAAACAGTTCTTATCCCAATAAAAGATGTTTATATAGAGAAAAAGGTGACACATGTCAATGGTTGAAAAGATAATTTGTTAAAGTTGTGGCAAACATAAAAGAAAGGTACAAAGACAAGTATCCAGATATCAAAGGCCCGAAGTTCCTTGAAACGTCTTCGAGTGGTGCCTTTGTCGAGAAGATTTCGTCCACTGCAATAACGGATAAAGATATAAAGTTACTTCCGAATGGCAAGTCTCTGAGGGGATCATTTGTTGCTTGTTTAATTTTAATTATTCGAACCACCCTTTGCTGGTTTTCGACTCGAATCCTCCTTTGGTTTCAAGACGCCCTTTGCGGGTTTTCATCTTGAACCATCATTTTCTTTTTTCCGTTTTTATCTAAAGCGCCCTTTGCGGGTTTTCACTTTAGATTTTTCTTCTTCTTCTTCTTTCCTTTTTTCATGCGTAATATTTCTTGACTGAATTAGAATTCATCGAATTCTTGAGCTCGTCTCCACCCATTTCAGCTAGAATTAATGCCCCTCCGTCGAAGGCCTTTGATACCACGTAGGCCCCCTCCCAGTTAGGTGTCCATTTTCCTTGCGAATCCCTTTAGACTGAATATATCTTTTTAGCACTAAATCCCATTCTCTAAACTTTCGTGGGTGGACCTTTATGTCATATGCTCGTATCATTCTCTTCTGGTACATATGACTGTGGCAGATTGCTTTCAGCCTCTTTTCATCGATGAGATTTAACTGGTAGCATCTTGTTTGAACTCATTCGGCCTCCTCTAGTTCTGCCTCTATCAAGACATGGAGGGAAGGGATTTCAACTTCAATTGGTAGCATAGCCTCCATCCCGTACACTAATGAAAATGACGTTGCCCCAGTAGAAGTTCGTACAGTCATTTTATAAGCATATAATGCAAATGGCAACTTTTCATGCCAAACGGTGTAAGTGTCGACCATTTTTGCGACTATTTTCTTGATGTTCTTATTTGCAACCTTTATAGCCCCATTCATCTTTGGGCGATAGGTTACTGAGTTGTAATGTTTGATCTGGAACTGCTCACAAACCCCATTTATCATCTTGTTGTTTAGATTAGAGGCGTTGTTGGTGATAATTCTCTCAGGTAATCCATAGCTACAAATAATCTCGTTTTTGAAGAATTTACAAACAACCGACTTGGTAACATTTATGTATGATGCCGCTTCCACCCATTTGGTGAAGTAGTCGATAGCCACTATGATGAACCTATGCCCGTTCGATGCCTCAGGGTAGATTTGTCCAATTACATCCAACCCCCACATTGAGAATGGCCATGGAACTGTCATAACATGGAGTGGTAGAGGTGGTGCGTGGATCTTGTCAGCATAAACCTGAAAATTGTGGCATTTCTGAGCATAATTGATACAGTTTGTTTCTATAGTGGACAAGTAGTATCCAAAGCGCATAATCTGCCTGGCCATGGTGAACCCGCTAGGGTGAGTTCCACAAACCCTTTCATGAACCTCTTCCATGATTGTTCATGCTTTTTGGCACCCACGTACCTCAACAATACCTGGTCTCGACTCTTTTTGTATATGAATTTGTCATCAAGGACGTATCCTACAGCCAACCTCCTAATCATTTTCTTATCATTGTCAGTTGCCTATGATGCATATTCTTGGGTCTTTATATACTGCAGGATGTCATGATACCATGGAAGACCATCTGCTTCTTCTTCTATGTTATAGCAATGGCCTGGCGAATCAAACATTTTATCTTATCTAGAATCATCTTGGTGCCTTCACTAGCCTTAAACATAGCATTTACGGTGGCGAGGGCGTCAGCCATCTGGTTATCTTTTCTTGGGAGATGTTTAAAGGTGATCTCATCAAACTCTTTGATTAGTTTCATGACCAACTATGATATTTGATTAATTTTGTGTCCTTTGTTTCACCATTCTCTCGTGGATCTGATAGATGACTAGTGAAATCCCCGAAGACTCTTAGGACTTTGATTTTTCTCTCAATGGTTGCTCGTAGACCTAGTATGCAAGCCTCATACTCAGCCATGTTGTTGGTGTAGAAAAATCCTAACCGACTAGAAGAATGGTGATAATTTCCTTTTAGTGAAATTAAGACTGCTCCAATGCCACATCCCAAAGCATTAACGGTTCCATCAAAGTTCATCACCCAAGATTCTATTGGTTATCATCTTTTTCAATCGAGATGCATATTAAATCCTTATCCGAGAAATTAAAATCAAAGGCCTCATAGTTTTTGCAAGCACAACTTGCCAAGAAGTTTGCTATGGCACTCCCTTTAATAGCTTTCTAACTTATATATTGAATGTCAAATTCTGAGAGTAGCATTTATCAGCGGGCCATCTTTTCTAACAAGGATGGTGCTTCCATCATGAACTTTAAAGGATCCATCTTCGATATAAGCCATGTGGTATGGTATAACATGTACTGCCTCAGCCTCTTAGTTGCCCATACTAAAGCACAACACAACTTTTCAATCGGGGAATATCTAGTTTCACAATTTGTGAATTTCTTGCTCAAGTAATAAATTACTTTTTTTTTTCTTTTGGTTTCATCATGTTGTCCTAATACACATCCTATCGAGTTTTCATGGATGGTTAGGTATAGGATCAGGGGTTTCCCTGGAACAGGTGGTACCAAAATAGAATGGTTCGTCAACTATTTCTTGATCTCTTATAGGGCTGTTTGACATTCTTCATTCCACGTTCTCGGGTTATTCTTTTGAAGAAAATTAAATACAACGCTGCCCTTCTTTGATAATTGGGAAATAAAAAGGGCGATGTAATTTAACCTTCCGAGGAAACCTCGAACCTTTTTTTGTGTTCGGGCTAGAGGAAGCTCCTAGATGGCTTTAACTTTGTTCGAATCAACCTCGATTCCTCTTTCGCTCACGACAAAACCTAGTAATTTTCCCGATCATACTTCGAAGGTACACTTGGCCGGGTTGAACTTTAACTGAAACTTTTTCATCCTTTTGAAGAGCTTTTCCAAGTTCACCATGTGTTCTTCTTCTGAACAGGATTTGGTGATCATGTTATCGACGTATACTTCTATCTTTTTGTGCATCATATCATGGAACAAAGTCACCATGGCACGCTGGTAAGTTGCTCATGTATTCTTTAGGCTAAAAGGCATGACCTTATAGAAAAAGTTTCCCCACAAGGTTATAAATGTGATTTTATCCATATCTTCTAGGCACATCTTGATTTGGTTATACCCTGAGAAACCATCCATAAAAGAGAAGAAAGAATGTCCTACTATGTTATCCATTAAGGTGTCCATGTGTGGCAATGGGAAGTTATCTTTAGGAATCGATTGAGATCTCGATAATCAACGGACATGCACACTTTCCCATCTTTCTTTGAGATCGGAACAATATTAGCCACATTGGAAATATTTTACCACTTTAAAAAATCTGGCGTCATATTGCTTTTTTACCTCATCTCTAATTTTTAGAAGCATTTCAGGATTCATCCTCCATAGTTTTGTTGCACATGCTTGTATTCTGGTCTAATGGGAAGTCGGTGTAAAACAATGTCAGTGTCCAGACCGGGCATGTCCTGATACGACCAGGCAAATATGTCCTTATACTCTTGTAGAAGTTTGATCAAACTCTCAGTCTCAGCGGTAATAGAGTGTTAATCTTCACTTTGTGTTTTCCTCTTCAATCCCAAGATTCAGAATTTATAATTCTTCCTTGTGAGAAAGAATCTATTTCTCTTCACTCTCTATTAACTTGAGAATATCATTATCTAGATCTTAACCTCTTCCACATGGGCGTTTATCAATTTCGCAGATCTTCAATTTGTATCTTGATATCTAACACCTAAAAAGGACAATATTATATATAAACATTTTCAAACAAATGAATGGAATGATTCTTTTTATTTTGGGTTTTGTGTTTATTTTTTACTTTTATTTGGGTTGAGTTTATTTTCAGTGCTTAAGAATTTGTGGATGAATGTTTGCCAAAAAAGATTTATTATAAAAACATTATTTTATTAATAATAAGAAACCATAATGGTTTAAACATAAGCCTTTAACAAGTGATCCATAATTGCCTTCGGGCCTAAGGTAAAAGGGTTGGTTTTGAGCATTACTCTATGGATATCCTAAAGGTTACAAGGATTTCTTCTATAGTCCAGTTGTTTATCTCCGAGCAAGGGCAAATCAAGGAGAGATACTTGTTTCCCTCATCCTTCTCTAATATAGCATTGATGTTTAGCTCATCAAAAACCTTCTCAAGATTATTTTTTCCTTTATACCCTCATCATTTGAAGTATCAAGATTCATGATGCCTCATGATCTGAAATTGTGACTTAATGGTTGGAAAGTCATTGGTTCCCACTTTATTTCTTCTCATTTTAGCCTCGCTTTCCTTCTTTCATGCCTCTCTCTTATCGCAACCCTCCTTTGCATAGCGCTAGGCTTAAAACCCAGCCCAAATCATTCTCTTTTATCAGGGATCATCACAAGGTATGGTCTTCTCTGAAGCTGCTTACCGATGCCTTTGCTAGCCTTTGCCCTTTTTCTTAGGGTTTGTTTAACTTGCATTTTCACATTATTTGATAGTTCTAGATTGGGAACCTTGCTTCCTTTAGAGACAAATGTGGCATTGACTAGCTCTAGTGTTCTAAAGTGACATTCGAGTGTGCCTTCTTCAACCTCTATGTAAGGGGAACCTGTTGACACTGAAGTTATGATCTCTTTTTTAGATTCAACAACCACCAGCTGGCCGTCGACTATAAACTTCAATTTTTGATGCAGAGTGGAATGAACAACCCCTACATTGTGAATCCAAGTGCGCCTTAGTAGGTAGCTGTAGGTGGGTTTGATATCCATCACTATAAAACCTATTTCAAAAGTTGATGACCCAATTTGCAGGGGTACTTTTATTTTGCCCATAACGTCCCCTTGGGTTCCATCAAATGCTCTCATAGTGTTTTGGTAAGCAATCATATGAGAGTTGTCAATTGCCGCAGCTTCTTTAGGGTAGCTAAGGGTAAAACGCTTAGAGCTGACCCATTATCAATAAGAACCCTCGTAGTATGTGCCCCTTGCATCAAGTAAAGATATGGAGAGCTTTATATGATCCTCTCCCAACTGAATTTCTTCATCACTGAATGTGATGAAGTTATTCACGGCAATGTTGCTAACCAACCTGTCCATCTTGTCACCGTTGTCTCTTTTGGTACGAATGTTTGATTTAAAATTTTTAAGAGATCATTGCAATGGCCCTCCAAACTCAGCAAAAATGATAGCATCGAGATTCTTGGCGGGAGTTTATGAAGCTGCTCCATTACACTATATTTGTTGTGCTTGAGTATCTTCAAAAATTCTTGAGCCTTTGACTTCTTCACCGGCTCATGATACGTCATGGGTTTTTCTAAAAAGAAATCTTTCTCTCCTTCAGGTTCTTTAGTTGCTACCCTCCTCTAGGATGCGTCTTTGTCTTCAACTTTCGGTGGTGAGTAACATCTTCCACTTCTTGTGAAGTTTCCCACCTAGTTAACTGGTTCTTCCTTTTGTCCTTCTCCCGCTGATGTTCTTCCCGGGGTTGTCACTGAGCAAGCGTAATTCTAGGGCATTTGCTTGTTGTCCTTGTATAAAAAAAGAGACGTCTTTATGATTATTCGAGGGGCTGCACTCTTTTATGGTTCAATGACTTTTTCCTTGGTTTTGATTATCAAAGACTTTATCCTTGCGTAATTCCTTTTAGCAGGAGACTCGTCTGATGCACATACATCAACATACAACTTTTGTTTCCATTCTCGAAGAACTCAAGCTCTCCACTATCCATTTTAGCTTGGACGAGCTGTTTAAACTTGGAAAAAAACTGAATCTTATCCTTCTTACCTAATGATACCGTAGTAGAGCTCACCATCGTCCTTCAACTTCCAGGTTCCTTCACTCATTATTTTGGCCTTAACCATTTAGTCCCATACCCATGCCATGGGTGCTTTGACCTTCACAACATATCTCTTAACTATCTTTTCCTCCTCTTCGACCACCGCATTCACCCCAACCTTTTGGTGGTTGGGCAGGGGGTTATCCTTCTCATCAAATGTATCGAAAGATAGCATAATCGACTTTCGTATACCGTCTACTACCCTTTTAAAGGCCGTATAGTTCTCAATGGTATGCCCTATGTTTCTAGCGTGATACTCGCATTGTGCTTTCTCGTCATACCATGGTGGGTATTTGGGAAAGAATAGGGGAACATGTCATGGTATCACCATCCGTGCTTCCACCAGCTTGGAGAATAATTCAGCGTACGTCATGGGAATGGGAGAAAAGTAGGGCTTATTGTTCCCTTAGTATTTTCGTTTATCTTTTGGTGGGTTTGAGGCCATCGGGTTGGTATTTTGGAAAACATGCTTGTTTAGGACTACCCCTTTTGAGTAATTGAGGTTGTAAACACTCGCATGCTGATCTTGATATCCTTCTTCTTATATGGCTTCTTTGTATCACCTCCATCAAGGCTTTTTGCTCTTGACGGTTGCCAAAATCAACTCTTTATTCATCAACATATCCGCGAAACTCTTAGTCACATGATTGATCATATGAACATAGAAAGCACCTTTGAGGGTCTCCAAAAACATCGAGGGTGATCTCGTTCTCCAACAGTGGCGGCTGGACCTGAGCACCCACGTCCCGCCACCTTTGGGCTTATTTGCGGAAGTTTTCGCTATGCCTCTTTTCCATCCCATGTAGGAAAAGCCTATTCGGGACCATATCGGTGACATGATTGTACTACTCGTTGAACGCTCTTGATAAATCTTTCCATGTTCGGATGTTTTCACGGCTTAGCTGGGTATACCAACGGGATATAGACCCATTAACTGTCTTGGAAGAAATGAATTAGGAGCTTTTCATTGTCTAGGTACATTGACATCCTCCGGCAAATACATGGTCAAATTAGCCTTAGGACATGTGGTCCATTGTATTTATCGAAGTTAGGGGTTTTGAACTTTGGAGGAATTGTCAGATTAGTCACCAAACTTAGGTCCTTGGCATCCATACCGCCAGGGATATTCCCCTCTCGGAAGGTTCTCATCATTTTTTCTAACTTTTCACAACAATCATCTAGCTTCTTGTTTGCGTTAGCCTTGTCAGTGATTTCATCAAGGTCCGAGACTTTATAGTCGTGAGCTTCCCTATGGTCAACCCCTAGCTCCAATTACGCTTGTGCATAAGATTCCACAAAATAAAGTGGGAGCTTGGCTTTGGATGAGGAGGACCCTTTTTTATCTCCAGTATGGGCATATGAAACCCCATGGTACCGTGGCAAAGCGTTGATGTTTCCTAAGTCCTTTTGCACCCATCCGGTCCTTGAACCCTAACATTGTCGCAACTGATCCGACCGTCTTTTCATGTGCGTCAGTTCAATTTCTTACTTCAAGTCATTCTCGATCTTGTCCAGCCTGTCCTGGGTACTCTTGTGGTTGATTTCAATGGATATCACTCTATCCTCAACGGTCATAGCTTTGGTTTTAGAACGAGTACTGTATTTGTAAGTTGGTTTTGCTATTTTGAATTTCTATTAAGTAAATGATCTCGGTTAAATCCTTATGTTATGTATATGTATGCAATGATATTAAACTAATGCAAAACAAACAAGAAGATGCGTAAAAAGAAAAATGCATGAATGCAAACGAAGGGCCATTGATTCCATAAAGTAATTGCTCATAGAACAAGCTTTTTATTGAATGAAAAGATCCTTATTACAAAAGTTTTTTTTCTGAAATTACTAAGAATATCTTTCTGCCTGATCACCTAACTCCTTCACTTCCTCTATCAGCAATATGAGTCTTAGCCCCACCTCTCCGACTGGCCTGACATACTGACGAAGAGACGTAGCCTCTGTAGCTAAGCATCATCACATGTTTGGCCATATCTTGGACATGAGTCATAACGGTTTTATCAAACTCATCTCGTTCTTGAAATCTTATGGCGCTGTCCCTAAGCCGAGTGAACTATTAATCATTGTCGCCCTCATTGACATCTTCTAGGACCAAGATCTTTGTTCTGTACTCATGGATGGTGCTTTCCATAGCTTTCACTTGCTCCTTCAGAGTTTCATTTTCTTCATGACTAGCCTGGAGCTCGATATACATGTGATGGTTTTGGAGTGCATGCGGAGAATGGCTTAGTTCTGCTACCTTGGCCTGTAACTTGGAAACAACGGACTGGCTCTGTCTCAACCTCTTATGGGTTACATCACACTGAGATTGCAGCTCGCACACACAAATTTTTTTGTTATGGGCTTTCCTCTTCCATGCGGCCATATTTTTTCTCTCCTTCTCAAGGGTTCTTTTACCTTTCTCATTTTCAACTGCTTGCTTACCTTTCTTTCTCTCCTCAACAAGGGTCCGCCTATATTTCTCAATCTCTCGTTTGCCGCGCTCTTTCTTTTTTACCACGGCTTGTTCTATTTCTTGCCTCCACTATTCTAGGGTTTTCCTCAAATCATAGTTTCGGACCGTAGCTTGGAACTTGAGAAAATTGACCCTCTGTATCTTAATCTTTCCCTCCAGGTCCTTGTACATATTCACTATTTGGTCTATCTCTCCTTTGTATTTTTTCCATCTCTTAGTGTGACTCGTATAAGTCTCTCAAATATTACTCTCTACGGATTCCATCTTGGCCTTGGTTCTTTTGAGTTCATCCTTCAAAATATCAGCCTCAGATGGAACCACTTTTAGATGCTCTTCTATAGGCTTGACTTGGTCAGTAGGCGGTAGAATATTCTCATTCACTCGCATGCGCCTCCATTTATCATAGTCAGGGGTAAACATACACTTATTGTCGTGCACCACTTTCATGTGGTAGAAATGTTTCCATGAATCGCTGATAGCTTGAACCTTTTCTCTGAATTCTCCTTGAAACTCGAATTATGACAAATCAAGGCATGCGGTGAAAGAAAGAAACTGTCGAGAGCCATATTTTCACGACACCAACAAGGTAGCACAACCAATTCTGCCACATATTCCTAGCAGCATTAGATGATTATAATCTCCACACTTATACAAAATCTAGGTGTGGCCTAACCATGGAACCCTCCAGATAATGTCTTGATCACGACGGTCCTAAAAAATATTCGTCCACTTTTTTCTCTTCATTATCGGCCATTTTTCTTTCTGAATCTCCCGGAGTGGAGAAAAGTTTGGGGAGAATATGTTGGGCAAAATCAAGGTTGGTATTTCCAAAAATGGCTAAGGGCCCAAACTTGGAGCAATTGAGTGCATCCTCTAAAATGCACGCCTTTCAACTTCCGGCACGTATTCAAAGAAATAAAGGTCTTAGCAAGCACTGCTGGCACTGGGTTGGTCTCTCTTTTTAACTGTTCAAACATATCTAACATAACCACATCGATGTTTCCTAGTACTCTTGGGAAGATAACCAAGCCGTAGATTGCTATAGCTAATAGGTATGCCTTTCTCTCTCTATTAGGATGAGTGGGAATTATGTTTTGGATGCTCTACCATGGGAAGGAAAAGTTGCTCCCTCTTTTCTGTATTAGTCCTTTAACCCATCCGTCCCCCATTCCAGCAAAAGTTTTGAGCCTCAAGTGTGCGTTCTTGATTTTAGGCAATTTAGCATAGACCCGACCATTCTTTACTTTGTGCAAATTGAAAAGCGAAGAATATTCTTCAAACGTGGGCATCATATCTTCACCATTAAATGTGAAACAACAATACTCGGGGTTCCAGAACTGGATTAGCTCTTTGAGGAACGGTTCATCTACCTCCACATGCAACAAATATGTTATGTCGCCATAGGTGTCAAGGAACAACTGCTTAGTTGTGTAGTCAAAACGTTCTCAGACCTCTCGTAGCTCCTATACATTATTATATTTAACGCTGATGTGGGCATACTCTGAAGTTTTTGCCACATAGTCACTTGTCAAACTATCCCCATACGCCTGCTAGTTGACCTTGGACCAGTGATACACATCCGCGTTGTCTTCTTCTTTCTGAAAGAGTCTTCCATCCATGATCAAAAGCTATTTTCTAAATGAGCAAGTATCTTAAGAATCAACCCCTTCTTAATATGATGATGCACGAAAATATGCAAAGCAAGAAATGGTGAAATGATTAGTACACTTTAAAAAAAGTAAGAATAGACACAAAAGGTCCAAAATAATTCCATTGTATGAATAGTAATTGGGCAATCCAACACTTTTAGACATGTCTCCACGGACTATTCTTACAGAATGATTTTGACCGAACTCTAAAACCTAGGTTTTCCAACCTAGGTTTTCCCGCAAAGGCTGGCTCTAAAAAGACAACGCCTCGTTATCCCCTATGGTAGTAGTAGGCCCGTGATTCTCACCCATTATAGGCTTCAAACGAATCAGGTTCAACTCAGGGGGACTTACTCCTATGCCCATACGGAGGATCATTATCCACACGAAGACATAGGGCGTGAGCCCCAGAGGTACTTACTAGGCCCATACGGAGAATCAGTATTCCTACGAGAGCAATAGCGTTTCCCCCCACTTAAACAAACATGACGAAACACGGGTCTAGAGCTTGTAACCAAATATTAAATGCGTAAAATGGAATTAAATTCATAAACGGACAATTAAGTTAAGCTTTACGTGAGTTCACAAATTTCGACATTAAAACAAGGTGTAATCGACTTGTGGCCTGACTCTTTCTTTTGTAAAAATAAAAAGTTAAGTTAAGGTTTTTATCATCCTAAATTATTGATTATTAACCCTAGAGATTTGTCTAAATTTTTTTATCTATTAAGGGTTAAATATAGTTAAGTATATTTTATGATTTTTTTGAAAAGAACATTTTATTCAAAGAGAGAGTCTCTAATTAGGGCTTTTAAGATCCTAATTTTAGGGTCACCTAAGCTAATCAAATAAGAAATAAGAAAGAGACAAGGAAAATTAAGTTTTTTTAAAAGGGATTTTTATCATTATTTTGTTTTTATTTTCTTTTTTCAAGAAAATGGAGAATTTAATTTATTTTAAATTTAATTTAAAAAAAGACCATATTAAAAAAGAAACAAAATTCGTTGCCAAGAAAATAGTGACTGATTTGTGAAGTTTGAAAGTTTCATTTTCGGAATAAAAATAATGGGAAAAGGGAGATTTAATGAAAAGGAATAACCAATTACTTTTGGGTATAAAGTCTAAAATTTTTATAAACACTTTTTTGCCTTCTTTTTAGATCTAAATGGATCAAACTCATAAAAAAAACAAAAATCCCTTGCATGTTCTTGGTGTTCTTCTAGAGTGAAGAACACTGATGAACAACCACCGTACTAGCCACTTACCACCGACGCCGGCCGTCGCTTGTCGACAATGGTGCAAAATTTTCTCTCTTTTTCTTCAAAAACTAGGTCCAAAAATGCCTAAAAATCCATTTTAATTCGAATAAAAATTCGGATTTAAAGACTACCACTTTCTTTAAACAAACAAAGTAAGAACATCATCCATTTGAACAATAAAATTGAAATAAAAATCAAAAGAAAAGAAGAAAAATATACCGAAGTGGAGGCGAATTGTTTGCTTCTTGTTCCAACAAAAATCTGAACCAAAATGCTGCTGATTTACACTCATTTTCCAAGGCTTTTCTATGATTTCCCCCCTCATTACAATGGGGATGAGGGTTTATATAGGTTCTATAAACCTAGAATACGAGGAAATTAGGGACAAAAATCCCTCAATTTCGACGGAGTTTCATCACAAAATTGAATCTGATTGTTAACTTGCCCCATATGCTTGAAATTAATCCGATTTAGTTCAAATCCGAGCAAATTCGGATGATTTTTTTCTAAAATTCAAGCTAGGGTTTTATTCTCTTTCTTTCTTCTTGTGCAGGTGAACGACGGCGACAGCGGCGGTGGAACGACGAGGACGTGATGGATCTCCTAACACCACCAACAACGGCAGCGGATGACGTCTGCGGCGCGGGGAGAGTAACGACAACAACCTTCGAAGCAATATGGGGTTTGGGGAGAGTCATCCCGCGCGCGTGTAGCGCACGTGCCAAGCGCGTGTGACTCCCCTTTCCCTTTTTTTTGATTCGATCCGAGCCCTTGGATCCCTTACCCTAGATATGACGGTCCACAATAAACTTGCACATGAGAATAAAAATGGGTTAGTTGGGGTCATTTTAATGTATTTTTTTGGGCCACCAAAGTATGAACCTTTATTTATTTAAAGTGGGTTTTAAAAGGACCCTTATTATTTATTAAATGGACCTCTTTTATTATTTAAAATGGGATCTTTTTATTATATTTTTTGGGGTTTTAATTCTAACAATAATATTAATATTATATAAAGTATATATACATAAATATAATTATATATAAAAAAACAATACGAATGAGTGAAAATTCAGTGACAACTGTCTTCTAAAAAGAAAATTGATAAACTATTATTAAGGGTGGTTGTTAATTGGTATTATAATACAAAAAGAGAATAAAACACATATATTTGAGCAAATTAAATTCACATTAATTTTCGGTTTGAGTTACTTTTGGTTTGGATTGATTTTCGGTTTAGCTAAAATTATGTCGATTTTGGTTTGTTTCAGATTAGAGTCAAATTTAAAATATCATGTCCAAGTTCATATCATATCTCAGATTAAATAAATCGATTCCAATCTCGAATCAAATTTGTAGACTCTATACATACGTGTAATGTATTAATTAAGGCAAAAGAAGAAAAAAAAACTGGCCAAAAATATAAACGGTAGGCAGGACACACTATCTAACAGGGTGGGCGGTCATAAATACTTTCGGGAAAAAATCTGTATCTATTGGAATCTTTCAGAAAAAATAATTTAGCATTTGAATTGTTTAAGTTTTTTTTTAAATTTAATTATAAATATTTATAATTTTACAGTATTAATTAATTTTAATTTAAATAATTTTATATAATTATATATGATATGCATATTTCTTTTATATTTCTTTCTCAAGGGTGTGTAAGATTGTAAGGTTATATAATAAATCAAATACTACCTAAAATTATATAATGTATTTATAATATTATTTAAAAAATGATTTTGCGTCGAGTAATTTTTATTTCGAGTCGAATTTTGTTTACCCTTACATGTGCTTGAATTTTAGGTTAATTAACCAATCATGGGTTAACCATTTTCTATTTTTTTTGGGTAGAAAATAGGGGTTTGGTTAGTTAATCACAATTAACGAGTTAGCTTGGGTTGAATGGCGGAGAAAGGCGAGAGAGGGGAGAGAAAAAAGAAAACACATTAATAAATAAAAGATGAGAGTTAGTAACGTTATTGTCAAATTTTCAACGGAAAATAAAAAACTTGTAACTTTTTTAAGTAAGATAATCAATTATAGTTTTTTATAGTTGAAGAACTTAAAAAACGTCTTATAATAGGAAAATATTTGAGTATTTTATTTTAATAATATAATTAATATTTGATACACTATCAGTGTAAAAAAAGTTTACACAAGCATGTTTATTTTCAAGCTTAAACTTAAAATTTGAATTTTTAATCTTAAAACCCTAAAAATCTAACCACAAACCCTAAACTCTAAATTCTAATCATAAATCCTAAATTCTAAATCTTATAACCTAAACCTCTAGCCTCTAAACCCTAAACAAGAACACTAAAACCCTAAATAACCCCGCTTGTAGAAACTTTATTTTTCACCGCAAGTGTTTAGGATAATAATCCTTAATAATATTACTCATAATAATTAGAATTAGTGACATTAACCGATTAAAATAAAAAAAAACTAATTTATAAACTTATACAAATTTTTGGATGATATGAGATCCACTAATTGGTTGAGTGGTCAAAGATATTCATGCTGCCTTATTTTGTATGAGTTCGAATCATGACATTTATATTAAAAATGTAATATCTCTTTTTAATAAGAAATAATATAAATGATCTACGTATATGAATAGACGGCTCTATAACAAAAGTAATTAAAAGTTGTAAAAAAATTTGGCTCTATACAAGGAGATAAAGTGTCAACTACTTCATATTATTGCCCCAAAAGTGTTAGGGAAATTAGGAATAGGATGGCAAATTTCAATGATATTTTTTACCTTTTGAAGTTAGAGGAAGGTGTGGAAACGATTTTTATTTTCGTGAAAAAAATAACACTTTAAATCTTTAATCAAGTAGACGTTACATATTAATCGAATACTAATTTATTAGAGAAAAACTGAAAAAATAATTTTTAAAAATAATAAATATTACTATAGATTTTTTCTTTTCATACTTAATAAACACGAAAATAATAAGTTTATATATAAAAATTTTATCACTCCTCGTAAAATCATGCATTGAATAAATTTTTATAAATATATTTTTTTCTACCTAAAATGTTTTCTTTTGTGGATTTGATAACATCTATTTTTGAAAGTAAGACTTTTTTTTCATATTTATTTCGTTCATCTTACCTATAATTGTACCTAATAACATTTCTTATGTTTTATATATTGTAAGCAAAACTAAACAAAATCTGTAATAGTTTATCTTAATATACTGAAAGTAAATCAGTTTTCTTCTTATTTTTGAGAAAAATGGTTACATCATTAACAATATAATTATAAAATAATTGCTTCGTTGATTAAAGTTTAATTTGAACATAAACGTGTAGACTCTACTTGAAAATTTAAATAAAGTTTAAGTTATACAATAGGTATTGTTAACTCAATAACTTAAATTTTTTTAATTCGATTCAATCGAATGTTCATTTCTAATTAGATATGATTTTGATCGAGTATATATAAAATTATTGATATATTATTATAAAAACACGTCTTTTGATATTCTTTTAAAGGAGGAAATTAAATGATATTGAATCAATAAATTATTGTCAAAGATGTTTACCCGTAGTATAATACAAAAAAGTGTAAAACACACCTCATTTTATTATTTATTGCATTGCTAAAAATAGATAACTGTAAAAATAAATAATTCATTTCAACTCAATTATCGAATTAAAATCAAGTCGACGTTCAATTCAAACCGAATTTAATAAATTAAACTCAAGTTGTTTTTGGTCGAGTTGCTTTTCGAGTTATTTTTGAAATATATAATATTTTAGATTACATATTTTTAACATGACAAGTTGCAACCTAAATTATTATCGAATAGTTATTATTATAAAAAGGGTTGAATTGAAAGAGAGTTATGGACCAGTATATCACCGCTGGAAGTTCAGGTACCAATACCATCGCTGGATTTAAATTCAATAAAAATCAATTTGCGGTCTATATCTAAAGTAGACCTGAGTCTCTTTTTTGAGATGCAAATAAATATTTTAAAAGAAGCGATGCAAATAAATGATGTACTCCATCTTTTTTTAAAGAAATTGTTAGCTCGCCGACCCTGCTCTACTCTATTGTTAGTTTATACCATAATTAAGGTATTATCGAGAGAGTTAATTACGAGTTGAAGAGTATTTGATTTGATTTAAAAATTATTTAATTTGTGTTTAATTTGATTTGATATTTGATAAATTTGATAAAATTTTGTTCGACTTGTACTCATGTCGACTCGACTCGACTCTTTGCTCGTTAAGCTTGCTAGAAGTTTTACCTTATTTTTCAAATATATATTAAAATCTAATAATACTATATAAAGTTTGATATAAACATAAATCAACAAATTTAACAAAAAAATCAAAATACTGTACGAAACAATTACTAAATCTAAACTAAAAAGTAACAATTTACAAATACACAAAACTAATATATTATAAAAAAATTAACGAGTTACTCACGAAATTATCGAATTAAGTTAGACCCTACTCGACTCGACTTGTTAAGGTTTCGAGTCAAGCTCGAGTTCGAATCTAATCAACTCGAGTTAAATATTAACCGAATTTTGACTAAATCTAGTTCGAGTCGTTCGTTACCTGCTAAACTCCCGTAACCTTCTATTCTTCTTCTACACTTCGTCAATAAGTTTTATGTTGTGTTTAGCATGTAAAATTTCAGAATAATAATACTTTTTTTTTATTTTGTAAGATTACTTGATGGCAGTAACACAAGGTTATCAATAGTAAAAAAATATTTTCCCTAATTCCTTGTGTAATGTATCATTCACATTAATATAATACATTTTTATATAATTTTATTCTTTAAGTTTATTTTATTCTTTTTAAATTAAGACCTTGTTTGGTTGAGTTAAAGTTAGAGGTTTGAAGTATTTTTAGAGGTTTGACCAGTCAAATACGCTAATTTTGATGTTTGGTAAATATCGAATTATAATAGAGGATTGTGATGAAACTTCTCATTTTGAAAAAAACTCTTTTTATGAGCTTTTTGAATTAGAAGTTTGAATAAAATACTTGTAAATACTATTTTGTCGTTGAAAATTATATATTTTTCCTAAATAACATAAATTTGAATAACTAATAAAATTAAAAAATAATTACTTAAATAAGAAATTATTTTTTATCGACAAATAAGTATGATTTTATTGAAAACAAGAAATTAATATATAGATTAATATATACATTTAAATTTAATAATTATTAAAATTATACTAAAAAGAGAATTTTACAAATAAGAAATAATATATACTTCCTTCATATATGCTTAGTAATGATATTAAAAAATTAATTTTTACAATCTGATTAATATTAATAGATACAAAATATTAATAATTAATAAATTATTCAAACAAGTATTGAATATAATCATGTCCTTATATGTCATTTTGTTTGTTCAAATAATCAAACAACTATAAACTATCAGTTAATTTTACCAAACACTTTTATACAATCAGCTAATGCAATCCGCTAGTTAAATAAGCTAATGCTATTAGCTATCAGCTAATGTAATCCATCATCCGCTAATTGCCAAATAGAGCCTAAATGTCTATGGATTGAGTGACTTTTCTCGATCCAAATATAACTTAAATAAATAAAAAATACTTTTATTTAAATTAAATAATAAAAATATATTATTATAAAATTATATTTTTATTATTTTATATTAAAACTAATAGTTTAGGGCGGGAACGCGGGGTTCAATCCTATGATTGAATTCTTTTTAAAATTGAGCTCGAGTCCAACCCAATTCATGGAGACCTCTATTGCAAATAAAATACATAGCATAAGAGGAAACTATTATGTTTTGCACATCTTGCTTGGAATAGTTTGTCCGCATAGATGATTATTTTGTAGTATATTCTCATATAAATTTCACAATATTAGACATGACATGAGAAAATTATATTTTCTTTTTGCTTAGCAAAGAGAATTTTCTATTAAAATAATCAACTTTAATCGTATGTCTCATTAAAAATCTCCTTAAGCTTAAGTGGGGAAAACATCAACAGGCACTCACACCCTTAACAATGGTTGACTTTCAGCAACTCATCCAAACTCCTTCCAATCTCAAAATCTTAAAATATAAAGACTCAAGGTATTTCAAAGACAAAAATAAGGACTCCTAGGCAAACCAATAAAATACAAACTCTGGAAACACAAGTATAAATTACCACCAGACCTTGAATAGAGATGGATGACTCCTACCAACTTTCGCAAGGTAGTCTGCAATCGAGTTAGCTTGCCTTGGCACAAAAATAGAACTCACACTTCTTATCCTTCGAGACGAAGGATCTATATCAACTAGGATTGGCCACCAACACCACGGACGTTGCAACAGATTATTTAACCAGTTTAGAACCACCTTTGAATCAGATTCAACTAACACATTTTCTTTCCCATTCCATTTACCTTCTACAAACAGTTCTAAAGCAATTTTGACTGCCACTAATTTAGCAAGATCAACCCCAAAACCTTCAACAAGACCATAAAATATCATTCTAATAATAGCTTTCTCAATTCTTAAGACACAACCACAACCTGCAGCTTCACTCTTGAACGCGTCATCCACATTGAATTTGACAAAACCCTCACTTGGGGAGACCATACAAGTGCATATTTTGGGTCGTCATCCCCAACGCACTCCAAGGCTTGTCCCACCACCCATCCATCTTTTGATTTCATTTATCCTTAGTCGAGTTAAACCAATACATGGATCTTAATTTAGTGTAGAATAGTAGCTACTGAGGGAAAATTGATATTTCTTTAAACACCAATTCGTTCGTAGCGAGCCAAACACTCTATATCGCTGCCCCAACTGTCACTTGGCAAATGCTTCCAAGTGATCCTGAAAAAAACATCAAAACAAAACTGAAGCAAACCATTAACATTAGAGTGAGATCGCCATTAGACCTTCCACCATGCACAGAACAGACCCCCAAAACCCTCCGTGAAGCTGTACAAAACAAATAAGTGATTGGACCCCAAAAACCCTCCGTAAAGCTGCACAAAACAAATAAGTGATTGAGTCTTCCTGGAAATCACCACACCAACCACACAAATTCTGATTTTCCCCTAGATGCACCCCTCTCTCGAACAAAAACTATTTTGTAGGAATTTTGTCCAATTTTAGCATCCAAAGGAAAGATCTCAGCTTTGCTGGAACCTTCAGCTTCCACAGCTTTCCAAAATTAAAATCAGCGTCTTTCAACTCTACATTAACTAAAAGATAGGATATCTTTTTAACTGAAAATTGTCCAGTTTTTTTTATGGATCTACACTATTTTGTTCGGAGGATAGGATTTAATCTCACATCTTTTAATACATTTTAAAGTTCATCCAGCATATTAAATTCTATAGACAACAACTTCCTTGTTAAAAGATCACTCCAATCTACATCCACGAATCCTTCATTCACTGCCAGATTCTCCACACTCACTACTTTATGCTTCACTAACCTATACAGCGTAGTAAATTGTTTACATAATGGATTGTCACCAACCCAAAAATCCTCCCAGAAAAAACACTGATTTAACATCACCTACCAACCAACAAAAGGCCTCATCATTCATCCAACTCCTCACAACTTCAGAAGACCAATTCTTCACGATGCCTCCCCATAATAAAGACATTATTTGAGTTTGACAACTTCATTTTCCAACTTCCGGGAGTGCTACCATACTTTGAGTATATAATTTTTCCCAAAAGGATCTCTTTTTCGTCGCGTATCTTCAACCCCATTTGACTAATAAGGCCTTGTTTTTTGCCTCGAGGTTAATTACACCAGCCCTTCCTTTGTTTCTAGGAAGACAAACTTGGTTCTAGCTGATCCTAGCCATCTTCTTTGAGTCTCTCGAATAGCCTCACAAAAAATTCCTTCGCAATTGTTCAATCTTCAACATCACCATTTTTAGAATCACAAAAAGTGACATGTAATACAAAGGTAAAGAGGACAACACTGAATTTATAAGCACTACTCTGCTAGCAAAGGAAAGGTTCTTACATTTTCACCCTGCTAACTTAGATCGAAAATTTTTCACCACAGTATCCCAAGTCTTCACCCTTCTCAGATCAGCTCAAATAGGGATACCCAAATAACTAAAGGGTAATTTCACGACCTTACATCCAAAAATCTCAGCCAACTTCTTTTCTGTTTCATTTTCTCTATCAACTTCTATCAAACATGACTTCTTAAAGTTTATATTAAGACCAGAGCAAGCTTCAAAACAACACAGAATAAGTTTCAAGTTGCCCATCGTGTTTACCTTAGGCTTGAGAAACACGATTATATCATCAGCAAATTGAAGGTGTGAGATCGCAGCCTATAACCCCCTTGACCGGCCTAGGCACTAGGCTGAACTGAACGAGCTACATTAGGCTTGCCGTAGCAAACTTGAACCGAATAACTTGAATTAGGTCAATTTTCTTCTTTTTATCTTATCTGAATGCAACATTATTATCTAAGGTATACTTACTGACAACAATTAAAGACTCGACTGAATCGAGAGTCGAATCGACATCCAATTGTGCGAAATTGCAATTTAGGGGCGAAATTGCAATTTAGGGGCCAAATTGCAAATCTAGAAAATTACAAGAGCTTACTTGCAAATGGGTTTACCAATCCTCAATAAGTCAGGTTACATGCATACACGTTCATTTTCAGCAAAAACGGATCATTTAAACATATCCAATTTGCAAGCATGCGAAACATGAACCAAAAAGAGAGATTCTAAACCACAAAATCTAATCAACAAACTTAACAGCCTTCGGTATCGGTACACGGAACATCGTACCAATACCAGGCTTCGTATACATGGGTAGTATCGGTATTGAAGTACGCATACTGATACCCTGGTCATAATTTACAAGGCCGGTACCGATACGCTTCCTCGAGTATCGGTAACCAGGCTATTTTAGGCAAATTGACAAATTCTAGTAGCTAAAATACGTATCGATATGGCCCATACCAATATGCTTCCCCGAGTATCGGTAACCAGCCTTCGGTACGGGGGAAGCCATATCGATACCTTGACCAAATTTCCAGATCCCAAACATGATACAGACCCCATGTATTAATATCGAGAGGCCTGTAATGCCCAAATTGACTGATTTTAGACTCCAAAACAACACCAATTTGCCCCCAAACAACCTAGCATGCATTCTAAACGTCTTTGGCATATAAAGTATTCATCCACGACATACCAAGTAATCAAATACACGTTATCGAACATGAAAGCGTAAACTATAGGCATGCTTCCTAAATATTACGTCCAACATACTTGAATTTGAAACAAAACATAAATCCGTCACTCCACATGACAAACTAAACATCAAACCAACATCCAACAAGATACAACCCTTGAAAGCAAGAAAAACCAAAATACAAATCCCCAAACTTGGACAACACATTGCTTTATTACCAAATGCTTTAAACTAAAACCATACTCAATATCAAATGATATTTTAGGATCTCCTCGCTCCAAATGCTCCCGCCAACCTCAATTCTCTGCAAAAAAGAATAAGAGCGTAAGTAAACATATGCTTAGTGGTGCCACTCTTTCACATTCAACTATGCGTTTAAACATGGGCATAAAATCCATCATATTTGAAAACCCTTTTAAAAACATAACATGCATAACAACCATATGCAAAATAGCTTTCCACTTCTTTCTCATATATTGACAATTTCTACCAAACCATACCTTGACACGAAGAGTCTCACCTCAGTCCTACACAAAGTACAATATCAACTTGGGTAGCCTAATGCATACACATGCGACAAACCACTTAGCCGAGTAGCCTACTGCATACTCAAGTGGCAATCCACCAGCCCGAGAGCCTACTGTAACACCTCGTTCCCGATCCAGATCCAAAGTACTACATATGGGTTACCCAAAACCAACCCATCAAAGTTTCCATTTAAAACCACAATTTTATCTATTTCCAAATTATCAAATCATCCATAAAATCCATGTACTTAAATAAACATTTAAATAAGTTTACAAAACAAGAGCTCTGAGTTTAAAACACCGTTTAACAAAATAACATTTTAAATAGAGTTACAAACTCAACAATGGTAAGGTCTTATGAATACATTAACCCAAACTAAAATAACAAGTATTGCACTCTGAAGCAACCGCGGTGCTAGGGAAATCCTCGTCGATGTGCTTCTCCAAGAGATGACCTGTCAACCTATGCACGGAAAAACCACACATCCGCACGCTGAGCTAACAAAGCTCAGTGGTACATTTCTACTCTATCATAGTTCGTGATTATTATACAATAAGCATGGAAGATAAAACAATATAGAAAGCATAGATAAGGCTTTTCTATCTATGAGTTATCGTCTAGCCAACATAAGCTAGAGTTTTTAGATCAACTATCTCAAGGCATCAACAAGAAGTCTTACGGGATCTACAAGCTTTGCCATACTCGAGGTCACACAACCCATCAAGTTAATACATACCGTACCCTGATCACTCAACCATCGGGTTCATTAGTTAACATCTATACCATCAGGTTCATTACTTGGCAATGGATTGAAAGATACAATATTACAGTTTTAAATAATTTTAACTGCTCCTATCATCCCTACATTTTAATGTGAATACAACAGAACTCTTTACCACCATGCTTTAAACAACATATGTCTTGGGAGGCCTTGCTTCGCCAGAGAATCCCCCATTCCATTCCTTTCTCTTGGCACATAAGTGAATCGAACTTGCTGTATCGACCGAGTCAAACCATCAATCTCCTCAAAAAAATCCCACCATTTCCACGGTCTTAATAGTGAGTCTTTAATCCAATTTAACACCACTTGGCAATCTGAATCTATCAGTAGGCTAGTTTTTCCACTCCAACCTGCTTCAATGAATATTATTAAGGTTGTTTTGATCGCCCAAGCTTCCGCAAATTCAGGGTTTAGAATTGAGACCGGTCCAGAGAATACAGCTCGAACATCTCCTGAAGAATTTCTGAGTACACCACCACACCCAGCTGCCTCGAATCGCGACGCACCATCAATATTAAACTTTATGTTGCCTTCAATTGGAGGAATCCGTTTTGAGATAAAATTCTTCTCGATGGTTGATGGAATTAGACAAAGCTGGGGATTTGACCACCAATTTTCCTCCTTTAACATCTCAGACCATCATTTGTAGCTTTGATCCAAATGAACGCTCGCATCTTCGAATTAAACAGGATATCTTTGAGTGTTGAAGGTTTTGTATTGAAGACCTTCTCGTTTCGTGCTAACCAGATACTCCACATCGCTGCTGCAGTTGAGATAAGCCAAATTGACTTCAAGTTCCATGTGAAATTAATAGAAAAGCTAAAGTGGAAAAATTCATCAATATTTGTTAAATTTGGCCATTCCAAAGACCACCATGAACAAAGTTTTTCCAGAAACAGTTTATAAATCTGCACTCCACAAAAAAGATGGTTTGCAGATTCCATACCCAGCGCACACCAAGGACAACTATTTAATGCGTCTATTAGAGCAATACCCCTCTTTACCAGAAACTCTTTAGTTGGGACTCGATCGAGTTTAACCATCCACAAGAAATTTCGAACTTTGGGTGGAACTTTCAATTTCCAGATTTTATCAAGGTCAAAATCAAGATTTTCTATGTCTGAATTGACGAGTAACTCAGAGAGCTTAGTAACTGAAAATCTTCTCGTTCGATCATGTAGCCAAATAATTCTATCTTGTTCCTCTAACAACTTCTCTGATTGGATCATCTTCTTTAATTTCTCTAGTAGCAGTTGCTCCCTATCCAATAATCTTCTAGAAAAAGCCTCATTCCAGTCAATATCTTGAAACTTCCGACATCCTATCATCAAGGCTACAACCACACCTTTATGTTCTGCTAGTCTGTAGAGCCTAGGAAACTCTTGTCTTTATGATTTTGATGTTAGAGTATGCCCAAAGACCAATTATAAGATGATTGTAAATGACATTTGTTTTTACCTTGTTCATTCATAAAGAAGCATTGCCATTATTATTTTCAGTTACAATTTTGCGTGCATAAATAAACTAAATTATAATAAAGTCCTTAGAATCATATGATTATTATTAAATGTTCTTAGTCGAGTATTATTATGGGAATGGACAACAATAATGCATTAAGACTAATATGTAGTTGATTGATGACAAAGTGTTGTCATCGACATAAAGATGTCAAAATCAATACATAAGTATGTGTTAGAGAATGACATATTAGACTGGCCCGCTATGAGCATGTTTCTTGGATTATTATGCGACAGTCACAACATTGTTCATAGTGATAACTACATGTATGATCCTCATACTTGAGATATCATTATTTCAACATCGTGAGTGACATATTTTGATACAGTAAAACGTGTGTCGTAACTGACTATTCTATAAAGACTGATATTGGATATATCACAATCTATGTAGTGGGATATGGTTGATCAAGATAAAATTTGTCTCTCCTACATAATAAGAGTAATATCATAGGCCACTTGATTGATTGAGACTAGAAATGCATGACCATGCTCAAATAAGTTGATATGAGATATCATAGCTATTTGTTTATTATAGTCTACTCAAGATATCAAGAAATATTAGATGGACTATACAAGTGTGACTGTTTCATGACTTGTGTCCAATCTAGATATAAATGACACAATGATGTAATACATGAAAAGAGTTAATAATGAAAAAGTTCTGTCGAATCATAATTTCTTGTAACTTAGGTGACAATAACATATTGCTAGATGTCACTCATTGTTTGTAATATTAGAAATGTTCTAATATTTACTACTGACGTTACATAAACCTGCAGGGTCACACCCACGGTTGAAATGAGCATATATTAAATGAATTATATATGTACAAATTTGTTGTACACGAATTTAGTTAAATTAATATATATTTAATATATAATTTAACTATTAGATAAATATTAAAAGAAAATAATTATTATAATTATGACTCTTTTAATATATATAAATAATATAATTCGATTTGAATTAATATATATTGAAATTCTAATTAAAGTTGAATTGTGCTTATATATATATATATATTAAAATCCTAATTAGTTGAATTGTAATTATATGTATATTAATATATATATTAAATTCATAATCAGTTGAATTGGGATTATATATATTAATATATATTGAAATCCTAATTAAGTTAAATTGGGATTATATATATTTAATATATATATATATTAAAATTCTAATTAAAGTTGAATTAGGATTATATATATCTAATATATATATATTGAAATCTTAATTAAGTTGAATTGAAATTATATATATTTAATACATATATTAAAATCCCAATTAAAGTTAAATTAGAATTATATATATTAATATATATATTAAAATCCTAATATGAGTTGAATTAAGATTTCAATGCTATATAAATGCATAAGAGATCTATCAATCATTAATGCTTTTGGAAAAACCCTCTATATAGTTTAGAGAGTTATATACTCGTTTCAATTGGGTGAACTACGTAGAGGTCGGAGCGTTATCATTGGAGCTTAGGAATCGGCATCGTAGAATCGTGATTGGCTATCTATCTCCTCCAAATTTAGAATTCCAAATTTTGAACAGGTAATTCTTCCCCTTTATTCGCCCTATTCGTTTCTCGTACATTAATCTCTGGTGGTAATCGCCGAATAATTTTCCTGTTGCGCCATGGGGTGTACCGGCGTGACCCAACATTTGAGCCACACCAAAAATCCTCCCAAAACAGAATTACATTCCCATCTCCAAGCTTCCATCTAAAAGAGTCATAGGCCATCCATCTTTGAGACATCCTCATCAGCTAAGTGTTGTACAATACCTCTCCATATTGTTAAAATGTTCTTGGTTCTCGTTTGCTCTGAGATCCACCTTTGGTTGTCATCTCCATACTTTGCTTTAATAATCTTGCTCCAAAGAGCTTCACTTTCTGTTAAAAATCTCCAGGCCCAATTAGCCAATAAGGCCTTATTTTTTGCTTTCAAATTAATCACTCCAGCTCCTTTTTTTTCTTAGGGAGGCAGACCCTCCCCAATTCACCCGAGCCATTTTCTTCGGTCCATTTCAATTTCCCCATAAGAAATTCCTTCTTACAGTATTGATTTTACTCAACACTGATTTAGGAACGACAAATAAAGACATATAGTATAAGGGTAATGCCGAAAGTACTGAGTTTGCTAAAATTACCCTACCAGCAAACGAAAGAGATCTGCTTTTCCATCGTACAAGTTTCTGGTTTACTCTTTCCATAACTAGATCCCATGTCTGGATTCTTCTTGGATCTGCACCTAAAGGAATCCCAAGATAAGTAAAAAGGCAGTTCCCCTTTTTTGCATCCACATAAGTTAGCCAAAAATTTTGTGCGAGCTGCTTCAATCTTAATTCCCACCAAGCAAGATTTGTTGAAGTTGATTTTTAGCCCAGAACACATCTCAAAGCACCGTAGAAGACGCTTGGAATTCATTACAGTTTGAACTTCAGGCCTTAAAAAAAGAATCGTATCATCTGCAAACTGTAGATGAGTGATAGACTGATTAGGAATCAAATTCTGAATGCCTTCCAAAATGCCCAAATTTGTAGCTTGATCAAAGAGCAAATGTAACGTCTCTGTAACAAGGATAACTAGAAAAGGGGAAATTGGATCCCCTTGTCTTAACCCTTTCCACATCCTGAATTCTTTTGTTGGCAAATCGTTAAGTAGCACTTGAAACCTTCGCCGATGATACACATTCAAAGATCCAACCCCTTTATTTCGAGTTAAAACCCATTCTTTCAAGCACCTCCCATCTGACACAATTATATGCTTTGGAAAAGTCTAGTTTTAGCACTAAGCCTCCCCTATCTCCAGTTTCATTTTGCATGAAGTGTATGATTTCATTCGCAATCAAGATTCCATCGAAAATCTGTCTACCCCTTATAAATGCACACTGAGTTTCACTTACAAGTTTATCAACTATACCACTTAGTCTTCTAGCAAGTACTTTTTCAATAATTTTATAGATAGAGCTTACCAGACTAATTGGTCTATAGTCTGCAATTTCTGTCGAGCTGCTGTTTTTGGGGATGAGAGCAATGAAAGAGGAATTGATATTCTTCTACAGCTTCCCAGTTTCATAAAATTGATGAAAAACCTTGTTCAAATCCTCCTTTACAATATCCCAGCTTTTCTTGAAGAAGAAAGTGTTGTAACGGTCTGGCCCAGGGGCCTTTGAATCTTCACAACTCCAGACTGCATCTTTGATTTGATCTAGTGAGAACGGTTTCTCCAAACCACAAGCTTCTTCATTTGACAGTCTTTTGAATTCCAAATTAAAAAAAGCATCCCAATGTCTTCGTTTACAACTAAACTGATTCGAAAAGTGATTAAAGATTTTCTGTTTCATTTGTTTTTAGCTGACAGACCATTTTTCACCAATATTGGGACCGAGAATCTCATTCCTTTTTCCCCGAATTTTTATATCTCCATGAAAGAAAGATGTGTTCATATTCCCTTGTTTCAGCCAAGTCATTCTTTCTTTCTGTCTCCAGAGATCCTCTTGAGCTTTCAATGAATCCCACAGTTGAATCTTGCACTGCTTTAGCTCTTCTTCTAATTGTTGATCTAAATTTGCAGAGGCTCCAAGGTCTTCCAATTCATTTACTCTACTTTCCAATCTCAGCACCCTTTTCAGAACCCCTTCAATTTTCTAAGTTTTGCTGGGAAATTTCTGACTGACGAATCCCCCAATGCTTTTTTAATTAAAGGAGCACACTCCTCATTGGACAGCCAAGAATTAATTAGTTTGAAAGGTTTTGGACCCCAATCAATTGACTCCTTAACAAGAAGAATGAGAATGTGATCCGAGACAGATCGGTTCAAACCCCTTAAGGATAAATCGGAGTTTGCCCAGAACCAAGCTTCATCCACCAGAAATCTATCTAGTATCTAGTCTACTTCTTCGATTGGCCTGCCCCACCCAAGTGAATTTCTTAATTAATAAAATCTTAATTAATAAAGAAACTAAATTAAATACACAAAATATATGAAAAGAATATGTAGATTTTAAAATAAACAATCAATAAAATAAACAATTAACTTAAAAAATTTAAATTTTAAAATACATACCTATGTAAATAAATAACAAATTTCAAATTTTATGATGGACGCATACCCATCCTTTACTGCACATGAATCCGCCGATGTCAAGATCCTTTTTAGAGTTAGTAATTCGTTCCATAGCCCCCTCTGTTCCACTTCAGCAGTAGGTGCATAAAAATATATATTAATCCATGTTCACTACCTTCTGAATTATTAATATTTTTGATAAATACTGTATAGTACGAGAGAGGAGCGAATGAAAAGGGGTGAATGAGAGAGTATTGAACTGAGTTTAATAATTTTAGTAATAGGGTTTAGAAATTAAAAAGTGGCGTGTGGATTGAAGGGTTTCTTTTGGAAGTACTGTATTTTATTTTTTAAGAAAATTTTATAAATAATTTAATAACGGTTAATTTATAGGTTAATTATTTGTTAAAATTTGTAATTTTAATGATAACTATTAATCATTAATTTTAGTGATTCTATTAATCGAAACTATTTAATTTTTAATGGTTAGATTAATTAATATGTAAAACATAAGGTTATACCGGTTAAAGGTTACGGTTAAGCTTAATCACACCCCTACCAACGACTAGGCGTATTGAGAACTTAAAATAATTCTTGTCGATAATTCTTGTTATCTAAAATAGCCTTAAGGGATATTTTTGTCCCTGAGTTCGTGCCAAAAAATTAATTTAGCCCTTCCATGAAAAATGCACCCAATTAGGTCATCGAACTCACGAATTGAATCAATTTAACTCTTTGACTAACGTTGATCGTTAATGTACTAACATGGTAGTTAATGGTGCTGGCGTGTCAGACAACTTGTGAATGCTAACGTGGCAGAGGGGCAACATTTGATATTTTTACGGAGTTTAAGGCTAAATTAAATTTTTAGTAAGTTCAAGTGTAAAATTGATTTTTTAGGAAGTTCAAGGCTGGATATTTTTTATGTAAAATTAAAAATTAAAAATGTTAAAAATATAAAAATACGTTATTACAATATTTAAAAAATTAAAACTAAAAAATTCAAAAAATAATAATTATAAAATAAAAAATACTAGAAGCTATAAATTGACAAATAATTAAAAAATATCAAAACTAAAAAATATATTTAAAATTATATTGGAAAGTCATTAAAAATAAAAAATATATTAAAATTTTAAAATTATTTATATTAATATGTTATAGATTTTGCATGGTAATAGTGAAGCTTGTCACATCTCGAAAACTGACCTAGTCAGAAGTAGGTTCCGGTGATCGGAAAATTTGAATCCGATGTGTTAAACGTTTGTAATGATTGACCTTTGTACCCCTCTTGTATAATGAAGTTACATTTTGGTCCTATTCGAGTGAATAAACTTCCTTGTACGAAATTCAAAGTCAAAAATGCAATTTCTAAGCTAGGCGTATCGATACGGTCAAGCCAGTATCGATACGGTTAAGCCAGTATCGATACGGCCCAACTGCCAATAACTAACTTACTTATTTTGGCATGAGTGTATCGATACAGTCACGAGCGAATCGATACGGGTCCCCTGTTTCCAATATGTTTGAAGCCCAAATTAAAGGAAATTGAAGCAAGGTGCTTACTCACCTCCTTTCTTGGCCTTCCTCACGTGAAAGTCATCAGAAAGATGACTAATGCTAAGGGTAAAGGGATGATAAGATGGATGGTCTTGGGTTGAGCAAACCCTTGCTTAAGAGAAATGTTTTCATTGGCCAAAGCTTAGGTGGACAATGATTAAAGAGATTAAATGGGTTTTAAAATGAATAAGTGAAAAGAGAAGCTTTCATCCTCCCACTTTGAACTCATGATAAACCAAACTTTCCTTTTGTTTCCAAAAGAAGCACACACCTCCATTTCTATCATCAATCTCCAAGCTAAGCTAGCACCTTGATGCAATCTTTGATCTTCGTTCGAATCCAATACCCGTTTGAAAGCCCACAACTCGGTGAGTAAAACCCCTATATTGATTTGTTGATTCCATCATTCGTTGAGGTTTAATTTCAAAATTAGGTTTACTATGTTCAAAGGAAAGCCCATGAACTAGGAAGTTAATCTCGATATTCCGATGTTGCCTACAAGTTTTTGGTAAGCTTGAAATATGTTTCCAAATCCTTAGATCGAATTCTAATGCAACTCCTAATTTTGTGCTAGCTCAAATAGTGAAGAAGGATCCCTTGTCATATCCAAAGGAAGTTAGGCACAACGAATTGTAATCTGAGAACCTCGTAGCCAAGGTGAGTGTAGTCATGTCAAAGGCTTGGCACGGAGCCAACCCATTGCATTTGATTTGTGATTTTCATGTTAATATGTATCTTGCTAAAGGCTCAAGTAGAGCAATGTTCGTGTGGATGCTAAAGGTGAACATGGTAATCTTTTGATATGGTAGATGTTCTATAAACAAATATGTGATAATCGAGACATGTTACATGTGAAATTGTTATAAGAAAAACATGTTATGATATGCTAAATTTGATATGAATATGTTATGATGTGATACGTATATTATATGATCTGTTATATGGAGCTAAGACTCAATTCCGATTCTGATATGCTATGGCCTACGGGCATAAAGGTAAGTTATATTATGAAATATGTGTAACCTTGGACATTTGTGAGTTTTGGATACAATTGGCATGCCATAGGGTTATTTGAGCTCGTATAATTAAGGGATTGGGCTACGGTCTAGGGCTGCAACCTATATGTGGGGGAGATAAGGATGGATTGTGTAAGGGACTATCCGGAGCTATGGCTCAAGGCCACGACATATTTTACGTTATATGTGGCTACGGCCTATTTTTCGATATATGTGTGGTGTAAAGGGGAATCCGCGTATCCATTTGTTACATCGTCCAAGGGAATTAATACGTGTTAAGCTTTGCTATGATTATGAGAAAGTATGATAAATGACTTAAGCATGAGATTTATGTGATTAATAGTGTAATTATGATATTTGAGTATGATGCTATGCTACTCATGACCATATTATGTCATTCATGTCATTTAACTGTTTTACGTTTTTTATGACTACCTCACTAGGCTATGTAAGCCTAACATATGTGTGTCTCATGCATTTCAGGATCCTAAAGCTTTCCGGACATCGATCGTGTAATTTGCGATTGCAAGTCACTCCCACTACCATATGTATGTCCACTTTTGTTTCCGAACTCCTAGTAAGGTGGCATAAGTTTTAAACGCATTGTAATAACTTATTTTAATGTGGTTGTGTAAGCCTATTAGTAACTAGGTGTGGTATGAGTATAATGGTATGTTTGGAAATGGCTAAATAGACTAAAATGAGCTTAAAAGCCCTAATTGGTAAAATCATAGTAACCGAATTCAAAATGCCCTAAAAATTTGCATGCTATTAGATTTATTGTTTATTAGTTTGCTGGTAAAATTTAGTAATGTTTGGATAACGTTTTCTAGGTTAATTCGAATAAAAACCAGCAAATTATGTCATTACAGGTTAGGGTGTATCGATACAGGTGATGGCGTATCAGTACAGTTAGGCATAAATTTGGCTTGAGGAACAAGGCGTATCGATACGGCTAGGGCGTATTGGTACATAAATTTGTCACTGGAATTTGGTTTGAAAAATGGTATCGATACGGTCTTAGAGCGTATCGGTACGGGTCAACGCGATAAACACGTATCGATACGAGATTAGCTGTATCGGTACGGGTTTGACATCCTTTAAATCTGGAAATCTAAAATTAGGTTTAGCGTATCGATACGGCCCTTAGGGTATCGATACGGTGTTAGTTAAATATGTTATAAGGCATAAAAACAGAATTTGGACAGTTTTCAAATTGGCCACTAATAACTATACTGACTAATTGATTAGGTTAACGATATCCGATAGTAACGAAACTTCACATGTTAATAATTGGTAAGTTTAATTACAAGTTGGTAATAAAGAATTTGGATTAGGATCGCTAATTTATGAAATTTGCAATTTAGTCCCTAAGTTTGTAAAAGTTTAAAATTGACCCCATATTGAGTCAATAATTGATAATTAGGTTCACTAAGCCTTAAATAAGAATATTAGAACTTCCGAATGAATTTTTGACTCTGATTAAGCTTCCGATTTCTGAATATATTTTTCGATAACGCTTTCCGACCCAGTTCTCTACCAGACCTGGAAGGGGGTGTTACAAAGCTAATAAATTAGTTAAGGAAAGTTGAGTGTGCTCAACTGTTTTACCTGTTGTGTGCTTATGATCGTCTGGTCATGTTTGCGTTGTGATTTTTCATAATGATTGTGTTCGATAAATACATTCCTTAGCTAGTTTGCCAGCTACACCATTACTTTCACTACTAGAGAATTGTAAGCTCTACAATATCTAAAACACAAAAATATGAATATTTTAAAATTTTAAAATATCTATTTTTAAAAAGATTAAATGTCAATTTTTAATATGATTTTAATAATTTTTATAATTTTAACAGTTTATAAATATTTTTAAATTTTTAATTTTTAATAATTTCTAATTTATCATTTTATAGAATTTTTATATTTATAAACTTTTTCATTTATTTTTTAAAATATTTTAACCATAATTTTATTTTAAATATTTTATTTTTAAAAATATGGAATAAAAATTAATTAAGTCTTCAAACTCCTTAAAAATTAATTTTGTTCTCAAACTCCCTAAAAGAATTAAATTTTGCTCCTATGCTGCATCAATTTTCATATGTGGGTTGCCATGTCCACGTATTAACGGCCGACGTTATTCAAAAAAATAAATTGATGAAAATCGCGAATTCGATGACCTATAAGCAAAAATACCTTTTAAGCCTTTAAAATATATTCCTAATTTCCTTATACCAAAAGAACTCGAAAAAACGTACTCAGAATCGAAGAATAAATAAACGAATTTAGATTTTAAAAAGATATGTGATTTCAAATTTCAAATTTCAAATTCTGTTTACTCAATTATAACAATAAATTTAGTTTTGATTTTAGTTATATCATTAGGCTGTTAATTCAAAAATGACACAATGAACTTGTAGAGTGGTCCTAGTGTAAATGATGATGTATTTTATCCAGATGACTCGGGTTTGAGCACCATGTGTGCACGGTGTGTGTTATTAAAGGGCTGAAAAATAAAACAGATATTATCTTGTAATCACACCAGCATATTCAAAAGAAAATGACCCAATGAAGTGGGCAACAGTTTCGTGATTGTGATGACGTGGTGAATATAATATATCATTTTGTGGGGATATATTGATGACAAAATGGCATTTGGGATTTTTAGGCGTAAGGTGTATCGAATTTCACACTAAAATTTTGGTAGAATGTAAAAAAAAAATGCTTTAACATTTGATTGAATTGACATTTTGGCCTTTATTTTTTTGAAGTAATTTAGCCCTTAACGTTTTATTATGGGTCAAAATGGGCCCTATGCGGATGAAAATTATTAGTCAACCAACAGTAAATGGCTTCAAATGACGTAGCAAACCTACATGGCAGTGCACACCGCGATAACAATGTCATATAGGCAAAAATGCTGACTTTACAGAATAACACATCAGTCAAAAAATAATTTTAAAAAATTGCATAAAATATATGATAGAGTAGCACAACATGAAAACCCCTTAGTGAAGGTGGATGACGAAATTGGTTTGGTTGAATGGAGATGTCGTGATGGTTGTTGAAGGATATTTTGTCCTCAACACACCCTTGATCGCAATTAACTAAGTAAGCAACCTCAAGCGGCTCTAACCCACCCTCTTAGACGCAATTACCTAAGCAAGCAGGAGTGTGAAGATGATCTCTAAAAATCTTCAAGAAATCTTGTTGAAACAATTTCTAAAGAAAAAAAAAAGATGAACAAATCTGGTTTGCAAAAGTGATGAACCTATTTATAGGCTAGTAAACTGCTAAAACAAATGGAAAATACAAAAAAAATCGTATTTGAACTAAACTATAAAACTAATAAAATAAAATAAATCCTAATTTATCTAAATATCTTAATAAAATTAATTAAATGATAAATATAAGCCAAAATCTTCTAAAATACATAATGAAAACTCCTAAGCTGATTTAAATTACAAATAATCGATAAAAATATTGAAAATTCATAATTATCCAAAAATCTCGTATTAATCACATATAGGAATTTCTGTATGCGATGCCTTCACTAAAATAGATGTATGTTGAGTTCCAGATGTCTAATTGAGGCGTTTCAAGATGCGTTGGAAAGCTAACTGACAGTCGGACAAGTTTCAAGAAGATATGTTAATCGATAAATGCTTGGATCCCATCCAGAAATGCGTCGAAAGTTGATTGACGTTTCTGACTTGCAAAATAGTTTCAACTTCTTTTCCAAAATGATTATTTTGACCCTTCTCATGCTCATATCATTCACTCTTTCCTTAATAGGATTCGTCCTTGCACCCAAACCGGTAATGAGAGAGAAATGAGCATCATAAGATGAAGAAATTACATTGTAGATGCCTGGATCGAAGACAAGTTGTTTCCACCCTTTGAAATTGGATAAAAAACAATTGCTGGTGTCGACAAACTCGAAAAGGTAGGTCCTGACTATGTGTTGCTTATCTTGCCAGGTGTGTGCTTTATCTTGGTGTGGATCAATTTTGCTTGCTTCACGGCATGGCTAAGGAACTTCATGTCTTAGATTGAATTAATGGTGTTTGGTAGGCTATGAAGTTTAACCATCTCTTGGAAGAACAAGTGGTGTTCTTTGTCTTTTCTGTCGGAAAACCTCGAGGTGTTTCACCTAACTCACCATCAATGAATTTCAAGCGTTTAGAATATGGTTCATCACTCTCTTATGTGGTGAGAGTTATGATTTTTTTCTTCAAAAACATCATTTTGGTCCTTGCACTGGAAACCTGGTGGATTCTCGGTTATAGTAGATGATTCGGTCGATTGGAGTATCTTAGTCTTTGGTGTGGTGCTTACTTCTTCGACATGACTCACCGATGGTTGTTCATGATCCTGTTGGACTAGCAATGATTCTTCTTCCTTCAGCGTCGTTCTACTACAGTCGAATAATGTATTAGTAGGGCGATGAAAATATGGAGGTTGAGATGTACCTTTATCAAATGAAGAGTATTCCTTCCACGGAACCTTGGACTTTTGTTGGTGATAATGCATGGGAATGAATCTCTCTCATGACCTTTTTAAATTATCCTCATGATCTTATCTTGGCTTCTCCATTGAGACATCGATCTTGTTTCAATTGTGACCACCATAGTGTCACATAATTTGTGAATGCTAAGATAATCAGTGGAACTTGAAGTTCTTTGGGACATCTATAAAACTCATACATGATATCAACGATATTTTCCCAATCACAATAACCATCAGGATCATACTTCCTTTGAAAAGAAGGAACTGTGAAATTTCGTCTTAGTTGGCGTATCATTGGGTAACAAACAAGAATCATTTTAGCTTTGATACTAAATGATAGAGTAGCGCAGCATGAAAACCCCTTGGTGAAGGTGGATGACGAAATTGGTTTGGTTGAATGGAGATGGTCTGATGGTTGTTGAAGGATATTTTGTCATCGGTACTCTCTTGATCGCAATTAACCAAGCAAGCAACCTCAAGTGGCTCTAACTCACCCTCCTAGAAGCAATTACCTAGGCAAGCAGGTGTATGAAGATGATCTCCAAAGATCTTCAAGAAACCTTGTTGAAACAACTTTTAAAGAAAAAAAAACACAAGATGAACAAATCTTGCAACAAATCACTCAGAAAGAGTTTTCAATACTATTGATCAAAACAGAAGTGTCTTGTTTGCAAAAAAAGATGAGTCTATTTATAGGCTTGTAAAATCCTAAAACAAAGGAAAAATGCAAAGAAATGTATTTGAACTAAACTATAAAACTAATAAAATAAAATAAATCTTAATTTATCTAAATCTCTTAATAAAATTAATTAAATGATAAATATATTCTTAAATCTTCTTAAATACATAGTGAAAACTCCTAAGCTGATTTAAAAATAATTAATAAAAATGTTGAAAATTCGTAATCATCGAAAAATCCTATATTAATCACGTATAAAATTTCTGCATGCGTTGCCTTCGCTAAAATAGTTGTATCTTGAGTTTTAAATGTCCGATTGAGGCGTTTCAAGATGCGTTGAAAAACTAATTGACAGCCAGGCAAATTTTAAGAAGACACGCCGACCGATAAATGCATGGATCTCATCACAAAATGTGACACAAGTTGATTGACGTTTCTAACTTGCAAAACAGTTTCATTTTCTTTTCCAAAATAATTATTTTGACCCCTCTCATACTCGTTATGGGTATTTTTTTTGGCATTATGCCAACTTTAAAACGTTTCTTTTCTAATTATTGGACATATTACTCATTTTTTCTTGAATTGTTTTTTTCACAAAACTAACTCGAAATCGACAAAATTCATTTAAAAGTTTGACATGCTAATTACTCCAATCTCATCCAATGATCATCTGATAAGAATAATTTTAAAATATATTATTCGTCTTTTCGAAAGAATACCTTTTTTTGAACAGACACCACAATACACCCATGTTTTTTTAATCACTTCCCTGCATTCCTCATTTCCAACCAGGTGTTTGGGACCCTATTCAAAGTTTTCATTCGATAGCATCACTGGTGAGTGCTCAAAAATTCGCCTAGAAGGACCAATCTGAATCCAATCCCTGAACTGAGACAACCACACAGGATCTAAAAGGAAGCGGTCCAACCTACTGTTCTTGTTTCTGGAGCCGAACCATGTGAACCTTTTTTCTGCTGAAGGGGATATCCACAAGATTTCCGACATATATAAACCCATTGAAGCCTTGCAGCATCTAATTCAACACGCTGGCTTCTTTCACTTCTATCCCTTGCCGCATTAAAATTCCCTTAAGTAAAAATTGTTAACCCTATTCAGTGACAGATTTAAAAATATTTTTTACATTGAGCACATATATTATGCAGATTCGCACAATTAATAAAATAGACAATTAATATAAAAAATTTAAATTTCAAAATGCATAACTCAGTAAAATGGATAACAAATTTCAAATTCTATGATGAACGTATACTCATCCTTCACTGAACATGAATCCGCCATTGTCATGATCCTTTTAGAGTTAGTAATTCGTTGCATACCCCCTCTGTTCCACTTCAACGGTAGATGCACGGATGGAAATCGTTTGGCCATAAACTATGCTTCTTTTGGTGCCCCACTTAAAAAAAAGTATGTTTAGGATTTAAGGTTAGGGTTAAGAGAATTAGGAGTAGGGTGTATTTTTAGGGTATAGGGTTTAGAATGTGGAATTTAGAGTTTGAGTTTAAAATTTAATTTTTAATATTTTTTAGTGTATGGCATAGAATGGGGCATAATTAGGAGGAAAGGGATTTTTGTTCTAAAAATATATATTAATCCATGTTCATTGCATTTTGAATTATTAATATTTTGGAAAAACTACATGGGTGGTCATCCACCTATCACTATTTTCTTGTTTTGGTCTCATAATTAATTTTTAGTCAAAATCGTCCCTCCCGTTAAATATATTTTCTGTTTTGGTCCCTCTCTATTAAAAACCTAATAACTTCCTGACATGACATTTTTTTATATTTTTTAATAATTTCTCTCTCCTTCCCCCATTATTTTTGTTTAATTTTATTCGACCAATCCGATGGTGACACGTGTTTCCACTAGATTGAAGGAAAAAATAAAACCAAGACCATTTGCAAAGGCTAGGACTCGAATCCCCGTCCCACTGCATGAAAGGGCAACGCACAAAACAACAGTGCTAAGCCAAAATTTTGATTTATTTTCACTAAAATATATATTTAATGTATATTAAGTTACCAACAACATAAAATAAAACATTAACGCTAGGCTAGTGACTCGAAAACAAGCTCTCATTAATAAAAATTTAAATAATTAACAACCAAATTAAGCTAATAAATTGTAATACTTTTAACTTAAATAATATTTAACTAAATTGTGATTAAAATTAAAAATCAAACTAGATTTATTTTTTCTTCACTTTGTTCGTTAATAATAAAACTAATTAAATAATCATTTATATATTTTTATAAAATTAATATTAAATTCATAATATTTATTTAGGATAGAATATAAATTTGTAAATTATATTTAATAATTATTTTATGATAGAATATAAATTTTTAAATTATATTTAATAATTATTTGCAAGTACTTGGGGTCCCGCTTCTTTATGGGAGGGTTACTAAGAGCTCATACTAGTTTTCAATTCAAAAGATACAGGACCGGCTCTTTGAGTGGTCTGCGAAATCGTTGAATCTGGTTGGCTGTATTACATTAGCGCGGTCGATCCTAGCTGCTATTCTGACTTATACTATGCAAACGACATATCTTTCGAAAGGGATTTGTGATGAAATAGAGCGCCTCATTAAACGGTTTATTTGGGGTAGTTATAGAAGCCGAGGAGTTGTGCATATCTTATTAAGTGGAAGGATATCCGCTCCCCGGTTAAAACTCGTGGTCGTTGCTTTCGCCAGATGAGGCACCAAAACGAAGCGTTCTTTATGAAGGTGACATTTCAGTTAGTTTCTTGTCGGGATCAACTGTGGGTACAAGTTTTGAGAGCCAAATATAAGTGCAATCAAGTTATTTCAGATAATTGTTCTAGATTATGGACGGGGTTGAGTATGGTTTGGGATGATGTTCGATCGAATATTTTTTAGAGTATTGGTAACGGTGATTCGATTGATTTTTGGCGAGATTCGTGGCGTGGGGATCTTGGACCTTTGCGTGACTTGAAAGTGGATGTGTCTTTAGTACCACATGAGCATGTTCGACTTTCTTCTATGATTCGAAATGATGCAAACTGAAAATGGGAGAACTGCTAGCATATTTTGCCCGATGATGTGTTGCTTCGTTTGGCTAGTATGTTACCACATTTGCCTTCCAATAGACCTGATATGCCGAGATGGGGTGGGGGAGATGAGATTGGTTTTCCAATCTCCTCGCCCTATGATGCTCGTGTGGGTGTAGGGGGGCCAAACTACACGACCTGATCCAGTGTGGGAGTGTGTAGCGAAGTTCCATGGTAAGCAACGCATTAGGTGTTTTTATGGCTCATTTGTCATGGTCGCCATCAAACTAATAGTGAACGCTATCGCTGACACATTTCTACCAACTCACTGTGTGTTGCTTTTAATAATGATTGGGAAGATGCGGATCACGTTATTAGACATTGTCCTAATGTTGTGTCGGTTTGGGCATCAATCATAAAACCGGATAAGCTGCAGAAGTTCCTCTCCATGCCCATCTTGAAATGGATTCATACGAATGTGTCGATGAAAGGTGGGTTTGTATAGGATCCAACTGATTGGGATTTCTTTTTTGGCGCCTTGGTCTGGAACTTTTGGATTCGACGAAATGAGCTGGTCTTTGACTTGAATACTATATCGAATGAACCGGTGTTACAACAAAGCATGATATAGGCTGATGAGGCAACAAGTGCCTATCGTTCCATACAGGCTCGGCGAGCTCCCTTGATAGTTCTATACCGTTGGCAGTAGTTGTGGCAGTTACCACCACCGGGTTTTGTAAAGCTTAATTCGGATGAAACAAGACGACCCTCGAATGGTATAGCCTCTTGTGGGAGAGCAACCCGTGATGATTGTAGTCGATGGTTGACAAGCTATACCAAGTATATTGGTAAGTGCCCAGTTCTTGAAGCTGAATCTTGGGGAGTTTATGAGGGTTTGAAGGTTGCTTGGGCCCTAGGAGCTAGAAATGTTGTTGTTGAATTGGAGATGATGCGATCCTATTTCACTCTCTACTCATTTTCACCATACTTTCTTCTTGCCATACAAGAATGAAAGCCGAGGGAGTTTCTGTTAACTTTCCTTACATATATTTTAGTTATATATTCATATTACTTATAGTTAAGCATGCACATCGTTACTTAATCATCCATGTTACTTATGCTAAGGACGTGTGTAGTTTCATGCATCATATATATTACTATGCATTTCCATACATTACATTATATACTTTACAAATTAAGTAACTACATAAATGTATGACATTAAGATTAACCACATCTTTACTTTCTATTCACATGAATATCATTCCTTACGCATATATATTATAATCTGTTTTTCTTTACAGGATATATGAACCAAATAACAAGGGATTGAAGGGCAAATCACCATTAGCTCGTTTGGTTCGACTTAAGCTCAAAGCAGCTCGCCAAATGCTTCAAGAAAAAGCTAGCTTCTAATTAGCTCCTAACAACTCCAACAACTCGAGTTAAGCTAAAGGATACTTAAAGGCAAGCTCACTTAGCTAAATGTAGCTCCTATAGGCTCAATTCAGCTCGGACACTAAGCGAAGCTCAACCAGCAAGCTAGCTCAGCTCAAGTCAACTCACACCTAGCTCGAGCAGCTTATCTCAGCTCAACCTTGTAAGGACTTGTCCCTTCCCCAAGGGACACAACCGACCAACCTTGGAAGGAACTTGCTTGGCGCCAACATTTGAAGGGAGAAATGGGCGGCACATGCTTGGAGGGAGGCACCACTTAAGCCGAAGCATCACCAGCCCATTGCCGAACCAACACAAGCCCTTACATGCCCATTCGGCCAACTTTTCACCCTTGTATCATGCCTATTCGGCAGCTCCCTTAGAAACTATAAACAGGGGATCAATTTCATTTTGTAAACACACAATTTCTTATCAATTAAAATCATTTGTGAGGATTTCTCTCAAACTTTTTCTTTTAAGAACTTCTTAACTTATCAAGCCTCTTTTGGTTTGTGGCGTCACCCATCTTTCCATCTTTGATACTTCAGGTTGTTGGTTTCTTAACCATCGGTCTAAGTCCCTATTTCTACCCTCAAAGTCTTTTCTTTTAAGAAACGTGATTATACTTTTTAGTACAGTTTCTTTCTTTGAAACCTTTGAATACTATCCATTCTTTTTCTTTTCCATTTCATCATTCCCATTTTTCTTCTTCACCATCTGAACCATTATCTTCAAATTCCCTTAACCATTTCACCATACACCACGCTATCCTACTTCCGCACCCTATACTTTCCTTTCATCATTTTCTTCAATTTCTTCAATAAGGCATTCAAATGATCAAATCTTACTTGCATTCACGGTCGGGACAATCAAAGCTTCTCTCAACATCATCAATTGGAGAGTTGGAGCGTATCATGTGGTAATCAGAGCAAAGGAAGAATCAAGTAAGTGATTTCAATTTCTAATAAAAAAAAAGAGTAAAAAAAAAGCAAAATTCAAAATTCCTTCCTCATTTCTTAAGGAATGCAAATAGTATTAAAAAAAGAAACAAAATCAAAAAAGAAAAGAAACACAAAGCTAGTGAAGCCAAAGCAAACAAGCAAGAAACTAACTCGGAGAAGTGCATCAAGTTTGATTTTTCTCGATCGAGTTGTAAGTAAGTTTTGTGGTAACGAATATGCCTTTCTTCTTATTTCATTTCTTTCTTTCTTTCATTTCTTTTCTTTCTTTTATTTTTATTTCTTTAAGCTTATCTTTTTTTATTTACCTTTATTTTATTTCCATTTCCTAGCCTAACCTTCATTTTACAGCCCAAACGCCATATAACTCAAAAGCTTGACAGGTTTTGAGTAAGTTCTTTCCAGAGCTTGTGACAAGAGAATTGAACGATAAAAGGCAGAGAGTTGTGAGCACAGAAGGAGAAATAAAAGCCTAAATTCCCAGAGTGAAACACGAGTGACTGAGTGACATCTTACTTTCCTTAGAGTGACCGTGAGGGTTTTGTGTGTGTGTTTGGTGAGGTTCATTTTACTCTTTTTTATTTTTTAATTCTAACAATGTCACGGCATTCTAGAGACGGGTGTCAAGAAGCACAACCAGCCCCAAATCTTCAAACGCAAGCCTTGATCAAGGAGATGCAAAGGCTGCTAAGGGAAGAACTTGAATCCATTCATGAAAGAATGGATTGGTTGGAAGGATCCCAAGGCAACATTCAAGGAGTTGGAAGGCAAAATCGGCAATGAAACCAAGAGGAAGTTGTGGACGACAATGAGGAAGAGGACATCAAGCAATTATCCCAAGGCAAGACTGATCTAGAATCATACTTACATTGGGAAATCAAGGTGGATCATATCTTTGAATGCCACAACTATTCAGAACAAAAGAAAGTTCATGTTGCTGCCATGGAATTCATTTACTATGCTTTGGTATGGTGGGATCAATTGACAAGCACAAGGAGGCAAAATGGTGAAAGACCAATCAACACTTGGCTTGAAATGAAAGGTATCATGAGAAGAAGGTTCATACTTCGTTCATTATCATCGTGACTTGTTTCACAAATTGCAGAACCTTAAACAAGGCAACCAGAGCATAGAAGATTACTACAAAGAGATAGAGGTTGCAATGATCCGAGCCAATGTTGATGAGGATAGAGAAGAAACTATGGCTAGATTTCTGGTAGGACTTAGTCGAGAGATTGTTGATGTGGTGGAGTTGCAACACTACATTGAGATCGATGAGATGGTGTACATGACCATGAAAGTTGAGCAGCAGCAATGTAGGAGAACTGTGACGAGAATAAACAACACCGCTGCCCCTAAATGGAACCAAAACACTACTCGAAAAACTACGCCTCTCCAAATTAGAGAACAAGCCGAAACATCCAAGCCAAAATCGGCCATGGTGGAAACTACCCGAGGTAAGCAAGTGGAATGCCAGGTTCGGAAAGAGAGATCAAGTGCTTGGGACATGGCCATATGGTTAATCAATGTCCAAATCGCAATACTATGTTGATTATGGATAATGGTGAAGTCATTTCTGAACAAGAGATTTAAGATAAAGAAAAACCCCGAGCAAGAAGAAGAGAAAATCGAACCAGCCATTGATGGAGAGCTTCTAGTGGTTAAAAGGCTGCTGAATGCATAAATGGCCGAGGAGGAGGAGCAACGAGAGAACATATTTCACACACGGTGCCATGTGAATAAAAATATGTGTTTTATGATCATAGATAGAGATCATAGTTAGAGGAAGTTGTACAAATGTAGAGAGCACAATCATGGTGGAAAAATTGGGATTAAAGACACTAAAACATCCTACATCGTACATGCTTTAGTGGCTAAATGATGGAGGAAAATTAAACGTCACCAAACAAGTTCTAATTCCCTTCTCTATTGGTAATTATAAGGATAAAGTTATGTGCGATGTTGTACCTATTCATGCCAGCCATATTCTTCTTGGAAGACCTTGGCAATATGATAAAAGGACCATACACGACTGCTTCACCAATCACTACTCCTTCAAGCACGAGGGAAAGAAGATTGTTCTTGTGCCATTAACGCCAAAACAAGTACAGAATGACCAAAATGTGATGAAAAATAACGTTGAAGTTTGGAAGAATGAACAAGCCAAAACAAAACTTAAGGAGAATGAAACAAAGGAGACAAATGCTTCTACCAGCATTGAAATGATTAGGGAGTGTCTTTTGACACATCCTATGATCGAGACTGATTTTTCTAACAAAACACAAGAAACCTTGTTTTCTTTTGATTTTTAGGTTGATAATAGAGAAAGTAAACCATGGAAGGATACACACAAGGAACAGGTTACCCCAATAGCAAAAGAATGTCAAAAAATGAGGTTCTTCGATTTGAGGAAAAATCACCTTAAAGAAGGAGGGATGATGCGATCCTATTTCACTCTCTACTCATTTTCACCATACTTTCTTCTTGTCATACAAAAATGAAAGACGAGGGAGTTTATGCTAACTTTCCTTACATATATTTTAGTTATATATTCATATTACTTATAGTTAAGCATGCACATCGTTACTTAATCATCCATTTTACTTATGCTAAGGACATGTGTAGTTTCATGCATCATATATATTACTATTCGTTTCCATACCTTATATTATATACTTTACAAATTAAGTAACTACATAAATGTATGACACTAAGATTAACCACATCTTTACTTTCTATTCACATGCATATCATTCCTTACGCATATCTATTATAATCTATTTTATATCTTGTGCATTACTTAGCTTAATTGCATATACTTATGTTATTTTGTGTTTTTTCTTTATAGGATATATGAACCACATAACAAGGGATTGAAGGGCAGATCACCATTAGCTCGTTTGGTTCTATTTAAGCTCAAAACAGCTCAGAAAATGCTTCAAGACAAAACAAGCTTCTAATAAGCTCCTAACAACTCCAACAACTTGAGATAAGCTCAAGGATACTCAAAGGCAAGCTCACTTAGCTAAAGGAAGCTTCTAAAAGCTCAATTCAGCTTAGACACTAAGTGAAGTTCAACCAGCTAGCTAGCTCAACTCAAGTCAGCTCACACCTAGCTCGAGCAGCTCATCTCAACTCACCCTACAACCTTCAGCTCAACCTTGGTAGGACATGCCCCCTCCCTAAGGGACACAACTGACCAGCCTTGGAGGGAAACTTGCTTGGCGCCACCATTTGGAGGAAGAAATGAGCGGTACATGCTTGGAGGGAGGCACCACTTAAGCCGAAGAATCACCAGCCCATTGTCTAACCAACACAAGGCCTTACATGCCCATTCGACCAACTTTTCACCCTTGTATCAAGCCTATTCAGCATCCCCCTACAACGACCTTTTTTCCTCTCCCTTTTTTGAGAAAGAGAAATTTTGACGTGTTAAGGGCATTTGTTTAGAAAATAAGTCGACTACTAATTATTCCCTGAATCGTTAATGAAAATCTTTTAAAAAATGGGGGACTTCTTTTGAAAACTTTAAATTTTCTAAAACGAATAAAAATTTGGAGTCACCACCGGCCACTTGGGTAAGGTGGGCCGGACACCATAAAACCAGAGATTCGTTATGAAAGGGCTCGGGAGTTGGTTACGTGTGGGGAAGGATTAGCACCCCTCACCACGCCCGGAAATCAGTACCAGAAAATTTGTTGCTCCAAGAAGAATGAAAGTTATTGAAATTTAGATTGAGTTTAATTCGAAGTTTCTAGATGAAAATTAACCTTGACTACACAGGCCTTATCGAATTAGTGGATTCAAATTAATTAAACATTTAATTAGTAAAGTTGACGCTATGTCGGACCATAGATTAAACCGACATTGAATAAGCCTGATTGTCGAGTTAATTTATAATTCGACCCCCGTACGTCACCTTTATGCATGATGCAAGGATTTAATTATGGTGTGATGATTTTATTAATTTTTAATCCATTTACCTCGGGACGGTAAGAATTAATCCGAATATTTGGTCAACATCCTTTAAGCTCGGACTGTTACGACACAAATATTTGACTTAATAAACACCTCCTCTTTATAACTTAGATTGATTAAATGTGCAATTAAGATTAAAGATTATATGGGTGTCAATTAAAGTATAACAATTAAGGGCATAAAAGTAAACATTTTAAAAAGGAAGGCCCAATTTGACATGTATATAGATCAGTTATGTATTTAACCCCTAAAAGGATTAAGAAGCTCAATTTTCGGAGGCTAAATTGCAATTTAGTACTAGGTTAGGCTTAAAATTGATTTTTCCCTGGAAGTGATTAAGAAAAGTTCAATTAATTTAATGAATTTAACATTTACTCCAATAAGCCAAGAAATAAACTTAAATTCACTAAATTAATTCAAACTCTTATTTAACTAAGGCTTAAAAAAATCTAGGGGTAATTTTAATTCTAGAATCGTGCCCTTATAAGTCGGGCACACGATTTGATCGAATTAATTTGACTATTCCTAATCTAAACCTAAGAAGAACTAACTAAGTTCTACAATCTAAGCCCAAACCATAGGCCCAAACTATTGAAACTAAAATAACAAGGCCCAAATTGTTATATAGTGATAGAAGCTCAAAAGATTTAAGATACATTATTAAAATAATATAACATGTGAAAAAATGTTTAAAAATGTATTGAAATAAATTATGAATTAAAGTTATGACACACATATATAAAAAACTATTATTCAAAAGTATATATTAAAGTAAATTATTTGTTAAAGTTACATAAGAAAAGAACTACTATTATACATTATTCATTTTTGCTAAAACCTTTTATTTATTTTAAAGCCGTATCATAAACCATATATATATGTATATATATTTCATTTTCACATTATTATATGCTGAAATATATTTTTTATGTACCAAAATGTTAGTATACTCTTCAAAATTACGTTTCCTACATTCAAAATTATGGGTACTATATATATACCATATTTTACAAAATTCCATCTTATTCTTTAAAATTGTTATACATCAAAAGTATTTATTATATGTACATATATACATTTATATCTATATGTATACATATCTAAAAATTTACCATATATAAAAATATATTGTATATTAAAACATTTATATTTTTATTTATTTGTGCTTTATTTATTGTTTATTTATTTATTTATTTTTTGTTTATTTTCCTATGAATTCTGACTTTTATTCTAAAAACGTATTAAGTTAAGAGCTATTCATGACATTCTATCAATTTTAATTTACCAACAAGTGTATGTTAAACATAAAATTATACGTCATACTTCCGATTTATGATAAATCTGCGTACATATTAAACATGCATTTCGTTCAAACTAATTTTATCCCTAAAATTATCATCACAACTTAGCAAAATAAAAAAAATAAATTGCGAATATTAAACACAAACATGCAGAATTTAAATAAATAAAACAATAAAAAATAAAAAGTAAAAAATAAAAATACTTGATTAAAAAACTGGAAAAGGGATCAGATTATAAAAAAATAAAATACCAAGGCAAAATTAAAAGGAATGATAGGGACATAATTAAAATTTTTGAAAAAATACAAAGGATCTCGTGGGTAGTTTAAAAAGGCATAATGGCTCCCTAGGGTAATTATCCCATGCGGAGGGATCAATCGTGTAATTGGACCATGCGGAAGCCCTTCCGGCATAAATATTTTAGGGTGGAATGACTAAAAGTGGTATTATGCCATTTTTAAAATTATAACGCTATATATAACCCCAATATCCGAACCTTAAACCCTTTTCGGCCATTTTTTGTTATAACAATTCACCCCCTCAGAAACACTCTGAACTTGTTCATCAAGTTCATCTAGGTTCAACATGAACCCAGATTCTGGCGACTACTCCACCGTGTTTTCCAGGGCGGTGGCCGGCGAACCTAAACCAGCCAAAAAAACTCTGTTTTCAACCCTAGCCTAAATCATAACCCTATACTAACAAAATCAACCCCTTCCCAGTTAAGAAATTCGAAAGCCGAATCAAAGGAAGGGCTTCCGTCGCCGTGTGCTTTCACCGTTTCACCACCCAGCCCTGGAGAGGCTCTGGCCTATCAACGGAGGAGCGTCGGCTAGAGGAAACTGAAACAACGTGAGGGAGATCTTCATGGTTAAAACTCTAAACCCATTTTTCTATCATCATTTTTTATATACATACACATAGATAAACTAAAAAGGGAAGAAGATATACCTTGAAAGGCTGTTTTTTGTGTTTATTGCTTCTGTTTTTTTTGTTCGAACTACTATCGTTGTGTTACAAAGGATGCATTACATGCTTATATTAATCTCAGACACTCATTGCCCTAATCTATGCTATTGTCTATTGTTTCAAATCTGAAGCAATCTTTAATTGTTATCACTGTTGATGATATATCTCTGATTTTCCCTTCTTTTTTATGCTTTCTTGTTTGCTCTGTGGTTGAGAGCTGGTAGTCGTACGTCAGCGGCGCCACGTAAACGGGGAGACTAAACGGCACCTGCGCGTGGGCGCGTGAAGAAGATGAACCGCCGGAGCGTGGACTACACGTGCCATCATCGAACGGTCGAAGCGATCTGGGCCATTGGATCAGATCTGGTCCAATGGCTGAGATGCTTCTTGAGATAGACGGTCCAGATGGCTTCATCAAGGTTGACGTGGCAACGTTGGATGGGCGACACGTGGCAGATGGGAGAGCTGAAGAGTCTTCAATCAATCTGGGCTGCTGATCTTCATTTGATCTGAGCTGTTGGATCAAAATTTGATCCAACGGTTCAGATGGGGCGGCTGCAAAGCAAAGTATGAGAGATTAGATTGTTATTAGAGTTTTTAGAACTGGGTTTGGCTGAATAGGCTTGTGTTATATTATTATATTTTTTTTGAGTTTTAATATGTAATGGATCTAAACTCTTATAAACATTTGGGCTTAATTTTTTATTTAATCTGTTTATACATATATACTTTTATATTTATATACTTTATTATATTTTAATTAACAACCCACATTATAATAAACCTATTAATAACCACATCTACATTCAAACTTTAATACACATGTACGTACATACAATTATACATTCATAGTTAATTATCAATGGCATTGGAATAACAAATACATACATATGCACATTCACATTGAAACAATTATAAACACACATAATATACTAATAACATATATTACATGCAATTTGGACAAACAACACCTATATAACCATGTTCTTAAATAGGCATTCGTAATGAACACACACTTATGATATACACTTTATGTATACTAACACACATGAGCCTATTTTATAATTACCTAATAATAAGATAGACATATACAAGCCCATTACTGAAAAATAAAAATAAAAATAAAGAAGTTAACCCTAGACAAAATTAGTGATTACACCCCCTTAGAAACTATAAATAAGGGATAAATTTCATTTTGTAAACACACAATTTCTTATCAATTAAAATCCTTTGTGAGGTTTTCTCTCAAACTTGTTCTTTTAAGAACTTTTGACTTATCAAGCCTCTTTTGGTTTATGGCGTCACCCATCTTTCCATCTTTGAGACTTTAGGTTGTTGGTTTCTTAACCATCGGTCTAAGTCCCCATTACCACCCTCAAAGTTATTTCTTTTAAGAAAAAGGATTATACTTTTTAGTATAGTTTCTTTCTTTAAAAGCTTTGAATACTATCCATCATTTTTCTTTTCCATTTCTATTTCATCATTTCCCATTTTTCTTCTTCACCATTCAACCCATTATCTTCAAATTCCCTTAACCATTTCATCCCTTAACGATTTTAGCATACACCACGCTATCCTACTTCCACGCCCTATACTTTCCTTTCATCATTTTCTTCAACTTCTTCAAGAAGGCATTCGGAGGATCAAGGCTTACTTGCATTCACGGTCGGACAACCAAACCTTCTCTCAACAACACCAATTGGAGAGTTAGAGCGTATCAATTGGACAACATGGACATTGTTAATCTTTTTCAAGGAAAGTCTCGGAAAGGGCAACATAGTTCCTTTGTGCCACACATTGAGGTTTTGCCTCAATGACAATAGGATGTGCAGTTCATCCATGGAGCTCGAGAATGTTATGCAGTTGTGGATGCTTTGACAAAGTTGGATAGTGGAGATAACTTTACTTGTTGCATGTTTCATGATCCTCCATAGTTATCTTGGATTTACTTCAGATTGATTGTCCTAGTTATAGGTGTTTGTTATGTTCTCTTTGTTAAGCATAACATATTCGGTTAACTGAACTACACGTGTCACGATTGTGTGTGGTCAGTTATCCAGAGAAGTTAGTTAGTTTTAGCTTATAGTTGATTATCCCTGGTTATAGCTTTAGCTGTAAATGTATGAGAAATCTCTGAGTTTAATGTAGCGACATTTAAAAAAAAAACCTTTAGAAGAATTATAAGTTTGGCGTTACGGGTTATCCCAAAGATCATTTCTTTGTAGTCTTGTTTTAAAGGGATTTCTTTTGAAAATTCTTTTTCTTTAGAAAACTGATTGAAAACTAGGAGTCGCCACCGGCCACTTGGATAAGGTAGGCCGGACACCACAAAACCAGAGATTTAATTTGAAAAGAGGGTTCGAGAGTTGGTTACGTGTGGGGAATTATTAGCACCCCCATCACGCCTGGAAATCAGTACCAAAATATTTGTTGCTTTTAATCGAAGGAAATTGTCAGAATTTGAAAGGAATTTAATTCGGTGACCTTAATTGAAAATTAACCTTAATTGAACGGGCTTTATCAAATTGGTGGGTTTAAATTAATTGGACATTCAATTAATAAGGTTGATGATACATCGGACCATAGATTAAACCGACATCGAATAAGCCCGACTGCCGTGTTAATTTATGGTTCGAATCCCACCGTCACCTTTATGCATGGTGTAAGCAGTTAAGGAATGATGTGATGACTTCGTCAAGTTTTAATTCTGCTTTGAGTCGGTAAGGATTAATTCAAATATTTGGTCAACATCCTTTAAGCTCGGACCGTTACGACAAAAATATCGAAACTAGTGATTACCTCCCCTTTTTATAATTTAAATTAATTAATGTGCAGTCAAAATGGTTAAAGTCACATGAATGACAAATATGAGATGGCTAACAAAAGGTATAAAAGATAAACACACAAGGCCCACCCCAGGACCTAACCTAAAAAAACCCAAGTTATTGAAGTTCAATTAGTGACCTAACTGTTAATTAAGTGATTCTAGTATTTAATCCTAAATTAATTAGCCCTAATAACTAGAACCCTAACAAGTTATGATAACTGATTTGATATTAATCTCAGCTTTGAAGTTCATTTTATCCTAAAGTTATTAAGAAATATTCGATTAATTTAATGAATCTAACATTCACTCAAATGAGCCAAGAATGAATTTACATCCACTAAACCAATTCGAATTCTAATCTAATTAAGGCTCTTAAAGAAACTAAGCCTAAAATTAACTTAGTTAATTTAAGAATCATGCCCCTATGAGACGAGCACATGATCTGAATTAATTAAACTAATTTCATTAACCTAATCTAAAACCTAAAAACTATTAGCTGGGCCCAAAACCTAGGGTCCAAACCACTAAAAAACCAAGGGCCTAATGCCCAAAATGAAAACCCAGACCATAATAACAAGTAAACTAAGCCTAAAAGGAAACTAAAACTTAAAACTCTATGCTTAACCCCAAATTGGGCCTAAAACCCAATTACTATCTAGAAGTTAGGCCCAAGCCAAGGCCCAAAAGCACTTAAACCTGGGCTTAAAGCAAACTAACTAGGATGACAAATGCCCAACACCAATTTACCAAAATATCAACCCATGTTCTCTAGCACAAAATTAATGCTGAAAAAAACATATTAAACATTACATTATAAACTGGAAATGGGACTTAATTGAATAAAAACAAAATTAAAGGACAAATTAAAAGAAAATGAGAACTCTGCTTGAAACGGTGACCAAATTGAAAGACGCAACAAACGTCCACGGACCACGGAAGGAGTTTAAAAACGCGGAGCTCCTTAAAGGGTGAATAGGCCGGGACGGAAGGGTTTAAAACACAATTTCCCTTTTTTTTTAAAACGTTAAACTAATATATATTAAAAAAATTTAACCAAAATTAGAAAAAAAGTTTTGTTATAACCCAAACCCCCACAGATTCTCTGAAAACCCTCTAGGCAGGGGATGAACAGTACCGTGGTGTTCTTCAGCGCCGCCGCCCTGCCCAGAATCCGGCCGTATAACCCATTTTCCAGCGGCTTATCCGCCGTGTCGGCCCGTTGAACGGCGGCTGACGAACCCTAAAAGTAGCCAAAAAATCCCCCTTTTACCCTAAAACACCGATCCAAGCCTTTTTCTTTCAAAATCCAAACCTTTCCTTTGAAAATCTTCAAAAATAGAACTGAAAGAGCCCTATCCCCTTTTCCTTTTTAAAACTTACCGAAGTCAGAGGCCTTCTCCGAGGCTGTCTCCACTCCGTTTCTCCATTCAAGTCTTATCAACGGGTGGAAAGCGAAACAATAAAGGAGAAGATGGGTCGTTAAAAAAGGGTAAACACGAAACCCTAACTATATTTTCTATTATGCGTATACTATAAATGTGGAAGAGAGATTATACCTCAAAAGCTTGAGGTCGCTTCTCTGCTTTCTATTGAATGGAAATCCCAAAATACATGCTTCTGTTTTTTGCTCTTGTTTTTTTATGGTTAGGGTTACTGTTCTTTATATACCCTAAGATTACATTGAATTTTGGAATTGAAATTACATGGGAAAAATCCCTATTGGTTTCTCTCTGACATTTACGTCGTTTTTGCTTCTGATTTTCTCTGATAACTCGTCCTTTTTGTTGTATATGCTACTGTGGCCGATCGATTATGGAAGGGGGACCAGGGGGCTTACTGGTGTGGCTGTTGAAGTGGCGTTGATGTGGTGAGGCAACAGTGAGTTGGCGTTTACGTGACCTTGATGTGACCGTCGTGGTGGTGAACGTGGCGCGGAAGAAGTTGAGAGGTCAAGTGGTTGAGCTGCACGCACGCATGGATAATGCCAAGGGTCGCGAGTGGGGCGCGTGGGAACATTGAACGGTCACTCCCTCGATCATGGACCGTTCAACGATATCTGGATCCAACGGTGGGGATGTTGGCGGCTGTAACCAAAGGACATCATATTAGAGCTAGGGTTTCTTAAGTTTAGTGCTCTTACCGGGCCAACAAATGTAAATGGATATTTAACTATTCAATATTATGGACTTATTATATACATTTTCTTGGGCTTTACTTATCTTGTATATTTTTATGGGCTGACAGAAATAAAATAAGCGATCTTCTATTACTTATTTATTTTCCAATCCACATGGATTTCAACTAGTTCAATGCATATATGTATTAAGGTAAAATATATAATGATAAGGATAATAAAATGAACATAATAATGGGAAAAAGGAAGCAAAATACTAGTAACCTATGCCCATTAAATTCTTTAAAGCATTTGGTTCTTTTAATTGGGCAATATATATATATAACCAACACACACATAACTTAATATGATATAAGATCACTATTAGTTATGATTCTAATAACCTTAGTGTTTTTAGTTTCTTTAGTTTTGTTTTTTATCATATAAAAAATAAACAAGATAAATAAAGCTTTTTTATTGTAACATGAAAACAAAAGAGGTTTTCTCCGGACAAAATTAGTGATTACATTTAAGAATAAGAAAAATTCTGTAATTTCTCTCAAATTCTATTTTCTTTTATGGTATCATTTGCCACTTTCCTAGAGATTCAGAAGCAGTTTCTTTAGTTGTGATAATGTCGCTGCGAAACTCTAAAGCACAAAGCCATGCTACCTCCGATGGTGTTCAAGTTGAATTCACTTCAAGAAATGATAGGATGTTCACAAATAAGAAAGTAAATGTCATCTTGGACGAGTTTAACTTTCTTCTGTGGAAACAGGAGGTGTTACTACTATTCGTAGCCATCGTCTTGAGAAGATACTGACTGGTGCCATGAAGAAGCCCCAAAAACGGTTCTTGTTGATGGTGAGAAAGTCTTGAATGATGATTTTGAGGATTATGTTGCCCAAGATAGCGCGTTGGAGTCGTGGTTACTATCGACCATTAGCTCTCATTTGCTTCCATAATTTGTTGGTGTTGAGACAGCTGAGGAGGTCTAGAACACAGTCTTGCAGTTCTTTGCGAACAAGTCTACCACGTCTGTTATGGGTTTACTTTCAAAACTCCGTTCTTTAAAGAAAGGTGATGATAGTATGAGGGTGTATCTTTCACGTGTCAAGGAAGTTTGCCATGCTTTAGCTTCCTATGGCAATCCAGTGTCTCAAGTTGAGTAGATTTCTAGTATATTGAGTGGCTTGCCTAGGGACTATCAATCGTTTATGGTTGTTATAACTGCTAGCACAGAATCTTTTTCCCTTGATAGTGTTTGTACTATTCTAATAGATGCAGAGGCATAATTGCATAGTTTTTCTCAAGAAGAAGCATTACCGATTAGTGCAGATGTTGCTCATGCAAATGTTTCTACCAATGCCTTGGAGTCTGGTGAAGGTACTGATCATAGGGGGTTTCATAATCAAGGCTACAATGGTGGAAGGAATGGCAATCAAGGCTACAATGGTGGAAGGAATGGTGGTCATGGTAGAGGTCGTATCAAGTTGCAATGTTAGTTTTGTGGGAAGAATAGTCATCTTGTTGATCGTTGTTGGCATAGGTTTGATCAAGATTTTGTTGGGGTAACTACCACTACACGAGACAATTTCAGAGGCGAGTCTAGTAATGCTAACTATAGTGCATATGAGAATAATAATGTTGGTTGTACCTGTTGCACTCGAGGTCATTCTGGTGATGCGCAGCAGGATGTTGCTCCTCAAGCTCATATGGCAGCTGTTGCTCATGATCAGTGGATTGCTGATTCAGGAGCCACGCATCACGTGACTCCAGAAGCAACTAATGTCACACTTGGCACAGAATATAATGGACCAGGTAATCTCAAAGTTGGTAATGGAAGGTCATTAAATATCAATATGGTTGGTCAATCTACTCTGTATACATCATCTAGAACATTGATGTTGAATAATTTGTTGCATGTTCTTAAGATAACCAAGAATTTGCTCTCGATGTCAAAGCTTGCTAGGAACAATCATGTCTATCTTGAGTTTCATGCCAAGGAGTGCTATGTTCGTGATGAGGACACTGGATTGGTCATTCTTCAAGGAAAAGAGCATGAAGGCCTATAAAAGTTTGCTGCTGATGTAGTCAAGAATAGTAGTTTGGATTCTTGTAAAAAAAATGGAGGTTAATGTAGCTTCTTCTTCTTCTTCTATTTTTTCATATGAGTTGTGGCATAGGCGTCTTGGCCATCCAACACATGAAGTTTTAGTCAATGTTTGTAAAGCTGCCGATGTAAATGTGTCAAGACAAATAAATAATACATGTGTGGCTTGTCATATGGGGGAGAGTCAGAAGTTGCCATTTTCAAATTCTGAAACAGTGTATAGTAGCCTATTTTAGCTTGTATTTACAGATTTATAGGGGCCATCTCATGTTACATTGAATGGGTTTAAATATTAGGTTACATTTGTTGATGCCTATTCAAGACATACATGGTTATATCTATTGAAATACAAGGCACAAGCACTAAAGGCATTTTAGTTGTTCCAACAAATGGTGAAAACACAGTTTGGATTACCTATTAAAACAATCCAGAGTGACTGGGGTGGGGAGTATAGAAGTTTATCTCCATTGTTTCTCAAATAAGGTATTATTCACATGCTTACATGTCCCATACATCTCAGTAGAACAGAGTAGTAGAGCGAAAGCATAGGCATGCGATTGAGTTGGCCTTGGTTCTTTTGGCTCAGGCTTGTCTTCTTTTGCAGTTCTGGTCATATGCAGTTACAACCTTTATATATTTGATCAATAGGTTGCCAACGAGAGTACTGGAAAATCAATCTCCCTTTGAGAAGTTGTTTGCTAAAGTACCGGAGTATAAGTCATTGAAGGTATTTGGATGTATGTGCTTTCCTTATTTAAGACCATTTTAGAAGGACAAGCTGGAGTTTAGATCGCAGGCTTGCACATTTCTCAGATACAACCCTAAACACAAAGGATATCAATGTCTTGCAGCTGATGGGAGAGTGTATATCTCAAGGCATGTAATTTTTGATGAAAGTGTGTTTCCTTTTTCAGGTATAAAAGACTCGTGCACCAAAGGTCAGAATATGGATTCAAATAAGCCAAGAGCCTTACCTGTGGTGGCCAAGATGGTCAAAAATCACCAAGGAGTCAGACATGCAGGATCAGTTGGACAAGATAGTGCAGGCTTTGAATGTCAAGTCAGTGGTGGTTATTCTGGGCAGAGTCATGCTGGTGTGCCTGGTCATAGTGAGGAGCATCCTGTAGGTGAAGCCATCCTTGAACCAGCAAGTATGTCCAGTCCATCTAATGATGCTACAATGAAATAATATAGGGTAATGATGGTATGCATGAACAATCAATTGTGTCTAGTTCACATGCACATGAAATAATGGAGAATGAAGTGCGACATGAAGCACAGAAGGAGGCTAGGTCACATGAAATAACTTAGAGTGATAATCAGCATGATCAGAGAAATCGAAGTCTTGTAGAATTACATATGGATCAAAGTAATGTGAATCAACATCATATGATAACAAGGAGCAAACATAGTATTTTTTAAGCCAAAAGTGTACACAGGTGTGCTCGATGAGGTTGAGCCAAGTTGTGTGTATGAAGCATTAGAGTCAGCAAATTAGAAAAAAGTTGTGCAGGATGAGTTAGACTCTCTACAAAAGAATAAAACCTGGTCCTTAGTGAAATTGCCTGAGGGAAGGACAATACTGGGGTATAAGTGGCTGTTCAAATTAAAGAGAAATGCAGATGGCACGGTGCATAGATGCAAAGCACGACTTATTGCTAGAGGGTTTTCACAGGTGCATGGACAAGATTTCCATGACACATTCAGTCCTGTGGTTAAAGCTTCCACTCTAAATGTTATCATGTCTGTTGCAGTTACAAATAATTGGTATTTAAGGCAGATAGATGTCAACAATGCATTCCTCAATGGCGATTTGAGTGAGGATGTTTTCATGAAACAGCTCCAGGCTTTGAACAAGAAGCAGCTGATGGCTCTCAACTAGTCTGCAAGCTCAAGAAAGCATTGTACAGGTTTAGGCAAGCACCACGCAACTGGCATGTCAAACTAAAAGAGTTTTTGTTGCAAATTGGATTCAAGGAGTCAAGAGCTGATGCATCATTATTTTTTAGAGATAAGAAAGGGATGAGAACATATATGTTAGTATATGTTGATGATATAATAGTTACTGGAAAATCGAGCGAAGATATATAGGAAGTTGTGGAGTCTCTTGATGCTAAGTTCTCACTAAAAGATCTAGGTGAACTTAGCTATTTTCTGGGGATTGAGGTTATAAGGAGTAAAGGGTCACTTGTTCTGAGTCAAAGAAAATACATTGTGAGCCACTAGAAAGGGTGAATATGAAGGAGGTTAGTCCAACATCTACGCCTATGGTTATTTCTTCAAAATTAGCCAAGGATGCAAAAAATATGTTATCTGGTCCTCATGAATATCGAAGCATAGTGGGAGCACTTTTGCATGTGTGTCACCTAAGGCCAAATATAGCTTTTAGTGTGAATAAGGTGGCTCAATTTATGCATGCACCATCTGAAATTCATATTATTGCGGTGAAGAGGATTCTAAGGTACTTAGCTGGTACGATGAATTATGGTTTGGTGTTTCAACCAGCTGTTATAGTGGCTTGAAAGTGACTGCATTTGCTTATACCGATTGGGGAGGAAGTCTTGAAGATCGTAGGTCAATTTCAGGTTATTGTGTGTATTTTGGGAATAGTTTGGTGTTATGGAATTCTAAGAAGCAACACTCAGTTTCTCGATCAACAATGGAAGCGGAGTATAGGAGTGTTGCGGATGCAGCCTCAGAAGTTACCTGGGTGAGTGCCTTACTTGCTGATATGGGAATAGAACAACAAGAGATTCCAGTCATATGGTGTAATAATACTAGTGCAGTTGCACTAAGTGCTAATCCAGTGTATCATTCACAATCTAAACATGTGGACTTAGATGTGCACTTTGTTCGTGAAAAAGTGGCAGCAGGACAGATGCATGTGAACTAAGTTCTAGCCAATCACCAAATTGCAGATGGATTAACTAAGCCCTTATCCAAGCCATACTTTTGAGTTGTTTCGACAGAGATTGCATGTTGACACTTCAGATAGAAAGGGTGAACAAGTAAGGGGAATGTTAAGCAGAATAGATTAGGCTAACTGAACTACACGTGCCACGATTGTGTGTGGTCTATTATCCAGAGAAGTTTGTTAGTTTTAGCTTAGAGTTGGTTATCCCTGGCTATAGCTTTAGCTATAAATGTATGAGCAATCTCTGAGTTTAAGAATAAGAAAAGTTCTATAATTTCTCTCAAATTCTATATTCTTTTACTCTTTAGACGAGTATTTTCTCGAAGTTTAATTATGTTATGTAACAATTACCATGAGTACTCTTTTCTTTCATTTATGTTTAGGGAAGTTTTTAAGGACACTTATGGTAATATTTTCTCTTTTCATAAAAAAAACATGAAAACACAAAGGCACAAGAAAAAGTTGATACATTCCTTTGAAACTGACGTCGTCGTCATCTGTAGAGATCTAGCAATCATCAACAAAGCTCATTGCCTCTATTCAACTAGACACTTAAAAAGTGATGAGTGAAATAATCTTGCAGACAGCTTCGCTAAACAAATCTGGATGCAACAAAAAACAACTACAAAAAGAGATCAAACTTCTCAAGAGCACCGACAATCGCAAACCAGAAACGAGCTTCGCAAGAAGCTCTATACGAACACAAATCTACCGCAAAAGTAGGTGAAAATGTGCCATAAGGAAGGTGAATTCATCAATAAGATTTGAAACCTTGAAGTCCTGACAATTGGAAGGACGAGAAGAAAAAAAAATGTCACTTTGGAATTCACCGGTCGTCCCATATAGAAACTTCCTTACCATTTTAAATCCTCCAAAGTGATACTTTAAAGTTTCGTACATGAATGTCGGTCCATGTCCATGACGGTTTTGACAGTTTGGAACAGCAAAAATATCCCCACTAGAAAAATAAATTCCTATTAAGATTTTAGCCAACAAGGAGTCAAGATTTTTTATAATGCTCCAAATCTGTTATACAGCCAGAGCTTTATTAAAAGTTCTTATATCTCTAAAACCAAGATTTCTGTAGTTTTTGTATTCTACATGTAATAAGGTTACAATTTAGATATGTCGGGGCCCTTGTACTATTGCAAATTTAAAATTAATCCTTATAATTTATTTTTGCGACACTTTATTTTGTGACATCAAGTCTCTATACTAATTTCAATTTGAAAATATTGGTACATCCCATAACTTTTGTTCAATTATACCTATAACAACAATCTTGGTAATTTTAAAAAGGCAAAATAACTTGTTTCGTCCCTTACGTTTACAATTTTTTTATCAATATGACCTTAATCTTTAAAAATACATTAAAAATATTATTAATTGAATAATTATAATTTTTACTTGTATATGTTTATAAATTTTAAGGGTTAAACTGATAAAAATTGTAAGCTTAGAGGCTAAAAAACATGGTCATTTTTATAGCAATTAAGTCATCAATTAACAATAAAATTGAATTGAAGTTAGGGAATAAATCAAGCTGTTCAATTTTTTTGAATAGAAGTTGTTCAAATTAAATAGATAGTAAAGATTCATTGTCACAACATATTTAAACCATAACCTATTATAAGTGAACAAAAATCCTCTCTATCTTTTTATGCCTATTTACATGCCCAACATTAAAAAATTAAATTATATGTCATTACCCTAAATTATAAATCATAAACCTTAAACTCTACACCCTTAAAAAAACGTACTATAGTCAATTCCCTAAACCCTAAATATTAACCCTAACCCTAAGCTTCAATCCTTAACCCTAAACCTAATATTTTAGAGTGGGGCATAAATAGAAAAAAAAAGAACAATTATTTTATATTCATTATTAGTAGTCGCAAAAAAAGCCAACAACTAGGCATATTGACATCTTGAAATAATTCCTGTCATAAAGATAATTCTTGTTATTTAAAATATACATCTCAATTTCAAGTTTCATTTTTCGTGAAATTTTTAATGGTGGTTGATCAAAAAAAAAATGTAACACCAGTGACGATTTTGTCAAAATAACAGTTTGGTGACTAAAACAGGAAAATGAGAATATTGTTTACCCTACAATATATATCACAATTCCTTGTTCCAAAAGAACTTGAAATAACCTACTCAGAATCGAAGAACAAATTTCTAGTTTTGTTTTTCAGAATATAATCCCAATTTCCTAGTTTCAGACGAACTTGAAAATACAATTGAGAATGAAGGATGGTCAAAATTTCTAATGGAAACCCACGGTTTTATGCTACCTCCAATGCCGCCGGATATCCTTCCAATATTGTCATTACTATGGCAATGACTGAAGATGGGTCAAAATTTCTCCAGGAATTGCTGTCTTCCAAGGATTCAAGAGTTTCAAACCTGATATTTAACAGGGTTTTCGAGTACATATTTGAGCTGATGCTCCATCAATTCGGCCGCATTTGTTTCAGCAATTGATAGTATCTATTGATGAAAACCGGCTGCAGATGATAGTGGAGAAACTTACAGTTCCTGAGAATCACATTTACCATGCATCACTTCACAAATATGGTAACTTTTCGGTCAAGAAATTGATCAAAGCTCTTAAGAGTTCACCATTAATTATTTATGTTATCAAAGCCTTGAGCAACAAGTTTGAAGAACTGATGACTGATCCAACGGGACGATACGTAATACTGGAGTGTCGATGTTCTAGACTCTCGTACAAACGATTCGCTATACGTTCGAGCGATGGAGGGATGTTTGGAACTCAGCAGACACGAGCAAGGAGTGGTGTCGATGAACACATGCATAGCCCGAGTCAAAGGTCCGCGACGAGATCAACTGCTAAATTGGATATGTGACAATGTGAGGTTCCTAGCACAAGATCCTACAGGGAATTATGTTGTCCAATGTGTCATAGGGCTCGAAAACCCTGCAATCAATGACCGAATCTTCAACTTATTGGAAGGGTTGTATGTTAAATTATCAATGGCAAAAACCGGGAGTCATCTCGTTGAGCAATGCCTGCGATTGTCCGGGATGAATCGGGTGATTAGCGAGTTTATCGGAAGCGATCAATTGGTGTTCATGGTGAAAGATCGGTGCGGAAATTATGTTGTTCAAACAGCATTGAAAGAGAGTAAGAAAAGGGATGTTAGAATTCATGCAAGTCTGATTGTGAAGCTTGAAGAACATTTGGATTGCCTAAGACATGGGTATGGAAGGAAAATTCGGACATTGTTCAAGTCTCTGCAGTAAGCAAGCTTCCCATGTTCATGCTTTGATCTTTTGTGGTATTTTTGTTGGGATAGTTAAGGGTTGGATTTGAGTGGAATCTTTGTTAAAACAGTCAAGAATTTTAGTGTAAAATCAATGGTTAGCCAATGGAGTCCTTGGTTTTGTTGTCAATTGCTTTGAATTTTGTCTTATATGTTAGTTTTAATGAATTATATTTGATAGTTAAATATCACTTAATAAAAAACTAAAATAAAAACACAAAATACATGAAAAGAATATTGATGGTTCAAAAGTATTTTAATTAATTATATGTAAAAATTAATATTGTGATAGTAGTATTTTCCCACATCCCCATTCTTAATGATTTGTTCAAGAATTAAATCCTACATAAAAATTTATTACCTTGAGTCTTTGCAAACTAATATGGGACAAAATAAACGAATTCATATTTTTAAATGTTAAAATATTCAGTTGGAAAATAATTAGTTTGATAACTTTGACTAGTAAATTCCTTCAAAAATAACCTCAATTATCCAACAACTAAGTACTCAAACCAATAAGAACAATCAATTAAAAAATAATACACAAAATATCTTTTCTTGGGAGTATGACGCTATGGAATGGAGGAACTGTTGCTTAGTAGGGAAAATTAATAGAATGTATAATCAGGGTATAGTTCAAGATACTTTGTCCTCAAATGGCTGTAATGCTATAGTTTTGCTCGTGATTTGGGCTACTGGTGGTCATTCGTTTTCCATCCAAAGAAGATAGATCTCGTTGCTGGGAGAAGACAAGAGAACTGCTAAACTTATGGTTCGGTGAACTGAAATATGTAGAAGGGTATGAAGGAAAAAGGAGAGTCAAAATCTGGGTTAATCTCTACGATGTTTCTCTTCAAGTATGGAATGCAAATTTCTTCACTGGTTTGGGCTGTAGATGGGGTACAATTCTGAAAATCGATGACGACACCTTAAACCTGAAGCATTTTGACGTGGCTAAAGTCTTGCTATCCATCCAGAAGGTGTCCTCAATACCAGACAGAATTTCCATTATCGTCAATGGCAAAGTTTTTGTTATCAAGTTATCGATGGAGGAGTTCGAAGAAGACCGACTGTTTATCAACGGTGAATCTCCGTTCAACCAAGTTAAGGAGAAATTATATTTTGAGTCATTCCTGACATGTCATTTATGAGACCAACTAATAAGAACTACTAATTTTATTATTTTTTTCGCTTGGTAAAAATATGACATAAAAAATAATAATAATATAGATATTTTTTATTGATTGGTCTCATAAATAACGTGGCGAAAATGGCGCATGATATAATTTTTTCGGGTTAAGGGTGAAGTTAGGGACGCTTCGGATTTTGGCATACACAATAATGTCGAAATTAATCTCTTCTTTTCCCGATGAAAATCCCTTTCATGATGTTCAAACCGTTAGAGAGGTGGGGCCTGAAAAAGAGGTTATTGAATCTCATCCATCTTGCTACGTGGAACCCAACAATCTGGGAATTCAGTCTTGTTCGAGTGGAATTAGTCTCCACGAGGTCTCGTTAGTATTTGACAATGATATTTTGATGGGGGATATGAATGGGCCGTCTAGCGTTAATGGGTTGAATTGGAGGCAAGTCAATGACGAGTCAATATCAAATGAGTCAATACTCCAGGACGTACCTGTTGGGATCTTAGAGGAGGTAGTGGTGGCAGACCAAGGGAGTTTCTCAAGCAGTGGGGGCCTGCCTATTTCTTTCAGAGGAAGTGGGGGTACTAATAGGCATTCTAAGAACAAGAACGTGATGTTGAGAGCTGGTTTGGACAAATTCAGCTGGTGGGTGTTAATAGCCTTAATTAAGATGTCGTGCGCCGTGGCTGATAAACTAAACAAATGCATCGCAAATTTTTTATGAGGTCCAAATTCATCTAGGCCTATCCATTGGATTAAATGGTCTGACATTTGTAGACCAAAAGACTTTGGTGGTTTGGGCATTGTTGATTTGAAATTGAAAATTCAAGTCTTGCTCAATAAGTGAATTTGTAGATTTGGGAGTGAACAAAATTGTTTATGGCGTAAAGTGAAAGCTGAAAAGTATGGATTAGATTAGAACGGTTTGTTACCCCATCTTAATGGTTGTTTTAAGGTTTCATGGACGTGGAATAATATTTCAAGACCTTTGGCTAATCCTGCGGATTATCTCACTCTCAAATTTCGCTTTGTTTTGGGCGATGGTAATTCGATCAACTTTTGGGATGGTTATTGGATAGATTTTCCGACCCTTAAAGATGCCTTTCCAAGAATATATGTAGTGGCAGTTTTAAAATCCGATAAAGTTAAATAGTTTGGACATAAGGTGTCGGGCTCTTGGGTTTGGAACATTAAACTCAAACGGAATAAACAAATAATAACACAGATTCAGGTTCAGATTCTAAAAAGTTATGTGATTTTTAAACAGATTCAGATTCTAAAAAGTTATGTGATTTTTAAATTTCCAATATGCTAACTCAATTACAACATCAAAACTTAGTTTTGATTTTAATTATATTAAGCTGTTAATTAAAAAATGGCGCGATGAAGCAGACAACAGTTTCGTGTATGTGATGACGTGGTCAAAACAATATTATTTTGATGTTTTTAGAAGCATCATTTAATTCAACACACCCGTGTCTTTCACTTCCATCTCTTGCCGCATTAAAATTTTCTCTAAATAAAAATTGTGTTCATTATTTTACATAGATTCATTAATCAATAAAATAAATAATCAACATAAAAAATTCAGATCTCAAAGTACACGCGTCGATAAAATAGATAATTTTCTTTTTTTGATTCTATGGTATACGCGTACCTATCCTTCACTGTACATGAACCCGTCGCTGCCATGATGCTTTCTGAGTTAGTAATTCGTTCCAATAGCCCCATCTGTTCCACTTCAACAGTGGGTGCATAAAAATATATATATATATATATTCATGTTCACTGCCTTTTGAATTATTAATATTTTCTGATAAATATTATAGTATTAGAGAAGAGCGAATGAAAATGGGTGAACTGAGAAAGGATTGAACTGAGTTTTTTTTAATAAAAATTGGATCTCATTAAATAACTCTTTTTTATCTAGATTCGGTTAAAATCGAGCCCAAACATTGAAAGGAGGGTAAGAGTGTCCATACTTGCTACCATACTCGAAAATTATCCAAATACGAACTCATAGCGGAGAACTCACACAGAACACACTTTATGTTTACATTGATAACAGTTAACCATAAACTCAAAAATACACCTCTATTCCTAACCTGATGCACAATCTAACACAAATCAAACTACAAACAAAATACATGGCATCCACATTGTCAACTAAATGACAAGAAATAACAGACAAACCTTTCCATAAACGAGCGTCACACCTGTAAATTGGAAAATGGAGCAGAAGCCACCAAAATGAGACTTGGACACTTTAACCGTTAGAACCACCCTGCTGCTCAACCGAAGGGTCTAACCAAATCAAATGTTGCCAACAAATCAGCTTCTGAATTGGCTTCAAGATTTACCAAAACAATCCTCCAATCGATGGAACAAAGCAAATTACAGATATCCACAGTATCGCTTTTAAATGGATGTGGAGCGCCTTGCGGATTAGCAAACCAATCACAAATTAATTAACTGTCCGATTCAATAATAAGACTCCAAGGCGCCACCTTGAAAAAATTCAAAAATAACGAGCATGCTTCTTTGACAGCCAAAATCCCGACCGATCTAGCGAATCTAACCAATACCTTTTTGGAGTGATCCCTCAACAAACAACCTATCGCTGTAGCACCAAAGCTGCCCAAAACTGCACTGTCAACATTAAATTTAAGTGTATTTACAGAAGGCGGACACCAACAGTGGACAAAAAAATAAGGGAATGATTGGCGAGAAATTGACTAAAAAAAAAGAATTCTGGCCAACTAATCTTACACCACCAAAATATTCTAAGCAATAACATTTCATAAAGTTGATTCTCATCAAGATTCTTATGATTAAATACAATATCGTTACGACACAACTATATATACCATACTATTTCGAAGAGTGTCACCAACCAAATAGGCTCAGAAGAAGAAATAATGGGACAATCAACCCACAAAAGAATTAGACCTTCCAAAAAGTCGGACATAACAAGATTGACCCCCACAAGCCGCCCCACCTCTGCCACAATTTCCAAGTGATAATTTTAGAAACATGGATCGAAATTCTTTTTGGAGGTATTGTTTTATTTTTAAATATATATAATAACAATTAACTTATAGGTTAATTATCTGTCAAAACTTGTAATCGTAATGATAACTATTGACTATTAATTTTAGTAGTTCGGTTAATCGAAACCGTTTAACTTTTAACGGTCCGATTAATTAACTTGTAAAAATACATGGTTATACCGATTAACGGTTATTGTTAATTATGCACACCCCTACCAACAACCAAGCATATGGAAAAGTTGAAATAATTCTTGTCGATAATTCTTGTTATCTAAAATAGGCTTAAGAGGTATTTTTGCCCATGAGATCGTTCTAAATAATCAATTTAGTCTCTCCGTAAAAATAGACCCAATTAGGTCCTTGAACTCACGAATTGCATCAATTTAACCCTTTAATTATCGTTGATCGTTAATGTGCTGACATGACAATTAACGGTGTTAACGTGGCAGACCACTTGTGAATGCTAATGTGGTAGAGTGACAACATTTTATTTTTTTAGGGAGTTCGAGGCTAAATTAATTTTTTTTAGTAAGCTCATGGGTAAAATTGATTTTTTAGGAAGTTCAAGGTTGAATTACTTTTTATGTAATATTTAAATAAAAATTAGGAAATTTAAAATATAAAATAAATTATTACTATATTTAAAAAATTATAAAATAAAATTATTGAAAATTTCAAAAAATAATGTTGGGAGGCTCGAACGATCAACCGAATGCCAAGAGAGGGTGAATTGAATTTTTGCTTTGGTGGATGAATGGCTAAGCAATAAAAATTGTGAAGATTTATAGTGGTTCGACTACTGATCCGAGTCTACCTCCACTATATCAGCTATCCACACTAAGGATTTTCTCAAATTCAATAGATTTGCTTTTCTTTTTCCGGGTTCAAGGAATAACCTTTACAACCAAGACTTATACCCAAAGTCTTAAAATACTCTCTTACATGAGGCAAATAAGTTTGCACAATTAAGCTTTCACTCAAAATCCTAAACACTGAGCAAATGTGACAATTTGGCTCACTAGTATTTTCTACAAGAAATATGACAAAATTAAGCTCTAGAACACTTTGTTTATCATTGAATGTTGGCAAGTTGTTTTTTTTTGTTCCATGGCTTCTTGAAGAGGTCTTTTAAACCCTCTAAGGAGTTTGTGGCTGTTTTTTTATCGACAAAAGTATGATTTTATTAAGAAGATAATCATACAAGCCTCGTTAAAATCCTCCCTAAACTTAAATGGAGGAAAAGAATACTTATGGTAATAAACCCAAAACAAAATACACAAATAAGGAAAATGCACTGGCAGTCAAAAAAGAACTAAAAGACAACTAAAACGAGATGAGCATGGGAATTAAACATCACCAAGATATACATGGGAAATAAATCCATCAAATCAACAAAACAACCATCTCCCAATTAGGAAATGAAAACCAATCACCACAAATTAGCTCAAATACCAATCAATCGCCAAGATATGCGTGGGAAATGAACCTATCAAATCAGCTCCCAAATAGGAAACGAAATTCATTCCCCACCAATTAGCTCAAAAATCATGCAATCACCAATTCTAATGAGATAAGTCATCTTCCATGAAGCAGCAAACAAAAAAATTCTACCACGAATAGAACCGCATTACTCCAACAAACTAATCCAAATCGATGGTCAAACAAATTAATACCTTTAATACAGCACTTCCAACCACGAAGTAAGATCAACATCTCCCTTAGCTAAGGCATCAACTATAGAATTAGCATCACATGGAACATTATGAAAACATACAAGAGGCAACTGAGATAACGCCAAATCAATACTACAAAAACAATGTCAATACCTCCACGGATGTTTTCACTATGTAGAACCCAAGCCACTGCAACCATAAAATCAGATTCAATTACTGTAGAAAATTATTAGATATCCAAATCGTACTTACCATCGCCATAGGAATGTCCAATTTTGTTCCTTGTAAACAAACCATTTCATCTTGGTAATGTCGTACTCGATCCTGTACTATTTTCTTTTTTGATCTCAATCCCAAACCCCGAATATTCCATGACAATACCTTCATGTCCCGGTTATTGTTATCCCCCCTCTCTCTCCTTGATAAGACGCGTTATATCTTTCACGATTGTTTCTTCGCTGCCAATGGTAATAGCTTCCACAAGTTTCCCTAAATCAATTGTCCCCCTTAATTCTTTCATGTCCCAATTCTTTTGGTCTTTCTACGGTCTTCCCCTTCCTCTTTTAGGTTCTTCTTCCACTCTTGGGAGTTGTTTTCCCGGCTGCGTGTTACTTTTAAGGAGTTCAGTCATGTATCTCACTTTACGATCAACTCCTCTATCTTAATAGTTATTGTCCTAGATGTGTTGACCACTGCATCCAACTTCTCCACCGGCCCAGTCGAGATATTTTTATCATAATTATCCTGGACTATCGGGCTACCTGCAACTCACATTGCATCACATCGAAGTTTATATGCTCCCCTTCATTGCGTGAAACTATACCCATATTTGCATCTGAAAAATCCTCTACATCATTATTCTGACTATCAAAACTCGCAAGTCAATACGTCTCTTTACCTCAAGTAATGCTTGTTTATCCCAGATTCCATTGCCTCAAACGAATTTGGGACAATTTATTCCTATGAATGATGTGTTGCACTGTTTCTATGCATATTTTTGCTTGCAGGAATTTCATCTATCCTTATCGCCGATGGTGTTTCATTCGCAATAGACTCAGATTTTTGTATTTGTTCAAACATTGAATCTTCCTCACATTCATTGGGTTCTTTTGTTACATCCTTACTGTATTTAATACGAATGGCTGAGTCTATTTCATGAACTCTGAACGGGTATACATTTCCACTCACCACAAGTTCAATAGTTTCGCCAATTCTATCTATCCACTCCGTCTTGATTAGGACTCACCTACATTAGAACGATTCCGGTTCGCTAGTATCATTATCGATTTTTATAAAAGAACCCTAGGCCTCCGCTATATATTTGAAAGTGCTCTTGGACCATGCCTGTATTGGGATTCCTTCGATGGCTAACCATGTAAATCTGCTATCGAAGTGAATTTCCAATGACCATTCTTGTACACTCTCAAACCATTGTAGCATTTTACGTGATTCTAATGTTTTTGTGCGGGATTCAACATCTCGAAACATGAATAAAATAAAAGGAGCTTGTATCCACATAATAGAGAAACCTTGCAAATTGGTCCTGGTGAATTCGCTCGCCAATTCTGATAATGAAGCAAGTCTGACACATCTACCCACTGCACTACACTTTAGGATCCAATTACTTTCATCCACCACCCCCAATCACTCTTTTCTGTTTGGCTTAAAGTGGATCGGATTATTAATCGATGAGTCTATTTCCTTGATCGGTTGAGACTGTGATTCCCTTTTTCGTCTTCAGAACATGTCTCTTGTATATCTTTTTGCCATCGCAACTCGGATCCGGGCACCATAGATCCATTTTCCATTCAATCTCCCAATAACTCGAGCGACATCTATCTCTGATTTCGTCTCATAGTTTGTGGTTGTTACTAGCCGTTTGGGGTTGATTTGAAGCCGTTGTAGTCTTTAATTCTAGTAATAAATGCATTTATGGCTCATCGATATTGATACATGGGGACAGGTATCGGTACACGTCCTGAAATAGAAAGAGTCATTAGGGCAAAAATTGGACTAGGTATCATTATATTATGAAGGTTTATCGGTACACCCCATAGTGTATTGGTACGGCTGAGGCCATATCGATACCCTATTTTTCTATTGGAAAATGGAGTTTTGGGAAAACAAATGGGCGTATCAGTACGGGTAAAACGGGTATCGGTACGGCTAACTTGGTATCGATAAACTAATACACAGAACCTGTTTTTGACTTTTGGGTTATTTTGAAAGCATTTAAACAAGTCAAAAACCCTTTGAAAACTTTTCAAACATATTTTTCAAGTTAATGAACTTTTGAAATATTTTTGCAAATTTGTGTAAGTCCAAAAACATTTTTCTTTTAAGTTATATCAAAATCAAATACCTCAACAATCTCCCACTTTTTGATATAACGAAACCACTTGAAAATTGCTTTTGAAATTTCTCCCCTTTAGAAAAATAATTTTAGAAAAAGAGAATATTTAAAAAATATTTAAAGCTCTCTTTTTTCTTTTTGAAATTTAATTTTTCAAACCTATTTCTCCCACTTTTTGTTATATCAAAAATAATTTCAAAACTAAGTTTGAAATCACATTTAAGTTCTGTTGTCACTGATTTTTCACCTCAGTTTTTACAGCTGGATGCTGTTGGATAAAGGATTGATCCAACGACATGGATCAAGTCCATCTGGAGAAGAGTAAACGGCACAGTTCCCAACCGTTAGATTAAGGAGTTTTTTACGTGTCCGAATCACTCTAGAACAGGGCACGCAGATCACCACTCGCACGTGGCAGCCACGCATGCAACATTTCAGCTTCGGCCAGTCGATTCACCTTTTCCGACGAACGGTCAAGCCGATTCTATCACCGTTTGCTCCCCGCCGACGTCTCCCCCGTTATTTGTAGCCACCAGAAACGTGCAAAAAGAAACAAAAGAGATTAAATCCTTAAAATGGAGCAAAGTCAACCAAATCAAAGAAGACCTAATCCCTAAATTGAAGCCATGGCTAAGATTAAGAAAAATCAGAATCAAATCGGAAGTAATTCGGGGTGAAAATCAGGGATTCATGCTTGAAAATCAAGCAAATTTGTAACTATATAAATCCCTTGTAATTTTCACGAATCATAACAAGAATCACACGATAGACACAGAGATACACAAAAAAAGCATTCGGATTGGAGGATAGCAAGCAAGTGTTGTAATAAAAATTCTGGTGGAAATAAAGCAAGCTCTTTTTCTAGTAATTTCTTCATTCTTTTTATATTCGAAGTTCAAAATAAGGAAAAAGGATAAGCTTTTTACCTTTTTTTACAAAACACCGTTGTGCATGTGTTTCGGTCGTGGCTCCGATGACGAATGCATGATTCGGGGTCTGCCAGATTCTAGAAAAAGGGGTTTTCTGGGAATTTTCTGCCGCTAGTGGATGGCGGCCGGTGCGGCGGATGTTCGTCATGTTCTTCAATCCATGAAGAACAATTTGGAAAAAATTTGGGGAAAGGTTTTAATCGGTTTTGGGATATTGAAACTAAAATGAAAATATTTCCAGATTTAGCCTTATATAATGATCCGTAACCCGACCTGTATCCGCCTTTCAACCCACGCCCTACTCTTATGGATCTTGTACCGCAGCATCTCAATTTTAAATCCTTTCAATTTTTTCCTTACCGTTTTAATTTGGCTTTCAGATTTCGTTTTCCTTTCAAATTGGTCCTTATTTTAAATAAAAAAAACATTTGTTATTTTAAATAAGATTTATTTTATCCCTTTTTCCTTTAAATTATGTTATTATTTTGTAATTTAATTATTTTTTCTTGATTTGTTTATTTTGTTTGTTTAAAAACATTAGGAATAGGTTCTGAAAAGCTTAGATTAGAGACCATGCGTGTATTAAAATTTCCTTCATAATAAAACACACTTAATTTCACTTGAACCTTAATAGAGTAAATGAATGTAGATATTTTAGGGTTTAATCACTAATTAAGTTTAAATTAAAAACTTTAACACACTTAATCATTTTTTGTTGTTTTGCTTAAAAAGTAAAAACTAATTAATGCGGAGTCTTACCAAACGGAAATGACGGGTTAGTGCCAGGAGTGTTGGCAGAGATTGAAGTTCATTTTCTGAGCAGTAAGGCCGTTAAAATAGATTTACATTAATTAAACGGGCGAATAATTCGAAATCTTGTGAACTTGCAAACTTTAATTTTGAAAACATTTTTTTGAAATCAATAAGTTACCAATTTTTGGGCGTTGTGGGGGTGCTAACCCTTCCCCACACGTAATTGACCCCGAACCTATTTTCTGGTTTACGTAGAACAAAAATGTTATTTTAATAAATAAAACATTTTTTATTAAAATAACCCTTGTTTTAAAAGTGATCCAATCACACTTTTTAAAAAAGGATTGGTTGTGACTTTGTGTTTTAGTTTTCAAAAAATGACGGGCCTCCTAAAAAGGGTTGCGACAGCTTGACGACTCCACTGGGGACGTTTTTGTTTTTAAATAAAAAACAAAAGAGAGTCAGGCCACAAATTGGTTTCAAAAAATGTTTTTTTTTCTTTTTTAAAAAAGGATGTAATTTGCAAGTTCATAAAAGATTTTCAATCTATTCATCTGTTTAATGAATATAATTCTATTTTACGCATTCCAAAATTGTTCAAAAACTCTATGCCCAAGCTTTGTCCCAATTGTTTAAGTGAGGGGAAAACGCTTTGCTCGTGTGAGAATACTGATTCTCCGTATGAGCCTAGCAAGTACCTTCGGAACTCATATGCCTTATGTCTTCGTAAGGATACTAATCCTTCGTGAAGACATAGGAAGTGAGTCCTCCTAAGTTGAACTTGGTTCTTTTGAAGTCTATAATGGGTGAGAACCAGGGGCCTTGCTACCCTTAGTAGGGGACACCGAAGACAGCTCAGGTAACCTTTTAGGACCAAACCATGTTTGAGAATCTAGAGCCTACCCCAATAGAGACATGTGGAAAACTTAGGGTCTTTGTGTCTGGTCAAAATTATTTCACAAGAATGATCCATGGAGACATGTCCTGGAGTGCTGGAATGGCTGCCCAGAATTATTTATGCAACGAAATTATTTTGGACTCCTCTTGTTTTCTTATCTCCAATCATTTCCCTTTGTTATGTTGTTTTGCATGTTTAATCTTGCATCATTATTCCATATCAAGAAGGGATTAGTTCTAAAAAATATCTACCCAATTAGAAAAGTTGTTATCATGGATGGAAGGATCATGAAGTTTGAAGATGAAAATGAAAAAGGTTCGTCATTGGTTTGAAGTTAATCAGCGAGCGTTTGGGGATAGTCTGATAGCTGATTAAGAGACAGAGACATCAGAATATGCCCATATTAGTGTCAAGCAGAATGATGTGCAGGAGTTGCAGAAAATATGGGAACACTTTAACTATGAGACCAAGCAGTTGTTCTATGAAACCTACGAAGACATAGCATATTTGATGTATGTGAAAGTCGATGAGCAATTATTGAAGGCTTTGGTCCAGTTTTGGAATCCAGGGTACTGCTACTTTACTTTCAATGGAGAAAACATGATGCCCACATTTGAAGAGTACTTGGCTTTGTTCAACCTACGCAAGGTGAAGAAGAATTGAGTTTATTCCAAGCCACCTAAGAACAAAAATCCGCACCAAAGGCTCACGTCTTTTGCTGGAATGAATGATGGATGGGTCAAAGAGTTGATACAGAAAATAGGTGGCAGTTTCTCCTTTCCCTGGTCAAGTATCAGAAACATAATTCCAGTCCACGCAGATAAAGAGAAGAGAATAGATCTCCTAGCAATTGTGATTTATGGCTTGGTTATTTTCCCAAGGGTCTTGGGAAACATTGATATGGCCTTGCTAGATTTCTTTGAACAACTGAAGAGGGAAGTCAATCCAGTACATGCTGTGTTAGCTAAAACTTTTATCTCACTAAATGCATGCCGAAAGGTGGAAGGTGTGCGCTTCGGAGGATGTGCTCCTTTACTTCAGGTTTGGGCTCTCAGCCACTTCTGGAAATGCCCAACTCTGACTCTATCTAATGTGTTCTCCCCAAACTTTTCTCCTTTTCGAGAGTTCTTGGCAAAAGATTGGCCAATTGTCAAGAAAAGCAAATGGGTTGATATTTTCAAAGACCGCCATGATAAAGACATCAGATGGAGAGTTCCGTAGATGGGCCATGCTAGGGTTCTGTACTAATGTGGAGATTTTAACTTCCTGATGTTGTTGGGTTTATGGGGTAGAATCGGGTGTGCTCCTTTGCTAGTGTCTCGACAATATGGTTCTCGTCACTTCACCCATTCACTATCAATCTTAGCTAGTCAGAGTTCGAGTTCTAGGGTGAGTTCAGGCAGAAGGTATATATAATTAGTGACTTGTGGAACAATTGCTATTATATGTAGCTAGAGTTTGACATTCATTGCATGTTTACCCCTGACTATGATGTTTGGAAGCACACGAAAATGAATGACAAGGTCATATTACCTACACCCGGATAGGCCAAGTCTTTAGAGGAACATTTGAAGGTGGTCCCCTCTAAAGTTGATATCCTGAGGGAAGAACTAAGAAGAGCCAAGTTGGAAATAGAAGCCTTGCAAGAGCAGAACTAGCGTGACAAGTTCGAGTCAAGCCTTGAGGTAGAAAAGTATAAAGGGGAGACGGATCGAGTGACAAAGCTGTACATGGACCTAAAATAAAAGTATGAGATTAAGAGGGTTGACTTCCTTAAATTTTAGACCACTGTTCAAAATGCTGACTTGCGAAAGAGTCCAGAGCAATGGAAGAAGGAAACGGAGTAGGCTGTGGGCAAAGAGAAAGAGAGCAACAAACGGGAAATTGAGAAATACAGACATGCACTCGCAGAAGAAAGGAAGAAAGGTAAATAAGTGGCAGAAAATGAGAGGGGCAAATGAACCCTTGAAAAAGAGAAGGAAAATGTAGCTGCTTGGAAAAGGAAAGCCCATGACAACAGAATTTGTTTGCTCGAGCTGCAGACATCGTATGATAAGACCTGTGAGTAATTGAAATAAAGCCAAGTTTTTTGTTGTTGAGATGCAAGATAAGTTGAATGACCTGAACCAAACTCTTAACAAGTTTCAAAATGATCACACCTACATGGAACTCCAGGCCAGTTTGAATGAGAATGATTCCTTAAAGGAGCAAGTGGAAAAAATAGACAACATCATCCAAGAATATAGGAAAAATATCCTGGTCCTTGAAGATATTGCTAATGGAGGTAATGACTATTGGTCCACTCGCCTCAAAGATAATGCAAGAAGATTACAAGAACGGGATAAGTTCGATAAGACCATCATGGCCCAAGTTCAAGATGTGGAAAGGCATGTGATGATGTTAGCCACTGAAGCTGCAACCCTTCGTCAATACATCAAACCAGTGGGAGAAGTGGGACCAAGGCTTATATGGTTAATTGAAGAAATCAGGGAATTAGGAGTTCGTGCTGGAATGTATTCGTAGGGAAATGTGAAACTTGTTGTAATAAAGACTTTTTGATGTTCAATAAAGCTGTTTCTAAAAGCATATATTTTATGGAATCAATGACCTTTCATTTGCATTCATGCATTTGTATCATTCTTTTGTTTGCTTAGTTGTCTTTTGTGACATTGCATGCATTCATAGCATAATAAGACACTAACTTAAATAAAAAATGATAGAAACACCAAGATAGCCAAAACAACTCACAAATATAGTACCCGTTCACAAACGAAAGCGATGGAAGATAGAGTGGCAGTTTTGGAAGTCAACCATAAGAGCACCCAATATCGACTGGATAAGATAAAAACCAACCTGAAGCGGGAAATTGAGACAATTCACAAGAAAACAGTAAGCTCAATCGCATCCATGCTAGGGTTCAAGGACCCAGTTGCAATAGAAGCTGGCGAAGAAACTAATGCGCTACCCCAGTTCCAGGGAATAACTTTCATCCATCTTGGAATGCAAAAGGAAGTTGTTTCACCCAATGTTAAAATTTCTCCCCACTTTGCTGAATCCTCTATCCAAAATGAGTTGAAGGCCAATACTAAAAGAGCTAACAGCTACGAGGTGCCTGGCCTCGATGAAATTGCTGATAAGGCCAAGGCCGAGAAGAAGTGGGAAGACCGCTATGAGAAGCTAGAGGGAATGATCAAATCTTTTTAGGATGGAAGTATCCATGGTGGAATGGATGCCAAGGATTTGATTTTGGTGACAGATTTGGTGGTGCTCCAGAAATTTAAGATCCCAGATTTTGAAAAGTATAATGGAACTACATGCCCTTCAGCACATCTAACCATGTATTGTAGGAAAATGTCAATGTACCTGGACAATGAGAAACTACTCATTCACTGCTTCCAGGACAACTTGGTAGGGTTAACATCCCGCTGGTACACGCAGTTGAGTTAGGCCAACATCCGATCGTGGAAGGATTTATCTCAAGCTTTCAGCAAACAATATAAATATGTCACTGACATGATTCCAAACAAGTTGGTCCTGCAAGGGATAGAACAGAAGCATCATGAGAGTTTCCGCCAGTACGCATAAAGGTGGAGGGATGTGGCTGCTCAGGTACAACCACCACTGTTGGAGAACGAGATCACCCAAATGTTTGTGGAGACCTTGAAATGTTCTTTCTATGACCACATGATAAATCATGCAACTAAAAGTTTCACGGACATGCTGATGAATGGGGAACTAATCTTGGCGACTATCAAGAGTGAGAAGTTAGATGAGGGAGAGACGAAGAAACCCTTCAAGAAAAAGGAGAATGAAGTTAACGCAACCAATGTCTACAATCCTAACTATGCAAAAGGGGTAGTTTTCAATAAGCCTAGCGTCCTAGCTACGGCGCCTGCTGCAATGAGTTCATCAAAGGAAGAACGAAGATACCAATGGAGCTCTAAACCATATTTCCCTCTTATCCCAATGACATATGTAGAATTGTTCTATGAACTAATCAAATCCAGATGGTGCTGCCGTGACATGTTCCTCCCTTCTCGCCCCCATACCCGGCGTGGTGTGATGAGAAGGTACAATGCGAATACCATGCAGGTATTAGGGGGCACACTATTGAAAACCACACTTCATTTAAAAGAGTGGTGGATGATTTAAGAAAGTCAAGCATGCTATCTTTTGACACGTCAGAAGAGAAAGGGAACCCTTTGCCAACCCACCAGAAGGTAGAAGTGAATGTAGTCATTAAGGAGGAAGACAAGGTGATTAAAAAATATATTGCTGAGGTTATGGCACCCATGAAGTAGGTGTGGGCCCAAATAGTTGCAGCTAGGATGTTGGAATGGGAAACCCAGAAGATAAAGGTTGAAGAAAAATCATATTGCGAGTACCACATAGTAGAATGACATGAGATTGAATGTTGCCTGGAATTTAAATAGTTGGTCCAAGTTAAAATGGATGAAAAAGAACTTGTATTTTTTGAGAAATGAAGCAAGGAGCACATGATGGACGTATGTGCATCATATGAGTCATCATCTAGGAGAAATTACACAAAGAAGAAGCCTTTGGTTATCAAGGCTAAAACAAGAGCTAGTGAATCTAACGGGATATGACCCCACAATTAATAATCAAGGCACCGACCCCATTTCTATAAAGAGACAATAAGCAAGTTTTTTGGAACTACGCTTGCACGGTAGCAGCCTCAAGAGAATCACTCGTTGAAGAAAAGACAAAAGAAGACCCAATTAACGAAGTAAGCCACTTTACAAGTAGTGGAAGACTATATTCCTCGTCGACTGAGGATAGAGATGTGGCACAGAGAAAAGCTACTGTTGAAGAGCCATAGAAAGAAGATGAAAAGGATTTCTTCCAAGAGAAGCCACCAGTATACCATGAGCCCGTGAAGGAGTCAGAGGCTCAAGAATTTCTAAAGATACTCAAACATAGCGAGTATAGTGTGGTGGAGCAACTCCATAAACTCCCAGCTCAAATTTCTATGTTGTCTCTATTGTTGAGTTTCAAGGGTCACCGCGATGCCTTGATGAAGATTCTAAACCGCACGTTTGTGCAAAATGAGATCACGACTGACAAGATGGACATGCTAGTTAGCAACATTGTTGTGAACAACTTTATTTCTTTTAATAATGAAGAAATACCAAAATAAGGGAGGGGAACATGCAAAGCTCTGCACATCTCCACTAGATGTAAATGATACATGTTACCAGGTGTCCTTATGGATATAAAGCCCAGTTATAGCTGCTTACTTGGGCGCCCATAGATCCATGCAGCAAGAGCAGTCCTTTCAACCCTTCACCAGAAACAGAAATTCGTGATTGATGGACAATTAGTAACAATCGGTGCAAAAGAGGAAATCATTGTATCAGTAGCTATTGATGCACCCTACATCAAGGTAGATGAGGGTGCGCTCGAATGTCACTTCTGGATATTATAGCTAGTCTGTCACATCTTTAAAACTGGCCTAGTCAGAATTTGGTTTCGGTGACCAGAAATTTTGTACCGAATATGCTCAAAAATGTAATCTCTCAATCTTTGTACCCAATTTTGTAGCAATGAAAGTTAGTTGAACTTGATTTAAGTTGTGGGGACCTTTTTGTAAGAAATTCAAAGTTGAAAATATTGATTTTGAGCTAGGTGAATCGATACGGTTAGACCGGTATCAATACAGCTTGAACTAAACGTTTTGATACAGTAATACCTGTATCGGTACGGCCTAATTGCCATAACGAACTTACCTGTTTAGCCTAGCCGTATCGATACAGCTATAGAGGGTATCAATACGAGTCCCTTGTTCGAAGCTGTTTTAATAACTAAATCGAAGGAATTGAAATTAAGTGATGATTCACCTCCTTGCTTGCCCTCCCCATCACGTGGGATTAATCTGAAAAGATGACAATTGGCCATCCAATGTCAATAGTCAAATTAGGAAAAGTAATTTCTTGGTTGGGTTAAGCAAACCCTTAAGTGAGGGAAATGTTCTTATTGGTTGTTTAGGGGGTGGGGAAATGATTAAGTTGTGCTACCTTAGACAAAAAGGGGAGAGCTTCACTTGCCCATTTCTTCCCGAAAGCAAAACTTAAAGGAAACCAAGCTAGCATCACCATTGTTGTCTTCAACCTTAAGCAAGCACACACCTCCCTTATTGACTACCTTAGGCTCAAGCTTTCTTTGATTTGAAACCTCCATAACAAAGCTATCGATCGGGTAAGTAAAAGCCATCAATCAATTGTTAAATTCCATGGATAATTGGAGTTTAATTTCAAATCGAAATTCTAAGCCTAATATTTGAAATGGGTACTATATCGTTATAGTGATTATAATAATTCCTTGTGTTCTTCCAAGTTTAAAAATTGGAAGAAAATAATTTGTCACCTTCAACCAAGTCTAGAAACAAAAGAATCGAAATTTGGGAATCCTAAAAGCTTCCGTACACTAGGTGAGTGTAGTCGTGTCAAGGGATAGGCAAGGTGCCATCCCATTGCATTCGTTTTGTATTATACTTTGCATTTTTGTTTAAGAGCTCAAGTAGAGCAAGCTTGTGTGGAAGCTAATAGTAAGCATGGTAAGCTTCCAACATGGATTAATATGTGTAAGTTCATATACGATACTTGAATTTTGCTATGTGTGAATTTTGATATGGATATTCTATGATATGATATGTGGAGCTAATGCTCGATTTGGTGTCCGATATGATATGGCTTACGAGCACAAAGGTAAGTTTATGTTGCAATATGTGATCCGAAAGGTAAGAATTATAATGAAATATGTGACCTTGGACATTTGTGGGCATTGGATACAATTGGCATGCCATAGGGTTATTTTAGCTCACAAGTAAGGGATTGGACTACGGTCCAGGCTACGGCCTATATGTGGTGAGATAAGGTTGGTTTGTGTAAGGGATATTTTTCAGAGCTACGGCTCAAGGCTACGGCCTATTTCTGATATGAGTGGTGTACAGGGGAATCCGCGTATCCATTGGTTACCATGTCCAAGGAAATGATATGTTTATATGATTTATAATTGCTACATGGAATCATGACTATTGATTTGAACATGATCTTATATGATTGATGCTATATAAATTGTTAACCAAGCATGTCTATATGTCATTCATGTATCTAATAAATTTATTATGCATTTGTTATGACTACCTCACTAAGCTATGTAAGTCTAACATCCGTGTGTCTCATGCATTTTAGGATCTTGAAGTATTTTGGGCTTTGATCGTGTAGTTGCGGTTGCAAGTCATTTCCACTAATCATAAGTATGCTTAAAATTTGCTTTGAACTCCTAGTAAGGTGGCATATGGCTCAAACATGTTGTGTTTTCATATTTTGATATGTGTATGATAGCCTAATAGTGTCTAAGTATTAAATGTGAAAGTTGGTATGTTTTGAATTGGTAAAACTAGTCAAAATAAGCTTAAAGGCACCAAAAGGTAAAATCCTAGTAAATGAATTCAAAATGCCTTAAAATTTTGTATACTATTAAAAATATGGATATTAGACTTTTTGGTAAAACTTGGTTAAGTTTGGACAACGTTCAACAGGTCAAATTGATTAAAAACCAGCTAAGATATGTCATTATACGACAGACGTATCGGTACGGGTGATGGCGTATCAATACGGCCTTGCATAATTGGACTAAGTAAAACAGGGCGTATCAATACGCAAATGGGGGTGTATCGATACGTAATTGGACAGTAAGGTCTGAAAATTAAATTGTATCAATACGGCCTTAGGTTGTACCGAAACGAGTTAACCTTAGTCAATGCGTATCGATACGGGCTTAGGGATATCGATACCGTCTTGTTACTTGAAAATAGAATTTGGGAAATCAGATTAGCGTACCGATATGGTCTTAGGCGTACTAGTACGGAGTCAGTTAATTCTGTTATATGTCTTAAGTTACAGTTTTAAACAATTTACGAATTGGTCACTAAGTTTTATATAGCCTAATTGGATAGGTAAACGATCTCCATTAGTAACGAAACTTCACAGGTTAATAATTGGTAAGTTTAATTATAGTTTAGTGAAAAGGAATCCCAATAAGGACCTCTAATTTGTAAAAATTATGATTTAGTCCTTAAGTTTGAAAAAGTTTAAAATTGACCTGAAATCGAATAAGTAGTCAACAAACAGATCTGATAAGCTTTAAAAAGTTTACTAAACTTACCGAATAAGTCTTTGAACTCTGAATTTAACTCTAAGCCTCCAATATGTTTTATAGTAGCACTTTTCGACCCGGTTCTCTACCAGGCCGAGAAAGGGGTATTACATTTGTGGTATTAGAGCCTAGGTTTAGTCAGTTCTAGGACTAAACTGAAGTTTGTTATGAGTTTGCATCTGTATATTCCACCTAGGAGTTTATTTGTATATGTTATTTGTGTCTTGCGACTTACATGATTAAATCTTTTCTGTATGATTAGACCTGAAAATGTCCTCACCTATTGATAGGTGTGCCGTAAATGAACCGCACCCCGACTCCTCTTCGACACAAGGGGACAATCTAAGGGCAGAAGTAAGACCCAAATAAGTGGGGTAGCATGACCCACCTCATATTCCTCTGAGGCCTCATGCTTAGTAGGAGTACCTAATATCGATGGTCGACATGATTAAGCAAGTAGCCGTGTCTCTCAGACAAGAACCACCCCTTCAGCCTGCTGAAGCACCGCCATCGGTTTCGAGAGCCCCTATTGACAAGCTCCGTCAGTATCCAGTTTACACCTTTACTAGGCAGGACCTGGATAATCCGGAGATAGCATAGTATTGGCTGGAGGATACTCTTAAGGTTATGAATAAACAAATGAGGTTCCCTGAGGAAAATAAGCTGGAGTGCGCTCTGGCACTAATTTTTTAGGAGGCTCGGAGTTGGTGGGATACTGTGACACTCACCGTACCTGAATATAAAGTTACGTGGGACTTTTTCCTTCAGGAGTTCTGCAAGAAATACTTCAGTGAGTACTACATTGCTGAAAGACGTAAGAAGTTCCTCCACTTGAGACAAGGAGGAAGGCCTGTGGAGTAGTATATCCACAATTTCTACAAGTATGTGAGGTACGGTGCTGAGATCATACGTACGAAAAAGGAGAAATGCATAATGTTTATTGATGGCCTATGTGATGAACCACGTCCTCTCTTTACTGCCTTGGAGATAGATGATTTCTAGACCTTGGTCAACTGAGCCATTGCTACTGAAGACTCCTAGAAGGCTTATGAAAAAAGAAGTGGAACCAATCCAAATCCAACAAAAGATTCTGAGACGATTCTAGACCTCCTATGCCTTAGAAGAAAGGTAGATAGTAGGACCAGAAGTCTGTCACCTTTCAACAGCTACCAAGATAAGGATACATGCCCCAGTCCCAAGCTCTAGGGACATTTGTTGCTCGTATGGCTTCAGTTGATACTAGGGGCAGTTTTGGAAGAGGTTCACAGCTTCCCTTGTATAACTTTTGTCAAAAGAGGCACCCTAGACAGTGCCTCAGACAGTCCGGATCTTGTTACCTCTACGGTGAGTCTAGCCACTTTATTAGGCAGTGTTCGCAGAATCCAAACGCTCCTACCTCTATGGCTTCTTAGAATAAACTGAACAGGGGAAGAGGAGCAAAGCAAGTGGCGTCTGGATCAGCGGGGAAACCTTGCAACACCAACACTCCTTCGGTTGGACGTGACCTTCAGACCTCAACCCAGATGTACCATGTTCGAGGCCGAGAGTAAGAGGATGATCCTAATGTAATTGCAAGTATGGTGGAATTATGTTTTGACCTTGTTTATGCTTTGGTAGATCCTGGCTCTACGCATTCCTTCATTTGTGAACCATTGATTGTAAAGTATGCCTTAGAATCTTAGCCAGTCACTTCCGAGATTGTTGTCTCTAACCCACTAGGAGATAGTGTGGTTATTCGTTTGATTTGTAAAGCTTGCCCTTTGAGAATCCAAGGGATTCCATTTCTGGCCAATTTGATAGCCTTGCCCTTCTGTGAGTTTGATCTTATCTCATGCCATGATTGGCTAGCTGAACATCAAGCCTGGGTAGATTGTTCGAAAAAATGCTATACCTCTGAGGACTTGGCAAAGAAAGCATAAACTTGATGAAACTGAATCCGAGCCTAGTAAGGCTACCTTGTGTGCTATGGAGTCCAAAGAAGATCCAAAGTTCGAGAATGTGCCAGTTGTGAAAGAATTTCCTGATATGTTTCCCAATGAACTTCTAGGACTTTCTCTAACCCGAGAAGTGGAATTCAAAATTGAAGTGCAACCTGGAACTACACCAGTCTCTATTGCACCGTATAGGATGGCTCCGATTGAATTAAAAGAGTTGAAGGCCCAAATACAAGACCTTTTGGATAAGGGATTCATCTGACTGAGTTCCTCACCTTGGGGAGCACCTGTTTTATTTGTCAAGAAGAATGATGGATCAATGCGACTATGCATTGATTCTCGTCAGCTGAATAGAGTAACAATCAAGAATAAGTATCCATTACCGAAGATCGATGACCTCTTCGATTAGTTGAAAGGTGTTTTTGTCTTTTCTAAGATAGACCTACAATCCGAATACTATCAAATGTTAGTGAAGGAGTCTGATGTTCCAAAGACTGCCTTCCGAATTAGATATGGCCACTATGAGTTCTTGGTGATGCCTTTTGGGCTTACCAATGTACCTACAGCCTTCATGGACCTGATGAATCATGTGTTTCAGCCCTATCTAGATAGATTCATAGTTGTGTTCATAGATGACATCTTGATTTACTCCAAAGACACTGTCACTCATGAAGAACATCTTCAGATTGTGCTTCAGACTCTCCGGGAAAAGCAGTTGTATGCTAAGTTCAGCAAATGTGATTCTGGCTATCTGAAGTATCCTTTTTGGGACATGTGTTTCTTCTACGAGAATTCAGGTGGACCTAAAGAAGATTCAAGCAGTTCTTGACTAGTTTCCTCTGAAGAATGTTGGAGAAGTTCGTAGCTTTCTAGGCCTTGCAGGCTATTATCGTAGATTTGTCAAAGGGTTCTCGATGATTGATGTACCCTTGATGAAACTTCTCTATTAAGAAACCCCTTTGTATGGATAACCGAGCAACAAAGAACTTTAGATCAGCTCAAGCAAGTCCTAACCCATGCCCCTATTTTGGTGCAGCCCGAGTCAGGCAAGGACTTCACCATATACAGTGATGCATCCCACCTGGGATTGGGCTGTGTGTTGATGCAAGAGGGAAAGACCATGGCGTATGCTTCACGTAAGCTTAAACTTTACAAGCTAAACTATCTGACACATGATCTAGAGTTGGCCGTTGTTGTGTTTGCCTTAAAGATTTGGAGGCACTATCTTTACGGTGAGAAGTGTTACTTATACACTTATCACAAGAGTCTAAAATATCTTTTGACTTAAAAAGAGTTTAATCTACGTCAATGAAGATGGCTTGAGCTTTTGAAAGACTATGACTTGGTCATTGACTACCATCCTGGTAAGGCCAATGTTGTGGCTGACGCTCTTAGTCGAAAGCCCACTCCCTCTTCGAGATGTTCGAATGCTCACTGATAAGTGTTCAAAAGTACTATTTTTCTTACCCTTTTTACTCATATTACTGTTAGACTTAGGCTCATATTAGTTGCATAGTTAGTCATTCATGCATTAATCCATGTTTCCTTCAAACGTTGAACTTGATTACATAACTTGGTGATTTTTGTGGAAATAGATGCTGCTTTGGTGTGTTTTTGTGTGTGTATGTGCAGGATCACTTGCCAAAGCAATGCCGAGCTAGTTGCCAGGGCAGTGCATGAAGGAGACGCCGAGCTAGTTGCCATGGCATTTGTCGACAAAGACCAAAAGCAATATGGATGTCGAAATTCATGACTTTACAAGCCCAAGATAACATGGAGCAAGGCCCAAGCCCAAAGGAATTTGATTGCCATGCAGAGATTAAAGAAGAATTAAATTCCAAGAGGATAGGAGAAGTTCTAATAGGAATAAAATTATAATAAAGAATTATATTCTTTAAAGATAATTTAATTCCAACTCAAACTCCTCCTCAAAGAAGGACTTTGGCCTAGCCCTATAAATACCAAGGAGATTTCGACAAGATGAATAGAGAGAGCAAGAGGGAAATTTCGGCAAGTCCAAGTAGGGCAAGAGGAGAGAATTTTCGACAAGCATCAAGGGCAAGGAGGATTTCGACAAGCCTCTTCCTTCATCTTTGTTCGATTGGGTTCATGCTAGGGATTAATTATCTTGTGTTTCTTTGGAACCTAGCCATGAACTAAATTTACTTGGCTATGGTTATTGTGTTTTGTGGTTGTGAGAAACTATTGGTTTTTGTTTAGGTAATGAGAGTTTGCACTTTTCTATTTCAAGGTTTATTCATTCTTGATTCTTATTATTGTTTTGCAGTGAATTGGGAGAGGATCTCGTGATTTCATCCATTTATCTAATATCGGGAGAGTTAGATTCAAGAAACGAATGAATATGATCTTTATGCAATCAATGATGGTGAAGATTAATCCGGCTTAGGAATAAGTTAAGGATTTCAACGGCTAAGAGGAGCGCAAGATTGGTTGTTGTTCACCCTTGATTCACGCAGGATGTATTATCAAGGCATGCACAAGTAGCTAGAGTTTCGACTTAGGGATAAGAAGAAACCATTGAAGAACGCTCCGCCGAACCTTGAAGTTGCTGCCCGATCGCCCAAGTAGTTGCCCAACTAGTCGCCCAAGCAACCATCAATTAGTTGCCAAGGCAACCCCCGTTGTGCAAGTCGCCACGGCAACTGAGTTGCCCATGCACTCTTTACCAAGACAATCCAATCGGCTATCACACCTCAACTCACGATAACCTAGCCTATCTCTCTCAATTGAATTCATCTTTTATTTTATTTTATTGCTTTCTAGATTAGTAATTAGTTAAACTTGATAATCCTTTACTTGTGTTTTTACTTTTTACAATTACAAGAGACTAGATTCTTGAAGTGGCACCAATCCTCGTGGAGACGATATCTTTTATACTATAACTTGCGACGTGTATACTTGCACATTTGCGTAGTACTTATTACGCGCAACAAGTTTTTGGCGCCGTTGCCTGTGATTGGCAATAGCGACTTTGTTTTTATTTTCTTGCACATTCTTTTTATTTTTCTTGTTTAAAATTCAAAGGGCTAACAAACTTTGGTTTTGCATTGGTATATGACCAGGGCGAGACCGACTTCACCAGAATATCCCTTTGATCCAGAAATCGAACGAACCTTACAAAGACTTAGACGAAGGATAAGAGAAGCAATGGCAAATCAAGACGGCAATATTAATCAAGATGTTCGAGCAGGGGGAGGAGTGATTCTTGCACGAAACAGAACGATTCGAGACTATCTTGAAGAAGATCTTGATGGACTCAACCCAGGAGTTGTCGCACCCGAAATTGAAGCCGACCACTTTGAGTTGAAACCGGTAATGTTTAATATGATCAACACAATAGGTCAATTTGGCGGCTCAAAGAATCAAGATGCACGACAACATCTGAAATCTTTCCTCGAGATTTGCAACTCGTTCAAGATACACGGAGTCACCCCGATGTCTTACGATTAAGATTATTCCCCTATTCACTGAGGGATAGGGCGAAAGCATGGCTAAATAGCATTCCTGCCGGATCCATAGCATCTTGGACTGATCTTTGTCGTGATTTCCTTGCTAGATTTAATCCTACAAATTTAACTGATAAGCTTCGTAACGACATTACTTCTTTTCGGCAGGCAGATGATGAATCCATGTACGAGGCTTGGGAGCGATATAGAGAACTTCTACACAAATGTCCTCTACACGGATTCCCGGTGTGGACTCAAGTGACAATGTTTTACAACGCCGTGAATACACCAACAAGGATGATGCTAGATGCCTCGGCAAACGGCATACTCTTAGATAAGTCGCCGGAGGAAGCAATGCAAATTTTAAACAGGCTGGCCAAGAATGACTATCAATTTCCATCTACTAGAAGAGGAGGAGTTAGACGCCAAGCCACAATACATGAACTAGGATCATCAGATTCAATTTCGGCACAATTGGCCGCTTTAACCAAGATGGTCCAGAACATGCAAAAACCAAACAACACACATGAAGTCAAGGTAATGGATTCTTTTTGTGAGTTATGTGGTGATAACCATAATTCTTCTGAATGTATGCAGAATCCAGCTTCTATGTGGGGAATTACAATCGGGGCAACAACATGATGTCAAATACATACAATCCAGCTTGGAAGAAGCACCCGAATTTTTCATGGAGTAATCCCAACAATGCTCTAAACCAGAACAATCAGAATGCACAAGCATCGGGATTCCAGCAGAATATGCCACGGCAACAGATGCCGCAGCAACAACCGACAACATCTAGTTCTTTGGAAAATTCTCTAAATGCTTTTATGATGAAAACTGAATCTTATATGGCTGAGAATAGTAATTTCATAAAAAGAACTGATGCTTTTATTAACAGGACCGAGATGAGATTGCAAAACCAAGAGGCGGCAATCAAATCATTGGAAAATCAAGTCGGACAGTTTGCTAAAAATCTGAACACTAGACCACAAGGAGGTTTACCTAGCGATACTGAAGTCGCAAGAGGAACTGGCCATGAGCAATGTAAGGCAATCACCACCAGAAGTGGCCAACAACTTAGAGAGGTTCAAACCCGCTCGTCAAACAAAACTCCACAAAAAGATCAAGACGAACCTAGCGGCAAAGTCTCAGATGCTGAACCAGGAATTGCTGCGGCAACGGTGACGCCTCGGCAACTTGCGATAAGCACGCCTCGGCAACCCCGATTGGTAACGCATCGGCAACTCGGATGTCCCCGTAATGCCGTCAATCAGGTTTCAAACCAATGAAAGGATAGAAGATATCCGACTTCCACCACCATTCCCACAAAGATTGAAGCGACAAAAGCAAGAATACCAATTCAAGAAGTTTCTTGATATCTTAAAGCAAGTCCACATCAACTTGCCATTGGTGGAAGCAATTGAACAAATGCCAAACTATGCCAAGTTTCTTAAAGACATTGTGTCCAAGAGAACAAGGCTAGGAGAGTTTGAAACATTTGCGACGACAGAGGGATGCATGGCAATGTTGCACAATCGCATGCCGCCCAAGTTGAAGGATCCCGGAAGTTTCACAATACCCTGTTCTATTGGAAATCACTATGTCGGGAAAGCACTATGCGACCTAGGGGCTAGCATAAACTTGATGCCTAAATCGGTTTTCGAAAACTAGGAATCGGGAAGGCAAGACCTACAACAGATTATGCTGCAAATAGCCGAAGCCAGATCCTATGTGCATCCGAGGGGAAAATCGAGGACATACTTGGTAAAAGTTGATAAATTCATTTTTCCCGCTGACTTTATTGTTTTGGATTGTGAAGCGATGAGCATGCACCTATCATTCTCGGAGACCATTCCTAGCGGCGGGGAGAACCTTGATCGACGTTGAAAAGGGAGAACTCACAATGAGGGTGAATGACCAGCAGGTAAAAAAACTAAATGTATTCCAAACACTAAGGCATGCCGATGATCCAGAAGAATGCCAACTACTTCATGCCACGGCAGAGTTTAACCGATGAGGAATTTAGTTGCCTCGGCAACTACATTGCTGATCAAGAGGAACCCGAGGAGAATGAAGAGCCGGTCGATGAGGAACAACCAAGAGGTAAATTGGCTAGTAAATCGACCAGGTACATACTTTGAACCACCGGACTACTCGGGTAAGGAAGGTAAGATCGAAAAACCCTCTATCGAAAATCCACCAATTCTTGAGTTGAAACAATTGCGGATCAACTAAAATATGTATACTTAGGGATCGATAATACATTACCTGTAATTATTTCCTCTAAGTTACAGCCTGAGCAGAAAAAGAAGCTAATCAACATGTTGAAGCTACATAAAAAGGCAATAGGGTGGACAATTGCCGACTTGAAGGGAATTAGCCCGCGGTGTGCATGCACAAGATCTTGTTGGAAGATGATCACAAACCCTCAATTGAGGCCCAGAGGAGACTGAATCATGCCATGAAAGGGGTTGTAATGAAAGAAATCATCAAGTGGCTTGACGCTGCATTATATACCCTATCTCCGATAGTACGTGGGTAAGTCCGGTACAATGTGTGCCGAAAAAGGGAGGTATAACAGTGGTGAGTAATGAAAATAATGAACTTATCCCAACCAGACTGTGACCGGTTGGAGGGTTTGTATGGACTATCGAAAGCTAAACAAAGCCACTAGGAAAGATCACTTCCCATTACCCTTTATTGATCAAATGCTTGACCGTCTTGCGGGTAAACCCTTTTACTGTTTTCTTGATGGTTATTCAGGTTACAATCAGATTGCCATAGCACCAAGATCAAGAAAAGACAACCTTCACATGCCCCTACGGTACTTATGCCTTCCGAAGGATGCCGTTCGGATTGTGTAACGCCCGGCAACCTTCCAAAGATGCATGATGGCGCTCTTTTCGCACATGGTCGAAGACTTCCTTGAGATCTTCATGGATGATTTTTCGGTTTTTGGTAATGACTTCGGCGGCTGTCTCGGCAATTTAGAGAGGGTGTTGGCAAGATGCGAAGAAACGGATTTAGTCCTCAATTGGGAGAAATGCCACTTTATGGTAGATGAAGGAATAGTGCTCGGCCATAAGATTTCATCCAAGGGAATTGAAGTAGACAAAGCCAAGGTGGACGTGATCGAGAGATTACCCCACCAAATTCGGTTAAAAGAATTCTGAAGTTTTCTCGGACATGCGAGTTTTTACAGGAGGTTCATTCATAACTTTTCTAAAATCACTAAACCTTTGTGTAATCTGCTTGAACAGGATAAAGTCTTCGATTTTGATGATTCTTGCACTCAAGCATTTGAAACCCTAAAGAAAAAGCTTGCCTCGGCACCCATTGTTGTTCCACCAGATTGGGCGCTACCTTTTGAGCTCATGTGTGATGCAAGTGATTTCGCGGTAGGAGCAGTCCTAGGCCAACGCACAGGTAAGACATTCCATGTGATATACTACGCTAGTAAAACTCTTAACGATGCTCAAGTGAATTACACAACAACGGAGAAAGAGTTACTAGCTGTAGTTTTCGCATTTGACAAGTTCGATCCTATTTAATTGGTACAAAGGTAATTGTTCATACGGACCATTCGGCAATCAAATACTTATTTGCTAAAAAGGATGCTAAACCTCGTTTGATTCGTTGGATATTACTTTTACAAGAATTTGATATTGAAATTAAGGACGGGAAAGGAACAGAAAATCAAGTGGCGATCACTTATCACGTTTGGAACGCAATAGGGAGGAGGACGCGGATCTAGAGATATGTGATGCATTCCCGGATGAACAAATTCTAATCGCCTCGAAACCCTTGACGCCTCGGCAGCCCATGACGCCTCGGAAACCATGGAAGCACACGCCTCGGCAACTCTTGACGCCGCAGCGACTTTGACGAGCACGCCTCAGCAATTTTGGGAGCAGACACTACGACAAAGACATGCCCCGGCAATACCTTGGTACGCAGATTTAGTTAACTTCCTTGTTTGTGGTATTTTTCCGTATGGCATTACTCACCAAGGGAAGAAGCGGTTCCGCCATAATGCTAAGCATTACTTTTGGGACGAGCCTCTTTTGTTTAAACAATGTGCAGATCAGGTTATACGCCGATGTGTCCCTGAAGAAGAGCAACAGAATGTACTCCGACAATGCCATTCTTCACCCTATGGAGGACATTTTGGAGGAACTCGTATCATGACCAAAGTCTTGCAATCCGGGTTGTATTGGCCAACATTGTACAAAGATGCCCAAGACTTTTACAAGCAATGTGATCGTTGCCAGAAGACGGGCAATATCTCTAGGCGACATGAGATGCCACTCCAGAACATCATCGAGGTGGAACTGTTCGATGTATGGGGGATCGATTTTATGGGACCTTTCCCATCTTCATTCGGCAACCTCTACATCTTACTCGCCGTCGACTATGTGTCTAAATGGGTAGAGGCAGCTGCAGTTCCCAACGACGATTCCAAGACCGTGCAACGATTCTGCGAAAAAACATATTTACACGGTTTGGGATGCCGAGAGCAATTATCAGCGACGGGGCAAGCATTTTGACAACAGACTAATTGCCAAGATGTTGCAACGCTCGGCATATCACACAAGATCGCCACGGCATATCACCCACAAACCAACGGGCAAGCAAAAATTTCCAACCGGGAGTTGAAGGGAATACTCGAGAAAGTTGTAAATCCCTCAAGGAAGGATTGGTCATTAAGACTAGATGACGCACTTTGGGCATATCGCCGCATTCAAAACACCATTAGGTATGTCCCCCTTCCGGCTTGTCTATGGTAAAACATGTCATCTACCGGTGGAAATCGAGCACAAGGCGTCTTGGGCAATCAAGACCGTGAATATGGATTGGGAAAGTGCGGACAAAAGCGCTTGATGGATCTCAATGAGATAGAAGAATTTCGTGCACTCGCCTATAACAATGCACGAATATACAAGGAGAAAACAAAGCGATGGCATGACAAGAAACTATTGCCACGGCAATTCACGCCAGGCAACTAGTTCTCCTATTCAATTCTCGGCTAAAACTTTTCCCGGAAAGCTGAAATCAAGATGGTCGGGACCATTTGAAGTCACAAAAACCATTCTCCCATGGTGCTGTGATAATCAAGTCCATCTCGACAACCATGAATTCAAAGTTAATGGACAAAGATTGAAGCACTACAATGGTGCCCATGTGGAACGTAACAAGGAAGTGGTCAACTTAGGAGATGCATGAGCATGCTCTCCTCTCAGATTTCCTTTTTCTTTTTCTTTTTATTTTTATTTTTAATTTTAGGAGATATTTTATTTTTTCTTCATTATCTTTAGTTTTCAGGTTTTCTTTATTTTCTTTTTCACAACAAGACTCACAACTACTATGCTAAGGAAATTTATCTGCAAGATCATTGCCCGGCAACCAATGAAGAAGATGCCGCGACAACTTACTTCATGCATGCAAGCTGATGCCACGGCAACCAACCCTGAAGATGCCACGGCAACCAAAGCTGAAGACATCCGGCAACAAGAAAACAACCATTGCATTCAAGCAAGAAAATCAAGACGCCAACTAGAAGGAAACTAATCATCTACGATGACGAACTCTCGAAGTAAGTCCTCGTATGCATTTTATTTTTATTTTTCGTTATTTTTATGCATGCATTGAGGACAATGCCTCACTCGAGTTTGGGGGGGATTGTTATTAGTAATTACCATGTTTAGTTACATTAATCTTAAGCATTACATTTAGGATACATAAATTGCTTGCCATGCCTTTAATTGGAACAAGAATTGCTTAGATTTGATGAATATTCAATGATGACTTTACCAATGCACTTAATTGATAGAATTTTATTCTAGGATAACCATGAAAAACTTAGAATTTTACTATGATGCTAAATTTGATGAAACACTGTTGTGGTTTGATTGATTTAAGGAATTCTAGTAAACTTAGGTTGATAATTAACTAATTGGGGATTAGAATAAAAATTGGATGAATGCTAGAGGTGCCTGAAATTGGCTCTAGCATGTGCTAAAAATTGATCACTAGAGGTGCCCAAACTGGCTCTAGGAGGCGTTAAAATTTTTTCGGTTAACTAGAGGTGCCCAAACCGGCTCTAGTCGATTAAATTAACTTAAGAAAACTAAAAATAAAACACTAGAGGTGCCCGAAATTGGCTCTAGTTAAAACATGTTAAAAAGAACCCACTTTGAAGTAATTTGAAAACCTATTGTTTGCATAGAATCCGAAAAATCAACTTGCACACAACTCCGCACACACTCACAAGCATTATAGTTTGATTCCGAGTAATTCCTCGTTTTACGAAAAATAAAAAGCCAATCATACTTTGTGCCCCGTTGAGAATTGAAATCAAGTTCAAAGCTAAGTTTGTGAAAATTTGAAGTCTTGGCAGTAATTATGAGTTTGCATTGCTTGAGGACAAGCAATAGTTCGAGTTTGGGGTGTGATAAGTGTTCAAAAGTACTATTTTTCTTACCCTTTTACTCATATTATTTATTAGACTTAGGCTCATATTAGTTGCATAGTTAGTCATTCATGCATTAATCCATGTTTCCTTCAAACGTTGAACTTGATTACATAACTTGGTGATTTTTGTGGAAATAGATGCTGCTTTGGTGTGTTTTTGTGTGTGTATGTGCAGGATCACTTGCCAAAGCAATGCCGAGCTAGTTGCCGTGGCAGTGCATGAAGGAGACGCTGAGCTAGTTGCCATGGCATTTGTCGACAAAGACCAAAAGCAATATGGATGTCGAAATTCATGACTTTACAAGCCCAAGATAACATGGAGCAAGGCCCAAGCCCAAAGGAATTTGATTGCCATGCAGAGATTAAAGAAGAATTAAATTCCAAGAGGATAGGAGAAGTTCTAATAGGAATAAAATTATAATAAAGAATTATATTCTTTAAAGATAATTTAATTCCAACTCAAACTCCTCCTCAAAGAAGGACTTTGGCCTAGCCCTATAAATACCAAGGAGATTTCGACAAGATGAATAGAGAGAGCAAGAGGGAAATTTCGGCAAGTCCAAGTAGGGCAAGAGGAGAGAATTTTCGACAAGCATCAAGGGCAAGGAGGATTTCGACAAGCCTCTTCCTTCATCTTTGTTCGATTGGGTTCATGCTAGGGATTAATTATCTTGTGTTTCTTTGGAACCTAGCCATGAACTAAATTTACTTGGCTATGGTTATTGTGTTTTGTGGTTGTGAGAAACTATTGGTTTTTGTTTAGGTAATGAGAGTTTGCACTTTTCTATTTCAAGGTTTATTCATTCTTGATTCTTATTATTGTTTGCATGAGTGAATTGGGAGAGGATCTCGTGATTTCATCCATTTATCTAATATCGGGAGAGTTAGATTCAAGAAACGAATGAATATGATCTTTATGCAATCCAATGATGGTGAAGATTAATCCGGCTTAGGAATAAGTTAAGGATTTCAACGGCTAAGAGGAGCGCAAGATTGGTTGTTGTTCACCCTTGATTCACGCAGGATGTATTATCAAGGCATGCACAAGTAGCTAGAGTTTCGACTTAGGGATAAGAAGAAACCATTGAAGAACGCTCCGCCGAACCTTGAAGTTGCTGCCCAGATCGCCCAAGTAGTTGCCCAACTAGTCGCCCAAGCAACCATCAATTAGTTGCCAAGGCAACCCGTTGTGCAAGTCGCCACGGCAACCGAAGTTGCCCATGCACTCTTTACCAAGACAATCCAATCGGCTATCACACCTCAACTCACGATAACCTAGCCTATCTCTCTCAATTGAATTCATCTTTTATTTTATTTTATTGCTTTCTAGATTAGTAATTAGTTAAACTTCGATAATCCTTTACTTGTGTTTTTACTTTTACAGTGCAAGAGACTAGATTCTTGAAGTGGCACCAATCCTGTGGAGACGATATCTTTTATACTATAACTTGCGACGTGTATACTTGCACATTTGCGTAGTACTTATTACGCGCAACAAGTTTTTAAGCGCCGTTGCGGGATTGGCAATAGCGACTTTGTTTTTATTTTCTTGCACATTCTTTTTATTTTTCTTGTTTAAAATTCAAAGGGCTAACAAACTTTGGTTTTGCATTGGTATATGACCGTAGGCGAGACCGACTTCACCGTAATATCCCTTTGATCCGTAAATCGAACGAACCTTACAAAGACTTAGACGAAGGATAAGAGAAGCAATGGCAAATCAAGACGGCAATATTAATCAAGATGTTCGAGCGGGGAGGAGTGATTCTTGCACGAAACAGAACGATTCGAGACTATCTTGAAGAAGATCTTGATGGACTCAACCCGGAGTTGTCGCACCCGAAATTGAAGCCGACCACTTTGAGTTGAAACCGGTAATGTTTAATATGATCAACACAATAGGTCAATTTGGCGGCTCAAAGAATCAAGATGCACGACAACATCTGAAATCTTTCCTCGAGATTTGCAACTCGTTCAAGATACACGGAGTCACCCCGATGTCTTACGATTAAGATTATTCCCCTATTCACCGAGGGATAGGGCGAAAGCATGGCTAAATAGCATTCTGCCGGATCCATAGCATCTTGGACTGATCTTTGTCGTGATTTCCTTGCTAGATTTAATCCTACAAATTTAATCGATAAGCTTCGTAACGACATTACTTCTTTTTCGGCAGGCGGATGATGAATCCATGTACGAGGCTTGGGAGCGATATAGAGAACTTCTACACAAATGTCCTCTACACGGATTCCCGGTGTGGACTCAAGTGACAATGTTTTACAACGCCGTGAATACACCAACAAGGATGATGCTAGATGCATCGGCAAACGGCATACTCTTAGATAAGTCGCGGGAGGAAGCAATGCAAATTTTAAACAGGCTGGCCAAGAATGACTATCAATTTCCATCTACTAGAAGAGGAGGAGTTAGACGCTAAGCCACAATACATGAACTAGGATCATCGATTCAATTTCGCACAATTGGCCGCTTTAACCAAGATGGTCCGAACATGCAAAAACCAAACAACACACATGAAGTCAAGGTAATGGATTCTTTTTGTGAGTTATGTGGTGATAACCATAATTCTTCCGAATGTATGCAGAATCCGGAATCTAGCTTCTATGTGGGGAATTACAATCGGGGCAACAACATGATGTCAAATACATACAATCCAGCTTGGAAGAAGCACCCGAATTTTTCATGGAGTAATCCCAACAATGCTCTAAACCAGAACAATCGAATGCACAAGCATCGGGATTCCAGCAGAATATGCCACGGCAACATGCCGCCGCAGCAACAACCGACAACATCTAGTTCTTTGGAAAATTCTCTAAATGCTTTTATGATGAAAAACTGAATCTTATATGGCTGAGAATAGTAATTTCATAAAAAGAACTGATGCTTTTATTAACAGACCGAGTTGAGATTGCAAAACCAAGAGGCGGCAATCAAATCATTGGAAAATCAAGTCGGACAGTTTGCTAAAAATCTGAACACTAGACCACAAGGAGGTTTACCTAGCGATATCAAGTCGCAAGAGGAACCGCCATGAGCAATGTAAGGCAATCACCACCAGAAGTGGCCAACAACTTAGAGAGGTTCAAACCCGCTCGTCAAACAAAACTCCACAAAAAGATCAAGACGAACCTAGCGGCAAAGTCTCGGATGCTGAACCAGAAATTGCTGCGGCAACCGGTGACGCCTCGGCAACTTGCGATAAGCACGCCTCGGCAACCCCAGTTGGTAACGCATCGGCAACTCCAGATGTCCCCGTAATGCCGTCAATCGGGTTTCAAACCAATGAAAGGATAGAAGATATCCGACTTCCACCACCATTCCCACAAAGATTGAAGGCGACAAAAGCAAGAATACCAATTCAAGAAGTTTCTTGATATCTTAAAGCAAGTCCACATCAACTTGCCATTGGTGGAAGCAATTGAACAAATGCCAAACTATGCCAAGTTTCTTAAAGACATTGTGTCCAAGAGAACAAGGCTAGGAGAGTTTGAAACATTGTCGCGACAGAGGGATGCATGGCAATGTTGCACAATCGCATGCCGCCCAAGTTGAAGGATCCCGGAAGTTTCACAATACCCCGTTCTATTGGAAATCACTATGTCGGGAAAGCACTATGCGACCTAGGGGCTAGCATAAACTTGATGCCTAAATCGGTTTTCCGAAACTAGGAATCGGGAAGGCAAGACCTACAACAGCTTATCTTTGCAGCTAGCCGATGATCCTATGTGCATCCGAGGGAAAAATCGAGGACATACTGGTAAAAGTTGATAAATTCATTTTTCCCGCTGACTTTATTGTTTTGGATTGTGAAGCGGATGAGCATGCACCTATCATTCTCGAGACCATTCCTAGCGGCAGGGAGAACCTTGATCGACGTTGAAAAGGGAGAACTCACAATGAGGGTGAATGACCAGCAGGTAAAACTAAATGTATTCCAAACACTAAGGCATGCCGATGATCCGTAAGAATGCCAACTACTTCATGCCACGGCAGAGTTTAACTGATGAGGAATTTAGTTGCCTCGCAACTACATTGCTGATCAAGAGGAACCTGAGGAGAATGAAGAGCCGGTCGATGAGGAACAACCGTAAGAGGTAAATTGGCTAGTAAATCGACCAGGTACATACTTTGAACCACCGGACTACTCGTAAGGAAGGTAAGATCGAAAAACCCTCTATCGAAAATCCACCAATTCTTGAGTTGAAACAATTGCCGGATCAACTAAAATATGTATACTTAGGGATCGATAATACATTACCTGTAATTATTTCCTCTAAGTTACAGCCGAGCAGGAAAAGAAGCTAATCAACATGTTGAAGCTACATAAAAAGGCAATAGGGTGGACAATTGCCGACTTGAAGGGAATTAGCCCGGCGGTGTGCATGCACAAGATCTTGTTGGAAGATGATCACAAACCTCAATTGAGGCCCGAGAGGAGACCGAATCATGCCATGAAAGGGGTTGTAATGAAAGAAATCATCAAGTGGCTTGACGCCGCATTATATACCCTATCTCCGATAGTACGCGGGTAAGTCCGTACAATGTGTGCCGAAAAGGGAGGTATAACAAAGGGTGAGTAATGAAAATAATGAACTTATCCCAACCAGATCGTGACCGGTTGGAGGGTTTGTATGGACTATCGAAAGCTAAACAAAGCCACTAGGAAAGATCACTTCCCATTACCCTTTATTGATCAAATGCTTGACCGTCTTGCGGTAAAACCCTTTACTGCTTTCTTGATGGTTATTCAGGTTACAATCAGATTGCCATAGCACCGTAAGATCAAGAAAAGACAACCTTCACATGCCCCTACGGTACTTATGCCTTCCGAAGGATGCCGTTCGGATTGTGTAACGCCCGGCAACCTTCCAAAGATGCATGATGGCGCTCTTTTTTGGACATGGTCAAGACTTCCTTGAGATCTTCATGGATGATTTTTCGGTTTTGGTAATGACTTCGACGGCTGTCTCGGCAATTTAGAGAGGGTGTTGGCAAGATGCGAAGAAACGGATTTAGTCCTCAATTGGGAGAAATGCCACTTTATGGTAGATGAAGGAATAGTGCTCGCCATAAGATTTCATCCAAGGGAATTGAAGTAGACAAAGCCAAGGTGGACGTGATCGAGAGATTACCCCACCAAATTCGGTTAAAAGAATTCAAGTTTTCTGGACATGCAGGTTTTTTACAGGAGGTTCATTCATAACTTTTCTAAAATCACTAAACCTTTGTGTAATCTGCTTGAACAGATAAAGTCTTCGATTTTGATGATTCTTGCACTCAAGCATTTGAAACCCTAAAGAAAAAGCTTGCCTCGGCACCCATTGTTGTTCCACCCAGTTTGACGCTACCTTTTGAGCTCATGTGTGATGCAAGTGATTTCGCGGTAGGAGCAGTCCTAGGCCAACGCACAGTAAGACATTCCATGTGATATACTACGCTAGTAAAACTCTTAACGATGCTCAAGTGAATTACACAACAACGGAGAAAGAGTTACTAGTCAGTAGTTTTCGCATTTGACAAGTTCCGATCCTATTTAATTGGTACAAAGGTAATTGTTCATACGGACCATTCGCAATCAAATACTTATTTGCTAAAAAGGATGCTAAACCTCGTTTGATTCGTTGGATATTACTTTTACAAGAATTTGATATTGAAATTAAGGACGAGAAAGGAACAAAAATCAAGTGGCGATCACTTATCACGTTTGGAACGCAATAGGGAGGAGGACGCGGATCTAGAGATATGTGATGCATTCCCGGATGAACAAATTCTAATCGCCCTCGAAACCCTTGACGCCTCGGCAGCCCATGACGCCTCGGAAACCATGGAAGCACACGCCTCGGCAACTCTTGACGCCGCAGCAGACTTTGACGAGCACGCCTCAGCAATTTTGGGAGCAGACACTACGACAAAGACATGCCCCGCAATACCTTGGTACGCAGATTTAGTTAACTTCCTTGTTTGTGGTATTTTTCCGTATGGCATTACTCACCAAGGGAAGAAGCGGTTCCGCCATAATGCTAAGCATTACTTTTGGGACGAGCCTCTTTTGTTTAAACAATGTGCAGATCAGGTTATACGCCGATGTGTCCTCAAAGAAGAGCAAATGAATGTACTCCGACAATGCCATTCTTCACCCTATGGAGGACATTTTGGAGGAACTCGCATCACGGCCAAAGTCTTGCAATCCGGGTTGTATTGGCCAACATTGTACAAAGATGCCCAAGACTTTTACAAGCAATGTGATCGTTGCGGAAGACGGGCAATATCTCTAGGCGACATGAGATGCCACTCCGAACATCATCGAGGTGGAACTGCTCGATGTATGGGGATCGATTTTATGGGACCTTTCCCATCTTCATTCGCAACCTCTACATCTTACTCGCCGTCGACTATGTGTCTAAATGGGTAGAGGCAGCTGCGTTCCCAACGACGATTCCAAGACCGTGCAACGATTCCTGCAGAAAAACATATTTACACGGTTTGGGATGCCGAGAGCAATTATCAGCGACGGGGGCAAGCATTTTGACAACAGACTAATTGCCAAGATGTTGCAACGCTCGCATATCACACAAGATCGCCACGGCATATCACCCACAAACCAACGGGCAAGCGTAAATTTCCAACCGGAGTTGAAGGGAATACTCGAGAAAGTTGTAAATCCCTCAAGGAAGGATTGGTCATTAAGACTAGATGACGACTTTGGGCATATCGCACCGCATTCAAAACACCATTAGGTATGTCCCCTTCCGGCTTGTCTATGGTAAAACATGTCATCTACCGGTGGAAATCGAGCACAAGGCGACTTGGGCAATCAAGACCGTGAATATGGATTGGGAAAGTGCGGACAAAAGCGCTTGATGGATCTCAATGAGATAGAAGAATTTCGTGCACTCGCCTATAACAATGCACGAATATACAAGGAGAAAACAAAGCGATGGCATGACAAGAAACTATTGCCACGGCAATTCACGCCAGGGCAACTAGTTCTCCTATTCAATTCTCGGCTAAAACTTTTCCCGGAAAGCTGAAATCAAGATGGTCGGGACCATTTGAAGTCGTCAAACCATTCTCCCATGGTGCTGTGATAATCAAGTCCATCTCGACAACCATGAATTCAAAGTTAATGGACAAAGATTGAAGCACTACAATGGTGCCCATGTGGAACGTAACAAGGAAGTGGTCAACTTAGGAGATGCATGAGCATGCTCTCCTCTCAATATTTCCTTTTTCTTTTTCTTTTTATTTTTATTTTTAATTTTAGGAGATATTTTATTTTTTCTTCATTATCTTTAGTTTTCAGTTTTTCTTTATTTTCTTTTTCACAACAAGACTCACAACTACTATGCTAAGGAAATTTATCACAAGATCATTGCCCCGCAAACAATGAAGAAGATGCCGCGACAACTTACTTCATGCATGCACAAGCTGATGCCACGGCAACCAACCCCGAAGATGCCACGGCAACCAAAGTCAAGACATCCCGGCAACAAGAAAACAACCATTGCATTCAAGCAAGAAAATCAAGACGCCAACTAGAAGGAAACTAATCATCTACGATGACGAACTCTCAAGTAAGTCCTCGTATGCATTTTATTTTTATTTTTCGTTATTTTTATGCATGCATTGAGGACAATGCCTCACTCGAGTTTGGGGGATTGTTATTAGTAATTACCATGTTTAGTTACATTAATCTTAAGCATTACATTTAGGATACATAAATTGCTTGCCATGCCTTTAATTGGAACAAGAATTGCTTAGATTTGATGAATATTCAATGATGACTTTACCAATGCACTTAATTGATAGAATTTTTATTCTAGGATAACCATGAAAAACTTAGAATTTTACTATGATGCTAAATTTGATGAAACACTGTTGTGGTTTGATTGATTTAAGGAATTCTAGTAAACTTAGGTTGATAATTAACTAATTGGGGGATTAGAATAAAATTGGATGAATGCTAGAGGTGCCCGAAATTGGCTCTAGCATGTGCTAAAAATTGATCACTAGAGGTGCCCGAAACTGGCTCTAGGAGGCGTTAAAATTTTTTCTGTTAACTAGAGGTGCCCAAACCGCTCTAGTCGATTAAATTAACTTAAGAAAACTAAAAATAAAACACTAGAGGTGCCCAAAAATTGGCTCTAGTTAAAACATGTTAAAAAGAACCCACTGAAGTAATTTGAAAACCTATTGTTTGCATAGAATCCGAAAAATCAACTTGCACACAACTCCGCACACACTCACAAGCATTATAGTTTGATTCCGAGTAATTCCTCGCTTTTCAAAAAATAAAAAGCCAATCATACTTTGTGCCCCGGTTCGAAGAATTGAAATCAAGTTCAAAGCTAAGTTTGTGAAAATTTGAAGTCTTGGCAGGTAATTATGAGTTTGCATTGCTTGAGGACAAGCAATAGTTCGAGTTTGGGGGTGTGATAAGTGTTCAAAAGTACTATTTTTCTTACCCTTTTACTCATATTATCAAGTAGACTTAGGCTCATATTAGTTGCATAGTTAGTCATTCATGCATTAATCCATGTTTCCTTCAAACGTTGAACTTGATTACATAACTTGGTGATTTTTGTGAAATAGATGCTGCTTTGGTGTGTTTTTGTGTGTGTATGTGCAGGATCACTTGCCAAAGCAATGCCGAGCTAGTTGCCGTGGCAAAGCATGAAGGAGACGCCGAGCTAGTTGCCATGGCATTTGTCGACAAAGACCAAAAGCAATATGGATGTCGAAATTCATGACTTTACAAGCCCAAGATAACATGGAGCAAGGCCCAAGCCCAAAGGAATTTGATTGCCATGCAGAGATTAAAGAAGAATTAAATTCCAAGAGGATAGGAGAAGTTCTAATAGGAATAAAATTATAATAAAGAATTATATTCTTTAAAGATAATTTAATTCCAACTCAAACTCCTCCTCAAAGAAGGACTTTGGCCTAGCCCTATAAATACCAAGGAGATTTCGACAAGATGAATAGAGAGAGCAAGAGGGAAATTCGCAAGTCCAAGTAGGGCAAGAGGAGAGAATTTTCGACAAGCATCAAGGGCAAGGAGGATTTCGACAAGCCTCTTCCTTCATCTTTGTTCGATTGGGTTCATGCTAGGGATTAATTATCTTGTGTTTCTTTGGAACCTAGCCATGAACTAAATTTACTTGGCTATGGTTATTGTGTTTTGTGGTTGTGAGAAACTATTGGTTTTGTTTAGGTAATGAGAGTTTGCACTTTTCTATTTCAAGGTTTATTCATTCTTGATTCTTATTATTGTTTGCAGTGAATTGGGAGAGGATCTCGTGATTTCATCCATTTATCTAATATCGGGAGAGTTAGATTCAAGAAACGAATGAATATGATCTTTATGCAATCCAATGATGGTGAAGATTAATCCGGCTTAGGAATAAGTTAAGGATTTCAACGGCTAAGAGGAGCGCAAGATTGGTTGTTGTTCACCCTTGATTCACGCAGGGGATGTATTATCAAGGCATGCACAAGTAGCTAGAGTTTCGACTTAGGGATAAGAAGAAACCATTGAAGAACGCTCCGCCAACCTTGAAGTTGCTGCCCGATCGCCCAAGTAGTTGCCCAACTAGTCGCCCAAGCAACCATCAATTAGTTGCCAAGGCAACCCCGTTGTAGTAAGTCGCCACGGCAACCGAGTTGCCCATGCACTCTTTTACCAAGACAATCCAATCGGCTATCACACCTCAACTCACGATAACCTAGCCTATCTCTCTCAATTGAATTCATCTTTTATTTTATTTTATTGCTTTCTAGATTAGTAATTAGTTAAACTTCGATAATCCTTTACTTGTGTTTTTACTTTTTACAGTGCAAGAGACTAGATTCTTGAAGTGGCACCAATCCCTGTGGAGACGATATCTTTTATACTATAACTTGCGACGTGTATACTTGCACATTTGCGTAGTACTTATTACGCGCAACACTCACTTCTGGCTCAAGAAGCATGACAAGCTATTGGCTGAATTGAGAATTTAATCAACCATCATGTATCGAATTAAAGCACTCCAAGAATCTAATGAGGAGTTGTGAATTCTTATTGCTAAGATCAAGTATAAGCCATATCTTGACTTTGCTATGAATTCTAAAGGTCTATTGTGTTTCTAAAACTGTATCTGTGTCCCCGACGATGATGATCTTCAGGCTCAAATCCTGAATGAAGCTTATTCGAGCTCCTTTTTCTATCCATCCTAGAGCTATCAAGATGTATAAGAACCTAAAAGAGTTGTATTGGTGGTCTGGCATGAAAGGTGAGATCATAGACTTTGTGGCTAGGTGTTTGGCACAAGGTGCCTACTGATCTCTTACAACCTATTAAACTTCCACAATGGAAATGGGAACGTATTATAATGGATTTCGTAAGTGGTATACCAATGACACCGAAGAGGAATAATGCCATTTGGGTCATTATAGATCGATTCACCAAATCTTCTCATTTTATTATAGTGATAATGGACTTCAGTTTTCCTAAGCTTGCTAAGTTGTACATTCGAGAAGTTATCTGTTTGCACGGAGTTCATGTGTCCATTATTTTCGACTGTGATCCACACTTTGTATCCCGGTTTTGGAGGACCCTACAAGAGGCTTTGGGAACTCGAGTGCAACTAAGCACTGCTTTCCATCTTCTGACTGATGGTCAATCCGAAAGGGTTATTCAGGTAACCTTATATCTCCCTTTGATTCGTGTGTATAAGTAACCCATACGAATTTCGATTCTTCCTTGTAGATTCTGGAAGATATGCTCAGAGCCTATGTTATTGACTTCAGGAATACGTAGGAGAAATCCCTACCTTTGGTGGAATTTGCTTACAATAATAGCTACTAAGCCTTGATTCAAATGGCACCCTATGAAGCCCTTTACGGAATGAGATATAGGACCCCTCTCTGTTGGACCGAGCTTGGTGAAGGCAAAGTGTTAGGCCCTGACTTGCTTCAGGAAACCGAAGAAAGGGTAACCATTATTCGTAATCAGTTCAAGCTACATTTGACCGACATAAAGCTTATGTTGATCTAAAAAGAAAGGACATTCAGTATGAGGTTGACGAGAAAGTTTTCCTTAAATTATCTTCATGGAAGAAGATCCTTCGATTTGGCAAGAAAGAGAAGCTAAGTCCTCGTTTCATCGGTCCATTCGAGGTGATAGAGAGTTGGACTTTTTGCTTACCGACTAGCTCTTCCTGGGGAGTTAAGTTGAATTTATAATGTCTTCCACGTGTCTATGCTACGGAAGTACCGGTCCGATCCCTTCCATGTGATCGAGCCAGAGTCTGTGGAGATTTAGTCCAATCTCACATACGAGGAAGAACCTGTACAGATCCTCACACGAGAAGTTAAAAGACTTCGTAATAAGTTTGTGCCCTTAGTAAAAGTCCTTTAGAGAAGTCATTCAGTTGAAGAAGCAACGTGGGAACCGGAAGAGACAATGCAAAAGCAGTACCCTTATTTGTTCAATTAGAGTGAAAATTCGAAGATGAATATTCTTAAGGGGGAGAGTTGTCACATCCCTAAAACTGGCCTAGTCAGAAATTGGTTCCGGTGGCCGAAAATTTTGTATCGACTATGCTCGGAAATGTAATCTCTCAATCCTTGTACCTAATTTTGTAGCAATGAAAGTTAGTTGAACTTGATTTAAGTTGTGGTGACCTTTTTGTAAGAAATTATAAGTTAAAAATATTGATTTTGAGGACCGGTATCGATACAGCTTAAACTAGGCATTTCGATACAATAATACCTGTATCGGTACGGCCTAACTGCCATAACGAACTTACCTCTTTAGCCTAGCCGTATCGATACAGCTATAGGTCGTATCGATACGGGTCCCTTGTTCGAAGCTGTTTTAATAGCAAAATTGAAAGAATTGAAAGTAGGTGATTATTCATCTCCTTGCTTGCCTTCCCATCATGTGGGATTAATCTAAAAGGATGACAATTAGCCATCCGATGTCAATAGTCAAATTGGGAAAAGTAATTTCTTGGTTGGGTTAAGCAAACCCTCAAGTGAGGGAAATATTCTTATTGGTTGTTAAGGGGTAGGGAAATGATTAAGTTGGGCTGCCTTAGACAAAAAGGGGAAAGCTCTCTTCACTTGCCCATTTCTTCCTGAAAGCAAAACTTAAAGGAAACCAAGCTAGCACCACCATTGTTGTCTTCAACCTTAAGCAAACACACACCTCCCTTATTGACTACCTTAGGCTCAAGCTTTCTTTGATTCGAAACCCCCATAGCAAAGTTATCGATCAGGTAAGTAAAATCCCTTATCAATTGTTGAATTCCATGAATAATTGGAGTTTAATTTCAAATCGAAATTCTAAGCCTAATCTTTGAAATGAGTACTATATCGTTATAATGATTATAATAATTCCTTGTGTTCTTCCTAGTTCGAAAATTGGAAGGAAACAATCCGTCACCTTCAACCAAGTCTATAAGCAAAGGAATTGAAATCCAGGAATCCTAAAAGCTTCTGTGCACTAGGTGAGTGTAGTCGTGTCAAGGGATAGGCAAGGTGCCATCCCGTTGCATTCCTTTTGTGTTATAATTTGTATTTTTGTTTAAGGGCTCAAGTAGAGCAAGCTTGTGTGGATGCTAATAGTAAGCATGGTAAGCTTCCTACATGGATTAATATGTGTAAGTTCATATATGATACTTGAATTTTTCTATGTGTGAATTTTGATATGGATATGCTATGATAAGATATGTAGAGCTAAGGTTCAATTTGGCGTCCGATATGATATGGCTTACGAGCACAAAGGAAAGTTTATGTTGTGACATGTGATATGAAAGGTAATAATTATAATGAAATATGTGACCTTGGACATTTGTGGGCATTGGATACGATTGGCATGCCATAGGGTTATTTGAGCTCACCAAGTAAGGGATTGGATTACGATCCGGGGCTACGGCCTATATGTGGTGAGATAAGGTTGGTTTGTGTAAGGGATATTTTTTGGAGCTACGGCTCAAGGCTATGGCCTATTTCCGATATGAGTGGTGTACATGGGAATCCGCGTATCTATTGGTTACCATGTCCAAGGAAATGATATGTTTATATGATTTATAATTGCTACATGAAATCATGACTATTGATTTGAACATGATCTTATATGATTGATGCTATATAAATTGTTAACCTAGCATGCCTATGTGTCATTGATGTATCTGATAAATTTATTATGCATTTTTTATGACTACCTCACTAGGCTATGTAAGCCTAACACTCGCGTGTCTCATGCATTTCAAGATCTTGAAGTATTCCAGGCTCCAATCGTGTAGTTGCGGTTGCAAGTCATTTCCACTAATCATAAGTATGCTTAACCTTTGCATTGAACTCCTAGTAAGGTGGCATATGGCTCAAACATGTTGTGTTTGCATATTTTGATATGTGTATGATAGACTAATGGTGTCTAGGTATTAAAAGTGAAAGTTGGTATGTTTTGAATTTGTAAAACTAGTCAAAATGAGCTTAAAGGCACCAAAAGCTAGAATCCTAGTAAATGAATTCAAAATGCCCTAAAATTTTGTATGATATTAAAAGTGTGGATATTAGACTTGCTGGTAAAATTTGGTTAAGTTTGGACAACGTCCACCAGATCAAATTGATTAAAAACCAGCTAAGATATGTCATTACAGGGCAGGCGTACCGGTACGGGTGATGGCGTATCGATACGTTCTTGCATAATTGGACTAAGTAAAACAGGGCGTATCAATACGCAAATGGGGGTGTATCGATACAGAATTGGACCAAAATGACCTTAGGTTGTACCAAAACGGGTCAACCTTAGTCAATGCGTATCAATACAGGCTTAGGGGTATCGATACCGTCTTGTTACACTTGAACCTAGAATTTGGGAAATCAACTTAGCGTACCAATACAGTCTTAGGAATACCGGTACGGAGTCAATTGATTTTGTTAAAAGTCTTAAGTTACAGTTTTAAGCAGTTTATGAATTGGTCACTATGTTTTAAATGGCCTAATTGGATAGGTAAACGATCTCCATTAGTAATGAAACTTCATAGGTTAATAATTGGTAAGTTTAATTGTAGTTTAGTGCAAAGAAATCCCAATAAGGACCTCTAATTTGTAAAAATTACGATTTATTCCTTAAGTTTGAAAAAGTTTAAAATTGACCCTAAATTGAATAAGTAGTCAACAAACAGATATGCTAAGCTTTAAAAAGTTTAATAAACTTCCCGAATAAGTCTCTAAACTCTAAACCTCCGATATGTTTTATGGTAGCACTTTTTGACATGGTTTTCTACTAGGCCGGGAAGGGGGTGTTACATAGTCAATGCGACCTTTGTCACCGAGAGAAGTAATGCACCAGAGCCAGAACTATCCAGCTGCGCAAAGATGCAAGTGAAGCAAACTCTCGAAAAAAAAGCTGATGTTGGAAAAGGATTCGAGAAGAGACACCAAGGGAGGTTGTATCCTGGCAAAGAAAGATTTGTTCGAGTTGGGTTTTAAACCCAACAATTGGCAGAGAAAGGCAGAAATTAGGAAGCATCAAGTAAGAAGAAGGGCAAGATTGAAAGGAGAGGAAATTTAGTGGGAGCCTATTACGTTTCAACCCTTGAGCCACAATTTCAGACCTAGAGGCCTTCTGGACCCAAATGCCCAAGTTAATGAGGAGGAAAGAGGAAAGAATGACTTGTGTGAAGCATTTGAGAAGCTGAGCATCAATGCTATAACAGACGAGGAATAAGAGAACAAGTACTTGTCCATGATTCGATCTTGCTCTAAACTTGACAATTGGACTACTGAAAAAATTCTTGTAGTCTTTGAGACAATTTCAGAGTAATTCTCAAAACCACCCATCTTGCCTTAGGCCCGAAGGCAATTAGGGATCTTATGTAAAGGGCCTATGTCAAACTCTTAATTTGAAATTCAATAAAGATGCATTTTTCTTTCAACAAACCTTGTGTGGAAAATTCTTTCAGAAACAAACTCCAAAGCAAAATCTAAAAATAAATTATTCCATTCATCTCTTTTCTTTGTATATATCCATTGCCTTTTTCCTTTTCAGGTCTTCAGATATCAGTGACTTAAATGATTCCAAGTCTGACCCTGAGGTTGATTTTGAACTACCTTTATGCTTGGAAGAAGTCAAGAATGTTGATGATGAGGAAGAATATGATTTGCCCAATGATCTGCTCAGAATAGTAGAAGAGGATGAGAAACAGATTCTACCCCACAAGGAGGAGTTGGAAATTTTGAACCTTGGCACAGAATAAGAGAAGCCCGAGGTGAAGATCAGTACCACCATTACAACTAATACTCGACAAAGCCTGATTGAGCTCTTAAAGGAATTCAAAGATATTTTTGCCTGGTCATACCAAGAAATGCCAGGTCTCGACACTGACATTGTCATACATCGGCTTCCTATAAGGGTGGGATGCAAGCCTGTGAAGTAGAAACTTAGATGGATGAAAGCCGAGATGCTCTTAAAAATTAGAGATGAAGTGAAGAAACAATTTGATGCAGGGTTTCTCAAAGTGGCAAAATATCCAGAATAGGTGGCTAACATTGTCCAGTTCCTAAAAAAGATGGAAAAGTACACATGTGCGTTGACTACAGGGACCTCAATAGAGCAAGCCCCAAAGACAATTTCCCGATGCCGTACATCGACACATTAGTGGAAAACACAGTTGGACACTTCCTTTTCTCTTTCATGGATGGGTTCTCTGGGTATAACCATATTAAAATGTGCCCAGAAGATATGGAAAAGACCACCTTCATAACACTTTGGGGAACTTTTTGCTATCAGGTGATGCCCTTTGGCCTGAATAATGCAGGGGCAATTTACCAAAGAACCATGGTTACTCTTTTTCACGACATAATGCATCAAGAAATAGAAGTATACGTGGACGATATAATCGCCAAATCCCAATCTGAAGAGGAGCATCTGGTGAACTTAGAGAAACTTTTTCAAATGTTGAGGAAATTCCAACTAAAGCTTAACCCAAACAAGTGTACATTTGGGGTTACATCTGGAAAATTATTAGACTATGTGGTGAGCAGGAGAGATATTGAGATTGATCCAGACAAGATTAAGGACATACAAGAGCTCCCACCACCTCAAACACAGAAGGAGGTTTAGGGTTTCCTAGGGAGCTTAAACTACATCACCCGTTTCATCTCCCATTTAACTGATAAATGCGATCCAATGTTCAAGCTACTCAGGAAGAATAGCCCAGGCACATGGAATGAAGAACGTCAGGTAGCCCTAGAAAAGATTAAGGAGCAGTTAACTAATCCTCATGTGCTACTACAACCAGTTTCAAGGAAACCATTGATTCTATACCAGGCGGTGTACGAAAACTCTATGGGTTGTGTGCTGGGGCAACATGATGAAAATGGAAAGAAAAAAAAAGAAAAGGCAATATATTACTTGAGCAAGAAGTTCACTGACTGTGAGACTAGATACTCCTCAATTGAAAAACTATGTTGTGCTTTGGTAAGGGCAACTATGAGGCTAAGGCAATATATGTTATACCACACCACGTGGCTAATTTCGAAGCTAGACCCACTAAAGTTTATGATGGAAGCTCTGGCCTTATTAGGAAGATTAGCACGCTGGAAGATGTTACTATCAGAGTTTGACACTCAGTATGTAAATCAAAAAGCGGCAAAAGGAAGTGCCATAGCTGACTTTTTGGCAAGTAGAACTTGTGACGACTATGAGGCACTGAATTTTAATTTTCCTGATGAAGACTTGATATGTATCTCCGAAGATGATGAGGCTTGTTGATCGTGTAGGTGTACTATAATTGATATGCAATTTGTGCAAGTATACACATCGAACAAGTAATAAAGTGATGAGTGAGTATGTCTCCACAGGGATTGAAGGCCAAACTAGTTTAGTCAAAACACACAATTAAGACAGTAAACAAATGATGTAACATAAGAAACAATTGCAGAAATGCTATGGCAAAAAGAAATAGGTTTATAAATATTGTGGCAAACAACTAAATATGTAAACTGAGATGAAGTAAGGTCACTTCTAACATCCACTCACGTAAACGAAACTCTATATGGGAATGATTGGCTGGACCTGTTGTGGACTCCTATACCTAAGCCTAATGAATGTCTAAGACTAACTTGCTTCATTCATGCTCGACAGAGTTTACTAAGGTGCTTCTAAAACTATCTCTAGCAAGAAACCTGGTAGAAGGGAATATTAGAGTAATACCTCTCAGCGTAAACCCTTAATATGCAACTACCGATTAAAGCTCTACTTCTTTTAGTCATTGAAACTCTATCCTTATCTCTAAGAAGAGTTAGGGTTTTGCCTCTCAGCATCAAACCCCATTGTCCACTTTAGCCTTAGCCTAACTCTCTCAAATATTAAGCTGACCAAAACCTAAACAACGGCTAACTCTCATAAGCTCTTACAAGTTTAGTGCAATAACGAACAATGGAAAAAGCATGAAATGAACAAGAAAACAATCAAATATTAATAAAAACTTAAAACATAATCATCCAAAACAGGCCCAAGCCACTTAAAATCAATTCATGGCTGGGCAAATATCATCTATAATCATTCGTTTAACACAACCCATTTAAAGAAATAAAATGAAACAACAACAAGTATAGTAACCAGACACTACAACACATAGAGGAGTGTCCCTCTTTAGCTATGATTTTACAGTTATTCATATTTTAACACAAGCAACAAGGGAGCTAATTAAGCCTTTAAGCTTTCATTTATCATTCAAGTTCAATCTATATTCAAACAAAGACATCCAAGAATTCTTTTTACCAAAAATAATCTAACAGTTATAAGCATACAGAGCATGCAATCAATTAGCAAAGCATCACAAAAAAATCAAGTCCTACAGGCAGTTCTACCAATCTCACAAGTTAAAACCATTCAATCAATTCCTAGCCATAATAATCATCTTCAAAGACTTACTTCTTGCGGCAAAGGGCCGTGATGAGATTAGGGAAGATGAGAGGGCTTGACTTTCTTTTTAAGCAAGAATAGACTTCCTCAACAATCAGTTTACCCACATCAATTTTTTGTCCATTGAGGATGGAGTGTAGCAATAGTAACCTGGTGATGTGCACTGTGGCAGTATGAGAGGTGGGCATGAGGTGAGTCTTCAGGTAATGGTTCCACACCTTAGCCTCAAGCTTGAGGCAGCCTCCTTCAATAGCCCTGCTGGCTGGATCCAACTCTGTCTCAGTAAAGCATAGGTCTTCTAGGACCTCCTTGTATGTTTGGACATCTGCAGATTCAGAAAAAGAAGCATGGTGGTCCATGACATTCTTTAACCCATAGAACTTGTTGACTGCACCAGCGGTAAATTTAATTTGTTCCCCTTGCACATAAACAACAGATTGGGTAGGACTCGTCAAATGAGCATAGAACTCCCTAACCAAGGAGACAGAGATGTCGCTAGGGTGTTGGACAAAAGTCCCATAATCGTGTTTATCGATTACATCCAGGATTTCTTTATCGAAGCCTCATTCTCCTTCTAACGGAACTTTAAAACCTTACTCCGGGTAGACCCTACGATCTTTCATCTGTTGAAATCGCTGCTTAGCTTATGTGTCGAAGAACTTCTTGATTTCTACAATGGGTTGGGCTTGGGAGCTACTAGAGGTGCTCGTGACATTCTCCATACGTGCCATGTTTTGCAAATGGTAGGGTAAATATTGTATGGGGGGAAATTTTTTTGGGTATTTTGAAGAGGATGGAGTTTTGTTGTAACGGAGTTGAGAGAAAGAAACTGACTGAATGAAGAAGATGAAGTTGGTGAGAGAGGGTTAAGTGAAAGAGAAAAAGTAATGGAGAGGGGAGTTGAGAAGTTTGGCGACTGTCACAAGTAATTGGAGAGAGAAGATAATGGATGTCGGTTATGCGGCGTGTGTAAAAGAAGAGAGATAATGGGGATTTAAAGAAAAAGGTGAAAAGGTGGAAAGAGAATGTGTAAGGTTATGATGAATTAGGGTTTTTAAATTGGAAAAAGAATATTATCCCTCCCTTTTTGCTTTTTTCTTTAATGCCCCCCAAAACATAGGAAAATGAGGGCTTAATAACATCCCTTATATGGAAAAGGACAAAGCCCTTCTCATATTAAATTTGCGTCGAACCTGCATGAAACCATAGCCTGCCACCTGCAACTCTAGGGTTAAATCTGACAATATGAATTAAAGAAAACACAAAAGCTTAAAATAAAACAACTAAGGGTTAAAGAGATACAAGCAAAAATAACCTTATTTATGAACAGCAAAAACTGAAAATGCTATAGCAAAGTAAGAGATAAGGAGGGTACAAACTCTTATGGATCTTGGAGAAACATGGCTGATTTGTCTCGCAAGATGGGAGCTCTATTGTAGATCTTCATCCTTTTTCCATTCACTTTGAAAGCATTGCCATCATCCGGCTTTTTTATTTCAATAGCACCACGAGGATGGACCTTGTGCACAACAAAAGGGCCTGACCATCGCGATTTTAGCTTGCCTGGGAAGAGCTTGAGTCGAGAGTTGTAAAGGAGGATTTGTTGGACCTTAGAAAAATGTCATGGAAAAATATGTTTATCATGCCACTTCTTAGTCTTCTCCTTGTACAAGTGTGCGTTATCATAAGCTTGGGCCCTGAATTCCTCCATTTTGTTAAGCTCCAAAAGCCTCTTTTCACCAGCTAACTAGGCGTCCATATTGAGCTTCTTGATCGCCCAATAAGCTTTGTGTTCAAGTTCCACGGGTAGGTGGCATGCTTTACCATAGACAAGCTTAAATGGAGACATCCCCAAGGGTATCTTGAAGGTTGTGCGACAAGCCCACATTGCTTCATCGAGTCTAGGAGACCAATCCTTTCTTTTGGGGTTTACCACATTTTCCAAAATTTGCTTGATTTCTCGATTTTAGATTTTAGCTTGGTCGTTGGTTTGAGGGTGATATGTTGTAGCAACTTTATGGCGCACTCCATACCGCTGCAATGTTTTAGCAATAAGCCTATTGTCAAAGTGTTTCTCTTAATCACTTATGATAGCTCATGGGGTTCCAAATCTTGTGAAGATGTTCTTGTGAAGGAACTTCAACACTATTTTTGAGTCATTCTCTCATTTCGACATGTAGTCAACAACTAATAAGATGTAGAGGTCTACAAAAGATGATGGGAAAGGTCCCATGAAATCTATTCCCCATACATCAAAGAATTCCACCTCCAAAATGCATTGCAATGGTATTTCATGTCTTCGAGATATATTTCATGTCCTTTGGCATCTATCGCATGCCTTGTCGAATTCGTGTGCATCTTTGAAGGGTGTGGACCAATAGAATCCGCATTGTATGACTTTTATAGCAGTCCTAGTTCCTCCAAAATGGCCTCCATAAGAAGATGAATGAAAATTAAATAAAATCTCATTTTACTCTTCTTCGGGGACACATCTCTGGATTATTTGGTCGGCGCATTGCTTGAACAGATAGGGATCGTCCTAAAAGTAGAATCGCACATCATGCTTGAACTTCTTTTTGCCCTGACTATTCAAATCATGAGGAAAAATACCACTACGAGAAAATTAACAATGTCAGCATACCAGAGAATTGATGTAGCATATAATATTTTCTCATCAGGGAACTCCTCCTTAATACCTAAGTTCTCCTCATTATCAGTCTTATTTTCTAGCCTAGATAGATGGTCAGAAACTTGGTTCTCACATCCCTTTCTATCATTTACCTCTAAGTCAAACTCTTGCAACAGAAGTATTCATCTAATAAGTCTAGGTTTAGCATCCATTTTAGTCATAAGTATTTAATAGCAAAATGATCAGTATGTACTATGACCTTAGTGCCTATTAAGTATGCTCTAGACTTGTCAAGGGCAAACACAACGGCTATCAGTTCTTTTTCAGTGGTAGTGTAGTTGATTTTTGCATCATTTAGGGTGCGACTAGCATAGTAAATAACATGAAAAATTTTACCTCGACGCTGTCCGAGTGTTGCCCCTACTGCATAGTCACTTGCATCGCACATCAATTCGAATGATGAGGTCCAATCTGGGGGAACAATTATGGGTGCTGAGATGAGCTTCTCCTTAAGTTCCTTAAATGCGCTATAGCATTCAGCGTCAGAGATGAAGGGCTGGTTTTGCTAAAGCAAATTACACAATGGCTTGGAGATTCCAGAAAAGTCCTTAATGAACCTCCTATAAAAGTCAGCATGCCCCAAGAAACTCCGAATCCCTTTTACTGTGGTGGGTGGTGGTAGCTTCTCAATTACTTCAACCTTGGCCTTGTCCACTTCTATCCCTTGTTGAGAGATTTTTTGGCCTAAAACAGTTCATTCAGTCACCATAAAATGACATTTCTCCCAATTGAGCACTAAGTCTTCTTCTTTGCATCTCTTGAGTACCTTGGACAAGTTACCTAAACACGATTCGAAAGTATCTCTAGAGACTGAAAAATCATCCATGAAGATCTCCAAAAATTCTTCAATCATATCAGAAAAGAAGGCCAACATACACCTCTAAAAAGTAGCTGGAGCATTGCAAAGCCCAAAGGGCATTCATCGAAATGCGTAAGCACCATAAGGGCAAGTGAAGGTTGTCTTCTCTTGATCTTTCGCCAATCGATCTAGCATTTGATCAATGAATGGGAGGAGGTAGTGATCCTTCTTGCTTGCCTTGCTGAGCTTCTGATAGTCCATGCAAATTCTCCACACCGTAACAGTCCTTGTTGGTAAGAATTCATTGTCTGCACTGCTCACCATGTTCATGCCTCCCTTCTTTGGTACACATTGTGTCGGGCTGACCATGAACTATTGGATATTGGGTAAATAATTCCCGCATCAAGCCATTTGATTATCTCCTTCATCACCACCGTCTTCAAGACTGGAGTAAGCCTTCTTTGGGGTTCAATAGAATTGCTATGACAATCATCAAGCAAAATTTTGTGCATACAAATAGTAGGGCTTATACCCTTCAAATCAGCCATAGTCCACCCTAGAGCTTTTTTATGTTGAGAAAGCATATTTATCAAGCTACATTCTTGCTTAGAGGTTAGACTAGAAGAGATTATCACAGGCAAAGTCTCATTACTACCCAAATAAGCATATTTAAGATGTAAAGGTAATGGCTTTAATTCTAATGTGGGTGTATGCTCAAGTGAGGGTTTGGGAGGGACAAATTCAACAAAATCTAAAGGCTTGAAATGCGTACCTGGTCTAGCAATGAGCAAGCTAGACTGCTACACCTCCACTGGGAACTCCTCAAGCTTCTCATTGTCCTCCTCATTGAGTTTCACATAGTCCTTAATTTCTACAAAATTGCTGCAGCATAATTCTGCAGCTTCCTCTTCTGTCATAGCATCTATGTGTTGACACCCCTCATATTCATCCACATATTTGAGGGTGTTGAAAACATTTATAGTCACCCATTGGTCAGCCACTCGCATGATGAACTCACCCTTTTCACAATCAATTAAAATTTGACCTGTCGCTAGGAATGGTCGTCCCAAGATAATTGGTGCTTTGTCATCTACTTCACAATCAAGGATAAGAAAGTCAGGTGGGAAAACAAATTTGCCCACCTTAACCACAACTTATTCTATCTTTCCTTCTAGTCGGACATGAGATCTATCTGCGAGTTGTAAAATCATTGTGGTGGGTCTTGCATCTCCCATTCCAAGCTTCATAAAGATTAACTTGGGCATTAGGTTGACACTAGACCCAAGGAGCTTTCCCCACGTAATTATTACCTATGGAACATAGAATGATAAAGCTGCCTGGATCACTCCTTTTGGGTGGCAAGTTACTCAATACAGAGTAACACTCCTTTACTGTAGCAATAGTCTCGTACTTCTCCACCTTTCTTTTTCTTGGTGACAATGTCCTTGAGAAACTTAGCATATGTAGGCATTTGATCAATGGGCTCCAAAAATAGGACATTGATATACAGCTGATCGAGGATATCCACAAATTTCTTGAACTGAATATCGTCTTTGTGCTTCTTCAATCTTTAAGGGAAGGGTGGTGGGGGCTTGACATCTCCTCCTACCGGTGGTTCTCTTTCTCTTGCTGTAGCATTACTCTGTACACCAGCAGTAGGTTCACCTGTCGATCCTTCATTTTTATTCTTTTCTAGATCTAATTCTTTTTGTAAAGATGGCTCTTCATTCACAGCCGGAAGAGTAGGATCATCAAGCTTCTTTCCCCTAAACTTATCTTCTTTGTTGAGTTGGGTGCCACTCCTCAAAATTAGCGCACTACACTACTCATTGTCATGATTTTTAGTGACTTCAGTATCACTAGGTAAAGTACCTTGAGGTCAGGCGTGCAAAGCTTGTGCGAATTGGCCTACTTGAGTCTCTAGGGATCTCAAGGAAGAGCTATGGCATTGAAGCAATGCACCTTGACTCTTGATAGACATCAAATGGTCTTGGAGCAAAGCCTTAGTGGTTGTCATTAAATCTCGCAAAGTAGCTTCCAAAGAATTACTAGTTGATGACGAGGCTATACCTTTGTTGTCATTTTGCCAAGGCATATTCTGCTGAAAGGTTTGGGACTCAGTCTGATTATGTTGCCTATTCGAGCTTCCAGCATTGTGGGTTTCTTGATTCCCCCAAGAAATATTAGGATGATGACGCCATCCTGGATTGTAAGTGTTTGAGTAGGGGTTGTGGTTGTTCCTATTGAAGTTCCCCACATAGTTGATAGATTCATGATTTTGAGGGCATTCGCTCACATGATGGTGTCCATCACATTGAACACAACTGTTTGCTACCTTTACCTCCTTTACCTTACTTGGGCGTTGGAGATTCTTCAACATGGTGGTAATAGCCGACAACTCGGCTGAAACTGAGTCATTGTTGTCTGATTCTCATGTCTCATGTGCTCTTCTTCTCGTGCTAAGTCTCGAAGTAGGGAATTGGTAGTCATTGTTTGCTATCCTATCAAGGATATCACATGCTTCTTGCGGTGATTTGTCTAGAAAAGTTCCATTCGCTAAAGCATCCAGCATCATTCTTGTAGGAGCATTGACACCATTGTAGAACATTACAAACTGTGTCCAGCCTTGGAATCCGTGATTGGTACATTTGCGAAGCAGTCCCTTGTATATATCCCAACACTAATACATTTATTCATCGTCAACTTGATGAAAGGATGCTATGTCATTCCACAACTGTGTGTTCATGTTGGGTGGATTATACCGTAGCAAAAAATTACGCATAAATCTACCCACGATTCCATAGAACCGGCTAGTACTCCACTCAACCAAGCTCGTGCTCAATCACGCAATGAATAAGGTATTAGCTTGAGCTTCAGCACATCTTCATGCACATCTTGTTGTCGAAAAGAATCACATACTTCCAAGAATACTCGAATGTGTTGTCTTGCATCTTCATGAGGCGATCCACCAAACTGCCCAATGGAATTCAACATGTTAAACATGACTGGCTTGAGTTCAAAATGAGCTGTTTGAATCTCGGGAGCCACAATTCCAAGATTTAGATCATCCAAGATAGGATTCAAGTGGTCCTTGATAGCTCGAGGTCGAACTATTGCTCCAGGATTTGTTGCAGCATTAATGTTATCCATATTTTCATCTACTTGATTGCCTTGATTACCACCTCTATACATTGTTCTTAAAGCTTCTTGTATGCGTCTTCTTTGGCAAAATAAGTGCTCAATCTCAGGCACGAAAGGTGATAATGGTTCTTCAGGTCTTCCTCGGGTCATGCAACAACGCAACACCTAAAAAAGTGAAACAAGAAAAACAAATAAAACTAAAGAGGAAAATAAGTAAGGATGTAAAGACTAAACCCTAATAACCTATTGCCAATCCTCAGCAACGGTGCCAAAAACTTGTTGCACGTGTAGGTGTACTATAATTGATATGCAATTTGTGCAAGTATACACATCGAACAAGTAATAAAGTAATGAATGAGTATCGTCTCCATAGGGATTGAAGGCCAAACTAGTTTAGTCAAAACACACAATTAAGATAGTAAACAAATGATGTAACAATAAGAAAAAATTGCAGAAATGTTATGGCAAAAAGAAACAGGTTTATAAATGTTGTGGCAAACAACTAAATATGTAAACTAAGATGAATTAAGGTCACTTCTAACATCCACTCACGTAAACGAAACTCCGTATAGGAATGATTGGTTGGACCTGTTGTGGACTCCTATACCTAAGCCTAATGAATGTCTAAGACTAACTTGCTTCTTTTATGCTCGACAGAGTTTACTAAGGTTCTTCTAAAACTATCTCTAGCAAGAAACCTGGTAGAAGGGAATATTAGAGTAATACCTCTCAGAGTAAACCCTTAATATGCAACTACCGATTAAAACTCTACTCCTTTTAGTCGTTGAAACTCTATCCTTATCTCTAAGAAGAGTTAGGGTTTTACCTCTCAGCATCAAACCCCATTATCCACTTTAGCCTTAGCCTAACTCTCTTAAATATTAAGCTGACCAAAACCTAAACAACGGCTAACTCTCATAAGCTCTTACAAGTTTAGTGCAATAATGAACAATGGACAAAGCATGAAATGAATAAGAAAACAATCAAACATTCATAAAACTTAAAACATAATCATCCAAAATAGGCCCAAGCCACTTAAAATTAGTTCATGGCCGGGCAAATATCATCCCTAATCATTCGTTTAACACAATCCATTTAAAGAAATAAAATGAAACAGCAAACAACTAAAAGATCGAGAAACTCCTGAGTTGTGTTGGACTGTCGTGCACTGATCTAAGCCCGCTGCTTCTCTCAAATTCCAGCAAGAGCACTCCTTGGAGCTTCAAAAATGGAGGAAGCTTCGATGGAGGAAGAAAAAGATAGAAGGCAGCCACATTTTCCTTCTCTTTCTTAGCTTACTTGTAACTTTTTCCAACCCTCCTTTAAATGAGGATATCTTGTCCTTTATATAGTGAAGGCTCCTAGGGTTTTGTGCCCTTAATTCCAAGGGAATTTTCCCTTCACGTGTGGGAATAAAGCAGGCTGGCAGGTACATGTGTAGGGCCACAATAAATATCTTCAGTTTGTTGTCCCCTAATGCGCCCAGGAATGCTATCCAAAATGCTATGGCATTTCTCCCTGCATCGCTCTTTATTTCCCTGCACATCACCACACCAACCAAAACCTTCCAAAGTAGCACTATTCTTGCAAATAATCAAAGAAAACAAAACCAACAACACCAAATGCAACTATATGAACTAAATGCATCTATATACCATGAAATGGGATTGATTTCATACAGTAACTATATGAGGCACTGAATTTTAATTTTCCTGATGAATACCAGATGTGCATCTCCGAAGATGATGAGGCTCTAGCAAAATCATAGGTCTTGAACTTCAACGGTGCTGCAAATGCTTTAGGGCGTGGTATTGGGGCAGTTTTGGTTTCACCAGAAGGAGAATATTACCCCTTCACTAGCCGTTTGAAGTTCTTCTGCACCAATAATATGGCAAAATATGAGGCTTGCATATTGGGGCTAAGAGAGGCCATTGAAAGGAAAATACGTAATTTGAAAGTTTTTGGAGACTCACCGTTGGTTATCAAACCAAATATGTGGTGAATGGGAAACGAAAGATGTAAAGTTGTTAGAATAACACAAGTTAGTTCTCGAATTAATTAAAGAATTCAATGAGATCACCTTCAAGTACCTCCCTAGAGAAGAAAATCAGATGGCAGATGCATTGGCCACCATAGCTGCTATGTTTAAGGCAAGTGAAGGTTCAAAGATGATGCCCATCAAATTGCAAATACTAGGTTCCCCAGCTCACTGCTATGACATGGAAGAGGAAGCAGACGGCTTACCATGGTACCAAGACATCTTGTAGTATGTAAAGTCTCAGCAATTCCCGCCCCAAGCTACTGAAAGTGAGTAGAAAATGATCAGGAAATTAGCATCGGGGTATGTCCACGATGGAGAAATCCTATATAAAAGAAATCGGGATCAAGTGCTTTTCAGATGTATGGATGCAAAAAAAGCTCAGCTGATTCTAGAAAAAGTTCATGAGGGAGTCTGTGGAACTCACCCTAGCGGTTTTACCATGGCCAGAAGAATCATGCGCTTTGGATACTATTGGTCAACTATGGAAGGGGATTGAGTCAATTATTCTCGCAAATGTTAAAAGTGCCAGATTTATGCTGAAAATGTTCATTCACCTCCCCAGTCACTTCATGTCATGATAACTCCTTGGCCATTTTCCATGTGGGTCATAGATGTCATCGGTCAGATTCATCCAAAAGCGTCAAATGGACATCGATTTATTTTGGTAGCCATCGACTACTTCACAAAATGGGTTGAAGCAGCCTTGTATGCAAATGTTACTAGATCTACAGTTTGCAAATTCCTCAAAAAGAAAATCATTTGTTGATATGGCTTTCCTGAAAGTATCATTACTGATAATGTCTCCAATCTGAATAACAAGATGATAGCTAGAGTTTGTGAGAAGTTCAATGTCAAACATCATAATTTAGTGATATACCATCCGAAGATGAATGGGGCAGTGGAAGCTAAAAATAAGAACATCAAGAAGATAGTTGCAAAAATGGTTGACACGTATAAAGACTGGCATGAGAAGTTACCATTTGCCTTATATGCATACCGAACTGCAGTACGAACGTCCACCGGGGAAACACCATTTTCGTTGGTGTACAGAGTAGAAGCAGTATTGCCAATTGAGGTAGAGATACCATCGCTCCGTATCTTAATGGAGGCAAAATTAGAGGAGGCATAATGGGTCCAGGAAAGATACGACCAGTTGAATCTAATTGATGAAAGAAGTGTAGCACCCCTTTCTCGGTCTGGTAGAGAGCCAGATCGGATAGTGTTACCAGAAACTTATTTAGAGGTCAGAAGATGGAATCGGAGTTTGGTACTTGTTCAGAATATTTTATTAGTCATTCTCAAAGCTTATCGAACCTATTCGTTACTAGCCGCATTAGAATCGGGATCAATTTTAACCTTTTTTAACTAGGGGCTAAATCGTAAACTTTATAAATTAGCGACCCTAATCTGGATTCCTTATTTACAAATTGTAACTAAACTTACCAATTATTAATCTGTGAAGTTTCGTTACTATCAGATATCATTAACCTAATCAATTAGTTCGTATAGTAATTGATTACCAATTTGTAAATTGCTTAAAACTTCTTCTTACTCATTATAACAGAATTACCTAACACCATACCGATACCCTAATGGCCGTATCGATACGTTAAGCCTAATTTCATATTTTCATATTTGAAGGATGTCAAACCCGTACCGATATAGCTAGTCCAGTATCGATACGCGTTGACTGTGTTGACCCCATACCGATATGCTCTATGATCGTATCGATACCTTTTTCCCATCCAGATTCCAGTGACCAAATTTCGTACCGATATGCCCAAACTGTATCGGTACGCCCTATTTGACTAAGGTTGACTAGACCAATTATACAAGGGCCGTATTGATACGCCATCACCCATATCGATACTCCTTGACCTGTAATGATAGATTTTTATTGGTTTTTGATCGAATTAACCTAACAAATGTTATTCAAATTTTATCAAACTTTACCAGCAATCTTAAAAACAGTATTTCTAATCGCATGTCAAATTTTAGAGCATTTCGAATCCATTTACTAAGATTCTACCAATTAATGCATTTACGCTCATTTTAACTAGGTCACCAACTCCAAAATATACCATACTACACATACATCACTTAGGCTATTTTAGGCTTATACAAACATATCAAAATAGGTCATTCCAACTCGTCTAGACCTTATGCCACCTCACTAGGAGTTCGGAAACGAAAGTAAACATACATCTGGAACGGAGGTAACTTACAACCGTAGATTACACGATCAGAGCTCGGAATGCTTCAAGGCCCTAAAATGCATGAGACACACATATATATTAGGCTTATTTAGCCTAGTGAGGTAGTCATAACAAGCGTAAAGTAATCAGATGTCATGAATAGCATACTATGATCATGAACAACATGTCATCATACTTAAATATCATAATTACACTATTAATCACATAAGTCTCATGCTTAAGTCATTTATCCCATTTTCACATAAACGCAGCAAAGTTTAACACATACCAATCCCTCGGACATAGTAACAAATTAATACACGGATTTCCCCTTTACACCAACACATATATCGAAAAATAGGTTGTAGCCTTGAGCCGTAGCTCCGGATAAATCCCTTACACAATCTATCCTTATCTCCCCTATATATAGGCCGTAGCCCCAGACCATAGTCCACCATTACTTATATGAGCTCAAATAACCCTATGGCATGCCAATCGTATCCAAAACTCACAAATGTCCAGGGTTCACATACATTATTGTACTTTCTTACCTTTGTGCCCGTAGGCCATAACATGTCAGAAACGAAAGTGAGCCGCAGCTCCATAGCATATCATCGTACATGTGTACATCGAGTCATTACATAGCCATATCAATTTCACATAATATAACATATTTGTTCATATTTCAACATATCATTTTCATGGTTCATTTATATCGGATCACATGTCACATGTATATCCATAACCATATCAAAATGACACAAGGGCTTACCCAACCTTACCATTTGAACTATAGCTAATTGCTCTACTTGAGCTTTGACAAAATGCATAGCAAACCACAATGATGCAACGAGATGGCACCGAGCCTATCCCATGACACAAATACACTCACCTTGATTATGAGGCTCTCGAAGCGAAATTCCAATGTGCCTAGCTTCCTTCGGGGATGACAAGGAGTCCTTCTCCAACACTTGAGCTAGCACAAATTGAGGGTCATATTAGGGTTCGAGTTAAGGATTCGGAAACATATTTTGAACTTACCAGGGTTAAGGGACAACATCGAATTAACAAAATCAAACTCCTAATTCATGGGTTCCCACATGAACCGAGAAAACCTAATTTTGAAATTAAGCTCCAACAAAGATTGGAATCATCAAATCGAATGAGGGGTTTTGCTTACCAAGTTATGAGCTTTCAAACGAGGTATTGAAGTCAAACGATAATCGAGGATTGCACCAAAGTGCTAACTTAGCTAGAGGTTGAAGATAACAATGAAGGAGCTTGCTTAATTTGGTAACAAGGTGGGTTTAGTTTACCTGGAGGTTTAAAGATAGAAAGATGAGGGAATGAAAGCTTCTTTCCTTATTATTCATATAAAAACCACATCAACTTTTTTAATGATTGCCCACCAAAGTTTGGACCAATGGGAGCATTTCCCTTGGGCAAGGGTTTGCTCAATTCAAGGTCGTCATCTAATCACTTCTTTTCACTTGTTATTAATCACTTTTCTGATGATTTCACGTGGGAATGGTCAAGCAAGGAGGTGAGTAAGCACCTATCTTACTTTCCTTTGAATTTTGACCTCGAACAGATTCAAAACAGGGGAATCGTTTTGATACGCTCGTGACTGTATCAATACGCTCATGCCCAAATAGATAAGTTAGTTAATGGCATTTGGGCCATATCGATACTGGCTTGACCGTATCGATAGGCCTAGCTCAGAATTTGTATCTTGGATTTGAATTTCGTACAGGGAAGTTCATTCACTCAGATAGGACCAAATTAAGATTTAATTACAAAATAGGGGTACAAAAGTCAACTATTACAAACATATAAAACATCGAATTCAAATTTTTCGATCACTGGAACCTACTTCCGACTAGGCCAGTTTTTTTGATGTGACAAGAAGGTTGAAGGCATTGTGTCAAGGGTAGATGTACCAAAGAAGGATGATAAGGGCTCATGAGAAGAAAGTTCGCCCGAGAAAATTCCAACAAGGTGATTTGATGCTGAAGAAGAAGTTACCAATCCAAAGCGATTCTCGAGGAAAATGGGCACCAAATTAGGAGGGACCTTACATTGTAACAAAGATTTTCTCAGGCGGGGCATTAATTTTGGCTAAAATGGATGGAGATGAACTTTATAGCCCGATAAACTTGGATTCAGTTAAAAAGTATTGTGTCTGAAGAAGAAGAAGGAAAGAAAAGAAAAGAAAAAAGAAAAAAAGAAAAAAAGAAAAAAAGAAAAAGAGAAAAAGAGAAAAAAGAAAAAAAGAAAAAGAAAAGAAAAAGAAAAGAAAAAGAAGAAAGAAAAGGGGGTTCAAAATGAAAACCCGTAAAGGGCGTTTTAAAACAAAATGAGAACCTGAGTTGAAAACCCACAAATGGCGGCTCAGGTAGTTTATATGGCAGGTAATTCTCTCGGGGACTTAACATGGATGAACTACATGTCTTCTCGCATTATCACCATTTTCGAATTCTGCTCGGCATGGGTAGCATTCAGGACATCTCAGGGCATTTTGACATGAGGAGTTTTGGTCATTGATATCTGAATATTTGTAGTTTCTTTTCTATTTGCCACAATATTGATAAAAATTTGTTTCTTAAGCTTATCTTTCTTTGCTTAGACCATTTTCCCTTTTCACATAAGCATCTTGCATTGAAGTGAGAATTAATAAGTTTGACATCACTTAAAACATGCAAAAGATTTTTTAGCATTACTTTGAAATTTGTTTAAAAGAGTACTGGAACTATGAGGCGTTCTGTGGTTAGGATTTGAATCTGGGGCACGAAGCGCTAACACATAAAAACTTTCAAGAAAGAAAGAAATTTTGCTACAAAGATTCACATGCAAGTAATTTAAAGTACACTGCAAAGACAAGAATTTGAGAACTCTCAAGAAACTCTAAAGGTTTTTTATATTATTTTAAAGCAGCATGTTGCAAAACAGAGATGCCTACACAAGATAGTCTTCCACAACAATGAGAACAATTTTACAAACATTGGAGGAGATAACCAAAGATATAAGGGCTTTTATTTGAGTTTCAGGGCCACTTAAGAAGGCCTGTCACTGAATATTGACGATAGCATGATCATGTTTGATAGTCAAGTTAGTATTTCTTCCACGACAATGAGAACAATTTTACAGACATCGGAAGAACAGCAGGATCTTCATTCAAGGAGGCTTGTCACTGAACATTGATGTATCAACTACAATGATAAGTTGACTTATTTCTTGCTAGTTAGAATGCTAGAAACCCTCGTTCCCTTGATTGGGCAAAGGTTAAGAGAGTGTTGAAGAATCTTAGATAAAGTCAGTCCTTCCAACCAGGAGTACAAGATAACTGGATTGAGTGAACAAGTATGCAAGGATCAAAAAACTAAGAGTAAATGAACATTAAAAAGCAAAAGAAAATGCATACGTCTGATAGGCATACTTAGGGGCATGCATGTCTTAATTATAGCATCCATTCATTTTTTACAGGTTTGAAGCATTGTTTATCTATCCGAGCATAAGGAGGATGGAACCTTTTTCAGAACTCATTTATACGTTCGAGTGTGAGGAGAATGGAACCTGTCTATCTATTCGGGTTGAGCAGAATAGAACCCGCTTATCTATTCGGGCTTAAGGAGAATAGAACCTGCTTATCCATCTGAGCATAAGGAGGATGTAACCTTTTTCAATACCTGCCTATCTATTCGGGCTTAAATGAGAATAGAACCTGCTTATCCATCCAAGCATAAGGAGGATGGAACCTTTTTCAGTCTACTCATCTATTCGGGCTTGAGGAGAATAGAACCTACTTATCTATCCGAGCATGGGGAGGATAAAACCTGTTTATCTGTTTGAGCATGAGGAGCGGAACCCACCAGTCTGTTCAGGTATTGAGTTTTGACATGTTTGTTAATTGGTGAAAATCAGTGTCCTTTTGTTATTTGTTCTATTCTTGTTTCACCAGAATGACCAAAAAGGGGCAGCTTTTGTCACTGATTTTTCACCTTAGTTTTTATAGCTGGAGACCGTTGGATAAAAGATTGATCCAACGGCATGGATCAAGTCTATCTGGAGAAGAATAAGCAGCACAGTTACTAGCCGTTAGATCAAGGAGTTGATCTAACAGCACAGATCGCTCTAGAGTAGGGCGCGCGGATCACCACTAGCGTGTGGCAGCCACGAGCCTGACGTTTCAGCTTCAGCCAATCGATTCACCTTCTCCGACGAACGCTCGAGCCGATTCCATCACCGTTTGCTCTTCGTCGGCTTCCCCTTGTTTGTAGCCACCAGAAACATGCAAAAAGAAAAAATGGATTAAATCCCTAAAATGGAGCAAAGTCAACCAAATCAAAGAAGACCTAATCCCTAAATTGAATCCATAGCTAAGATTAAGCAAAATTTGAATCAAATCGGAAGCAATTCAGGGTGAAAATCTAGGATTCATGCTTGAAAATCAAGCAAATTTGTAACTATATAAACCCCATGTAATTTTCACGAATCACAAAAAGAATCTCAAGATAGACACACAGATACACACTTAATTTCACTTGAGCCTTAATAGAATAAATGAATGTAGATATTTTAGGGTTTAATCACTAATTAAGTTTAAATTAAAAACTTTAACGCACTCAATCGTTTTTTGGTGTTTTGTTTAAAAAGTAAAAACTAATTAATGCAGAGTCTTACCAAACGAAAATGACGGGTTAGCGCCATGAGTGTTGGCGGTGATTGGAGTTTATTTTTCGGGCGATAAGGCCGTTAAAATAGATTTACATTCATTAAACAGATGAATAAATCGAAATCTTGTGAACTTGCAAACTATAATTTTGAAAACATTTTTTCTGAAATCAATAAGGTAGCAATTTTTGGACGTTGTAGGGTGCTAACCCTTCCCCACACGTAATCGACCCTCGAACCTATTTTCTGGTTTACGCAGATCAAAAATGTTATTTTAATAAATAAAATATTTTTTATTAAAATAACTCTTGTTTTAAAAGTGATCCAATCGCACTTTTTAAAAAATGATTGGTGGCGACTCCGTGTTTTAGTTTTTAAAAAATGTCGAGCCTCCTAAAAAAGGGTTGCAACAAGTTCAAAACATCAATTGTTGAAAGGTTGAAACAAATCTTTGGAAATTTAGTACTAGTTGATTAAAAAATACTAATTGTTGGTGTAAAATAATAATGGAGAATGAGACCAAAAAATAATTCATAAAAGAATTTTTCTTATAATTGGCCCCCCTTAATCAAGCATCAAATAATCTATTAGTCCAACAATTCAAGAGAAATATTGAATTTCAAATAAAAAAATCAAATAAATACAAGAAATTCAATTAAACATGTCATTTATCAATATAAACCAATAAGCATACAAGGCATGACAAAAAAATGAGACAAAACTATCCATTTTTGTCTATGCGTACCAGTATAGAAGATGTAGTACGATACTTGGTTGAATGCCGTATTGGTACGGTATGGGCTATACCGGTACTGAAGGCGCGAAACTGGTGAAAATATAGCAAAATCAACTCAAATAGCCTTACAACTTAGTCTTTAAGTTCATACAAAGGCTTTAAGAGGTCATAGATACACATTTTGCACATTTTGCTACCATGCTTCTCAAAACATAACATTTAAAACATACAAAGCATGAATTTCACCAAATTCAACCAAACATTACAAGTTAAAGGCCAAAAACACAAAGATAGACATATTAGACCAAAAACAAGTAACTCATGCAATTGAGACTCCCCCTAACTATATCCAATTATGCACAACATGGAGTCATACAAACATGCTTAGATCATTGAAAATTAGATATGGAAAACATGATTAAGCAATTGCATGAAACTTAAATTTACCACTTGAACCAAGGTAGGATGTTAAGCCTTCCTTCTTCAAGTGTCCTTCCTCCTTTGTGTATCATAAGTTTCCGTAAATTTCAACTTAGATCATCAATGGCTCAAACACACCTACAAGTAGACAATCAAGTGATTTTTGGTATCCAAATTTCTTTGGATCCAATGAAGTTAGTCCCAAAAATTTTAGTCCCCTTAAGAATCCATTTTTCAATTTCATCCTTTTTCTTTCAAACAATGAGTCCTTTTGGAACCCCAAATGTTTTTAACCCATTTATCAATCTAGGGGTACTAGATTGTCTAACATAAAAAATTGATTTAAAAAAATCATTTTTCTTTTCAAAACTTCTCTAAATCAAATCATTTTCTTTTCTAAGATCATCCATTTCTTTTTGATGATCTTCTTGAACTTTTTGAAGCAAATTTTGTAAATCAAAATTCTTTTTCTCAAACTTATTGAGTTTTGCTTCAAGTTCATCTTTGGTTTTAGAAATCAAATCATTTTGAACTTTTAAATTTGAAACCAATTTCTTGTTTTTCAAAATGTGATTTTTAAACTCTAAAAAAATCATCATAGGCATCTTGTAAATCTAGGGGTACTATATTGTCTAACATAAAAATTTGATTTAACAAAATTTTCATTTTTCTTTCCAAAACTTTTGTAAATCAAATCATTTTCTTTTTTAAGATCATTCATTTCTTCTTGAACTTTTTGGAGCAAATTTTGTAAATCAAAATTCTTTTTCTCAAACTTATTGAGTTTTGCTTCAAGTTCATCTTTGGTTTTAGAAATCAAATCATTTTGAACTTTTAAATTTGAAACCAATTTCTTATTTTTTAAAATGTGATTTTTAAACTCTAAAACAAAATCATCATAGACATCTTGTAATTCATCAAAATTATATGAAATTGAAGTATATGAATTAGAAGTTATCCTTGACTCTTCTTCGATGGACATGAGACAAAGCTCCGCTACCTCATCATTGGTAGAGTTATCTTCATCACTCCATGTAACACCCTCTTCCCCTATCTGTACACCGGATATGAGTCAGAAATGCTATGACTTCTTTATTCAAAGATCAGGGTACTTTAAAATTTTTAGAAAACTTCCTGATAGTCACCCATCCTAAAATTTCTCTAGCCCAAGCACGCTTAACTTTACTTAAAATCGACATAAATTATTTATTCAAGTTCTAATCATGAATCAATTATCTTAAAACCCATAACAACTGTAAAGGCCAATCTCAACTCGAATAAGTTTAGCAAGCATACATGCCACTATAAAAATCAACCTCAATTAGGATGTCATTACTGTGATTACCTGTTGAGCTTTCCAATATTGATGCAATGTTTTTCTCCCTCTCATCTTGATTTACCTACGTCTGTACAATCAAACACACGCTAAGTACGAACTTAGTGAGGCAATAAAGGAAATTAATAACAATAATTTAAACTTTATTCAATTCACTATCTATCACATGAGACCTTTAAACCTTAGAAATTTCCTTTCCAAAACCCATAATTAAAGAAATCCCAACTTTCGCATTTTTTTTCATTTTAGTCACTAAGTTAGCTTTTAAGCTATTATCTTAGTATTAAATGACCCTTAATCAACTTAGTAAATTTTGGGGTATTACAATTCTCTCCCCCTTAAGAAAATTCATCCTCGAATTTTCAAAACGTACATGTTTTAAACAAGTGTGGATACTACTTTTCCATTACATCATTTGCTTCTCATGTTGCTTTTTCCACTTGGTGATTGCGCTAAATGACTTCCACCAATGGTATTTACTTGTTCCTTATTTCTTTGACATACAACTCAGCATACTTGATCATCTAATAATTCATTCTAGCTGGTATAAAGTGAGCAGATTTAGTTAACCTATCCACAATTACCCAGATAGAATCTTTCTTACTGGAAGTCAATAGCAATCTTATCACAAAATCCATTGTAACTCTATCCTATTTCCACTACGGAATAGAAATAGATTGCAATTTCCCTGATGGTACTTGATGTTCAGCTTTCACATGTTGACAAGTTAAGCACTTAGCAACAAACTCTGATATCATTCTTTTTCATACCAGGTCACCAATATCGACCCTTCAAATCTTGATACTTTTTTTGGATGCATAGTCAAGGGATTATAGTGTGCCTTAATAAGAAAATCCTGTTTCAACTCAGCATCTTTAGGAATATACACTTTATCGTTATAGTAAAGACATTTATCGGGTTTAATCTCAAAATCTTTAATTCCACCCGATTCCACTTGCTTTATCTTGGTTATGCAATCTTCATCTCGTTGCTGACTTTCTTTAATTTGATCTAACAATGATGATCTCAATTACAACTCTACCAATAACGAACCATTTGATTTTCCCTTTAACTGATCATTTAAAGCTCGTAATGTAGCGAATGTTTTCTGACTCAAAGCATCTGCTACAACCTTTGCTCTACCTGGGTGGTAATCAATATAAATCCATTATTGGATTAAATCCAATCTTAAACTTAGTCTCTCGATTAAACATCAAGTCTGACTGCTCCTCTTAAGCAACCCATTCAAAGTTTCCAAACAATAGGAATACTCTCCTAACCTATCCTTGATGCTCGGTATCCATAGCATAAGTTAAATCATTTTCATAATGATAACAAATTCCAATAAAACTCTGTATGCTCATGCATGCCAATTATCACAACACTCACATGATTGGTTTTGTACTTTTCTTGAATCTTCAACATTAATTATAAATGTCAGAGAGTTTCTAATTTTCCTTGTCTTAATCTTTTTACGGAACTATGTAATAAATTTAGCTGGGCTTTTTGCCAGAAATCCTCACCACTTTTTTAAAGGTGGTTATCTCGATTTACTATTCCTCTTCACGAGCTATGACCTTTATTTAGATATTTTCTTATTCTGAATCATTTCCATTGCATCCAGCATAATTTACTGCTTCATAAATTTTTTTAAATACATAGGGCAGTCAGTACTTCTTTATACCTGACCTCTAGCCCTCTATGAACTATCACAACAGACTCTCCTTTTGTCTGTAGAAAGTAGTTTAGAAGCAAATCAGCTCAGTTTATTAACTTGCACTCATACCCGTAAATAATCCAATTACTTAAATTAAGATGCAAGAACTCCATTGCATCTATAGGATAAACTTTGTCACGGAACACTCAAAGAAAGAACTCTAGCTAACAAACTTTTGAGTATGTACCGTAACATTACTTTATCAAATACGGGTCTAATCCTTTTAGACGAGATACTACTTTATTTTAGTCTCCTCTGATCATCAATACAGAGTTCCTTCAACCTAACCTTTATATCCTTAGACCATAGATTAACAATCGTAGAATCTCCATCAATATCTTTATGAAAATCTAGTATGTCAGAACTCTTAATTCTTTTGCAATCAGTGCCTAATCAACTTAGTAAATTTTGTGGTATTACACTCCATGTAGCCAAAAATGCATTCTTCTTATGGCTTGATCTTTTCTTGTTATATCGAAGGCAATCATACTTGGTGTGCCCCAGCTTCTTTTACTCGAAGCATATGATGGGATCCCTCCTCTTCATTCTCGATACATGTCATGATTCTTCTTTTTCTTGCTTCATGAATTGGATGAACTTCTTGAAGAGTTTGACCATCTCTTCTTCTTCATTATCCTCTCCATTTTAATCTTCTTGTTGGCTTGTGGAGGATTTAAGAGCAACATTCAAATCTTCAATCTCTTGCTCATTTTTCTTCTTCCCTTTGAACATCATCTTTTTATAGGTTAGCAAAGATCCCATAAGCTCGCCAAGCTTGAGCTCCTTCAAGTTCTTTGCTTCAATGATTATGGTCTTCTTAGAATACTATAAATTAGGAAGTGAATACATCAACTTCCTCACAAGCTTCTGTTTCGCAACCACTTCTCCATAGCCTTTAAGTTCATTGACAATGGTGGAGAATTGATCGAACATAGTTTTGATGTCTTCTTCCGGGTTCATCTTGAAGTTTTTGTACTCAAGGTTGAGAAGACCAATCTTGGTGTCCTTTACTTCATTGGTTCCTTCATGGGTGACTTCAAGCTTGTCCTAAATCTCCTTGGCACTCGAGCAAGAAGATAACTTTGCATACTCATCGGGTCCAAGTGCACACAACAAGATGTTCATAGCTTTATCGTTGAGTTACATCTTCTTCCGATCTTTCGTATTCCATTCTGTCTTGCTTCTTTATGGAACGAACTGATCATCAAGAACTAAATCTCAAAGATGATAGTCATGGGCTTTGATGAAGAACATCCATCCTATTCTTTCAATAGGAGTAGCTGACATCGTTGAAGTAATGAGGCTTATCGATGGATTACGCCATTATCTCTGATTAGATCACTTCAAGGGTCGACTCTAGGATGTTAATCTAGCGTAGAGACGAAGCTCTGATACCAATTGTTGGAAAGCTCAAACTATTAAATGAATGCTAAGATGGGGTGAATAAAATTTTTTCTTTGGTGGATGAATGGCTAAGTAATAAAAATTGTGACATGAAGATTTATAGTGGGTTGACTACTCAACCGAGTCTACCTCCACTACCTTAGCTATCCACACTAAGGATTTTCTCAAACCCACTAGATTTTCTTTTCTTTTTCCAGGTTCAAGGAGATAACCCTCACAATCAAGACCTATACCCTAAAGTCTTGAAACACTCTCTTACAAGAGGAAATAAATTTAGAAAACTAAAGAAAACCTCGCAAGGTAAAAACGTTTGCACAATTAAGGTCTCATCCAAAATCCTAAACACTTGAGCAAATGTTAAAAAATTGACTCACTAGTGTTTTCTATAGGAAATATGACAAAATTAAGCTCTAGAACACTTTTTCTATCATTGAATGTTAGAAAGTTGTTTTTCTTGTTCAATGGTTGTTTGAAGAGGTCTTTTAAACCCCCTACGAAGTTTGTGGCTATTATTAGCCGTTGAAGTATTTATTTCCAGCATTCAATGCACTTCTGAGCTTGTCAGTATCGATACACGGGGACAAGTATCGGTACGCGTCCTGAAATAAAAAGAGCCGTTGGGGTAAAATTTGCATTGGGTATCGATACACTATGTAGGTGTATCGGTACACCCCATAGTGTACCTATAACCCCCCAATACCTGTCTATGTGTTATACCTAAATTCTAGGAGGTCACAACATGTACATCAACTTCCAAGGAAACATTTCCAATTTAACATCTCATAACTTATAACACTTATATATATATATCATAGGGTAAAATACTAAGTATTTAGTCTAGGATCATATCAAAGTTTAGTTACAAAATGATGCCTCGTTAGGCAAATCAGTAAAGTGTATCATATCAAAATATAGGCTCATGTCACCCAAATAAAGACAGTATGGTGGATAGAAACATTATAACAAAGATAAGTACGAATGTGTCGATCCTCCAAGTGCCAAATCCCAGGGTAGCCTATCCAAAAGCATCTGAAAGGGGAAAGATTTGGGGGTGTGAGCTAGGGAGCTCAGTGTGTTCCAATAAGTGCAAGAAAACATACATATATAGCTCATATATTCATAGATCATTCCAGATCACGTTATAAGTGCAACCAAAGTTCCATTAAAACTAACTACCCTCCAACCGAACACCAAAATACAATCCCCCACGAACTGCACACCGAAGGACTTATCCCAGGCTCGTGGGCGTAGGAGCCTATCCAGAAAGACTTACCCTAGGCCCATTGGGCGTAGGAGCTTAACCGAAAGATTTACCAGCTGAATTAGGGTTGTTCCTACAGAGACTTCAAATCATATCCCAAGAGCATACCCTAAGTAAAACATTTCAATTCAGTATGCATTATCATCAGAATTTAGATAGCAGACATGTAATTATCTCCATTATACAGAAATCAAATATCTCAGTTCTAGATCAGACATGAGGCATACTTCCAAATATATTACGTAGTCATGCTTTCAAACAGAAAGTACTCGAGCATTTCATACATAAAGTAATCATGTTTTTCAATTCAGAGAATATTTCATAATATATTTAGAGAAATTGTTCCAAAGTTCCTATAGAACAATAATATAGCACGCACGGAACACACCTCAAAAGCTGGTCAGCTCTCTCTATCGGGCACCTGCCTCACAACGCTCTGCCATTGTGCTAGGTCCTAAAACATAATGGATTAAGGTTACTACAAAAAAATAAACTCTAACTTAAATTGATCATAAAGTTTACAAGATCATACTAGTACGAGGGCGCACGGATGAGCGGATCGAGAGGAGCTGGGTTGAGCAGACGAACAGTAGAGGGAGTTTCGGGTACCTTTAAACAGATAATATTCACATCAATCCTTTAATCAAAATAACCATTTTAAAGTAACAACTTACTAAATAAGCATGTTTGGGTTTAAGGTCAAATTCAAAGGCTTTCGGGTTAGAATTTCACGAAACGGACTTCGACAATGCACTCATGACATCGAAAAACATAAAATAGAGGTTTTTGGAAAAGTTGACTTTTTGGTCAACAGTTAACAGTCGAAGGTCAAATGTCATAGGTCAAAGTCAACGCTGATGTCAGCATTGAATGCTGACGTTATTAGTCAACTAGGTTGACTTGCTGAGTTGACTCATTGGGTTAACTTGGACAGGTTAACTCACTGAGTTGACTCGATTAGATGGGTCAGGTCAGACACGGGTTCAGGTTAGACGAGTCAGGTCAGGTCGGACTCAGATTTAGGTCGGGCTTGAATTATTGGGCTCAGCTTGGACGGGCTTAGACCAGGTTGGCCGGTTCAGACTTTTGGGCCCTAAGCTGAGCCGACCCACTTACCCTAAAATTCTAGGTCGTCGAACGATCACCATAAAGGTCATCGGAGACCCGAAATGCAACATATAGGCCAGAAAATTAATAGAAATTAAACCAAAGCTTCAAATAACATGAACTTGAATCGATAGGAGGTTGGATTCTTACCAAACTTACCTAAACAAAAAGGAGATGGTTGAAGACGATGTAGCTTTGACGAGGCTCCTCCTGACTTCAGAATGACAAGCGAACAGAGGGGTTTTGCTCCCCTCCATGAGCGGACTACAATTAGGGCGACGACGCGCCCCAAACAGCGGCGGATAAGGCTAGAAATGGAGGAAAACGGGAGGAAGCTCAAAGGCGTTTTCGATGAGGCTTTATCACACCTTCCACAGTGAACGACGACCGTTCAAAGTAAGTGGAGTAAAGGGTCGGGGTCGGGGTACGGTTGCGGTCACAGAGAGGGTGGCGGTGTAAGCCACCACAGAATGGTGACGAAAATCCAACATTGTCGGAACGGGGAAGACAATGGGTTAGGTAAGGGAGAGAAATGTTTGGAAGATTGACATAATGGAGCATTAATTGGGGTAGACAGGTAGGTTCGGGTCATTAAGGATAATGAGTTAAGCCAGCAGAAAACAACATACAATGATATTAGGTGATTATAGACACCAAGAGCTATCTAGCTCAAATGGATAGGTCACTAGCCAAGGCACCATAAGGTTGTGGGTTTGATTCTCGCAACCAGCAACTCCCCTTTTTTCATTCATTCATTTTCAGTTTTTTTACCAGAGTGTTACAGTATCGGTATAGCTAAGGCTGTATCGATACTCTATTTTGCTATTGGAAAATGGAGTTTTGGGAAAACAAATGGGCATATTGGTACAAGTAAAATGGGTATCCATACACTAACATGTGTTTCGGTATACGGGGCTTTTTTTTTTACTTTTGGATTATTTTGAAAGCATTTAAACAAGTCAAAACCCCTTTTAAAACCCCTCAAACATATTTTTCAAGTTAATGGACTTTTGAAATATTTTTTCAAATTTGTTTAAGTCCAAAAACATTTTTCTTTTAAGTTATATCAAAATCAAATACCTCAACAAATAATAATTATAAAATTAAAAATACTAGAAGCTATAAATTGATAAATTATTAAAATATAAAAAATAAGAAAAAAATATATTTAAAATTATATTGGAAAGTTATTAAAAATTAAAATATATTAAAAATTTAAAATTATTTATATTATTGTGTTATAGATTTCGCATGGTAATGATGAAGCTGACAAATTAGCTAGGGAAAGTATTTGTCGAGCATGCCCAACTATTTTACCTATTGTGTGCTTATGATCGTCTGATCATGTTTACGTTGTGGCTTGTCATAGTGATTGTTTTCGATAAATACCTTCTTTAGCTAGTTTGTCATCTACACCATTGTCCTTACTGCTAGAGAATTGCAAACTCTACAATATCTAAAACATAAAAATATAAATATTTTAAATTTTTAAATGTCTATTTTTTTGAATTTTTATAATGTCAATTTTTAATAAGATTTTAATAATTTTCTTATAATTTTAATAGTTTATAAATTTTTTAAATTTTGATTTTTTAATAATTTATAATTTATCATTTTATAAGTTTTTTATGTTTTTAAATTTTTTAAATTTTACTTAATTGTTTGAAAAAAATTAACAGTATTTTTATTTTTAATATTTATTTTAACAAAGGTTGTTATGGCGTTCAATAATTTGTGCAAAATATGGACAACATGCTTTTGGGATGGTACAAAAGAATTTTAATTATATATATATATATATTATAATAATTAGTGGTGTTTATGGAAATATTTTCGGCAAATTGGTATGGCATGCTCTCTTATTAGATGTATATGCTTCCATAACATATTCCATGAGGCGAATAGTATCGCTGACGTTTTCGCAAAAGGGGGTGTGGATCGGCAGACATGGTTACAAGTGTTGCACTAGTTGTTGTTGGAGACAGAATATGTCGATGTCTTTTGATACTTGATTTTTTGGTGTTTTGTTTCAGTTCGCCTTTTTTATTTGGATGTGCTTGAATTGGTGTTGATCATTTTCGTTATCATATTATGTGCACTCTTTCCTTCCGACTAAGATTAAGGGCTTTTTAATAAGGCATATAGTAGTACTTGCTTGTATGATTTTATCAATAATATCATACGTTTCGAGAAAAAATATTTTATTTTAAAAAATATGACAAAAAAACAATTAAGTCCTCAACCTTCTTAAAAATCAATTTTGTTCTCGAACTTCCTAAAAAAATCAAACGTTGCTCATCTACCACATCATCTTTCACATGTGAGTTGTCATGTCAGTACATTAACGAACAAAGTTAATCGAATGGTTAAATTGATGCAATTCGCGAATTCGAAGAGCAAATTAGGTGTGTTTTATGCAGAAGAACTAAATTAATTATTTGATACGAACTCACCAGCAAACGTACCTTTAAGCCATTAAAATATATTCCTAATTTCCTAATTCCAAAAGAACTTGAAAAAACCTACTCAGAATCGAAGAACAATTTCAAGTTTGTTTTCCAAAATATAATCCCAATTTCCAAGTTTCAGACCAACTTGAAAATCCTATTGAGAATGAAAGAAGGGTTTCAACTTTCAAGTATTATAAATACCAAAGGTTTCCATTCATTATTGTTTCATTCTGTCTTTGCTTTTCTTATTCAAATCCTCTCTTGTTTCTTCCTCTCTAACTAATCACTTCCTCCTACAACGTCTTCCATGGATTTTTCAGGGATTGGGAGTTTTGGGTCTTGTTTGCATGATTTTCCCAGAAAATATATGAACCCGTGTTCTTCCATGTTTCATGGCGTTAACTGGTCTAATGGCTTTTCTAATGGAAACTCATCGTTTTATGCTACCTCCAATGACGGAAATCCTTTTAATATTGTCATTACTATGGCAATAACCGAAGATGGATCACAATTTCTCCAGGAATTGCTGTCTTCCAAGGATTCAAGAGTTTCAAACCTGATATTTAATAGGGTTTTTTATTTCATATTTAGGCTGATGATCCATCAATTTGGCCGCTATTTGTTTCAGCAATTGATACTATCTGTTGATGAAATCCGGCTGCAGATGATAATGGAGAAACTTACAGTTCTTGAGAATCACATTTACCATGCATCACTTCACAAATATGGTAACTTTTTGGTCAAGAAATTGATCAAAGCTCTTATGAGTTCACCATTGATTATTAATGTTATTGTCACAGGAACATTACCCTCTTCCCAAAAGACATACCGTTTTTATATCCCAAGACCTCCATTTTCTTTTCTGATGTGGGATTAATGACCCCGTCTCTTCTCAGGCGTGACGTTCTCCCCCACTCAACCTCGTGATGCCCTCGTCACGAGCTTCCGCTCTCGTAATGGGTCACCTTGTCACAGTTGTCCACCCTACTTACCCCACTCATGGGTGCTCGGCGTGAAATCGGGCAGTAAAAGGGTCACTCTGATACCACTTGTCACGGGACCATTACCCTCTTCTCAAAAGACATGTCTGATAGAATGTGCAGCGTCACCGTATTTATATCCCAAGACCTCCCTTTTTCCTTTCCGATGTGGGATTAATGACCCCGCCTCTTCTCAGGCGTGACATTATCAAAGCCTTGAGCAACAAGTTTGAAGAACTCATGACTAATCCAACCGGACGGTACGTAATACTGGAGTGTCTCGATGTTCTAGACTCTCGTACAAACGATTTGCTATACGTTCGAGCGATGGAGGGATGTTTGGAACTCAGCAGACATGAGAAAGGAGTGGTGTCGATGAACACATGCATCGCCCGAATCAAAGGTCGGCGACGAGATCAACTGCTGAATTTGATATGTGACAATGTGAGGTTCCTAGCACAAGATCCTACAGGGAACTATGTTGTCCAATGTGTCATAGGGCTCGAAAACCCTGCAATCAACGACCGAATCTTCAGCTTATTGGAAGGGTTGTATGTCAAATTATCAATGGCTAAAACCGGGAGTCATCTGGTTGAGCAATGCTTGCGATTGTCTGGGATGAATAGGGTGATTAGTGAGTTTATTGGAAGCGATCAATTGGTCTTCGTGGTGAAATATCCGTACGGAAATTATGTTGTTCAAACAGCATTGAAAGAGAGTAAGAAAAAGGATGTTAGAATTCATGCAAGTCTGATTGTGAAGCTTGAAGAGCATATGGATTGCCTAAGACATGGATACGGAAGGACTATTCGGACATTGTTCAAGTCTCTGCAATAAACAAGTTTCGCATGTTCGTGCTTTGATCTTTTTGTGGTGTTTTTGTTGGGATAATTAACGGTTAGATTTGGGTGTAATCTTTGTTACCACAGTCAAGAAATTTAGTGTACAATCAATGGTTAGCCAATGGAGTTCTTGGTTTTCTTGTCAAATGCTTCGAATTTTTCATATGTATTAGTTTTAATGAATAATATTTTTTTCTCTCGACAAATATAATATTATTAAAGATTAAAACATACACACCTTAACCTTGTATGTGTGCCTCGTTAAAAACATCCCTAAACTTAAATTGAGGAAAATAGTGTAACACGTACAGGGATGAAACTACTGCAGAAACCAGCGACCAAGAAACAACAAAAACAACCCAAAAACCACCTGAAGATCATACCCTAATGACGAAAGCAGGCAAACACCGGTCAATGCTAGAGTTTAACCCAACCTAAAACAACATAGTCAACACAACTTGGAGAAAATGGTTAAAGACTCCTGTTGGTATTCAATTTTTTCCTTTAGGTCTTGAATTCTAGTAACAGTAGAAACAGTCCCTCGTCCCCCTCCCCTAAGTAAAAATTGTTCAAAAAAAGAATTAAATTAACATAAAAATTCGTTAACTTCACTTCTTAAATTTCTATTTATTTGATTCTTTAACCTTCTAAATTTAATAAATAATAATCAGGTATTTGATAATTAAAGGTTGGATTTGGGTGGAATCTTTGTTAAAACAGTCGAGTATTTTAGTGTAGAATCAATAGTTTGCCAATGGAGTCCTTGGTTTTGTTGTCAAATGCTTTGAATTTTTTTCTTTATGTTAGTTTTAATGGATAATATTTTATATTTTTTTAAGAAATATTAATTTTAATCCTAATTCTAGTCCTAATCATCCGGCTAAATATACTTGCTCATTAATATTTGATAGTTAAATCTCAATTAATAAAAAACGAAAATAAATACACAATATGTAGATGGTACAAAAGAATTTTAATTATATATATACATATATTAATATTATAATAATTAGTGATGTTTATCGAGCGAGTCGATCGTCAATTGAATAGTGCTCGACTCGTACTTACTCACCAAATTTTTTAGGGATAATGGCACAAATACCCCCTATACTATACAAAATCTTCAAATGTGGTGTATGTACTTTACAAACGTTCAATCAGCCCCCAATACTTTCCTTTTGTTATACAAAATATCCCTCAGCCGTTAACGTTATTATCCCATGACGTGGTAAGACACGTGGAACCATTACAAATAAAATAAACTAAAATAAACTAATTTTAATTTTGTAATACCCAAATTTTACCATGATATGAGTATATATATATAAATATATAAATAAACAATAAAACCCCAAAAAAACAGTTAAATAAGTCAAAAGTCCTTTTAATGTCTAATATTATATACAAAGCCCAATATTCAACTATAAAGCCCAATTTATAACTTTTCCCGCTCATTTTTATCCAACAAACACAAAATTGATCAAAAACCCTTTTCCCGCCCAAAATCACCTACGTATCGGCTTCTCATTGGCTCAAAGAGGTGAGGCACAGATTTGTGTTTTCTCCCCCATTAGCCGGATACAGCTGTCAATGACGTCATCTATGACATCAAAAAAATCAACCCTATAAATACTTACAAGAGAGAATGTCAGATTAATCATTAACGTTAATACTTTCCATTAATAAAAATAATAATAATCATAATAAAAGAGGAGAGAAAAGAGGCTTACCTCAGAAATCGAAGAGACGCCGCTGGAGGAGATCAACAGAGGACGAGGACTTGTCTGGAACGCGAACGAACACTGTGAATAATTTCGAGAATACGAACGGCCGTTGTGGTGGGAGATTGTAACCCTCTCTACTCGGTCTAAAAAAAAGACCAGCATAGAATGTGTTACTAGATAAGTTTCCAAAGATTTTTTTTTCTCAAATTAACACAACCATCAGAACATGACAGGACATTCTTTACAAAAGTTAGGATAATTTAAAACTTTTTAATCTGTTACGCATGATAGCTTCAATCACAGATTATACATAGACGGGCATTCATGCATTTATATTGCACACTAGTAATTAAAATCGTGGCTTACTCTTATCTCCTGTCTTGGAAGATCATTTACCTTTCTATCTTATAAAATGAATCCATTTCTATTCAAAATATGTACTAAGCTAGACCATGACATTAGCTTATTACGAAACAGGAACTCAGAATCTCTTTCAAGTTGTACGGAAGCGTGGAAGAAAGTTTAAATTATGTGTATGTTAACAATTCCCTTCAAGCCAGGCAAACAGATATAATTTGTATCCCTATCAACCCAAGCAAGAACTAAGTAACACATTAATAGATACATTGTCATTAGAACTAGGCATATTAGAGTTCCAACTTAATCCACAAGTATCCATACCAAAGATTGCCACATATATATGAGTAATACAATGTCTATTTATTTCATTAATTTCAGAACTGCCTAGCATACAACTCACTATGAAAAGCCTTATCTATATGATTATTCATTATTCAGACCTATACTCTTCCTTAAAGCATCATAACGTATAAGTTCATATTTGAATCATCTATCATGTTTATAGTTCTAATAACCAAGAGCTTATGCTTTTTTTAGACTAATTCAAGTCACTTATTATGTATAGGCATGCATGCTAACATTCCATAAGATACTTTGCCCATTTTACGCATTTCTTTTATAATTCTAATCTACCAACTATTAATATAACTACTATATGCATTTCCCAACCAAGCAACCATAAAAGAATAAATGGCCCATTACAAACTTATAATATACATATACGAAATCAAATGATGCTCTAAATACTCAAGCATACGTTACGTTGTGCCACCAACTAGGAGTCTCAAAATAGAATACGGACATAAATCTTGTCACTAGAGATCATGTCCGAGCTTGAGGATTACCCAGCAGAATTCTACCTGAAATACAAATGAAAGGATAGATAAGCTAATGCCTAGTGAGGTAGATCAAAGTGGCTTATTAACATCGAAAATAAGGTTATCCTTTCACGAGTTCCTAAAGATTACATATAATTTCAAGCCTGGATATCAAAAGGCTTATGTATGATAAGCTATCAAAACCGAACATGTACTTATTTAAATATGACCTGAACCAAGCATAGAAAGACATGTTGCCCGAATCTACAAAGGAAGAAAATCATTCCATTTTCACATAATTATATATACTTTGAGCAATCATACTAGCCCCATCTCTAAGGTTTCAATGAGTCCACCCATATAACTTAGGCAATTTGTTCATTTATTTCCTTTTTCACTTTGCCTCTTTTAATTAGTATCTAAATATTTTATTTATATGTATGTAAAACAGTTTAATCAAGATATTGTTACTCCAAAGGTTCTTTTAATACCATATGTCATCTTAGGAATTCTTCTTATAAGGCTTAACTTGACTTTTAAGCTATCAGCTAACACATATCAAGGTTAAAAATATTATTTATTCCAGTTACACGATTGAATTGTCATTTGACTTATAAGCATCCTAGAATTCCTTTAGCACAACTTGATAATACATAACATGCTTGTCTATGTCTTTATCGAGTACCTTAACATGTATGAATTCATTTTCCCAGTATAAATTATTTCTTAATCTATTGTAGTTCCATTACAGGCTTTAAATCCACCAAGTTCTTTTAAATATGGCCCTTCAATATCATAAAATTCTAATCAAGCCACACTCTTGAAGTCAATTAATTCCATACACTTTAACCATCTATTATTTAACAATGGTTACTTAGCATGCAAGTTTCATAGAGAAAAATTCAATACTTTAACTTACGAATTGGTTATAAATCTTAATCAATACGACATAAGTCTGATTATATCGACACTCAAACTAATTTGATTCTCTTTCTAAATTACATGCCTCTTAAGAGATCAAAGGGATCGTATGAATTACTTCATCTTATTCTCCTTTTTCGATATTAACATTACATTATTTCAACTCTGTCCAACTCTCTAGTTTACACATTTTATGAAATCAGATTATATGAATAATAATCTATCCATAATTATCTTTCGATAAACATGAATGATTAACCCTCAATTAAGTAAACAATTGATCTAAATCACCATGTAACGTCTACTCCATGCATACATAGGTGTTCAATAGAGATTACTTAGATTCATTTGATATCATATTGCTTATCAAATCTATGAATACTCCCTAATCCGACTATTAAGGAGTCCGAGTTTAACATGTCAAACTTTAATCCATAACTTACTTGAGATCCAAGTAAGTATTGAAACATTGATAATCAATCATTCTAATATAAAGCTACAGGAACTCGTTCGAACACACAAGAAGTCATCAAGCTAGACTTTTTAGGCATATAGGTTAGGAGCTTAAATCTACTCTGCTTTGACAACTTTCGACTTACCAGATCTTAATTAAACTTTCAACTTAGTAAGCATTTTGAGTAACTTTGGAGTCTAGCTTGGACTCTAAGAAACCCCATGACTAGTTCGAATTTAAGCAATGGGATAAAATTAAAAAGGTTCTTCCTTTTCACTATAATGATCAATGTAAGCTTTTATGGACATTTTCAAACTTAGTAATGGCTTTAACAATTTAATACAAGATTAACATAATAATAGTTATCCCATGACTGATTTTCATTGCCATTATCATGACTAATATTTAGTATACCAGTCCACATTCCAAGCACCTCTCAACATGCATAATCCATTAACCATTCAAGCAGTTTATTCCACACTTCATACACATGTATTATCGACTTTTAAAGCAAAACATACAATAGCAACCAAGCGTATTATGTTTTCTATAAACTTTAAATCTTGCAATGATTCATCAATATATACTTACTCATTTGAAACGTATCAATTCATATATATAATAATCAAATGGAATAATTAAGCATTGCTTGATAAACAATCTTCCATATTTCCTTCTTAATTTAATAATTTCAATAACACTTATTTGTTATCATAGCCTTGTGAATCGAATTCTCAGTCTAGGTATACGAATCCACAACCAACTGTCACCCATAAAACATAACGGTACACGTAGTACCGGTCAATCCCTCTTACTATCGCCAAATGACCACACACGCTTCCCTCCTATTGTCGCCAATTAGGAACCTCTATCCCGGACCGTAGTCCACCCCGACACTGAACTCTATAGACTCTATGACATGCCAACTATACCTAAGACTGACTCGAAACCAAGGCTTTAACATGTTTCTTTTATTCCTTAATCGTGATGAGCATAGCTCCATATCAATATATCCTCTTAAGGATTTCATTCTCCCTTCAATAAGGATATACATATTTGCATGATCACCACAAGTGATTTCCATGCCTTAGTTTACTTGTTCAAGGGCCTTATAGCCAGCATTTCCTTTGATAATTCATTCATTCATAATGTTCAATGTGTTCAATCTATCCAAATCATATATAATTTTGTATGTTTAATATGCCTTTAACCTTTCGCATGCAATCATAGCTTATTCATAAGCATCATTCGAATCATACAACTATTTCTTACATTTGAACAATTCAATTGTAATCATGCCTTTGATCAAAATTGCATATCATAGAATACTTCTTTTAGTATAGCACATACCTTGTATCCAAGCTTGCATATCCATATAATTGACTTAAGTAAATTAAAGCATTCATTACAAGAAGAAATTGCTCGGGAAGGTTATTAACCCCTCCCAAGACTGTCTACACTCACCTGTTATCTTGACATTACAGGATACCTAAATCCTCCATTATCTCTTGCTACTTATCCCTCCTTTCCTTAACCTCTTTTGATCTAATTATAACAAGCAATGTAGTTACAGTTTAGAACTTGATTTACCTACATTAATCTAGCAATTCAATCAAGAATATACATCTCAAACTCAGTCAAACAACTCAATCACGCATTGATACTTTACAACTAAATTCAAAAGTATCTAGATACATTTCATTCACTTAATTATATACCTAACTTATAGGTACATCGAAACAGTTTCTCAAAGGTTGCATAGACACCAATCCATCTCAAAACACAAACATATATTAGCATACATACTTATTCGCATCAAACATCACTTATTATAATATTATATACATCCAAAACAGCCATTACACCTTTAAAACAGTCCTTAGGTCGTTCTTATTTAGGCCAAACAATTCCACATTCATGTATATATATACATATATATACATTTTTCAAAACAATCCAATATTTAAGCAAAACAGCCTATCAATTCTGTAAAAGCAGTCCTTATAGCACTTTCCAATCATTATTCTCCTGATTTAATCATTTAAATTCAATTCCTTATTTATTCAAGTCTTTACCAAAACCATCTTGATACCTATGTTTAAACTTTATATACCAAAACAGTTTATAAACATATAATCATTCTCGTCAATCTAACAGCTCCCTTATGGAACCTAAGGTTCATTCCATTTTAAATTTCTGCCCAGATTTATAAACACCCCTTTGTTCCAGTCCAAAACAGTCCAGCACAAACACACTCTTAGGAAACAATCTAATTTACAAACAAATTCATTCATTCACTTAAAATAGGGCAGTACACATAGCTATGTATATACTCATCAAACAGCCTCATAGGTTACATACATGTTTTACAATTCTAAGCAGCTTCTTTGTTGGTAAACACAACTTTTCCCCAGTTTTTAGGACATCAAAACAGTCTTCAAATCAGTTTCCTTTGTATTATCAATAATCCTTGATTGATTCTAAGCCTTAAGCTCCAATTACTAACAAACAAGATGACCTTAAGATCAATTGTTACTTCCATAGATACATTAAGATAACATTATCAACTAATCGAAGTGTTCAAAATAGGGCATGACATGGAACGTTTAATTAATTTCATTTGAGTTAACCTATAGGCCACAAACCGATTCATGGTAACCAATTCCAGTCCAAAATTACAAACATAACATGCAACACTCGGTTGAATCAAAAATCACCATTTAACCAAGTTTCATTTTCACTAAAGGCAACCCAAAACTCTAGTAATTCTAGCAAAGAAAATCAATCTCATGAGAATCTAAATATTAGAATTCACAATAACTTGAATAAGGAGAGATTAACATTATCACCTTCTTCCATTAATTAGACGGTTGAAGTCTCTAAAAGATTGCTACGTTGAAACCTTTTTGTCCAAGCTTTCTCTAAAATTTTTCCCTCACTAGAATGGTGATTCGTTCCTTTGGGGAAGAAGGAGATGAGAAAATGGTCATCCCTCTTCCAAGGTCGACACCTACTCCCCCCTTCCCCACAATTGATTCACCATTAACAAACATGTGTACATGCCCTTGGTTTAAAAATTATTTAGCATGCAAAACACAATTTATCTACATCATACTATTTGGTCCTTTTAAAATGGTCACCCATATTTTCTTGTTTCAAGAATGGCCCTCGGTTATGTATTTAATCCAACAATTGCCATAATCAAGAAATTAATCTAATAACCCAAATTGATGGTACACTTCTAGGCCATATTTTGGAATGTTACAGAGTTATAATTCTTTCCGTATTTTAGATACTGCAAAATAAAACTACTATTAGTTTGAGTATAAAAAAGAAGAAAGAAAAAGCAAGTGAGATAGGTGGTTGTCGGTGGCCGGTGTTTGAGTGATTGTCGGAGTTGAAAAAGTTAAGGGTTTCAAATAGTTTTAGGCTTTAGGACGGGGAAGAAGGGAGATTCTAACGAATCGGACTTTAGATAAAGGTTTAGGTAGAAAAAACGAAAGTTTTGAGAGATTTTTAGAATTTCCGACACGGTGGCCGAAAATCGCCCGACGGAGGAAGACGGCGGTCGGAGAGGTTAGGAGTGGCTGGAGAGTTTATTTCAGTGATCGGAGTGAGGTAGGAGATGACCGAAGAAGGTAGCCGATAGTGAGCGGCACCGCCTGGCGACGACCGACGAACTGATAGGCGATGATCAAAGATGGCGGTTTTGGATCAAAAAGGAAAAGGATGGTGAATGTTGTTTGAGTTCATACGGAGTTTTGATGTTTGATCGAAAAAAACATGAAAAGGAAGGGTTTTGGTGTTTGTAGTGGATTAAAACGAGGGAAACGGATGAGATTGATATGAACTTGGGAAGAACTGGTGAGTTTGATCGAAAATGAGGGTGAAATATGGGGTTTGGGTTGTTTGAGGTTGAGAGAATATAGAGAGTCAATTTTAAAAATGGGAAAGGAGAGCCGAATTTCGGGTTGGGAGGGATTAAATACCCTGACCCGCGCGTGGATCCAAACCCGGGCCAGGGTCTGTTCACTTCTCTTCGAGTTGGATCAGTAGACCCGCGTTTTTAAAAAAGTATTTATTTAACTTTTGGGTCCCTAAAAGTTTGGCTATAATTCATTTTGGTCACTAAATATAATAAAATCAGAGATTTCAACTTTGTTTTTAATTCAATTTAATCCTTGTTTCCATTGTTTTAATTTATTTATAATGCAATTAAATGCGTTAAATTGAGCATATAAATTTGTTTGTTAGAGAATTTAATTATTTAGATTAAATTAATTAGTAGAGCCTTTAATTTTTAGGTTCTTAATTGAGATTTAATTAATTATGAAGTTCATTGTAGCAATTTAATGTATATTAAATAGAAATTTTGTAGCTGAAATTTAGATGGTGTTTCACTTGCTTGCAATGAGATGTTATCTCAACATTGATTTTAAAGAGGTACATTTTATATACATTAAACCTAGAATTAAATAAATAACTTAGATAATTAATAGAGCTTTAATTAGAATTATCACTTTAAATAATTAGAATGACAAATTAAATTAATGAATATTACATGGAATTTAGGAGTTTTGAGATGGATGGTATTCAAGCAATTAGTACTGTCTCATAAAGGCCTTTAAATTTGATAATATTAATAGTCTAAAATAACTTAATTAATGAGAGCTTTTTTTTAAGTTGAAGCTTAAAGTAAACAAAACAATAATGAAACATGCATTAAAACCTTTTATGTTGGAAATATATTTTTGAATATGAATAGGAGTGCTTCGTAACAAGACGCTTTTAATCTCATATTCGGTTAAAAATATATTTCTTTATAAAAGGATACCTTCATTTAGAATCTAAATCTATTCAATATTTAAGGGTTAAATTAAATTCGAATTATTATTCTTAAAACGTTAAAATGACATGTAAAATTAAAAGATACCGATAATGGGCGTTTGTGGGTATTAATCCTTCCCCGCACGTAACCGACTCTCGAACCCAAATTTTAAGAAAATGACTCTAATTGTTTTTTATGGTGTTTGGTCTACCAAAGTAACCGATGGCGGCTCTAAAATATATTTTTCAAGATTAAATAAAAGAAAATTTCGATTTAACATAGAAAACCTAATTTTTTAAAATTAAATAAATAAAAAGCAAAATTCCTAATTTAAAAGATCAATCGTCGAATTATTTTTATGCCCGGTTAAAAAATGGTCACGACAAATTTAAACACTTCCATTCAAATAAAAACTCAAAAACTTCATATCTCATAATGTTCTTTATTTTTACCTCATCTTCCTTTTTTTACGAAGTAGTATACAATTTACGTACATATACATATGATATATATATATATCAAAATTATATTTTTAAATACGTATATAAAAACCATTCGGTAAAAACCATATATATATACCGTATAAAGACACTAATTAATATATATATATATATTGGTCATAATTTAAATATAAATCTTATATTGTAAAAATCATTATAATAAAAAATTAATGAATAACAATCAAATAATAATTATAATAATAAATCCAATAAAAAGGATTTCAGTAGGAGGGTTTAGGGGCTTTATCAGTGGCAAGACTAGGCGGCGGCATCATTCAAGAACGACAATGTAGCGACAGAAAGATTCGAATCTTGCAAGGGAAACGATTGAGGATGCAAAGAGAGCCTAATATAGTTTGAAAGGGTCAGTCGATTCACGAGTTGAGGGTGACTCGGGATGGAGCAAATGATGATGAAGACGATGAAGACGGCCGGCTATTGGGACGGTTTGAGTTAGAATTGAAAGGGGTGGTGAAGGGGAGTTCATTTGAATCAATGGGAAGATCGGCGACACGACTAAGAGGGCAGCAGAAATCCTAAGCGGCCAAAGAAGTTTCAAACATACGATGGTGGTTGCGGCTAAGGGTGTTACGCTTATGGGTGAAGTCGTACGATGGTGGGGAGGCATTAGTAGGTGGCCGGAGTTGGCGGTGATGAATTTAAAGGTTAGGGTTTGGGAAAGTTCAAAATCGGAGAATAAAGAAGCACATTTAAATAAGGAAAAAACTTTTACACATGCTGTGTAAATTTTAGTTTATACGTGCCTTTTAGTTTTAGGAGTTAGGGTTTTAGTTTAGGGGTTTAGGTTGTAGGTTTAGAATTTAAGGTTAGGGTTTAGAATTTAGTGTATAGAGTTTAAGGTTTAGGGTTTAGTTTTTTAGGGTTAGGAATAAGAATTTAGGATTTGAGTTTTTATAATGTAAATACACAGACTTATGTAAAATTAATTTTACACAGTTTGTGTATCAAAATTTTACCCTTTAAATAATACTAAAAAAATATTTGAGTTAACACGTTAGGGGCAAAGGGGCATTGTGTATGACGGAAAGAAAGTACAAGGAGACTCGTTGAACATTTACGAAGTACAAATATCATATTAAAAAAATTTATATACTACAGGATGCATTTGTGTTATTATCTCAATTTTTTACTATTTTTTAAAATATAAATAAAATCTAAATCCCTTTACAGCATTTAAATTCACTCCAAACAAAAATTGTCCCGACTATGATCCTTTTAGAGTTAGTAATTCGTTCAATAGTCCCCTGTGTTCCACTTGAACAGTAGGTGCATAAACATTTACCAACACCCAACTTCCATCAAAACTATTCCACTTTCCTTGGACTGCGACAAATCTAGGCGATACTAGCATGTCCCTAACCTGAAATAAATTCCTATCCCACACCCAGTGATTCCCTCCTGAACGGCCTTCTAATGTTGGAAAACAAAACTCTAATTTCTCAATCTCTCCAAAATTTCCTTGTAACATCATCCAGTCACTACGGACAGCTTTGTCTCCTGAGTAAAACACACCTTAATATTTTGTCTACACTCTACCGATTACCTTCCTTCTTGCATCCATTTTACAAGATGAGCCAACTCCCTCAAATTCCATGTATGGATCCTCGTATTGTTCACCGAGAAATCTTCAGAGTCAAGAAAGGAGAGAAGAACGTGACAAAATTGAGGCACTAAGAAGACAAGATCAAGACAGAAACTGGACTTACACTTCTTACACAAACCCAGAGCTTACAAATGTTTCCATCCTATGTCAGTCAGCAGCCCTGTAACCTTAACAGCTCATCGATAACCTTTGTCCTCACCATTAACGCTTAACCCAACCTTCTTCCTCACCTCCCAACAGCGGCGTCCAGCAAAAGGAGCATCATAAACGGCCGCTCAGTGTCCTACCTTCTATTTTCATAACTTTACAGATTTTCCAAGTGACAATTTAGTAAATTTGTCATTACTCTTATTTTTTTTAGTTGTGCTTATGGTATTTTTTTAACAAAACAATGAAAATATTACGTTCAACAAATTTTTAATATTTTTTTATGAATTTATTAATGAAAAACTAAATTAATTGTTTAAAATAATATAATATATTTCGCTCTATAGGGCCCACTTTTTAATTTTCACTTAGGGCTCCTAAAATGTTTGAGATAACTTTGCCTCCTAAGCACTAATTGCTTCTTAAGAGAAACTTCCTATTGATAACCTCCCGATAACAATCCTTTCTCTTTTTTTTTTGTTCGACAATATAATTTATTAATTATGATTAAAATTATATAAGATTTTTACTTATGTTATGTGCTTTATTAAAAATTTCTGATTTTCTAGATAGAAGAGGCATCACAACAAGAGAAAAGGATAAAATTTTCAATAAATTGCAATACTTTAACATAAGTGTACCTTATTTATTCTAAAGATAGTTGTAGCTTTATTTTTTCTTTTGACTAAAGATAGTTGTAGCTTTCTAGGATCGAGTTCCACGTAAATCATATTCTTATTACATCTTATGCAGAATTTGTGTAAATTTATTCTGATTTAGTATGGATTTATTCATGCTTTTTAGTTTAGTTGTGTATTTAATGTTTCATTTTGATTATAATTACCGAATACATTCCTTATGATTGATTATAATTATAAAAGAGAGCTTTTGAGTACCCTTAAAATTGAATTATATTTACAATTTAGTCCTTAAAATTATAATTTTTACGATTAAGTCTCTTAAAATTATTTTTTACAATTAGGTCCCTAAAAATATTTTTTCTATAAGTCGGGTCGGAGTCGTATTTAGTGTATTTATTTTCGGGACCGGCCGAGTTTTTAAAAGAATGCGCTCAGGTTGGGGTCAGGGTCGAGTTTAGGGTATTTATTTTCGGGTTGGGTTCGGGTGGGCCAAAAACCCGACACGTGCCCATCCTTATATGCATTTGAGAGTAGGGACTTATAAGCAAGCGCATTGACCGGTTGACCAAGCTGCTCATCTTTGTTCCTTCATATTCTCTTAGGTCATGAGTTCTAGACCCACCAGGAGCACCCCTTCCTTCCCCGTAGAGTTCCCTTCCCCTTGCCTCTAGATAGGATTAGGATTAGATTTAGGATATGTCAAAAAAAATAGTATGGACTTATTATCAATAATCTCTAAAGGATGTGGCTAAAGCTCTCAGTTGACACCCTCCACTTCCCCTAGGTTGTGTGCTCAAGACCCATTAGGAGCAAAAATTCTCCTTCCCCCTCCCTTAGGTAGAAATTGTTCAAAAAAAAAACATAGACTTATTTAGGTAAAAAAAAAAACTACAAAGGCTTATTTTAAAAAGTTGAGTTAATTGCATAATATGTCCCCAACACTAAAATATTAATTTTAATAATAACTCTAAATTCTAAACCATAAACTCTAAAACCTAAAAAACAAACCTTATCCCTAATTCCTTAAACTCTAACCTTATACATATTTTTTAGTGTGGGGCACAGAAAGAGGCACGAAAAATTGGTAGAAGATTTCTATTTAAAAAAACCGCATAGACTTGATTGTTGTTTTTGATTTTTTTTCATAAATAGCTTGGGTTGATAGCTGGAACGGACGAAATACTTTATATTAAGGGGTGGACTCATAGTGGGGCTGGAGGGGGCAATCCGCCTCTAAAGATTTGAAATTTATATATGATTTAGAAATTTTTATGTATTTTCTATTGAAAATTTATTTTCGCCCCGTAGAAATTTATAAATTTACCTCCCCTAACATAAAATCATGCGTCCGTCCCATGATAGACCTGTAAAATTTTAGGGGGCGAAAATATATCGGCAGTGTTGATAAAAATGAATGCATGCATGCTGCTGGGCAGAGGAGTGACTTATGGACAGCAGACTTCTGGGTAGCTTTTAAAATGTGGGGCAGAAGAAGCTACAAATACAATCCCCCCACTTGCACTGCATCAGCCATGAAATGGGTTTGTTGTTTCTTCATCAATTAGCAAGTGTTTTAAAGACATTCCCACCTCTGCACTTGCACCTGCACTTGCACCTGCACCAGCCTCAGCCTCAGCCACGCAGAAAAGAAACCAAGCCATTAGCCATTGGATACCACATCTTGTCTGCAGTCCATTTTTGTGAGTTTCACAGTGGGCCGTGCAGTCCAATCCCACGCACTGTTTCTTTCTGACCTAACCAATCTCCCATACCCTCATCTCATGCTTCAAATTGATGATGTTTGAATGGACCCCCTACTTTACGTCTTTACCTCCAACCCCACTCATCTCTTCTTCTTCTTTTTCTCCTTAGATAAGAGTACGGAAGTGGATTTTCTAAATGTTAAATCTACATGTGTAATCAATATGCTAGGGTTCTATAAGAATGAAACACGTTTTATGATTAACTGTCGATATTTTTGGAGGATGGTACAGTGAGAGGAAATTAGTCATCGTTTAGACGGGAACACAGTCCCAATTAGGGGTTAAAGGAAAAAACATAATTATTTGGAAATAGGAAAGTCAATTCATAATTAGTTTATTTATATATATATAAATAAAAGCAGTCGTACAGTCAAAAAATACCTCTAACATTTGACTGAATAGTTAATTCGGTCTATGTTTTTTTTTCTGAAGAAATTTAACCCTCAATGATTTCACTTTAGGTCAAAATAGTCCATATACAGTTGAAAACTATTAATCAACTAATGATAAATGGCTTGAAATGATGTAGCAAACTTACATGGCAATATTATATTGACAATAGTGTTAACTTAAAAAAATATTACACCAGTCAAAAATAATTTTATAAAATTATATAAAGTATTAAATTATTTTTTCTACTGACGTGTCATTCTGTCAAATCATTTCAAGTTGTTTATTGTCAGCTGACTAATAATTTTTATTCGCAGATGGACTATCTTAATCCAAAATGAAACGTCGAGAGTTAAATTGTTTTAAAAATATAAATCAAAATAATTATTTTGTCAAATATTATGAGTATTTTTTTAATATTGTATCTAAAAAAATTGTAAGCGGAGAGCAAGGCCCCTACCACTTTGTACATAGATTTGTCACTGGCTTCAGACAAGGTGAAATATACTAGTTTCGAAAAATAAACTGTTTGATTTAGATTGGTTTATTTTGTTAGGAACAAGATATTTATTATAAGTAACAATGGATAATAATGAGTGTTTTCATTAAGAATTAGACGCTTTATCATAAAATAAATTTTATTTTAATAGATGAAGATGAAACTGTCAACTTTATGATTAAGAGATAAGATGAACAATTATCGTATCACACTTCATAATAGAAATTATTTGACCCTTTTTATGCCCATATATATGCTCTAATATTAAAAAAATTAGATTTAGGGTTTAGTGTTAAATTTAAGTTTAGGGTTTAAGGTGTATAGTTTCATTTTTAGGATTTAGGATTTAAATTTTAGGGTTAGAGTGTAAGGTTTAAGTTTTTAATGTTGGGACATACATAGGAACACAAAAAAGTAACATAAGATTTTTGTTCCATGCCTCATGTTTAAATTTGATTAGTTTATTAATGTTAGGAATTCGATATGTGGCAAAATAACTAAATGGATAACAAAATAAAATAGGACATGCTCAAGAGACGAGATTTATTGTGGTTCAGCCTTGCTTACATCCACGGATGAGAGAAACGAACAATCTACTATCAACATAAAGAATACGAAAAGTACAAATACATGATATCTCATGTATCTCAAAATCCGATATATATCCCAGAACTCAATATATCTAAAATGCTCTTCTCAACATCCTTACAATAGTCATCTCTATCACACATAGACTATAGTTACAATGATCCAAGAAGATACATAATTCTCCCTCATAATTCTTCTTTCATAATTCTAAAGGTTAAATCCTAGTATATATTTATAAACTCAAATAGTTGGTCACTAAAATTTTTTATAGACCCAAGTAATATCTAACCACTAAAATTACAATAAAATCAACTCAATTAACAATTAAAATTTGAATTAAAATATAACACTTAATTCTAAAGGTTCATATTCATTTCTTTCATAAAAAAAAATTGAGTCAAAATAAAACACTTAATACATTTTTGTGATAATTTTTAATGAAAAACAATCATATATTTTTTTTTCAATTTCCTTTATTATTCCCCCATAAAAGAAAACCAAACGCTAGAAAATTTTTCCTTTCGGTTTATGTTTTCTCTCCCTAACGAAAAATTATTATATAATCTCAGCTCACTAAATCATTTGTGGTCTTCATCCAATAAAATTAATTAATTTTTATTTTTCATGCCATTTTTCTTTTCTAATTATTTTCTATGTAACTACTCACTCCCTATTTACATCATAAAAAAGTAAAATTTTATTTTTTAAAAAATAATATAAAAATAAAAAATTAATTATTTTTTAATGGATAAAACTACAATAAGCTGAGATTATATAATAATTTTATCTCCCTAACCGTCTTTTATCTCCAACAGGCTTTCTTCCCCCACATCCCAATCCCAACCTCCTTCCCATCCCGACTTGTTCCTTCTTCTGTTCTTTTCTTACCTTTTTAAACCATTTCCTCTTATTTTATTACAAATTCCCCACATCCAAAATCTCACCAAATTATACATATTTTTTTTTTCAAAAAAAAAACCCCATAACATGAAATGTGAGTATGTAGAATCCAAAAACGAAAACCCCAACACCATGTTTTCAACACTCCACCACCAAAACCACCCTTTCTCCCATCACTTCCAACTCTCTCGCGACTCTCAAACCCCCGACTCGGATGACACCGCCACCCCCGCCTCCAACCACAACCACTCTTCTCTCCCCGGCGGCGGCGATGGTTCTACTATTGAAGCCGTTCGTAAACCCAGAGGTCGTCCTCCGGGTTCAAAAAACAAGCCCAAACCACCCCTCATAATCACTCGCGAATCCGACCCCTCAATGACTCCTTACATTCTCGAAATCCCCGGAGGAAACGACGTCGTCGGAGCTATCTCCCGCTTTACTCGTCGCAAAAACATCGGCATATGCGTGCTTACTGGTTCCGGAGCCGTTTCCAACGTAACCCTCCGTCAACCTTCGACCACTTCGGGAGCTACCATCACTTTCCATGGCAGGTTCGACATACTATTGCTCTCCGCCACTCTCCTCCCCCAAACGAAGTCGTGCCACGTGCCCAATACTTTCTCCATCTCCTTAGCGGGCCCTCAAGGGCAGATCATCGGAGGGTTCGTCGCTGGCTCCTTGGTAGCAGCTGGCACGGTGTTTATAGTAGCGGCTACGTTTAACAACCCTGCCTATCATCGGTTGCCTGTAGGAGGAGGAGAAGAAGAAGCGAAGAATACTGTGTCGTCCGGTGGTGGCGGTGAAGGACAGTCGCCGCCCTTGTCCGGTGGCGGTGGAGATAGTGGTCACGGTGGTGGTGGGGCAGATTCTTGTGGGGTTTCGATGTATAATTGTCATCTGGGTGGTTCAGATGCGATTTGGGCCCCAACGGCTAGACCACCTCCACCGCCTTACTGACGACTTTAAACTTCAAAGTTTTAGCTTTTTTCAGTTTATTTTTCATCAATGTCGTTTACATCCTTTTCTTCTTCCGGATTATGTTGTAATTTGTACTTGTGTTTCATCACATTATCGTTAATTATAGAAAGTGTGCTTTTCAAATCTTCTTTAATAATGCCATACGTCAAAATCAAACATTTTTTTCAGGGTTTTACACGTTAGATATCTTGCATCAGCAGACTATTGAATATTCGTGAGGCATTGCATTGCATTGCTTTGAAGTTTGAAATTTTGATGCATGATATCTCTGCAACTGCAACTGCAACGGCAACTGCAACGGCAACGTTATGCAAGCAGTAACAGTACTGAGCGAAAGATAGTGGTGGTGGTGAGTTGAGATTCGATTCATCTTTTTTGGGGGTTAGTTTCTTGATATAGATAAAGTGTAATCCAGAAGAAAACATGGTTAGGGTTATGGCTGCCAGTTTTCTTTTCAGTACTGCTCCTGACCTTTGCTTTTTATTAGGTAAAATGACAAAAATGCCCTTAATGTTTGTATTTTTTGTCATTTGGCTCCCTATTTTTTTTTGGAGCAAACAACCTCTAACGTTTTAATTTGGTCCAAATATGCCCATATTGGATGGAAAATGTCAGTCAACTGAAGGTCAACAGTTGATGTTGACTGGACTTGCCACATGTTAAGATTTGATGACGTTTCAGCATCATATTCACCATGTGTCACCATACGTTTTGGCCACGTGTCACCATAAAAATGATATAACAAAATAATTTTTTACAAAAAATCTGACGTGGCATATGCCACATCAGCATATCTTAACACGTGGCAAATCTAGTCAGAATCAGCCGTTGACTGTCAGTTGACTAGCAGTTTCCATCCAACAGGGGCATATTTGGACCAAATTGAAACGTTGAAGGGTTGTTTGCTCCAAAAAAAAAGAATAAGAGGCCAAATGACAAAACATGTAAACGTTGGTCATCTTTTATCATTGGCTTAATAGTCAGAAAGGTGCCCAACCTATACCCTTTTTTCCAGTTTGGTGCCTAACGTTTTTTGGTCCATTTTGGTGCCTAACGTTTCATTCCGTAACTCAGATTGGGTTTTTTCGTCAACGCCGTTAAATTTTTTCGTTATCCATTAAAAACGCGACACGTGGCCTATTCTGGTAATTTCTGTAATTTTTATTTTTCTAAAAATTAGAAAATCTTTAATTTTATAAAAACCCCAAAATCTTTAATTTCTCTAAACCCCTAGATCCCCCCCTTCCACCACCGATTTAACCACCACCAGCCATCATTGCCTTCGTTGGCCCCTCACTACCGAAACCCCCATCATCCCGCCGTCGAAAATCGGTGAATGAACCGGCGATTGCTTCGTCGACGAACATCCAAAAATAAAGAAAAAAAGATCGATTGGGCTTCTAATCGATGACTAGAGGGTGGGGGATGTTGAACGGTGAGATACCCGACGCTTGGGGGAACAGTGAACTGCCAGCGTGTGTAGGATGCCGGACGGCGAGGGAGATGTGATTTGAGGGTTTGATTAAAAGAAATTAAAACTTTGGGGTTTTTTAAGAAGTTTATATTTTTAAAGAAATTCATAAATTAAATAAATAGATAAAATAGGCCACGTGGCATGTTTTTATTGGATAACGGAAAATTTTTAACGGCCGTTAACGAAAAAACCCAAACTGAGTTACGAAATAAAACGTTAGGCACCAAAGTGGACCAAAAAAAACGTTAGGCACCAAACTGGAAAAAATGGTATAGATTGAACACCTTTCTGACTATTAAGCCTTTTTATTACTCCCTATATATATTCTTGAAAGTTCTTACCATCTACCCCACTTAGATATGTACAAAAATACTCTACCTTTTTCGATGTTTTATTTTATGCCCTAATATTAAAAATATTAAAAAAAATTAAGCTCTAATTCTTAAGTTTAAGTCATAAATCTTACACCTTAAAAAATATATCATATCCCAAAATTTTTAAACTATAACCTTAAACCTCAAATCTTAAACCTAATTTTAATTTTTAGTTTAGACATAGATGAAACACTAAAAAAAGATAGATGATTTTTTCTTAGAAATGATATTATCCTTTTATTTATTTCACTCTCTTTTGCTTTTATTTTTGGCTTAATAGGCAAATAGGTGCCCAAACTATGCATTTTTTTCCAGTTAGGTGCCCAAACTATTTTTCGGGCCAAATAGATGCCTAACATTTCATTCCGTGACCCATTTAAGGTTCCTCGTTAATTCTCACTGTTAAAACACACGTGTCACCTCCTGAAAATTCGAAAGGTATATTAAAAATAAATAAAATTAATAAAACAAATAAAAATATATCCTAAAATTTTCAAATAGTTCTCAAATCCCTAAACCTCCAAATCCGACCACTCTCGCCGCCATTGGCCGCGTTGCCGGCGACAGAATAAAGCGCCCTTCCCTCGTCGAACAATCCACACGTCATTCGTCGTCCCTCCTGTCGTCGTTCGTTGCGAATTGTTCGAAAGAACTATTCGACAATTTCAGCGATTCGCACGTCGTCGATCAATTTCCGGCGATGAAGTGGTGGGGGAAATGATCGTGATGGTCCGACGACCGATGTGGTGGGTGGCGGCGTGGCAATTGGCGGCGGAATCGGCCCAAATCAGGATTTAGGTTTTGGGGAGTTAGGAATTTTGGAATTTGGGTTGTTTTGTGAAATTTGAAAAACTCAAAGAATTTTTGAAAATTAAGTAATTTTATTTATTTTTAATATAATTTTGAAATTTTCAGGAGATGCTTTAATGATGAAAATTAACAGAGAACCTTAAATGAATCAGAATGAAACTTTAAATACTTATTTGGCTCAAAAAATAGTTTAAACATCTAACTAAAAAAATAACATAGTTTGAACACATATTTCACCGTTAAGCCTTTATTTTTCTGTTCAATCCGAACAATATTATAGGCATGTACTTTGGTTTGTCTCTTTCTAATTAATGCGGAGAACTTGCAAACTTTTGCACTTTTTTAAGCGAAACTTTGTGGTCTTTTTATTAATAAATACATGTGTGAATAGTGTTGTAAAAAATAATTTAAATATTAAAAAATTAGAGACATAAGGTTTCTTTTATTTAGGGGTGAGCGTTCGATCGAGTCAAGTTGAATCGAGTCAAAAAAATTTGAGTTATTCGAGTTGACGCATCATATTTTACAATTCAAACTTTATTTGAATTTGTTTCGATTCGAGTCGAGTTTTCGAGTTCCTATAAAAATTTAATTGTAATTATTTATCATGTTATAATATGATTTGATTCCAATTTAAACGACTTTCTCTAATCATATAAGATATGCATATATATATTTCTTCATATTTTTTTTCATATGTGACAATATTTCTTCATATTTTTATATATCGGTATATATATATCATAAAAAATTGGGGACTCGTCTTGAACTTAAAATAAATCCACTAATTACTAAAAATTTAGAGTTATTCGAGTTATTTGAATTTCCATTTTACAACTCAAACTTTATTTGAAATTTTTTCGAGTCGAGTCGAGTTAAGACGATTCGAGTATTTTCGCCTCGAGTCGAGTTATTCGATTTTTTCGAGTCGATTCGAGTTTTGCTCACCCCTACTTTTATTATAATTATTTCTTACTTTAAATAAAATTTACTGTTATAAACCTATAATACACACTCTTTTTGTCCCATAAATATTATCTATTATTAATTTTTCACATAGTTTTATAAAAAAAAATCGTGTAAGAAGTATGATATAAAATAATTCATGTGATAATTTAATCATTGAAAAGTTAAGTTTTATTTGGTGGGAAATTAAAAAAAGGGTAAAAAGGGAAATATAAGTTTTAAAAATTGTTAAATTTTCAATGAGACAATTTGAGTGAGACAATTTTAATATGACACAAGGAATATATTTTTATTTTATACAGTAAACAATATAAATAATCATCAAACTTTTAGGATGTTTGTATTTTGATCATCTTAACTTTTAAACCTTATAATGCAATCATTAAACTTGTAATTTATTTTTAAGGTCAATTGTTTGCTTGGTACATGAATTGTATACAATTCATCAATGTCATACAAATCGTTTTTTTTTTCTCAATTTCATAATGAAATATTTCTCCGTTAACCACTTTGACTACTTTCGTCACGAAATTTGACGTGACATGTATAAACGAACCAAAAATTAACACGTGGCAATTTTTTATAAAAAATATTTATTTAAGTATAATAGCAAGATTAATCTTTGATGATTCATTATATTTTTAATTTCACCATTAATATTTTAAAATATAAAAAAGTAAATATATTACCCTAAGTAAATGAAGACCTTTTTAAAAAAAATTATGCCATGTGTCAATTTCTAGTTTGTTCGTACATGCCACGTCAGATTCTATGAGAGAAGTGGCCAATGTAATTGACATGAAATTCTTTGTGTACGAAATTAAGAAAAAAAATACTTTGTATGACATTGCTAAATTGGGTATAGTTCATGTACCAAACAGGCAATTAACCATTATTTTTAGGGTAAACTACATAAATGACCACTCAACTATGAGGTTGGTCTTGATTTGACCATTATACTTCTAATTGAAACAATAAGACCACTTAACTATTAAAATGGACTCAATGTGACCACCTACCGTTAAAACCTAACCAAAAGAGTGACCTGGCAGTTAGTAAAAATTTGTATAATTATACATTTGGTCCTCGTTACTTAAATATTTTATGAATTTGATCCTAATTTTAATTTAATAAAATAAATTAAACATTTAATTAGGTGGTGACATGTGTCACCACCTAATGGATGAAGAAAATGAAATCAAGAAAACCGGCCTGGGCAAGATTCAAACCCAGGAAAGGTACAATGTGTAACACCCCTTCCCAGCCTGGTCGAGAACCGGGTCGAAGAGTGCTACCAGTGAACGATGCGGTGATCGATGCGATAATTACAAACAATGGTCAACATTTTAATGCTATCACTCTTAGCAACCAATACAAAAAATACCACAAATTCAGTTAAACCAACATGAAACTGTGATTAACCATTTATGACCAATTTTAAACTTTTATGAACTTTAGGGGCTAAATTGTAGTTTCAATGTTCTAGAGGTCCTTTTTTAGAATTAACTTTACTATCATGAAATTCAATCTATAAACAATGATTGTATAAATTTTCTTGTTAATCAGAGTTCAATTCCCCTTTCAATTAAGGTCTATAACATTCAGTGACCAAAACACAATATTTCAGAACTGTTTCGTAACACTTATAACTGAATTACCTGTCACCGTACCGATACTCAGAAGGCCGTAACAGTACGCCATGCCTAATTTAAAAGTTCCAGATTCAAACGATACAGACTCGTGTCGATACAGTTGGAGACCGTATCGGTACGAGTTGACCACATTGACTCGTATCGATACACCCTAAGACCGTACCGATACCTTTAATTTTTCCAGATTCTAATGACCAAAATCCGTATCAATACGAACTGTGCAGTATCGATACACCATATTTACTTAGTCCAATTATGCATACCCGTATCGATACACACTAAGAAGTATCGATATGCCCTGCATTGTAATGATAGATTTTATCTGGTTTTTATTCAAATTAACCTATTAAACGTAGTCCAAATGCAATGAAACTTTACCAATAAGTTTAAAACCATTTAATCTACTAGCATGTCAATTTTGGTAACATTATGAATCCATTTTCTATGTTTTCACCTTTTTAGGCCACTTATGGATATTAAGTCATTTTTAAACAAACTCAAAATGCTATTTAGGGCCTCTAAGATCTTTACACCACATAGGCATTACACATATAATCAAAAGACCATAAACAACTAGTTTAACTATTTTGCCACCATTCTAGGAGTTCATAGGGGCAAAACACATTGCTTTGACTTGTAAGTGACTTGTCAAGCTTCCAACTTCTCCGATCCCGGTTCGACAACTCGATCAACCTGAAATGCATGTGATGAAATGCATTAGGCATACTTTGCCTAGTGAGGTATTCATCAACAATATCAATAGGGATGAAATGCATTCGAAATCATGTATAAGCAATAACAATACTATGGATCAATGTTATCAATGCAATAATCATGCTCAATGACAATGATTCCATATTTCAATATTAACCCTTGAATCGATTCGGGATAGTGGATACACGAATTCCTACGTCTCGCCAAATCAATGAATGGTCTAGTCCCTCCGCTTCACCAATTGACTAATAACACAAACATACCTCTGCCTCATCATCATAAAGGCCGTAACCAAGGACCGTAGTCCACCCGTACACTGAGCTCATGAATTATATGACATGCCAATTATATCCAATGTCCTTACGAATCCAAGGTTCGATGACAATATCAATAATCAATGTTCAATAACAATAACAATGTTCAATGTTCTTATCAATAAGCAATGTTCTTGACGTCAATGTTCAATAGCAATATCAATAACAATGGCAATGATTAATAATCTCAATGACAATAGCAATGATCGATGCTTCATTTTCAATGTTAAGATGACATTAACTATATTGATATCAATGTTCAATGTCAATGACAATAACGATAACAATAGCAATGACTATGCTCTATGTCCAATGTTCAATGCTTCAATAATTTAATGACTATATCGATGGCGAATTCAATGACAATGATCGATGGCAATGACTATAACAATATTGATGTCTGATGTTCAGTACAATGACTTACCTCTACTTACCAACGATATCCACTAAGTGATTCGATGCAATATTCCTTAACAATGATGTTAGCAATACTATATAGAATGACAATGGAATCGGGAAAGGCACCTAGCCTAATCTCGAGACTCCGACTACACTTACCTAGCCTAAATAAATTGGGTCCGAGGTCCACTTTGCAAAGCCTAATTTTTGGTCATTACAAGTATAGTGGTCAAATTGAAACTGACCCCATAATTGAGTGATCATTTATATAGTTTACCCTTATTTTTATTACACATTAAAAAATACTAATATAACACGTTAAAATTACTTCGGTTTTCAAAAATCCTAAAGTATTCATTGAAATTGACAACCTTCCACCTTCTTTCACCTATATTATCACCGTCCGACATTATTTTGATCAACGTCGCCACTGCACATAAGTACGTAATGCTCATCTTTCTTAAGAGATTCTTTCACATCACATAGTTCTTGAATGGTCTTGAATGCATCTCAAATAGCATGGATGGAGCCATCCTTTGAAAATGGGTGCCAAGTGACACCCAAATTTTTTTAAAAAGAAAAAAATTCTTTATAAATTTTATTTAAATATTAAAAACAAAATTCAAGCCACTTTAGAAGTATATTGACACCACTTTCAAAATAATTGACACCCCTTGAAAGAAATGAACACCTAATATATGTTCACATATATTTAAAAAAATCGTTTTATAATTTTTTTTTAAAATTTAAACATCGTAATCTAAATTTTTTAACTTCACAATAAGGTGTACAAATTCACCGCCTTTAATTAGCTTCACAAAAAGATTTTTTATTTGTGCAGGTCGGGACGAAGTAAGATTTTACCCTATAATTCATGTCGGGCTAGAGTAGGGATGTCAATTGGACGGGGAGGGCGCGAAGGGTACTCTTCCCACAAATTCACTGCCTTTAATTAGCTTCACAAAAAGATTTTTTATTTGTGCAGGTCGGGACGAAGTAAGATTTTACCCTATAATTCATGTCGGGCTAGAGTAGGGATGTCAATTGGATGGGGAGGGTGCGAAGGGTACTCTTCCCACATCCATTTTCGTCAAGAATTTTCATCTCTATCTCTGCCCCACGACCCGTTGCGAATACAAAATCTAAAACCAATTTTGCCCCATAACCCGTAAGACTAAAACTATCCCCGCCCCATTACCCACATGGGTCTTGAGACCCACCTAATCTCCTTTTTACCCGCCTTGTAACCCCTTCATATAATATTTTTATAACTATTAGTTAAAAATGTAAATTAAATTTGTTACGAAAAAGTATAAAATACCTGTCATTTGGACTCTCACCACATAGTGAAATTATTCTAATTGTCACAATTTTTTTAAAAATAATAATATACGAAATTAAAATTGTACAATAAAAAAATTTGGACTAAAAAGATACTAAAGTCTATTGTAAATGGTTGAAAATAGCATAAATAACATGTAAAATAATATTTTAATTGCTTAACAAATAAACATTACAGAAAGAACTAAAAAAACATAACAATTAAAAAACAGTCTTAAAAAATAAGAACGAATACCGATAGAATCTAAATAACATACAATATCAGAAAAATAAAATTAAAAAAGTAAAAGAATAACACACACACACACACATATATATATATATATGGTGAGGACTGAAGAGAAGAAAAAAAACCTTAAAAAGGCATAACGACAGACAACAATAAAGAATAAATCAATAAACATAATAAATGTTATATATATATATATATAAAAAATTTATAAATATTTCAAGATAAGTCAATGTAAATTGTTTTAAATTTGATTCTGATTCAAATTGATATATTAAAAAATATTTATAAATTTGATATGATCAATTTCAAACTCAATTATATATATATATTGAATTTTTCATTAATATCCTAAGAAAAAATCAATATAAATTATCTTAAATTTGACTATAATCTAAACCGGTATTGTATTTTTAATAACATTTTATAAAATTTGTTGGGTGGGTAGAGAAGATGTGGGCGGGTGGAGACGATGCGGGTGGGTGGGGATTGGGCGAGTACAAAAACATATTCAAGTCTTTCCCACCACCCACGACGAATCTAATTTTTATCTTTATCCCCGCCTCACAACTCGCAAAATTTATAACCATCCCTGCCCAATTGAATGCGAAGTGGGGCGAATCCCGTAAAATCGCCCCATTGACATCCCTAAGCTTGAGTCAGATGTAACATCATCAAACGTCCGGTTAGGTCAGAATAGGGTGGAAACTTCAAATCGGATATAGAGTAAGCAAGTGTGCAGTAAGTATACAGATGTAAGTGAAACAAGGAGAGGGAGCGAAGCAATGATAATGAGGACATGAAATTAACACTCGTGTGTTTGGTTTCAGAAAAGTTGGAGAGCAAATGTTTAGGGATAGAACAGCAAAAAATATCAAGATTTTCATTCATCCTTGCCTCACTATTACTCTCAGGCTCAGGCAGTGCACTATGGTCCATTTGTGCTAGAAATTTCTCCAATTTTGTCTGTTCAAATCCATGCTCATTTCTCTCACTACGTTGGCTAAACTGTATGTGTCGCTAACGAGTTCCCTGGTAGGGACAAACAGAAGCAATGAAGATTGTTCGACAAAAGACTAGTATATTGTATGGTGGCACAAAACTAGATTTTCCAAAGTTGACAACAAATCCGCTTCTCCATCTTTATTATACGTATAAAAGAAACAAAGATAAGATCTTTAACAGAGGCCCACCATGAAGCTACAGAGAATGCTTCAAAATCCTACAAAAAAAATTTAACAATCGTCGCCTGAGAGATTCGAACGCTCGCGGGGAAACCCCATGTACTTAGCAGCACACGCCTTAACCGCTCGGCCAAAGCGGCTTTCGACACATTTTGAAATATTTATATCATTTTATATTTTATAGTAAATATGATTATCAATTTAGAACCCTATGGAAAGAACTTACAAAAGCATAGGGAATGTCATGAAAATAATAAAAATATTTTAAAACTCATTTTACAACAAATAGTTGTAAAATACACTTATTAATTAAAAAAACTAAAATTGAGCGAATTAAAAGTACATGACAGTTGTTTATCACTATTCTGCTCTCTATATCATACCATTGACTTGATGAAAAGGTTTTCAGTGAAAGTTGTCAACAGGAGTGAACTTCAACTTCTTGGCAATTGCGAACAATTTTGCACTAAGCTGACATTACCCCACTGTTTGTTTTACATACTATTTTATACAATCTAAGAATCGAATGCTAATCGTATCAATGAAAATTACAAAATGTTTTCGTTTTCGTATCAGATTCAAGTTACACCACTCAAGAAGAGCTTATAATGAAAAAAGTACACTTAGGAACCTTGGAATGGAATTGTACTCTGCCAACACAATGCGTGTTTCAAGTATGCTTCATCAAGCTGCCGTTCCTTGAAAGAATGTGAGTTTTATTTCTTCTTACAGAAGTATACTTCCATTTTCCAAACTTCGGGTCGAAACTTTACACTTCGGCTCAACACTCTATGGCACCATCAACCAATAGTTTAGAAACCAAGAAAATGGAAATCTTATATTAAACAAACAAAAGGGTTGCATTTGTAAAGAACATGGCTATACAAATACAATTGAATCCTACTAGGTTTCTCTGACAACAAAAACCAGTCGCCAACATTTTGGCTTATTTCAGCTTAATTCTAAGGGCATAATAATTAACATTTTTCAACTTGGATTAAAGGGTTGTTTATCACAGTTTCTCTTCTCTCGGTGTGGGAATCAAAACCAGTCGCGCCCTAGCAAAACAGCATATCCCTCCCTGCTAAACTTTCCCCGCAATCAAGCACCATCAACAGCCACCACTTAAGACTAACAACAGACTTACCTCCTAATTCTTGAGCTTTTATCTGAATTGTAGGACATCATGGCCTTTCTTAACCGTGGATCCTTTCGCTATTGGCTAATGTCTGTTCCTCTACGTCTTTCTCGATTCCGAGCATATTGGCCAAGTCCTGATCCTGCTCCTTTGTCTGAGACTTCATTTGCATCCTGGCTTCGCTGCAGAAGGAACGATACCGACTATCATTTTATCAGAATATGAAGCTTTTGCTGTTGATGGATTCAAGTTCTTAAAAACTGCATTATAGTTTGGTACAATCAGTATCGTGTTAAATAGAATAAAATATACCTCAGCCTTCGTAGCGGACTATTTGGAATTACTAGAAGCATGTGATTTCTTTGAATCATTCTCTGCCGCATTCGTTCGATTGCATGAATCATTCACGGAAGCAGGATTTTTCTCAAGCTGTCGTTTAAGCTGCACCTCCAGATCTTCAACCTTTTTTTTCAAATTGGTTACGTTTGCCTCTGCTTGAGCTATGTCCTTGAGATCTGCCTTTGTCTTCATAATACTCAGCAAGTTAAAGTTTGATGCAAAATTAAATATTAAGTGCACTAGATTAAGTCAGAGGTAGGCCATTGAATACCTTTTCGTCGATCATATCGGGGAGAACTAGAGGTTCTTGAGACGAGTTAAGCCCCGATTCCAGAGCTGTCCTCTTATCTCTCTCCTTTTGCAACTCTTCCTTTAATCTTGCTACCTATAAGTACGATCAAACATACATCTTTAAAGCTACAGATACGTACCCTAACAGAATGCATGAAACAGAAACGAAATTAAGAAAATGATCCTGACAAACATACATCTTTCTCTAGACTTAGACAACGATCCTGCAATGCCTTCTTTCGTTTTACCACGCTGGCTTCATGTTTGGCATTACTTCCAGTCTATATTGAAAGATGACTAGTTATGAAAAGTCTTCATGCAAGATGAGATAATAATAATAATTTGAAAGGTGGATATATATAAGAACCTCTTCTTTGAGTCTGTTTTGCAAGTCAGATTTTTCAGCCCCGGGTGCCTTGATTTCAATCCTAAAGAAGGCCAAATTAGAAAATACAAAAGAAATAGGATAGATTGTGTAAATTGTAGATTGATGAAAGTTAGTGAATTAGATTTCCTAGTTTCTAGCAGTTGAAATTTAGGGATTTACAATAATTAGGTGCAGATTTAGCTACTGATTTTATGTAATTCTTCCTAGATTAGGTACTTTTGTATACTATAAATATGTGCTATTCTTATCAATAATCATCGGGAAATAGAGAACAATTTTCTCTACCTCAAAATCTCTATTTTTCTACATGGTATCCTAGCTAGGAAAGTTTGAAAAATCCTAGCAAGATGCCTGGTAGTGTTCTTTTTAATGGTTCTATCTTAGCAAGTAAAAGATAGGGAAGGTTATAGTTTAGCCTTAAAAAACTATTTGGTTCTATCTTAGCCATCCATTGTAAAAGATAGGGAAAGGTTTAGCCTTAAAAAAACTATCTGATTCTATCTTAGCCATCCATTGTAAAAGATAGAAGAAGAGGTTCTAGTTTAGCCTTAAGTAAACCTAGATAACATTTTTTAAGGGATTCTAAATCAAATATCCAAGCTGGGTCTTTACTAAGTGTACCTACCAGCTTGAGGGGGGGTGTAGGTTCCTGTGACCACTGTCCAATGGTGACAGATTTTAGCTAGGAAAGTATGGGAAAACCCAGCTATGCCTATATCTTTCACATCAGAAATTTCATTCAAGAACTGCTTCAATTTCCAGTCTTGATATTCCAATTGATGCATCAACCATCTCAAACGTACCATAAGTTGAATGACAGCAACTACTTCTAGTCCGTGAATGGCAAAGGAAAGCTGGAAACATCTCAATGATTAGTGCATCGCATTCAAGATCCAACATCACCACACGATCTGACTTTGGCAACAGTTTCAAGAATTGAGGTCCTCTTAATGAATGCGCGGCTGGACTTGTCACACAAATTTTCAAATGATGGTACAATCAGTTGAAAGCCCTCTCTCATTTGGTCATCATCATAAGGAGCATCCGGTGCAATTATCCTTGTTATCTCACTTATGCAAGCAGCAACCGCAACTTTGACATCATTATCAGGATGTCTCAAAAGTTGCTTCACCACCAAGGCTTTGAGTGATGGAGAGGGTGCATTTTCCATTGCTTGGCTTGGTGATTGTTCCACCCTTGAAAGAAAACAAACTTTCAGTTTGGTCGAGGAGAGGAATGAGCTCCTCAACTGATGAAGAAGGTTCAACGAGCTTGTTCCCAGCCTCCATTAATTGTAACTCCAACTCTTTTATATAAAAAAAGCATCACATCCAAGATCTAAGCTGGTGCTCTACTATGTTTACTCACCAGCTTGAGGGGAGTGTAGATTGTAGATTGATGAAAGTTGGGGAATTACATTTCCTAATTTCTAGCAGCTGAAATTTAGGGATTTACAATAATTAGGTGCAGGTTTAGCTACTGATTTTATGTAATTCTTCCTAGATTAAGTACTTTTGTATACTATAAATATGTGCTATTCTTATCAATAATCATCAGGAAATAGAGAACAATTTTCTCTACCTAAAAATCTCTATTTTTCTACAGATTGCTTCATCCTAAGCATGAAAGAATGCTTCAAAAGATGCATGCAACTTTTAGTTGGTATTGCATTGTTGTATCCTATATATGAAAGAATAACCGAGAAAACAAGTCGTAGCAGAAAAAATTATACAAGGTTTTTACATACAGATCATGGGAACATTGCTTACTCTTCTTCAAATGGAATATCCATGGTTTCCATTGAAAGGTTCTTCTTTGCCTGGACAAGTAAATTAAATAATCAGTGATTGCTAGATTCATACTTAGAAATGGTTAATTGGTTATTAGCTAACAGAGAGAATCGAATGAACTAGGCCAAAAGCACAACACATCATAAATGCAGAAAGCAAACACTTACAGCAGTACGTCCCCAAACAGCATTACGCCTCTCTCTCCGGCCAGGTCCGCTCCTAACAGTTGTTGATTGTTGGATGCGAGGAGTTTGATTTTGTTGAGCGGGCATATCCTCCAAAGTGGTTGGATCAGGAATACCTTTTGATAGTTCAGTAGACTTTTTGACATCTGTTGATGCAATTTTACCACGCTGATGATCCTTACTCATTTTCGAATCATCGTTTTCAGATGGTAGATTGTGAACTGAACCTGAAAGCTTCTTGGTGGCTTTTACATCATCACCAGATTCAGAGGACTCGGAACTTGAGCTCGAAGAACCAGAATCCTGTAACTTTATATTCAGTGCATTATCTTTATACTACTATTGTTCTTTTCACCTTTATGAATCTTGAATGTAAATGCCATTGTAGCCTGCAGAGGGAACAAACCTTATCAGCATCCTGATCATTGGTAACGGATTGACCACTTTCACTGCCTGTTTCACTTGCATCATCATCATCATTGGATACATCAGACCCTTCCGTTGCATCATCGTCGTCTTCATAAGATTCATCTTCGTCATAGGACTCATCATCATCGGCTTCTTCCTCGCTTCCACTTGCAGTCTCATCCGTATCAGTGTATAAATCAGAGGCAATAGAACCTTCCTGCCAAGAAAAGTAGCAGTACAGACACTTCTATAAGAGGATCACAACCCCTCCATTCACATTCAACCCTTAGACAATCATAATCTAGTCACTTCAGATTCTATATCAATAAACAGCACATTACATACACTCCAGGAAAAGACACAACTTTTACTTAATGATCATGTTTGCTAGAAAAGAACGGATATAAAATAAAACATATCAACTCTGAATTAAAGATAAAAGCCTTGTAAATTTCTGGGATTCATACTTGTTTGTATAGTGACTACAAAAAGCCATATCAGAAGAGTTGTGAAAAAAAGAGAGAATTAGAGCTCACCCCAAATATATGATCATACTCTTCCAGTAATGTTATAACAATGGTTTGAGCATGATTGGCTGCAGCAGCAGCTTGTAGCAATTGCATTGAACTATCAGCACCCACATCAAAATCGGTTTCAATCTCACAATCACCAGAAAGAAGGGGGCGAAGAAGTAATGGTGCCATGCATGCTGCCACAGCTGAAGTGCTCATTAGGTTTTCATTTTTGTGAGAAGCCACAGCTTGCATCATCATTAGAATTCTGAAATGAAGGAACAAGAAAAGTAAAACACCGATAAAGACAACTAGAAGCTGAAATGCCGAAGAATGAGGGTGATATTGTGATTATTGAAGCAAGAATGAATCCCATTCTTTCCACTAAAATGCCCACGTTTACAAGAAAAGCATTCCCAAAGCACCTTAATAGTTGTTGTAGCAAAACGAATCCATGGTTAATCAAACAGTAGTGAATCAATTACCTCTGTAACAATCGACGGTTTGGCTCGGGAAACGTGTCCAACACTGCTGCCCGCATGGCAGTAACTCTAGAACCATGCTGAGTTCCTAACCATTGTATGAATCGTGTTGATGCATGTTATCAACATAATTTGTTACCAGGTAAAACAGAAAAAAAAAACAAAGAACACTTGAACAAAAGACTTACGGCATGCTTCTAGAAGTGCATTGCAGCATGATGCAGGAACAGGAGGCGATGACAACTCTCTGATGATATACTGGAGAATGGCATGACAAATCAGACCACAAAGTACCAGGACCAGTATATCTTGCAACTTAAATGAAAGAATCTTCCGAAACTAATACTGCATACCTTCACACAATCAGCAATGACATGTCCATCCTCCACGGAAGTAAAATCAGTTTTTCCTGAATTAAAAAAAAAAGACTTAAAGGGGTTAAAAGAAAGCTGAATAGAATATTGTGATGTAGAACTCTAAGTATATAAAAGTAGCATGTGCTTCTTGCTCTATCCTGCTCAATAAGCAAAGAGATTATCTGAACAAACCCTGTTCATATTCCTGAATTCGGCGCTCAACATCTTCGACATCGGCAGCTTGTCGTAAGATCCCTTCTACTTTGTAACCTGTGGAGTTATTTAAACATGATTAAAATTAGCTCAATGAAAATGAATAAAAGTGCTTCAGATATGTACATTCATTACTAGATTGTATATACATTAGACAGTTATTCAATATAGGGAATTAGAAATTTTGAATATGACTTAAAGGAGATTGCAGCAATTTAAAGAAAAAGAGAAACTCACCATACTCTTCTATATATCTAAGTGCCTTCTCCAAAAATGTTGGAGCTCCATCAACATCTTCCAGGGCAAGTAAAACCGGTCTGCCTATGATTGCAGAGCCCACAGGCTTATCATTCACTAACAAAGAGACAGGGAAGAGCATCAATATCTCACATGGGAGGATAAACAAATCATTATAAACTAGGTAGGTTCAAGAAACAACTTGAAAACCAAACTCAAAAAACAAGGTTACAGATACCTGGTTCCTTGGAACCATCATCTGCATCCACTTGATCGTTCCGCAAAATGCCATTTTGTCCAGTCACATTAGCAGAACTTGGTGCTTGAGCCAAAGCATTCTCAAGTGCAGCTTTCCACTCATACAAATCATCCAGTGTTTCAGCCTGCAACATCAACAAAAGGAACCATCATAATGTTTTGGCTTAATCATGACAATGTACTGTTCAAACAGGAAGCTATCGACTAATTTATCAAGGCTAAGGAAATGTAAAACAAAAGGGCTGTTGATCTGAAAAAAAACCACTCATGCAAACAGTTCTAGAGGAAAATATGTTTTAAAACAGTAAAAACAAGAATAGGAGAGAGATTGTAGATGAAGAATGGGAGGAAGAACCTTGAGTGTGAAGGTTCGTCCATCACGGCCATCATTAAATTGGACCGTTATAAGCTTTTTATCAGCTTTGACAACCACACTAGAAATGTTGAAAGGGACCACAAGTTAGTAATTCCAAATTTGATGATATCTGCAACTTGAAGAAGAGACCAAGAATCTTTTCAGAAATGCAAGCCAACCTGCCTGAATTGTTGAGGTCAATACCGCCTAGAGTTAAATTCACTTCATTCCCCTTCTGAGTAACGGAATTCTGAGAAGTAAAACAACAGTAGATTAATCCTCTAAGACCTAATTATTATATGATACTTATCTCAATATTAAAAAGGGTAAAGTACACATATTAAACAAAGTACCATCATTTTCTACTACGCTAAACAAGGACTATGTGCAAATTACTAATAGGTCCCTCTAAATTAACGCTACGAGTAAATTCATTAATTTTGAGGATCTTAAAATGTAGTAGTCAGAAGTAACAACACGTAATTATTGTGCCAAGAAAAGAGCAACAAGTGATGTTAAGAATGGATAAGCAAGCACACAAGCATCCATGTTGAGAGTTGAGACTGGCAATCTACCAGAGTACAATTACTTACGGGATCGCTTCTGAAGAAGACCAGTGAAGTATGTGTCAAAATAAACCATCTTTTCTTCCATGATGTCCACCCAATTCCTATAATCAAAGGCAAATGGGGGAAAATAGAATAACAATAGGAATCCAAGCCATTAAAATGGAACCTAGATTTAAAACATAATGCATATTTTTCCAGTAGAATTTATGCTTCACAAAAATACAGTAAGATAAAAGGCAAATGAGGAACTGAATTTAATTGCAAAAGCAAATAAACAAACCTTTGGATGATAGGAAAAGTGGCCCACTCTTTAAAACCTGCAAAAAAGTTTAAAAACTTTAAAATATTAAATCACTAAATCATTACTTCTCAATATTTGTCAATGGATTATTAAACAGACCCTTAATGTGTTCAGTAAGGGTGAAAATAAGGGAACGAATGCTTAAGTGCAACTCTCAATTGACAATTCTAAATTCAGAATAGTAAGTAATAATTCACGGGGAGGAGATTACTATATTTCCATATCGAGAATTATGCTCCGTTGGAGTAGTTGCTTCTCCCTTCAAGAGAAAACAAAAATGATTTTCAACACAAATTCTAGGTTTTGTTTTCTCCTGATAGTTGAAAATTGAAATCCTATGTTAAGATTGAGCTATACCTGATATCCTTGAGACGCCTCCCGCTCATCTGCCTTTTTGGTAGCCATTTTCTGAACAGGAAAATTAAAAAAAAAATGGTGTGAAATCCACGTTAAATCACATGTAGATTTAGTCTATTTATGAACACAAAATCTTCTACAAGCGAATAGAAAATTAACACAAGGTAAAGAGAGAGAGATCACAACCAGTAGCGCTTGAGACGGCTCTTCCCGTTTGTTATGTATTTTCTGATTACAATTAAAAAGAGAGAAATTTAAACTTAAATCTCCGTCAAAAGGTAAACTCTAGTTCTTTCTTGACTTCTTTCTCATTTTTAACACAAGAAAAAGCAAAAGAGAGTGATGGAAACCTGTTGTATCAGAGATGGATCATCCCTTTTAGTAGCCATGATACTCTGATAACTCAGAATCGGAAAATCTCATACCAAACAGGTCACGAAAGGAAACGATCGGCAGCATCCGCGTCATTTTCAATAATGCAGCTCAATCACATAGCAAAACAAGTAAAAAAAAAAGGAAACGACCAGCAATCTCTGCATCAATTTCAATAGTGGCGATCATTCACGATATTTTAAACGAACAAGTACAATTTCGAAAGGAGAACGTAAAGGCGAGAAGACATTTTCCTTGGTTTTTTTTTGCTTCCTTTGTTTGTTTGTTTGAGAGAGTGCGTTGGCTCGGAATTCTTTGCTAAGCGGAAATCCCGTTGGGTCAACCACAGGGTTAGGCCTTCCCTCCTAAACGGAAATGAGACGGGGATTCATGTTCGCTATTGTCCACGCCCAACCCCCTATTTTTAGTTCTATTTTTCTTTTCCAAAAATTATTGACATAATGTAAAAAAAAATGTTCGACTGAATCGTAATTAGTCACTTTAATTTTTATTTTTTTAAAACAATTTAATTATGAACGTTTTATTTTAGTCTAAAATAATATTTTCGAAAATGAAAAAGTGTTAATTAACTAATGGTATGAAAAAAGTTTGATATACGGTCCGTGTAAACAAAGGTTTACACGTGCTTTTCAAATTTAGAGGTTAGGAGTTTAGTTTAGGATTAAAAATTTAGGGGTTTAAGTTGCAGGGTTTAGAATTTATGGTTAGTGTTTAGAATTTATGGTTTATGTTTTAGGTTTTAGGGTTAGGAATTTAGAATTTGTGTTTTATAAGGTAAAAACACATACTTGTGTAAAATTAGTTTTACAGAGCCTGTGTATCAAAGTTTTACTCCTAATGGTATAGTACAGGTTGACATAACAATGTTGACTTGATAGAATAACACATCAGACAAAAAATAATTTTATAAAATTATATAGAATACAAAATTAATCTTTTTACTGACATGACAGTCTGTCAAGTCATTTCAATTTGTTTATTGTTAGTTAACTAATAGTTCTCAGATGAGCCATTTTTGACTAAAACAAAAAGGTGAAGGTTAAATTGCTTCAAAAAATAAGAGTTAAAGTAACTATTTAGTCGAACGTTATGATTTTTTTTTGACATTTTTAAGTAAGGGGTGATTATTGATCGAGTTGATTTTTTTTTTGTTGAAATAGTTGAGTTAACGATTCATATCTTATCATTCAAACCTTATTTTCGAGTCGAGTTATTCAAAATTTTATTTAAATTTAATTATAAATACTTATAATATTGTAGTACTAGTTTATTTCAATTTAAACGAATTTCTACGACTATATAAGATGTACATATATTTTTTGTATTTTTTATAAATATTAGTAAAAAATTATTTTGCTCAACAGAGAAATATTTTATCAAAGAAAGGTGTTAGCCAAGTTGCCAAATCGAACCACACAACAAGGTAACGTCTTAACACATTTAAAGACGGCAACAGAAACTAAAAACACAGCATAACAACAAGAGTTCACAAGCAAACAGTGAGGTTTTTTACGGGCGCAATAAAATCGACAGCACAAGGCCCTTAAGAGAAAAAGGCTAAAAAATAATAAATCTAAATTTAAATTAAATATTTATAAAGATTATAAATATATATAATTATGTGTACATATAATAATAATTTAAAACTTAAAACGTGCAAAAAAAAATATTTTTAAGTGAGAATATTTAATTTTTAAATGTTTATAAGTCAATTTTTTTATTATTCAAGAAAATAATCTAATAATATTTTTTATATTAAAGTATTTTTTAATAAAAAAACTTGTATATATTATTGATTATAAATTAAGGATCCATTTTAATAAATTGCACAATACCCTAAAATTTTAGGTGGCTTGTCCCTTTTAGTTTGAATAAAGAGCCGTAATCAATCTTTTAAGAAGAGAAAAATGGGAAAAAATAAAAATTGAAGAATATAATAACAGAGGTCTTTCTTTCTCTTAGCTAATGTGGTTATTTATTTTGTAATTATAGGTCGATATGTGCGAGAGTTGAAAAATGATGGTTATTGATAAGTTGATATTGTCGCAAATTAAGTTTTTATGTAATAAAATTAACTCGTGGACTTGACAAGGACTAAAAAAATCTTAAATAAACGAAGTATATGATGAAATTTCTTCTAGATGAGTCCAAAATAGTCAAATATATTTTTGTCTAGTAATTTAATTTTAACTTTAAATTTATACATTATTTCATTATATTACTGTACATATTACATTGAAAACCTTATAATGATCTCCGAAGCATTGTGAGGTGTGTCATCTAGTTAAAAAAAAACCCTAAAACGACATCACTATTCTCAATAAAAAAGGTAAAAGTACACTAATAGTCACTAAATTTTTAGAGCATTTTCATTTTATCACCGAACTTTTAAAATTTTTATTGGGGTCATCTAACTTTTATTTCCCTTTCTTTTTGGTCCCTCATGTTATCTTCCGTTAGAAAATGCTGACGTAGCCTGTTAGTTTTCCTTTTCTTCAAGGTAAACTATATAAATGATCACCGAACTTTTAAAATGCTTCCATTTTGGTCACCAAAATTTTAAAACTTTTATTGGAGTCACCCAACTCAAAGGCATCTATTAAAACAACACCGAACATATGGTGTCGAACATGGATGAAGGGATGTATGGGTTGCCTCTCCCAATTTTAGGTATAATAGTATTTTAGGTCCTTATTAGTTTAAATACTAATCAAATAAGATTTATGTCCCTCTCGATTATTTATATTTAAAGGTAAAATAGACTATTCTCCCTCCTAATGGTTGATCCTAACTCCGTCTCTAATGGCAAAGTAAATTAATGTTTGAACTTAAACATGGGGTGCATCAATTATACTTGCATATTCTAGGAAATTTGTGGAACAACATTTACAACTTGCAGAAGTAAACTAAAATGCTATACTCTTGGTCAATAACTAACCTCAATGTTTTTTTTATCTCCCTTGTACTTATTAACCTTGAAGTAGCTTGAAGATGAGGTTGCATACAATGTGATCAATAGATCAAAATAATGGGTTTACATTACATACAATATTCAAGAACATAATATATAATAATATTTTATGTTGATAAATACATCAATCTATACAACTTTAAATATTGTTCATTGATAATCATAAGATAAAATCTACTTCTTACTTTTATTTTTTTATACATTGAAAGAGTTTTTTTCTTAAACCAACGGGGTTGCTTTAAATCAAAATAAAAATTAGGTGACTCTAATAAAAGTTTTAAAATTTTGGTGATCAAAATAAAAGTATTTTAAAAGTTTGGTGACCATTTATATAGTTTACCTTGAAGAAAAGGAAAACTAACGGTCCACATCAATATTTTTTAACGGAATATAACATGAGGGACCAAAATGAAAGCAAAATAAAAGTTGGGTGACTCCAATAAAAATTTTAAAAGTATGATGACCAAAATAAAAATATCCTAAACGTTCAGTGACCAATAATGTACTTTACCCTAAAAATAATTAGTTGGAACTAAACACAAGTTTAATATAATTATTAATTACTACTATAAATTAATCAAATTGTAATTGCCCCCTTTGGTGAAGGCACGCTACCCAAAACACAGCGGGCCTCAAAATCCAGCGTGTAAGCCGCTGCAAACGCCAAAGCTGGCACGGCGGCTGCAGCCTATACGCCGCATCTCCGTTCCTCTCTTTTTTTTCTCCACAGAAAATAACATTTACATTATTTTACCCCAAAAATTCAAAAAAAGAAAAATAAAATTCATGTTCTTTCTCTTCTTCGCCGTCAATTCCATGAAGAAGATTACATAAAATTCAATTTCAGCTCTTCCTTCCTTTTCCGATTTCCTTAGGAGACTAGAATTTCAGGAAAAAAATATTGAATTTGAATTTCGAGATTTAGGTGGAATTTCTGAGATTGTTTTAGGGTTGGCGATATGAGTTCGAGCAACGAATCGTTGGCTGTGGAAGGTGGAGAGATGAAGGGAAAATTTGTGGAAGAGAAGGATCAGATTCGCGTTAAGAGGAAGACTTTGCAAGCCGTGCTGGAACAGTGCCAGAGAGCTCTCGAATTGCTTAATAGAACCGAAGCTGGAATTGAAGACAACGATAATGACGGAGAAGATGGCTATGATAAAGAAGATGTGGATCGTCCAGGGGAAGTCAGCGGTGGCGAACTTCAAAGCGATCAAGAAGCTGACGAGGTTTGTGTAATTCTTTTTGTTTATCATTTGTTCGTTTTCTAAGAGGGTTGATTCTGGAAATTCTAGTCGAGAATCTTACATCTGCAGCTTTCTTAACTCGTAAGAGCAATTGATTTTCATTTTGGTGAGTTTGTTTTGTTCTTGTGAAGAATGAGTTTGTTTAATCTTATTCTACGTTTTGTTCTGGAGAATTCTATGTTAGAAAATTTTGAAAATTTAATTCATAGAGGTTCAGCTACAATATGTAGTTCATTAGGATTATGCATTTCATCCTCGAGTGATAGATAATTCGGATCTCAGTTGAGCTCAGCTTAAATAAGGCATTTGAACTTATATTATAGCTAAATGGCAGTTCTCATTCGGATAATTCTCTCTATGTCAAATGCCCAATACTTTCTTTTCCTGCTGTATGCTTACAGGTAAGGTTTTGCTGTGATGACTTTCACTTTCTAGTTCTGGCTTGGTTGAGAAGTGTTTATTCTGTCATATGATGGAGAAAGTATTGTTGATTAAGAGCTAGTATAGGCTGGGGTGCATTCTTTCTATATCAAATTGAAAAAGCTAGCCAGAGGATAGAAAGTTAAATTGGACAAGAATAGATTACACACTTCACCTTGTCAGATTTGTTATATGATGACCTTCTTTGTTTAATATGAATTAAAATTTTGGCCCAAAGATATAAGATTGGGAACTAATACAAAAGGATTTCGAATTGGATAAATGAAATGAAAAGACCAAGCCCAAAGTTTGTGATATACTGGAACCTTCTTCTTTTCATCTAGAAGTTGAGTATGATAACTGGGGAATGTGAAGAAATTGATTTTCTTTCACTCTGATGGTTGTATTCGACTTTGGAGTGTGAAGTTTGTGTGTGTGTTTCTGTAGTTGTTCTTTCATTGTATTCCATTTTGCAGTTACTTGTTTATTAAATATCGGGATCAAAATAAATGTCCATATAACACTTTTATGCTCCTCTTTTCAATCTGCATCTTTTATGGCAATAAATATTGAAATCCACTTAAATATGGTGATCCCTATCTTGCCAGAAAGGAGGTCTACTTAATCTGAAGTAGTATATGAGATTGGAATTGGCTTTCCTATCAAATATTTCCAAATAACTTGCAAACTTTATGCACCTTTTGTTTCAAATGCAGTTATGCCATCTTCTCAAATCTAGAATTCAATGCGCTGACTTCCTTGAAAAGCTAGAGTGTGCACAGGTGACAGTTCCGGAAGACATTGCTGGTATACATCCAAAGATGGTCCCCTTTCGAATGTTAGCATATGCCATTTTCATTAATTGCAATTACTTTGAACATGCATTTTTACCGAGTATAGTTAAGTTCTTGCTTATAGGGAACTTTCTGCTTGTGTTTAAAATGATCTTTGTTTTCTCAATGCTAATGAAATTCTAATATGGGAACCAGAAGATTGTAGTTCTTGGGACATAATCAACAAAAATGATCTTTGGGACGATGAAGTTATTGATTTAGATGGAGAGGATTATGTTCTTGTTAGGCAGGAGGATATAGTAGAAGGTGTTGCTTGTTTTATGGCTGCATATTTGCTGTCCCTTAAACAGACTAAGGTATGTGAAATTCTTGCTCTTTCTCGGTGTTATTATTATTATTTTAGGTTCTTTGTTGTCATTCGCATGTATTACGCTTAAGCTGGAAAATTTTGATGGTTTCACGTGCAAGTTCTTTCTGGTCTTACTTTTTGGCAGACCAAACAAAACTGTCTACATGCATTTTCATTAATTCACCGCTGGAAACTAAAGTGTTTTACTGTTGTTTTTCCCCCCAGGATTTGACCCCCAATCAACTTCAGGAAGGTGAGTTTGTTTGTATTCGTATGTGATATTCCACTCCAAAAAAACAGTGTAAAAGACTGAAGCAGAAGTTGAACTAGTCTGGCTTCCACTTTGATCAAAACTCCTCTTTTAATGTTTAAAAATAGTAATAAAATAAATATTAAAATAGTTTGTAATTAATAAAAAATGGCTTAATGATATGATCTTTGGTATAAATTTAATAGGTTAAGGTTCAACTCATCAATTATAAACAAAATTTCGGAAACAAAAATACAAAATATGTTTTCTTATTGGTTTTATGCGATCTTTTACCGGGTTATTACTGATTAATCCAGTTGCAATCACAGGTTAATATACTGTAGTAGGAAAACCGGGCTGCCAGTTTTATACTTTCCATCTCATGTATCTTTTATTCCATAGTTTTTTTTTACCAGATTATTCCATAATTGATACTACTGTAATTCCACTAATTAATTCGGCATAGGAATTCTGACATTCTTTTGTATTCTCTTGTAGCACTGAGCAAGACCTTCTCTGTAAAGAAGAAAAAGGGAAAGCTTCGAAGAGCATGGGATGGAAGTAAAGTCATTTATAACGTGGCATCTTGGGGAGCAACTGCAGTTGGGTGGGTTATGGTTTTAATCTTATCAAACAAGTGTTTCTCGGTTCCTCAATTTCCTTGTAGAAAGTCAGCTTTGGTCTATAAACATGTGGCATCTTACTATAATGTTATTCGGATTTCACTTGATTTCTTTTGGCTGAAACAATCCATTTGTTTGTTTGTTTGTTGTCAACAGGATATACCAAAACCCTTTGCTTTACCAAGCCGCATCGAAAGCGTTCTGGACTTCCTGTAATGTACTTTCGAAACTTATCTGATTTCTTTACACTACATGGACAACAAAGCATGATGTGTTGGAAATCCTTGTTGTATTTATGCTTTCATGCTGTCAAATTGCCAGCTTGTTGTTAACAAGAATACCATTCTTTTTCATGCTACATAATGATTGTAAATATTTCTTCTTTTATTGGAGAATTTCTGGTGCAATTCAAACTCATCGGCAATTTGACATCGTGTGATGGCTTAATCAGTATTTTAATCTCATAATATTTTAAACAGCAAATGCTTTAGGTATTGTATTGGTAGAGTCATTGGAATTTTAATTTGTTTTGTTTTTAGAAAGATAACTTGTTTACATTGTTGTGTTGCCCTCGTCGGAAGCTTTGCCTATTAGTAAAACCTTAGAAGGAAGAGTTTAGCTTTGAGGGCAAGCTTTAGGAAGTGTTTGTAAAACAATCAATCAGGTGTACAGAGAAACGTGGAAGCAACGTCTTAATTTTCTTCATCGGGTTCTTTTTGTAATTCTTGTTTTTGGGGGTTTCCCTTGTTCTGGTGAGCAGAGAAAGTATATTTTCATTAGACCAAACGTGGAAGATCAGCTCAAACTAGTCAATAATAATATGATTTGTGTGGTGAGTTGAATACAGATGGGACGTAGGTAGTGTCTTGACCAACCATTGCCATGGGGGCATAATTTATTTAAATGAACTCAGCTTGATATTAAAGATGGGAGATTTTGTTTTGAGACACTCAAGGAGCTAAAATGAGACGATTCTACATCATTTTTTACATAAGGCAAAATTTATGTAAAATTTTATTTGGTTAGTAAGAATTTTAGTTCTATCAAAATTCTTACTCAATCATACATAAATTCTTACAAAAAATAATAAGACTTTATGTTGGCCGCACTCTAAGGTGCTTTACCTTAACATTTTCCATTAAAGATACCTCTTGTTTTTATTTTTTTCATTTTTTTAAATATTTTTTTTCTGTTTCTTTTTTTTAAAAAAAGAAACCACTAATTTTATTAACGAAAAAATATTTAAAATTACAATAAGGATTTACAAGCTATTATTGTAAACTAAATACATAATTTGGTCATTCTCTTAAAACTAGCTACTTTAGATCAGACATGAGTTATACATGAAAAGGTTATAAACCCATCCAAATATTCGATTGAAAAATAAATACGAAACTTGACTGCATCGGCAAAACGAACTATAAAAGGGGATGAAGCTATTGATAGACTACTGAGAAAACGCAAATTAGAGCCGAGCACCGTAAGAATCTCTTCACAAGCGCAAACCGCGTATCCAAATTCAAACTGAATGTCCAGAGCAGAGAAGATCAACAAGATTACAAATAAGCGTCATCTTGGTTAGTCGTGGCGTCGTCGAATCAAACCCTGATAAAAACATAAAACAAAGAACGACCAAAACAACCGAAGGAGTAGAAGAAAACATGTTAAAAGATAAAGATAAACGTGCCAATAGACAGAGATAAACATGCATAAAGATAAAAAAACTGTGTCATAAAAATAAAATTATTTTATTAAAAAACTAAGAAAAATAAAATAGATCGACAGTCAGCAATCGGTAAAAAAACCGGTATTGCAGTCGGCTATAAAACAAAACTTAAAACGTTAGGGAAAAAATTGCCGAACGGCTAGGAAAAATTGAGAAAAAGTTTGGAAGAGCGACTAGAGTATTTTTTGAAACCCCTTTTAAAAATTCCTTTTAATTACCTAAAAAGTTATAAAAGTGTATGTTTTCTTCCTATTTCTAAATGTTTTTTGTTAGTCTAATTATAATAAAGATAGGATAAATTGTACTATTTCGTGAATTGGTTCATAAATAATTCATGAAAGATCAAATTTTGAAGGGGTTTAAAATAGGAAGAAATAATGTTTTATTTATTTATTAATAATTTTAAGAAAATACTTTGAACACAAGACTTTCAATTTTATAGTTTAGTGTTTTAAGTTAGGTTTAAGAGTCTAGTTTGTATGGTACAAAATTTAAGGTTTATGGTTAAAATTTAAAGTGTAGGGTATTAAGGTTTAAGATTTAGATCTTAAATTTTATAAAAGGGTTGTGATTTTTTTACATAATTTGTATATCAAATTATAACCCATAATCTTAAGGTTGACATTAATTAATTGATTACCAATAATACACCGTTAAAACTAAGCAAAACTCGATTAAAAAAATTCTTGACTAAAAAAATACAAATTAATTCTTATATAACTTCAATCTTATTTCTAAAACAGATTTATTATTTTTATAATATTTTTTTTTCATTTAGTCTTATGACTTTGTAAATTCTTTCTGACTTTGTAAATTCTTTCTTTCCACAAACTATTTGACTCTTTGCAAACTAAAACCAACCGTTAGTATTATAACATTATAAATATGTACAGTTAAATTTGAACTGAAATTCAAAGTAAACTCGAAAAAATTTCAAATATAATTTAAATAATAAAACAAGACTCATCAAATTAATTAATTCAATTTTAACTTGACTTGGTCGTATACTCATCCGTACACTTGACCTTGAGAATTTTCCTATACCATATAAGACATTAATCCTGATAGTGGAGTAGTTAAAGGATTTTCACAAAGTAAAAAAGATTCTCCAGGGTGATAAATAGATGAGCTCCATCTCTTTACCAATATTAAATACTTGTAAGCTATAGTGTCAACTCCCAACATTGGTTGCTAAAACAACTAAAAAAGTATGTGAAATTCAACTTGTAACTAAATAGGCGTTTGTGTTTCATCTAACAGATCCATGTATATGACCCGGCACCATTACATAACGCGGAAAAAGAATAAAACAAATGTATCAGTATTTATAAACACTAATGATTAACATGTTAATATATATATATATATATATATATATATACCAAACACGAATATGATATGTAACATGAATCGGCACTTCTAGTTCTAGTTCAACCCCATCTAAGTAGCTTGTCCTAGAATAATGGCTAGTTGGTCACCAATCTATTTCCACACCAAATTGGTGACCTAAACCTAAAGCATGAGAAATACACAATGTAGAATAGTAGGACCTTTACACGATGAGCACCATTACCATACAACTATAGTTTAGAAAGCAAGCAGAAAGTGAGGGGATCGAATACTTGTATTATTGAATAGAGTTGTGCATGTATTTATCGAATCAAAATCCATGTCTTACTTCCATAGTCACTCTAAAACGATTCTTCCTATCATAACTCGATTTTGACTTTTCATATTGTAAGCATGGCATGCCACCTTTATTCTAGTGTGCTAATGGCATCTATCCGTGCAAACCATATATATGAGATTGACATCTTAAAGGAAATACTTAATGGTTTCAAGCATTCCGGCCGTAAGACATCCGAGAAACTCAGTCCCTTGTACTGTTCTTGAGCCAGTTTAGATACTGTGGGCTGCCACCAGCGATGGGCAAGGCAATTACTTCTGGTACACTGAAGGAAAAAAAACACAAGGTAAGGTCGAGAAAATGATATAGCATGTTTTGGTTTATTGTATTCTTTTATTTCTTTATTTAAAAGTGATGCTCTTTTCTTGGGTTCTAAAGGGGTTCAAATAAAAGTTCAAAGTAATGTCCCAAAAAGAATAACAAACACCTTAATTCTTTTTCCTTTTAAAACAGTCCTCAATCCATGCTTCAGTTGCAACATCCAACTTTAAGTTCGAGTCATAACATTTTTAATTTTGTGGAAAATATAAGAAGCGGGCCTTGTGCTTACTCATATTCATGATTTGCCTTGACATGCTCTGTCAGAGCTTCGAGAAGGGATTGCCTGGTCTTGATTATAAGCAATTCCTCAGGATCAGAGTTGATCTACAGCCAAAGAGACATAATTAGATTAAACAAGCCTATACATAATCTAATTACTTGTGTGACTGTTTGTATAAATGCATACAAACAGAGCCAGACAACAACCATTGGAAATGTCTAGATCGACCCCCTAAGCAAAAGCTTTGATAATTAAAAGATAGATTCTCAAAATCTCAATTTGTTGGTAAAACTTAAGCCTTAATGTTTTAAGAGCATTAGTCCAACAAAAGCAAGTATCGGAAAAGAAAGTCCACCTTTCCCTCCCATTCATATACTGATTCAATACCTGCATCCACAAAATAACCATGATTGAAGAGAAATCAACATAAATCCGAAATAACCTGTCCCTCATGAAATTAAAAAGAAAAGAAAAGAGAAAAGGAACATTTCAAATAGCAAGTTGCGAGAGAAAGACCAACTTGATCCAGTTCAAGAGATCTTATAAAACAGAATACAAGAGTTATTACTGTAAAGCAAGACACTCGAGCTACAAGATCGCTTATTTACGAATTGCCATATTGAAACTGAATAAACTAGAGAAACAACTTATTCCAAACATCTTTACAAGATAGTCTGCGGAACAAATTGAGTTCGTAAAACGAATATTGACTAGCTGATCGATGATTTCAATATTTAGTTTTAAACATGCAAACTTAATAGGCAATCTATAGACTAAAACATGTGTAATAACACAATAACAAAATCACAAAAACAATACATTCCCATATCTGAAATAGGTTGCTATATTATGACACAAATTAAAAGTATTATAAACTTAACCTGGTACTATATTTACACATGCTGCAAGTTTCTCTTTGACAATGCTTCCAGCTAACTTCTTACCTGCGTATAGATCGTGCATTACTTTAGAAAGCTACTTTTAAGATCCAATACATGGAAATGAATTATTCAGCAAAGTAAGCAGACACCTTATTATTAAGAGGCATAAAGCACAAGAAAAAAGCTAAGGAAATTCTACATTGCCATAGGTCGAATGATACTGCATTACACCCTTGGTTTTGAAATGGCATTTTCTAAAGTCTAATACTTTTCAATACTGAAAAGTAAGATCTGGGTTTAGGCGTTCAGCTTAATTGGTTTAAGCAATTATCCTTAAAAGATGTCCCCGAGTAGATCGAAGTTCAAATCGGCGTATCTGCAAGGGTAGGCACCAAATGGAAACGTATCCTCAATCAAATATTTTCAAACCCCATATTCCCGAATACTGAAATTGATAAATATGATCACTTTCCCCAAACCCGTATTCAATTTGACCACAGAATTCAAGTTAAAAAGTTAATCTTTCAAAACCTAGAAAAAGGGGGGAAACCTGCTTCTCTGTTAGGAACAGTAACATAAACGACGATGCTAGGAACAGTGTCGCTATTCGTTTCCATTTTCACAGCGTGGACGGTCTTGTCTGCTGATTGGGTACTGAAATTAGATTTAAAACAAGAATCCCAACATAAATTAGAGCTAAAACCGACAGAAAATCGGCATTAAAAATCTTAGAATAATCACGTGGAGGGGTACTGAGTAATCACTACCTTAAGAGGGGAACAGAGGGGAGAGACTGAGCGCTGCCTGTTTTGAGATGAAAGGGAGAGGGGAGAGGTGGGCAGAGATTGGAAAATACTACACTGATGACGAAAAACACACCGACCAGCGGCAAACGGCGGCGTATTATGGCGGGGGAAACCAGCGATGGAGCTCTACTGCTGAGAATGGAAGGCATTTTTGGTTGGGGGTCTGTCTTTATATTCGGTGGCACAAGGAGAAGGCCTTTACTATTCAGAGTTCGATCTGATACTTATTTTCTCCCGAAACTAAGTGCTCACCGAAATTTTAAATTTTTTATTAAAGTTATTTAATTTTTATATCGTTTTTATTATAGTTACTATCGTTGTTAAAATATATTGATATGACACGTAATTTCACTGTTAAAATACGCTGAAGTGACTTCCTTATCTGCAAATCCATTGTCTGGACCACTTAACGCAGAATCATTAACATTGTTAAGGACCTCCACGATTAATCCAATCTTTCCTACCTCATACGCTTCAATGAAAACCTCCAAGAACAAGAAGTTTTGATTTTCTTTAAACCATAAAAATCTGGGGGAAATAATGGAAAACTCATATATTCCAAATATGATAATAAGATCAAATAATATTCACCAGCAAAAGCCATTTTGACGATGACAACAAATTCAATAGGCATCTGAGAATGAGAATGAGAATGAGAATGTTGGGCTTTCTTAAACATCATATGCCTTCAAAAAGGCACAGATACATTACAAACTACACCATGCAAACCTATACTATCATCGATACACAGAGAAAAAAATGTTGAAATTTGCAAAGAATAATTCTGATAATTTTTATTACTACTTCTATTGATTTTTGTTTACATTCATCATACAGGGGCTTTACAAAGTACTAAATGGCTTATATACAGTCTTTTTATTCGATTTTTTTTATCTACCTTTTTATAACTTTTTCAAAGGAATCACAACTTTTTCTTCTGTGTTTCTAAGGTCTGAGTAGCTTGTACTCTTGTTGAATATGGTTCGCTTCAATTCTCGATCAAATCCTTTGCAAGTTGTCTGTTGGCACTGGTTTTCTCTTCTGATTTGAATAGAAACATTACGACTTTACCAAGACCACTCTTCTTCAATTGCTCCTTTCAATCTTCTCTAGTTAAGATATTCAAAAGTGAAGCTCGAAGAGTGGCGTTGGGTAAGCTTCCATCAGGAAGAGGTTCAAGCTAAATCTTGAACAAACTCAAAGCCCCACGATCCAAAAACCCTTGTTGAAGATGCTTCTTGGAGAGAAAATCAGGAAGAGTGGCGTTGAAGATGCGTCTCGATCTTTTTAGTGACGGGGTTTGCTTTAAGCATTTTGTTGTGTTTTCTTGTCTAGGTTTTCCTCTTGTTTTTTCAAAGTCCCATATGTTTAGATAGGGGCCTCCATAACTGAAACGCCGTCATTTTATGCAGGAAAGAAATCCATGGCATTTACAATTTTGAATCTGGAAACAAAGCATACATAATCTCCCCTGAGTAGTAAACAACAGGTGAAATGCCCTTTTTTTTACCAGTTCTTATGTCAAGGGAGAGGAGGAGTAGGAGGAGGAAAGAAAATAAAAAAATAATGTGGCAAGTCAGCATATTTTAGCGGCAACTAAAAACGGTGATTGTAATGAAAGCAATATAAAAATTAGGTGACCGCAATGAAAGTTTTAAAATTTTGATGATCATAATAAAAATGTCTTAAAATTTCGATGACTACTAGTGTAGTTTACCTTTTTTAATATAACAGTAATGGATTTTTTAATCTTGTACTACTCAATGACTTTATTTACTGTTTTTTTTTTTATCGAAATTTGGTTAATTTTAGAAAGCTCAATGATAAATAAATCTTTAGTAAAATAAAAAAATTAAGTTTTCATAAAAATTTTATATCTAATTGAATTTTTATAGTTGAAAATTTAATTAATCAAACTTTTTTTTATATGTCGTTCACGTTAACTGATATTTTTTTATTGACCTGATTAACGGAATTTATAATGCTGAAATATGTCATACACGTGAAAGGTTTAATTGATTATTCAATTTGGTATTAAGGGATTAATTGAGTGTAAAATATAAAAATTAAAATATTTTCAACAAATTTAAAAACATTAAAAATTATAAAAAAATGTATGAAATAATAAGAAAATAAAAAAAAAATATTTTAAAAAATATAGGGGATTAAATTGAAGGAGGTCGAAAACTTTCATGAAAAGAAATAAATTTACTTGATTTACTTGACAACACAATTGGAAGTCACTCCAACACATTTTCATCAATGTGAAATTGTCATGGACTAAACGTAGAGCAATGGCACCAATCGGTTTGCTAAGCATTACTCGAAGAGAAAGCTCAAGCTTGATATATAGAAGATTAAAACATTGACCACAAAATTAGTAAGGAAAAACTTTGGTTATGACAGTTTCTGTGTCTTGTAGAACTATTCTCTTGTTGGCTAAGTTTTATTATTGATTACAATATTAAACATTCCTTGTTTTAGAAAGAGTGAAGAGGAATAAATTGTTCAATGGAGGGGTTATTAATTTTTAGTATTTATATTAGAGAAAGGAACTTCAAAACTAGTTTTGTAGCTGTAACCATTAACTAAAGGAATAATTCTGTGTCTTTAAAAATATTTATAGAATTATTGGTAGTTTTTGTTTTTTGAATTTTTTTGATTCAGATTTTTTGTTGTAGTAAAAGTTTTATTGTAAAAAGAACATAATTGGCTTGGGGGTTTCCTTCCAAGATCTTCTATCAAGAGTTGAAGTTTCAGACGACTCTAATGCTAATAAAGAAACTCGCAAGATGTTGGAAGAAAGATTGTTGGGAAGAAACAAAAATTATGTTTTTTTGGGTGTTTTTTTGTGTTCTAACATTAAAAAAATTAAATTTTAAGTCATAATCTTACATTCTAAATTTTAAACCCTAAACTCTAAAAATACATATACACACAATTCTCTAAACTTTAATCCTAAACTCTAAACTTGTATTTTTAATGTGGGAGCATAAATAAGACATGAGACTTCTATTCGTCGCGAAGAATAGTTAGAGCATTGTCTCTAATGTAACATCGAGTTGTTTAATTCTTCGACCAGTATTCTAAAAGGTTTATGTGCATATTTTTCAGCAGAAATAAAATGACATAAATATTAGTATAACTTCTGACTTGTTAGATGAGGATTCTAATGATTTGAATGATGATATATGTGGTATAGTTGGCACATATGATGTTGTGCTCAAGGTGAAAGTCTAGGATTAAAACACCAGTATACTATGCTCACTCAAGTTTATGGTTTTGTTTAAAAAAAGATGATCAAGTGTTAGGAGATTTAGAAATTCATCCACAACATGTAAGTGAAGAAGAAGATGAGAGAAAATTAGAGGTGATAGACAAAGGAATGCAAGAAATCTAGAGATGAAAGACCCTAGTTGTACAAGTTCTTATGTCCATGGAGGAAAAGGAGAGAAAATGGAAAAAAAAGAAGGGTAAAATTTTGATACACACGCCGTGTAAAATTTATTTTACTCAAGAATACATATTTATACTATAAAACTCAAATCCTAAATTTCTAACCTTAAACCCTAAAAATCTAAATCATATACCCTAAATCCTAAACACTAACCTTAAATTTCAATCTCTAAACTAAACCACTAACCCATAAAACTAAAAGGCTTGTTTACAGAACCTTTGTATAAGAGTTTTTTTTTTCAAAAAAGAAAGGGAGGGGAAGAAGATAACATGCTAAGTAGTATTTTTTTTAGTAACAGTGGTTGTAATGAAAATAAATTAAAAGTTTAGTGATTATATTAAAATTTTTAAAAGTTTATTGACTAAAATACAAATGTCTTAAAAGTTTGGGACCAGTTATGTAGTTAATTCAAGAATATTTGACTTGTCAAACTAATTGCTTTGATTTGTTGTATCTTATAAACAAACTAAAAACTTCAAAGGATCATTTAAAGCTTCCTCGGCAAGTGTGGCTGAATCATTTGCGGTTCGTCTCGATTCTTCTACTGCTGATGGCGCCGTATTATGGCGGGGGAAACCAGCGATGGAGCTCTACTACTAAAAATAGAAGCCATTTTTAGTTGGCAAAATTTGGAGGATAATTCAAATTGAAATAAATATTTGAAATATAGGGAGACCTGAGCAATATTTTACATTCTACGGCAAAATTTACTGTACACATGGCGTCTCTCTTTGTTTATTGGTTTATTTCGGGCTGGATAAATCTAAGGCCAGTGGCTCACTTGCTGCTTTCACGTGATGAAAGCTGATACAACCAGCTTTTATAAGGTGGTGGCAGGACGCCACTTTTAGGTGACGTCTTCCTACATGGTATGCATGCAACACTAACTTTCATATGAAAATTAGTCACGCTTGATTTTTTTTGTAAATGATATATAGGGATATAAAGAAGAATAGTGTTAGGGTTTGAGAAAAAAATGAGAGAGTTTTAGGTAAAAATTTAAGTGATATTTTTTAAAGATATTCGAAGAGGTGAAAATTATTAAAGTATATTTGGTTGTAGATTTTCTCAGTTTCTCAAAAATAAATAATTTATTTTTTTTAAATTAGAGGAGTTTGTAGGATTTTTTGTGTGTGATTTAACAGTTGTTTAAGATATATGTTTAATTATTTTTTGTTGAAGGATTTAGAGCATGTTTTCTCGGTTTCTCATCTATCATGTAAGTTTTTTGTATTTATTTAATTTTAATTAGTTAATTAATTTTTTAATATTTAATGTTGTTACATGTAGTTTTTTTGTATTTACAATTTTAATAAGAAACTTTTCATGTATGTTTATGATTGTTTTTCAATATGTAGATAGAATGAGCTCACACCAACAAATTGTGACACTGAAAACATAGTTGGTCGTTGGGCGAAACACTTGATGATTTCAGCGAGGATGAAGAAAATATTGTGCCTATTACGGAATATGACGTTCATTTACTCGATGTTGAGGCTGTTAAGACAGTTGCGACTAAGGGTAATGGTCTGGATGTTGAAGATGATGTTTGGGCCACGACTGTCGCTAGGCTGGGGTTGGAAAATGATCAACATGTTTAGGGCTATGTTAAACCAGAGTCCGAGCAACCGAAACCCATTTATCCAACTTATGGACCTCTAGTCCACATGTATGAGGTGGACTATGCTACAATGTGAGATCCGGAACATGAAGCCCGCATATTTGCTTCTTCATCAGCTTCCAACTATGGGGAATTGGAACTCAAGGCTCTGTTCGAAACAAAAAAAGATGCACAGTTGGCAATTAAGGAGTACTGCATCAAACGCCATATGAAATTCTCTGTTGCTGAGTCTGATAATTTTACCTATCGCGTAAGGTGTATTAATTATAAGAGCAAATATCCTTAGAATGTAAGGATTTCATACTTGCAAAAGAAAAAGATGTGGGAGGTGACACGGTTCAATGATCAACACACTTGTGCAAATATCTCATTCTTACAATACCACATAAATTTAGACTATGATCTAATATGTGTCTACACTAGGTTTTTGGTTGAAAAGGATCCAAGGATTCTGATTGCAATGTTAGTAGCATCCATACGAAATCAGCTTGGATATATTCTATCTTACTACGAGGCATGGACGACAAAGCAAAAGGAGATGACACATGTGTATGGTGATTGAGATAAATCGTATAATGAGCTATCAGCTCTTATACGAGCAATGAAAATATTCATCCCATGAACCATTGTATAATATCAAACATTACCGGCGTGCACCTTACAAGAGTAACTAATTCCTGGTAAAAGGATATTCAATAAGTTATTCTAGACATTCAAGGCGTGCATTAAAGGGTTTTAATTCTGCAAACGTATGATTCAAGTAGATGGTACCTGGTTGTATGAGAAGTAAAATCATATATTACTTGTGGCTATTGCACAAGATGGAGATAATAATACCATAGTTGAAAAAGAAGACGCCGATGGAAGGAAATTATTTTTGAGACATTTTACGCAGGCATGCAGTAAAAGAAGATGGAGTTTGTATGATTTCTGATAAAAAAGTGCGCTATTATCATTAATTGACAGAGTGAATAATTTATGGAAGCCTCCACATGCATATCCAACATATTGTGTACGATCTTTTGCTTCAAATGTCAAGACTAATTTTGGTAACAATGAGATTTAGAAATAGATTTTAAATGCGAGTAAATTGTAATTTGTTGTTTATAAAAATTATTAATTTGTTTCTAATGTTTTCTTATTTGATTTAACTAACTATTTTATTAAACAGGGTATGAACTACTTCAACCAAAATTCGAAGAGAGGTTAAGAAGGTTGAGGTAGCATGGTCAATGTGTATTTAATTTTGCAAATGACATCCCTAGGGAAAGATGGTCACAAGCCTATGATGAAGGTCGGCGTTACATACATATGACAGCTAACCTTGCTGAGGCTATAAACTCGATGCTTAAAGGAACACACCACCTCCCAATTGCAAGTATTGTGTGGGAGAGTTACTTCAGATTGAGTAAAGTTTGGTGCGACAAAGGGCAGGAAGTAAACACCCGGATAAATAGTGGACAAAATTGGTCTAAAACCCTGCAGGATAGATTGATCACTCTTTAAGCGGATGCAACCTCTATGAGAGTCAGAACCTAAATGGTGCAAAATTTACTGTCGAAGCTAAGGTCCGAGGTGAGCATAGAATGCACCAACTAAACCTTAATAAAAAATGGTGTGATAGTGGTGAATTTCAAGCATTTAGATACCCTTGCTCTCACGCACACACCACATGTATGCCTATTCGTATGAACCTTTACACGTTTGCGGGTGAGTGTTTTAACCTGCAGACTATGGCAAATATATACAGATTTCAGTTCAACATGATCCCTAACCAAGATTATTGGCCGGTAGATCCAATATACGAAGAATGGTTACCAAATTCAGAGCTTCGTAGAAAGCTAAAGAATCAGTCGAGTTCCACTCCCATTCATACTAATATGGATGATCCGGATGACAGAGAGGGGAGTTCAAGTTCAGCATTGTACTCTTTGCCGGGGACCAGGTCACACCAGAAACAAGTGTCCCAACAAATCTAATCTTCCCAACTATCGGGCTAGACCATCAACTTAATATTCTATTAACCTATTATTCATCATGTAGACTTAATATTTTGTTAATGTATGTAAACTTGATTTAAAATACTTTTATTGTTTATGAAATATTTGATTTTCTTTGTTAGTAAGTTATTAATGTAATAGTTAATTAAGAAAGCTGACAAGTTTAACAAAATAAAATAAATTATTTATCAAACAAAGTAATTTAAAATGTGTAAATGTTAAGTAAATTAAAATATATTGGATATAATTGTTATCAAAATATTATTATTAAAAATGTATAAAGAATTAATTAAAATATTACGTGGCAAATTTTATAAAGAAAATCATGCTCTTGGGTATATAATTATTTCATAACTTTATTTTAAAAGTATTTTTAAACTAATATGGTGTCATTAAACTAATATGAGAGTAGATTATTATAAAAGTTTTTGTAACGAGAGCCAACTCATTGATATTATCTAAACATCATAGTGGTTCATACGCCTTCTTATTACATTAATGGTTGTGTAAGAAGCTCTTAAATTTTTGAAGAAAAAAATCATTGAGGCTTTTAAATTTTTTGCACTCAATTAAGCCATTGAACCAATAAATTTAATCAATTAAGTCCTTAAATTAAGAGATTGAATCAACTAAACCCTTTGACCAATTTTGACCATTAAATCTAAACAATTTTTTCAATCTACTGTTGCAGTGCGTTGTGTCACAGTGTTTCCACTTGATAATTTCAATAATTTTCATTTTATTTAAAAAATTCTTTAAATGTTCTAAAAATTCTAAAAAACTTATAAAATTTATAAAAAATACTTTTTGAATTTTTTTAAATGCAATATTATAGAACTATAGTGTATCATGTGCCGATAATATCTGAAGAAAAAACTGTCAAGATTTAATGGTCAAAATTGGTCAAATGACTTAATTGATTTAATATCTTGGTTCAAAAGCTTAATTGATTATTATTATTTAGTTCAAAGGCTTTGGGTGCAAAAAAAATTCATGGGCTTAATTAATTTTTTTAGAAGTTCAAAGATTTCTTACCGCTTAAACCTACACTAATTTATATTCAAAATAATCTGCTCTCAAATATATTATTTAGAATTTAAATGCATGACTAAAAATATTTATACGTATTTTTTTATCATTTCATTTATAATGATTTGATAGGTTAGTTTTGACAAATGAAGTAACTTACATCATAAAATATTGATTTTATTTTTAATGTGAGCTATATTAATTATATGTTTTAATTTATAACGTCATGTAATTTAATGACATCATTAGTTTAAAAAACACCTTTAAAATAAAGTTATGAAATAGTTATATATCAGTGCGTGTTTTTCTTTATAAAATTTGCCACGAAATATTTCTTTGTTAGTAAGTTATTAATGTAATTGTTAATTAAGAAAGCAAACAAGTTTAACAAAATCATTAAATAAAAAAACAAGTTTAACAAAATAAAATAAAATTATTTATCAAACAACAGTCAAATTTAAAAATCAAGAGTAAATAATCTAAAGTAAAAACCAAAACAAACAAACAATAGTCGAATTTAAAAATTAAGACTAAATAAACAAACAACAATCGAATTTAAAAACCAAGACTAAGTAAACAAACAAACAAACAATAGCCGAGTTTAAAAACCAAAACAAACAACGGTCGAATTAAAATATATTACAAATAAAATTTTAATATTTCCTCCTCTTTCTCGGCAATTCTTGTCGTTGCAAGGATGACGTTTAATCGTACCGTCTAGGGGTTAAACCATTCTTCGTGGTTGATTCGGAGTCTGCTCATCGTAGAAAAATAGATCATTCATCCTTTGCATAGAAGGTGGTGCACCATACATTTTTTCTGGATGAAATGATGAGTTACTAATGATCGTAGTCGACAACAAAGATGTCATATTACCAACACCCATACCACCAAATGAAGATAAGTTGTATCCCTGGATGTTTGAGGATACTGAAATTGTAATATATATCTCTCATCATCATTGTAAGTTGGATGGGAAGATGAGCTGCTAGCAAATGAAAAATGGATTGATGGTTGTTCCGAAACATTACCAAATTCAAATGTTGGATGAGCTGTCACCAACTGCTGTGTAGACTGCTGGATACCAATGCTCTATTGGTTCTTCCCAAGGATCATTACTTACAGGTCTTGAGGGGATTGGACCAGAGACCATGAAGAATGCCAACCCGTATAACAATCCAAGTTTGGTTCGTCTGTTGTTCTTGTGAGCTTTGACCAAACTCTGATGACAAGTGTACATGTTTTGAGCATTGTAGATCTCCAAGCCATCCATTTCCAGCTTCGAGGGATACTAAGAACAGTTTTCCATTTTTCGAATACCTAGCAAATGGAAAATGGATTGGTGGTTGTTCCGAAACATTACCAAATCCAAATGTTGGATGAAATGATGAGCTGTCATCAACTGTTGTGTAGACTGCTGGATACCCATGCTCCATTGGTTCTTTCCAAGGATCATTACTTACAGGTCTTGGGGGGATTGGACCAGAGACCATGAAGAATGCCAACCCGTAAAACAATCCAAGTTTGGTTCGTCTGTTGTTCTTGTGAGCTCTGACCAAACTCGGATGACAAGTGGTACATGTTTTGAACACTGCAGATCTTCAAGCCATTTATTTTCAACTTCGAGGGATACTAAGAACGGTTTTCCATTTTCTGAATACAGCGAATAATACTCTGAATTAAAATCAAAATCACTTTCATCAATTGGACTCAAATCTTCTACCCACATGTAGTGACATTTTCTTTTAACTTTTAAATATGGGTCCAAATGCTACGGGTTATCCCTAAATCATTCTTTGTAATTGTGATCTAAAGGTGTTTCCTTTGAAAATTTGTATTCTTTTGAAAAATAATGAAAACTTGAAGTCGCCACCGGCCACTTGGGTAAGGTAGGCCGGGCATCATAAAATACCAGAGATTCATCATGAAAGGGTTCGAGAGTTGGTTATACGTGGGAAGGATTAGCACCCCCATCACGCCCAGAAATCGGTACCATAATATTTGTTGCCTTTAAAATTGATGGAATTTGTTGGAATTGGAATTGAATTTAACTCGGTGTACTTAATTGAAAATTAACTTTAATTGCACGAGCTTTATCAAATTGGCAGGTTTGAATTAATTGGACATTTAATTAATAAGGATGACGATACATCGGACCATAGATTAAACCGACATCATATAAGCCTGACTGCCGTGTTAATTTGTGGTTCGAATCTCGTATGTCACCTTTATGCGTGGTGCAAGCAGTTAAAATATGATGTAATGATCTTGTCAAGTTTTAATTTTACCTCGAGTCGTTAAGAATTAATTCAAATATTTGGTCAACATCCTTTGAGCTCGGACTGTTACGACACAAATATCGGATTTAATGGATACCTCAATTTCATGATTTAAATTAATTAATGCAAAACAAAAGGTCACAAGAATGAAAATTAAGGGATGACAAACAAATGGCTCAAAGGAAAACACACAAAAGCCCACCCGAAGCCCTAACCTAAAAGGCCCAAGTTATGGGAGACCAATTAGTGATCTACTTATTAGCTAAGTGATTCTAATATTAACCCTAAAAAATTAAAAGGAAATAAAATAAAGGGGCGAAATTAAAAGGAAAACATGGGCATAATTGTAAACCATTTCAAAATCACAAGGATCAGAGATGAAATTGAAAAAGACAGAATGGCTTGCTACTGCGATTAACCCATGCGGAGGGACTAAACGTGTGATTAAGGGGTGCGAAAGCTCTTCGGGCGTGATTAAGAGGACACAGAGGTCCTTAAATAGCTAATAAACCATTTTTAAAACGGTTAAAACATATAAAAACCAAATCTCGGCCCATTTTACTCTTTTTTAGCTAAAACTACGGTTCCATGAGCTATTACCACCTCCCTCAACATCTGAAACTGCCTCATTCCCCAAACCCAAAACTACCTCATTCCCTAGAAACCGGTGATTGGCCGCCATGAACCACCGCTTTGGCCGCCACCGAAAACCTAAAAACAAACCTTTTAAACCCATTTTCTCACCCTAAACACTGATTCAAACATAAAATCTTAAAAAAAACAACGAAGTTCCTTTATTTCAAGAAAAACAAAAACCTCTAACCTCTTTATTTAAAAACTAAGACAAAACAACGATCCCTTTTTGGGCTACCTCATCGTCCAACTCACTATTCACAACCTTGGAAGGCCGAGAGCTTATTGAAGGCAAAGGAGGGCAACCGACACCCGAGAAGATGAAACGACAAAGGTAAAAAGATGAAAACCCTAGTTCTATGTATGCTTTATGCTTGAAATTGAAAAGCTATGAACGAAAATGTATACCTCAAAATGTTTGAATTCTTTTGCTTATCTCTGCTCTATTGCATTTGAAGTTCTAGAATCGTTCGTTACAAAATGGTTAGGGGTTGTATTTATACCCCGATTTACATAGCTTTCTTAAAAAGAAAACAACTATCGAATTATCTTATTGGCCGCTGTTGTCTTTCTTGAATGTATTCATGTATAACACTGAGAATGTTGGTTTGCCCTCTCTGACATTTCTGATTTGTATGCGCCTTTGATATCTGATATTCCCTGAATTTTGTTTGTTTTTGCCCTTTTGTTGCATGTGGCCGATCGATCGGAGAGAGAAGATGACCAAATGGATGCAGCTTGCTGGCGTGGTCGTCGTCGTGGCAAGATGGCCCGATCGTGGTGCTTGTTGATTAGCTGCGGTTGTTGTCGTGGCGTCTACATGGCATTGATGCGGCCGACGTGGCTACTGGCGAGGAGGTGCATAGAGGGTTCGTACGGTACGTGGGCACGTGTTGGAGTCGAACAGACGCCACTTGTGGAAATGAAGAGTCGATGATGGACTACGCACGCGTATGGGAGAGGCTAAAGGGAACACGTGGGCACATGGGGAATTTAGACGAGCATTCATTCGATCGCAGGCTGTTAGATGTTTCCCAGATCTAACGGCTAGGAGCTGGCTGCGTATCATCAAAAGATGGTGTTAGGGTTATCAGATTTAGGGCTTGGGCCAAACGGGCCAAATGGCTAATGGTTTATGTAAATGGATAATTTTTAAGAGAACCGAGCCTTTCTTTTCTTTATTAATGGGTTGTTATATTATTTATGTTTGTAAAAATTTTGGACTGATATATAGTTTGAAGTTGGGCTTTTATTTATATTAATCTTTTTTTATTTTAGTTTAGTTTAATAACAATAAAAGAGTAATAATATAACCATAATAGCATTAATGATAATAATAGTACTATAATAATCATAACATACTAATAATATTTTGGGTTTTCAATTGGATAATAACATAACAACATATATATATATATATAATACTAGTATAATATTAGAATGTTAATACTTAATAAATAATAATAGTAGTTTCCTTTTTATATGTTTTGGTTTTAATTAAAAAGTAAACAAAGCCCATAATTTTAAATAGTAGTAACATATATATAAGCCCATTATTGTAAAAACAAAAAAATAAAAAGGGTCTACCCCGGACAAAATTAGTGATTATAGCTGCCCCTCTTTGCTTATCCTTGTGGAACAAGAATAAAGCAAAGACCATAAGCACTAATTTTGTCCCACTTCCCTGTTGGAGGATTTGCTCTTTCGGAACGACAGTGAACAAATCCAAATAATTTGTTTTCTCAGGGCAGCGAAAACAAACTGGGTAACACTAGCGGGTCCTCTCGAAACTCAATGGACGAACCATAACAGCAAACGATCCATTCCTCTGAAGCGGCAGCGAACAAATACAAATAAATTGTTTTCCCAAAACGGCATAAAAAACTGGCGTGTCCTTCCAAAACGGCTGCAGACGAGCCAACTAACCTTTAAATGACTCATTCTTTCGAAACGGCAGTGAATGAATCCAAATAACTTTGCTTTCCTGAAACAGCAGAAAACAAAATGGGTGGCACTGGCATTTCCTTCCGAAACAACATCAGACGAGCCAATTAACCTTCAAATGACCCATTCTTCCGAAACGGCAGTGAACAAGTCCAAATAATTTTGCTTTCCCAAAACGGCAAAAAACAAACCCGACATGTTCTTAGCGAACAAAACAAATGTCATTGAATGGTAGATGAACTTGTTTCTCGAAGTGGCAGAAACAAGACCAAACATAGACGCCATGTTCCTCCAAAGCGGTAGTGAACATATAGATGCGTTCCTCCGAAGCAGTAGTGAACAGATAGATAGGTTTCTCTGAAGCGGTAGTGAACAAACCAGATAGCAACCCTTCAAACAAAGATTTCAATCTTCTTGGGCATGGATGAATGAGCTTTCTAAGTTTACTGTCTGAACATTCTTGAGCTATGGGTATTGTCATCTTTTTGATCTAAAATCTTAATGTGACGAGTTTGAAATCCTTCGTATTATATCCTTGTTAGGTTTTTTTGCTTTGTCTTTTGCTCTTCTTCTTAGACGATATTTGATCTACCCTTTTATTATCTATGAAAAGAAATGAAAAAGCTGTAATGATGCAGGTTAGCATGCTTCTAACCTAGGGGTGCCTAACTAGAAATGATGCATGAATGATAGCAATTTTTAAACTTTCTCGGGAACTTTCTCTTCTTTCCCCCTTGACTTGAACCTTCATGTGCTTTTCGGTTCACTTCTTTACTACAACGACGTCTCTTCCTTCACTCGAGTTCACCCTTTATGCCCTCCTTTTGAGCTCTTTGAACATTTTACTCTAAAATGCCCTTTCAGGTTTTCACTTTAGATATTCTTTTTCTTTTTTTCTTTCTTTTTCCTTGTTTTCTTCATTTTCCTTATTTTTTTTCTTTTTTTCTTTTTTTCTTTTCTTTCTTTTTATTTATCTTCCTTCTTTTTTCTTGGGCGCCCTTGCGGGTTTTCGCCTCTGGTCCCTTGGATTTTAACATGAATGGTACTTAGTGTCTCTTCTTGGTGGATCCTTGTCAATTTCTCCTCCAATGTCCTCTGGCCCTACCTTTGGCGGGCTCCCATCCAAACAGGAACAAACCCGCGCTTAATGGATTGAATCATAGTAATGCCAAGAAATCTTTTGCTTTTTCTTATTCTATGTCAATCTATCTGTGGACTGCATATAAAATAGACAATAGAAAATAGAATAAACTTTATTAATACTTGATAGAATATTAGGGCAATTTTGAAAGTTATGCCAAACATGAGAACAAAGAAAAATATGTGAAAGATGTCAACTTATGAATGATGAGAACCCATTGACCTTGGTTGATTTCTCGCTAGCCACCCTTGGTCATTTCCTCTGATGATATGAAGACCGAAGCATAGACCCTCAATTGAACCAAAGCTCGTTAGTTGGATGCCAAAATTCAAGTCTATCTGAACTATCCTTTTCGGATTTTCAATTTAGACCCTCATTTGGTTTTAAGGTGCCCTTTTTTGGGTTTTCGCCTTAAACCCTCATTTTTTTCTTTTTCTCTTTTTTTCTTCTTAAACATAATACCTTTTGATGGAGTCTGAGTTTATGGGGTTGCTCAATTCTTTCCCATCCATCTCCAGCAGAATTAACGCTCCACCGGAGAAGTTTTTTTTGACGGTATAGGGCCCCTCCCAATTGGGCATCCATTTTCCTCGGAAGTCTCTTTGGTTCAGCAAGATCTTCTTTAGCACTAGATCCCCATCTTGAAACTCCCTAGGGCGAACTTTCTTGTTATAAGCTCGCATCATTCTTTTTTGATACGCTTGTTTATGAGAGACAAATTTCAACATTTTTTCTTCGAGGAGATTCAATTGATCAAATTTGGCTTGCATCCACTCGGCTTTATCCAACTTCACATCGTTCAAAATTCAAAACGATGAGATCTCTAACTCGATGGGTAATACAGCTTCCATGCCGTATACCAAAGAGTACGATGTTGCCCCGGTAGACGTTCTCACAGATGTTTGATAGGCAAACAAAGCAAAAGGGAGCCTCTTATGCCAATCCTTAAATGTCTCCGTGGTTTTTGCTATGATCTTTTTAATATTCTTATTCATCGTTTCTACCGCCCCGTTCATCTTGAGGCGATAAACAGTAGAACTGTGATGCACAATCTTGAATTGTTCACAAACCTCGGTCATCACCTTATTGTTCAATTTGGAAGTATTGTTGGTGATAATCCTTTTGGGCAAACCATAGCGACATATGATTTCTTTCTTGAGAAACTTACAGACTGTCGTTCTTATGATGTTAGTGTATGAGGCAGCTTCTACCTATATGGTGAAGTAATCAATGGCCACTAGGATAAAACGATTACCATTGGAAGCCTTTAGGTGTATCTGACCAATGACATCCATTCCCCAAGTAGCAAAAGGCCATGGTGAATTCATAGTGTGATGTGGCACTGACGAGAAATGTATCATGTCGGCATGGATTTGGAATTTATGACATTTCTTCGCGTTACTGATGCAATCTCCCTCCATGGTTGACCAGAAGTAGCCATATCTCATGATTTTTCTTGCCATCGAGAATTCGCTGGCGTGGGTTCCACATAAACCACTGTGGACCTCTGCCAAAATAGTTCCAGCCTCTCGGGCATTGACACACCTCAATAGTATCTGATCCTTTATTTTCTTGTATAAAACTTCACCATCAAGGACGTACCTTGACGCAAACCTTCTGATAGTTCTTTTACCGTTATCGTCAGCCTCTTTAGGATAAGTCTGGAATTTTATGTATTGGAGGATGTCATAATACCATGGATTTCCATTTTCTTCTTCTCCCAAACTATAACAATAGGCTGGTACTTCAAAAGTTTACATCTTGATCGGCTCCATCCCGACTGTCTGACTTACTTCGAATACAATGACCAATGTTGCTAGAGCGTCGGCCATCTAATTATCCTCCCTCAACAAGTAGGAGAAACCAACTTCTTCAAACTCTTTGACCAAATCTTGGATTAAGTCATAATACTTGATGAATTTTGAATCTCTAGTCTCTCATTCTTTCCGAAGCTGATAGATTACTAGGGCAGAATCTCCGAAGACCCGGAGCACTTTAATCTTTTTTCTATGGCCGCTCGGAGTCCCATGACATAGGCCTCATATTCGGTTATATTATTGGTGCAAAAGAATTCCAACCTACTCGTGAAAGGGTAGTAGGTGTTTTTGGGGAGACCAAAACTACCCCTATTCCATGGCCTAAGGCATTCGATGCCCCGTCAAAATAAAGCCTTCATCCCTCATTCTTGATAGTAGACATCCCTTCGGACAGATTACATATCAAATTTTTATCTGGGAAACTGAAGTCCAACGGTCCATAATCATCCGAAGCGCGACTTGCCAAAAGATCTGCCACCACACTTCCCTTCATCGCCTTCTAACTCACACAAACAATGTCGAATTCTGACAATAACATTTGCCACTGAGCTATTTTCCTGGTTAGTGCTGGTGCTTCCATTAGAAATTTCAACAGATGCAATCGGGAAATTAAGCAAGTGGTATGATACAACATGTATTGTCGGAGCCGTTTAGTAGCCCATACCAAGGCACAACACAACCTTTGGATCAACGGGAACCGTTTTTCACACTCGGTGAACTTTTCGCTTAAGTAATAAATCACCCTTTCCTTTTTTGCCTGAGTCATCGTGTTGCCCCAACACACAACCCATATAATTCTTAAAATCTGCCAAGTACATGATCAATGGCCTATCCAGTACTTGTGCCACTAGAATCGAAGGATTGGTCAAATATTTCCTGATCTTTTCTAGTGCTTCTTAACAATCTTCATCCCAAATTCTCGGGTTATTCTTTTAGAGTAATCTGAAGATGAGGTCACATTTATCGGTCAATTAAGAGATGAACCGAGAGATGTAATTCAACCTTCCCAAGAATCTTCGAACTTCTTTTAGTGTTTGAGGCAGTGGGAGGTCTTAGATTGCTTTCACCTTATCGGGATCAATCTCAATGCATTTCTGACTCACCATAAAACCTAAAAGCTTCCCTGACGTAACTGCAAAGGTATATTTGGCCGGGTTGAGCTTCAACTGATATTTTTTTAGCCTCCGAAAGAGTTTTCGTAGATTTTGGATATGTTCCTCCTCGGTCTGAGACTTAGCTATCATTTCATCCACGTACACCTCAATTTTCTTATGCATCATATCGTGAAACAAGGTCACCATATCTCTTTGATAAGTTTCCCCAGCATTCTTTAACTCGAAGGGCATCACATTGTAGCAAAACATCCCCATATGGTCACAAAAGTGGTTTTTTCCATGTCCTCGAGATGCATTTTGATCTTTAGGGAAAAGGGAAGTTATCTTTCGGGCTTGCCTTGTTGAGGTCCCTGTAATCCACGCACATACGCACCTTTCCATCCTTTTTTGGTACTAGCACTATGTTGGCTACCCATTCCGGATATTTAGAAACTTTCAAGAACACGGCCTCAAGCTGTTTCTTTTCCTCTTCCCTAATTTTTAACAACACGTCCGTCCTCATTCTTCGAAGTTTTTGCTGAACTGGCTTACATTCTGGTCTAATTGGGAGCTTGTGCATCACAATATATGTGCTTAAACATGGAATGTCTTGATATGTCCATGCGAATACATCTTTAAATTCTAGAAGTAGTTCCACCAATTGTTGCTTAACTTTTGATGACAGAGTGTTGTTGATCTTCACTTCTTTTTTTTCCTCGTCAGTCCCCAAGTTCAAAATCTCTACCTTCTCTTGATGCGGAAGGATTTGCTTTTCTTCACTTGCCATCATTCTTAATAACTCATCGGGAATCCCATCATCCTCCTTTACTTCCGCTAAACACGTGGGTTGCTCGAAATCTACTTCAGGATTAGGTTCTGCATCATTCATACAGTTTATATTAAGAGGCATGCACGATTGTAAAATTGTGCATTGGGAATGGAAGGGGATTGCTTAAGATATAAATAAATAAATAAATAAATAAAAGAATGAATGAATAAATAAATAAATAATAAATGAAATGGAATGAATGCTATGCTATGCTTTCTATTTGGGAAAGAAAAGTTGATAAAGTCTTTTTCATTGGAAGCAGATAAAGTAACATAGTTGCCCTTTTTACAAAAGATACTCGTTACTTTTGGGAAAAAGTAACAGGATGGTTTTGGGTATTACTTTGATTTATTCCTAAAAACCACTGGCGTATCCACAAAGGTCCAATTGCTGAGCTTTTCCCCTAGAAGGCATGGGCGAATCTCGGCCAAGAGCAAGTCAATATTGCCACCATCACTGATCATATTCACATCCATCTCCTTCAAGGCTTCAAGAACCAACTTCTCTTGGAAGCATCTTTCGCCTTCTCGGTTCACTTCTTGAACATCCACCTCGGGGTTTTGAATCCTACTAGATATGAAAATGCCATCAAAACCCATATAGGTTATGGGGGCCCAAGGAATATCCTCCCCTCTTAAGCCTGACCTTCCTTTGTTCTTGTCTCTTCCCCCACTTCTGTCTTTTCTGTAGAAAATTAGGTTTATAACCGAGTCCAAAACGGACGATCTTACAAATCACACTGACAGGAGGAAGATGTCATTGCAGATTCTTTCCCAAGCCTCTTTTCTTTCTCGCTCCTTTTCTAAGGGTCTCAAATTCTACCATTTTAGTGCAATTTGATAGTTTAGGGTATAAAATCTTAATCCCCTCGGCAACAAAGGTAGCATTGACAAATTCCAAGGCCCTAAAAGCACATTCCATTGCTTCTTTATTGGTATAGATATATGGTGTATCCAAAGTCACCGAAACGACGATGTCTTCCTCAGCATTCACCATGACCAATTTCCCTTCAATGACAAACTTTAATTTCTGGTGGAGTGAAGAGCAATTAGCACATATGTGAACTATCGATTGACGACCGTTGTAATGTAGCTAGTGGCATAACGTTCAATACGGAGCCATTATCAATTAGCACGCCTAGTAGCACATATCCCTTGCAATGGGTGGTGTGTTAAGGGCCTTGATGGATCATATACCTTCACTTGGTATTTCATTATCACTGAAATTGATGTGATTATCGGTGGTGATATGATTGATGATTCGGTCCAAATTCCTATTCGAAATATCCTTTGTAACAAAGGTCTCATTCAAAATCTTCAACAGGGCCTCACGATACTTTTTTGAGTTTAACAGGAGATCAAGTACCGAAATTCGGGCTAGTTGTTTTCGAAGTTGATCCACGACGTTATACTCATCGTGTTTCAAGAATCTCAAAAATTCTTGAGCTTGGGCTTCCGTGATTGGCTCCTTAATCTTTGTAGACGGGTCCTCTTCGAACGCCTTCTCGGGTTCAACTCTGATCTTCTTGTCTTTCTCTTTTGGCCCCTTCGATGCTTTTGGATTCTTCTCAGTATAACATCGTCCACTCCTTGTAAGATGCCCCACATCTTTTATCTCTTTAGCTTTTAGTTCCAAAGGCCTTTCCTAAGAGGGCTTCGTCCACTCCTCGTAAGATGCCCCACATCATTTCCTCCTTGTGAACTTGAGGAGCCTAGTATTATAATGCTTGCCGCATAATTCCATAGAACCATCTTTGTGTCCTTGAAAGGAAAAATCTTGGGGTAGCGATTATAATTTTGGGAGTCGCCTTTGGTGCGCTTGTCTCACTTGGCTTGAGACCGAGGACAAGCGGTCTCTTTGCACTATACTTGGTCTCCTGACTCTCCGATGCACAAACTTCTAATTCTTTCTTTCCTTCATTTCTTTCAAAAAAAATCAATTTCCTTGTTATCCATCATAGCTTGTATCAACTGACGGAACTCCTCACAATCTTGAATCTCATGATCTCCCGATTGATGGTACTCACAATATGGGTCACAACCTTCTTCCATAATCACCATTCCTCGGTGAATGAGGCGTGCCACACACAAACATTGGAAAACCCACCTTAACAGTGATTGAACTTCAGACATGTTCACTCTAGCTTTTCTGGTATTTTCGTCTTCAATAGCATTCACGCTTTGACCTCTATGATTTGGTAGGGGTTGTTGGCTGTGCTTGGCTCTCACAACTTTAATAATCTGGTCCGAATTAAGTTCTGAACGAACTTCTTGAACGCCACACAATTTTCAATTGAATGCCCCAGAATATCGGTATGGTACTCGCAATGTACCTTAGGGTCATACCATGCTGGGTAAGGTGGGTTGTAAGGAGTAACATGATAAGGTCGAACTAAATCGACCTTATACAATTGTGAGTATAGCTTCTTGTAAGAGATTGGCAAAGGAGTGAAGGACCTATCCTCCATTTCCTTCTTAGGTCCCCTATCTTCCCTTTTATTCAAGTTTCGGGAATTTCATACTGTGGCCTGAGGATGAGAGATAGTGAAGTTCTTGGTTGCCTCGAAAGTGTTTTTATTGTTCACCTCATGGTCATTCTCCTTGTATTGTTTGCGTGAATGACCCCCTCAGTCAATTCTTCTGCTTTTTATGGTTGCTTCGATGTGCTCACCAGTCATAACCATCTCTGAAAAGTTGCTAACAGGGTTGCTGATCAGTCGATCATAGAGCGTTCATTTTAGCGTATCTATGAACATTGGAGAGATCTCATGCTCATGAAGCCGTGGTTGAACCTGCACCGCCACATCACGCTATTTTTGAACGTATTCACGAAGGGTCTCATTGTGTCTTTATTCCATACCTTGCGACAACAGTGGGTTGGAAACCGTGTTGGTTATATGCTTATACTAATCAGTAAAAGCTTTTGCCAGACCCTTCCATGACTTAATTTGAGCCCTTGTTAGCTGATTGTACCATCTCAAAGTAGATCCCACTAAGTTATCCTGAAAGCAGTGAATTAGGAGATTCTCATTATCGGTAAACCCGACCATCTTCTGGAAAAACATCACTACATGAGCAGTAGGGCAGGTGGTTCCATCGAACTTTTCAAATTCAGGGGTCTTGAACTTATATAGGATTTCTACGTCGGGGACCAAACTGAGTTCCCTAGCATTTAACCCATAGAAGCCATCCTCATCTCCCTTCACTCAATACTTTTCCTCTAGGTCTTTCTGAGTATTCTCCAATTTCTTAGTGAACTCCGCTTTCATTTGGTTCAACTTCTCCAACTCATCAAAGTCTGGATGATGTCCCCGATAATCTCGGGATTCTTGAAGGTCACCCCCGATTGAGTTTGAACAGCTACACTGGCATGAGAGGAAGATTCACCTTGTGGAGGATTTAGAGAGGGATCAACAAGCAGAGGGTCCTTGACAATATGGGCATGAGGGCGATCCCCCGAGTTTTGGGCAGGATTCTCAATGGCACTCTTGCCCCGAGTTTTGGTCCTAAACAGGCTTGCAGCAACTGGATATCTCCTTCATCATGTCTTGCTGGGACTTGATGATAATGACCTTTAAATCATGTTGGGTTCATTCCATCTAGACATGTAGGTCGGCTTCCAACTTGGCAAAGCTCTCCTCCATTTGCTTTGTCCGTGAGCGAGTGCGATATGGGTGTGAAATGATGATAATTTTAAGAAGCAAAATGCAATCTTTATGAAATAGAAAGCTTTTTAATTAATAAATGGCAATTAATAAAAAATGCAAACAAATGCACTAATGAAATGATTATTAGCATTTAAACAAAGAATGAAAATGAAAGAATCATGCATGAATGCAAGGAGCAACACTGAGTTTGGCAAATATCATCGTTAAACGACTTTCATTAATGGAAACGTTGCCTTGTTACAATAACTTAAAAAAACCAACTACATATGTGACTTCAAGGTAGTATCAAGGTCAATAATCTCCATTAGGATCCAAACAATCCTCCCTCCTTCTTCAGATTCATTGTCCACACAGTCATGGAGTTCAGTAGCGTCTTCCACCAAAATCTGTACTTTTCAGGCAATCTCTTGCATCTGAGTCATCCATTGTGCCAACTCTTGTTCTTGCCTCCAAATTGTGTAGGTGGTGAAGTGCAGTTGCTCCAAACTCGACATCAGACGTACTTAAATTGACCCCTAAGGCTTGACACATGATCCTTGAGCTGTTGAACCTCGGTTTCCAACTCATCAACGCAAGTCGTCAAAACTTGATTCAAGTTACTAGCCTTTAGCTTGTTAGTTGAACCCTATGCTTGAAAAGAGACTTTTCCAAACACTTCACTTGATCTTTTAGGGTTTCATTTTGGTGTTGTTCTTTCTCGATCTGTCTCGAGTAGGAGATTCGTAGATTCTTCACTTCTTTGGTCAAAATGAGCACTTGGTCTTTGTGCTCGTAAAACATTCTTTTGTAATTCTCGGCTCTTACTTTTTCTTCCTTCAATCGGAGCTCTAACTGTTTGCTTGGTCTGCCTTCCGTGACTCTCTTGCTTTTATTTAACCTTTTAAGCTTCTGAATCTCTTCTTTCTCCATCCTAAGTTTGAGTTCCAAATAATCTTTTTTCCTTTGTAGATCTTTAATCACTCATTCAAACCGTGTCTTCTCAAATTTGAAGTCAAACTTTTCTTAATGGGCTCTCCTCGAGCTTGAGGTACCTCTTTTGCTCTTCTTCAAGTTGTTTCCTCATCAAATCGGCCTCGGTAGGAAGCGTGGCCAATCTCTTCTCTATAGATCTCTTTCCATCGGGATTCAAATGGGGAACGTTTTCGTTGATACGATTAAATCACCAAGCTTCGTATTCGGGAGTGGCCAGGTACGGGGCACTTACGATCCTAACCCATCTTGTGTTGTTCCATGTTGAAGAAGCATTATATACCACCGTCTTGTAGCCCTTCTCCTTCTCATAATTCATGTTGAATTCATTTAAACCTCTGGTGGCCGGCACGAATTTCTTCAAACCATACTATCTCGAGACTAGAAGAGGTGCATAAGCCGTATGCCCCCAAAGACCTAGTGGTACCCAAGAGTGTACCCCATATCTATAAAGGATATTCCTTGCAAATAACCATGGAGCTCTCCAGACTATGTCTTCCTCTCTTAGATTTCGGAGAACATCTAGCCAAACCTCTTCAGACCTTTGTGTTGGCCAATCTTCTTTTTTTGCAAAAATTCCTCCAACGGTGAGAACTTGCCATCATAGAGAGGCCTTGAGAAACTGACATCTGACCAAAGGTGACTATAGAGCCAAACGGTCAAAAGCTGTGAGTATCCTTGGAAGCGACCTCTACCGTTCTCTCTACAAAACCTTAATGAACAGAAATTTTCAGCCATAATTATGGGTACCAGATTGGTCTCGCTACTCAGACGATCAAACAAATCCAAAACTGCTGGGTCGATGAGCCCTAATGCTCGAGGAAAAAGTACCAACCCATAGATCAACAATGCAAAGAGGTCTTGTTGAACTCGGCCCACAGGATGTACAGAAGCTAAGGCTAGGATTCCCTCCCACTTAAGGTATTCTTTCTTGTTCCAAGTGGTGACTTGATTCTCTACCCAAGATAACAATGTTTTCAAGATTCTACCAAGCTTGCCTCGAAAAGCTTTATACTTATTAGGCTTAGAGTACACCCGATTCTCGTCAATCTTCTTACAATTTATAAGGTCTTGATATTCTTCGATGGTAGGGGTCAAATCAAAGTTACCGATTGTGAAACAACTGTAAGCTGAGTTCCAAAACCCCACCAAAGCTTGCATTAACGATCGGTCGACCAAGACATCTAGAAAATAGGCGATGTTACCATACTCTTTCTTGAAAGTATTTCTCGTCTCAACATCCCAACTGTTCCAAACCAGTCTTAACTCGGATACATCATTGAACTCTGTATTCATGAATGTCACGGCTGATATGGCTGGTCTGAACCTAGTGGCAGTATTGTCCCCCTCATGTAGTTGCTCCCTTTCCGACCATATTTGCACATCGAAATTCTTTTCATCATTGCTACGAACCAAGTCTCTCACTGATCCAGTCTTTTACTTCAAACTATTTCCAACTCAATGTACTCTTCATGATATGACAAAATATGCAAAAAAAGGTAAAAGAGGAAAAGGAAGAAAACAAAAAGAAGCGTTAGTTATAAGATAAACAATAAAACGAAAATGAGAAGAGATAAATGAAAAATGAAATAAGCAAAAGGTAAGCAAATAAGGAAACAAACCTAACCACATGAATTCTAGTTCGCTATGGTTATCTGCATGGCTCTAACGGGGTATGCTTCCTAGATTCTCACACATGGTTTGGTTCTAATCGAGGGTACCCGAACCTATCTTATTACCTACTAAGGCAACAAGAACCCCAATTCTGGCCTATTACAAGCTTGTAATTTGGTTTCGGTTCGAAGGAAAGCACGACCTACTGACGTAGAGGGTTGCTCACGTGTCAAAAGACGTGGATTCCGGAAGTGAATTACCGACCCGTAGAGGACTACTCTCGTGGGTATGTGGCGTTTCAGTCCCACTTAAGGGAATGAGCTCGGGTATAGAGCTTGATGAACATGATGCAACAAATGTCGGTGATTCCTTAGAAATTAAATGAAAAATTAACCCGAAGTCCACCAATTATCAAAGTCTGTGCAACCCTAGCCACATTTTCAAGAAAGGATCAACCTCGTTAAAGTTAATTAAAATTCTAACATTTTCCATCATTTAAAAGTAACAAATATTTTCTTGGCCTAACTCTCATTTTGTTTTTATAAAAAACAAAATCATCGTCTCCAACGGAGTCGCCAAGCTATAGCGACCTTTTCTTTTAACTTTTAAATATGGGTCCGGATGCTACGAGTTATCCCCAAATCATTTTTTGTAATTGTGATCTAAAGGGGTTTCCTTTTAAAATTCGTATTCTTTTGAAAAATACTGAAAACTTGAAGTCACCACCGGCCACTTGGGTAAGGTAGGCCGAACACCATAAAATACTAGAGATTCATCATGAAAGGGTTCGAGAGTTGGTTACGCGTGGGGAATGATTAGCACCCCTTCACGCCCTAAAATTGGTACCATAATATTTGTTGCCTTAAAATTGATGGAATTTGTTAGAATTGGAATTGAATTTAACTCGGTGTACTAAATTAAAAATTAACTTTAATTGTACGAGCTTTATCAAATTTGCGGGTTCAAATTAATTGGACATTTAATTAATAAGGATGACGATACATCAGACCATAGATTAAACCGACATCATATAAGCCTGACTGTCGTGTTAATTTGTGGTTTGAATCCCGTATGTCACCTTTAAGCATGGTGCAAACAGTTAAAATATGATGTAATGATCTTGTCAAGTTTTAATTTTACCTTTAGTCGGTAATAATTAATTCAAATATTTGGCCAACATCCTTTGAGCTCGGACTATTGCGACACAAATATCGGAATTAATGGATGCCTCATTTTTCATGATTTAAATTAATTAATGCAAAAACAAAAGGTCACATGAATGACAATTAAGGGATGACAAACAAAGGGCTCAAAGGAAAACATACAAAAGCCCACCCGAAGCCTAACCTAAAAGGCTCAAGTTATGGAAGACCAATTAGTGATCTACTTATTAGCTAAGTGATTCTAATATTAACCCTAAATTAATTAACCCTAAAAAATTTAAAAAACCTAACAAATTAAGATTTATCTTATAACAGATAATTAATTTGGTTGGTTTTTAAACTAGTATTCCAATGAGCCGTGGATACTATTTAAAACGAATCAAATTAACTACGCATGATTTAGAAATTAATGTCAATCTAAACTTGAAATTAATTTTATCCTAAAAGTGATTAAGAAATGTTCAATTAATTTAATGAATTTGACATTTATTCCAATAAGCCAAGGGAAAATTTAAATTCACTAAATTAATTCGAACCTTGATCTAGCTAAGGCTCTAAAGAATCTAATCCTAGAATTAACTTAATTAATTTAAGGATCGTGCCCCTATTAGACGAGCACACGATCTAAATTAATTAAATTAATTGGCCTAGACTAAAACCTTAACAAAACCCCAAAACTCATCTAACCAAGCTAGCCCTAAAGCCCAAAAAAACAAAGCCCAAAGCTACTAAAACTAGGCCTACACAAAAAAAAACTAATCAAGCACACATATGTCACGAATATATTACATATTATATATTATAAATTTTTTATAAAACCTAGATTACACACTTAAAAAATACATTATGAACATTTTAAAAACAACTCATATATTATATACTTTAGAAGACTATATATTACATATATTTGCGAAATCTATATATATATATATATATATATTATTTTGCAAAGCTATATATTACATACCATAAAAAAACTATATATTATACATAAGGGTTATGTACTATATTATGTAAAAATCTATATATATATTATATTGTATGCAAAATACATATTTCATATTTAAGGAAAATTATATATACATAGTGTAAACTTTTAAAGAAAATATATATTTTTTGAAAACTCTAACTTCGTAAAACTATATACTTAAAAAGTATGTTACATATATTTTGATAAACTATATATTATACCTTTTTAAATAGAAAATTATATATTATATGTATTATAAAACATATATCATAAGCATTACATAGAAACTATAAACCAAAAAAAAACCAAAACATATAAACATTTCACAACCACATATTACAAATCAACAACCATAAAACTAATAGATTTAAACATAAAAACCAACAAGATTATAAACAAGGTATGAACTAAAAATAAAATGCATGGGAGCAGAGACCTAATACACTGAAATTTGGACCAAAACAAAAGGAAAGAAAATAAAGGGGTTAAATTAAAAGGAAAACAAGGGCATAATTGTAAACCATTTTAAAATCACAAGGACCGGGGACGGAAATGAAAAAGACGGAATGACTTACTACTGCGATTAACCCACGCGGAGGGACTAAACGTGTGATTAAGGGATACGAAAGCCTTTCGGGCGTGATTAAGAGGACACGAAGGTCCTCAAATGGATAATAAAACATTTTTAAAATGGTTAAAACATATAAAAACCAAATCCTGGCCCATTTTACTCTTTTTGGCTAAAACCACGGTCCCATGAGCTTTTACCACCTCCCTCAACCTCTGAAACGGGAATGAACACCGTCGTGATGTTCATCTCTAAACCCAAAAACTGGCTCATTCCCCAGAAACCGGTGATCGGCCGCCGTGAACCACCACTTCGACCGACGTCGGAAACCTAAAAACAAACCTTTTTAAACCCCTTCTCTCAACCTAAACCCCGATTCAAACACAAAATCTTAAAAAAAACAATGAAGTTCCTTTATTTCAGGAAAAACAAAAACCTCTAACCTCTTTATTTTAAAAATTGAGAAAAAGACCCATTTTTGGGCTACCTCCTCGTCCAACTCACTATTCACGACCTTGGAAGGCCGATAGCTTATTGACGGCGAATAAGGGTAACCGACACCCGAGAAGATGAAACGGCAAAGGTAAAAAGATGAGAACCCTAGTTCTATGTTTTATGCTTGAAATTGAAACGCTAGGAACAAAAATGTATACCTCTAAATGTTTGAAGCCTTTTGCTTATCTCTGCTCTATTGCATGAAGTTCCTAAATCGTCCGTTACAAAATGGTTAGGGGTTGTATTTGTACCCCGTTTACATAGCTTTTTTAAAAGAAAACAACTATCGAATTATCTCATTGGTTGCCGTTGTCCTTCTTGGATGTATTCATGTATAACACTAAGAATGTTGGTTTGCCCCCTCTGACATTTCTGATTTGTATGCGCCTTTGATATCAAATATTCCTTGAATTTTGTTTTTTTACCCTTTTGTTGTATGTGGCTGATCGATCGGAGAGAGGAGATGAATAGATAGATGTGTCTTGCTAGCGTGGCCGTCGTCGCGGCAAGATGGCCCGATCGTGGCGCTTGATGATTGGCTGCGGTTGTTGCCGTGGCGTCTATATGGCATTGATGTGGTCGGCGTGGCTATTGGCGAGAAGGTGTATAGAGGGTTCTTATGATGCATGGGTACATGTTGGAGTCGAACAGATGTCGCTTGTGAAAATGAAGAGCCGACGGTGGACTGCACGCGCGTATGAGAGAGGCCAACGAGCACGTGGGGAATTTGGACGGGCACTCTTTCGATCGCGGGCTATTAGATCTTTCCCAGATCTAACGGATAAGAGCTGGCTGCGTATCATCAAATGATGGTGTTAGGGTTATCAGATTTAGGGCTTGGGCCAAACGGGCCGAATGGCTAATGGTTTATGTAAAGGGATAATTTTCAAGAGAACTGGGCATTTCTTTTCTTTATTAATGGGTTGTTATATTATTTATGTTTGTAACAATTTTTGGACTGATATATAGTTTGAAGTTGAGCTTTTATTTATATTAATATCTTTTTGATTTTAGTTTAGTTTAATAACAATAAAAGAGTAATAATATAACCATAATAACATTAATGATAATAATACTATAATAATCATAACATACTAATAATATTTTGGGTTTTCAATTGGATAATAACATAGGAATATATATATATATATATAATACTAGTATAATATTAGACTGTTAATACTTAATAAATAATAATAGTAGTTTCCTTTTTTTTATATGCTTTGGTTTTAATTAAAAAGTAAACAAAGCCCAGAATTTTAAATAGTAGTAACACACATACACACACATATATATAAGCCTATTATTGTAAAAAAATAAAAATAAAAAGGGTCCATCCCGGACAAAATTAGTGATTACACCACCACATATGTCTTTCTTCCCAAAGATTAAAGAATTTGGCTTGCTTCACAACCCATTTCTCATCGTATCTACCTTTTTCAGCTCTACTATGGACGTATTCAATACTAGGTGGAGCTCTAGGAATGGGCTGATGGAAGTTGAACTACCGCAACACTCTATCAGCACAATGATATTCAACAGTGGAAAAATGGATCAAAGGCACAATTGCACCGTAGAATGATCTACATCGACGCACATTTTCTGGTATGCAAGCATTGACTGTTGGATTCTCGTACAACATCCAAATAAATTGTAAAAAACAAATAAATATTAATATACATACACAAACATTACTTTCAAATATACAAAGTCAAAAAATTAATTTAAAAATATTATGATACCTCATTTTTTTTCCTATTGTTTGTATCTTTAGTATTATATCTCTAACATTGTTGTGCACCACCCCCCGCGTTCTTCAACTTATGTCTCCATCTGCAAAGATATTGAACTCATATTTCTAAGTCATTCTAGATAAATATTAGATCAATAAAATATTTATAACAATTGTAATCGTAGTATTACCTCCCAGCAAGTAGAAATTGCATGGGTACGAGTACTTTCACAATGAGCGTTAGATAAGGAAACCCATACCATGCCCACGACTGTATTAAGATTTGACATCCACCCATATCTGATATCTTTTTCTCACTAATCATAATTGAGGCCTTGCACATTTTATGGTACAAGTGTAATGACCTAGATTTTAGAATCCATGTGTCAGTTTAAACCCGAGTAGTGGGCTCAGAGTTTTGGGCTATGAGTTGGGCCTTCGGGTGTTTAGAGAATGCCTTGTGGGCTTCATCATTGTTATGGGCTTTAGAACTTGGGTTGAAGGGAGATGAAGGAAAGACATTTGGGTAAAATGTCCCTTTTGGATGTGGTTGGATGAGCAAAAAGCTCATTTATGGGCTGCAAAAAGAAAAGAGAGTGACCTCACCCTTGTTCCCTCTCTTCTCCCATCTTTCTTCCTCATTTTTGGTGTAAGGATTCAAGTCAAATGAGTGATCTTTGCTGTGGGGAGTTGAAATCTTGGATTGTGTCTTGGGAAGGTTAGAATTAGAATCAAAGGATATATCCCTAGAGGTAAAAATGGTTAAGTTTGGTGGTGGTTGAAAATCATGGGTTTTGGAAGGGGTTTAGTGAGGATGAACAAGATTGGGAGATGTAATCACGTTTTTGTTGTTAGAATCTCCCTTAGTCATCTTTACTATCTCTTATTAGTGTTGTAACTCAATTTACAACTTTAGATTGCAGTTAAGGAGGTTGGAGATCACTCAAAGGCTCAAGGCAAAGGGCCTTGCCTAGAGGTAAAAATGGTTAAGTTTGGTGGTGGTTGAAAATCATGGGTTTTGGAAGGGGTTTAGTGAGGATGAACGGGATTGGGAGATGCAACCACATTTTTGTTGTTAGAATCTCCCTTAGTCATCTTTACTATCTCTTATTAGTGTTGTAACTCGTTTTACAACTTTGGATTACAGTTAAGGAGGTTGGAGAGCACTCAAAGGCTCAAGGAAAGGGGAAGGCTTGAGGTTGGGCTAGGAGGCTCTTTTCCAGTGCTTGGAGGAAGGTTAGTACACTTCCAATTCCCTTTGTTTCTTGCAAATCATGAGTATGTGGTCTCGTATGGTTGTTTGATGTTTAAAATGGTTAAGTATGGATGTTAATGGAAAAATAGGAATTTATGTTTAAACGATGTAAAAAGTGTAGGAAACCACCTTAACTACCTCCCATAATCTATAGAATTAAATTGAAGCTTTACCATAGAGGTTTGGGGATACTGTGAGTGATTTACGAAGTCTAGAAACTAATTTTTGGGTTTAAGTACCGATACGGGTTGAACGCGTGTCGGTACCCTTTTGTTTAAATCGCAAGAACCAAGTCTTTGTTGAAGGACGTATCGGTATGCCTGGAGGGTGTCGATACCTTTTTCCCCAACCAAATTCTAGTAGCCAATTTTGGTATCAATACGCTCATGGGTGTATTAGTACACCAGGGGGTATCAGTACGCGGCCCCGAGTATCGGTACGAGCTTTGAGTTAAGCCCTCCAAACGGTAAGACATGTATCGATACGCGTAAGTGGGTATCGATACCTTAAAGCAAGTATCGATACCCGATGGGCATTTTGCCCAAAAACTTTTGGGGAACCTATAATTTGAGGACTAAGGCCCAATGGGTCTCTAATGGGTTAAAATGAATAGTAAAATCAAGAAATTGAGAATCTAATTCCTTGAACGAACATAACGAGTAATAACTTAATTTTTTTAATGGGTGTCTTAGTTGTGAATATAAACATAAGGATCCTTAGTGGATCGGTTGGTAAATGTATACCAAGTAAGGGCAATTGTGTGGTTGAGTACTTAGCTTGGTAGGATTCGAATACCCAAGACTTGTTGAAACACTATGGTATGTGATTGGTGAAGGGAGGTTACCGATGCTATGTGACCCAGGCTTCATTCACATGTACTTGAAGAAAGATTTTGAGTAGGGGTGTATGTTCCGATACTGCGTGACCCGACCTCACCCAAAATGTATGTACCGATGCTATGTGACCTGGCCTCACTCCTATGTTGTTATGGTATAGTATGGTTGGGCCTTGTGTGCCCTTGATGTTGAGATATGATTTGCATGTGTTTAGGTGATTAGCATAGCGCCAAGTACCATTTAAATTGCCATATCATCTTGCTTGACAATGCTTATGTTTATGATCTGTGTGAAGCATGGTAGAGTAGAGGTGTATCCACTGAGCTTTATGAGCTCAACGTTTGAAATCATTGTTTCCTTATGCATGTTTTTAGGTGGCTGCGTTGCATTCAAAGAAGCCCCATCGAGGTAGGACTTCAATTTATCAACGTGATCAAGAGTACAATACTTAGGCTTGTCGGGCAATGTATTCATAGGACCCTTGATTTATGTCTGTAACTCTATTTAGATTTATTAATCACGTCGAATGCTTTTGATTACTTTGTTTTATATTGGTGCTCCCATGCAAACGGTTTAACTATTTTGTACTAACTTATTTCCAAAATATTGTTGGATTTTATGGAATTTCTTATTTATGGGCTAAATATAGTTGAAATTTTACAAATGAGGTTGGGCTTGAGGCCCAAGTGTGACGCAAGTTTAAGGTGTTACAACAAGAATGCATATTGCAGATCCTAAGCTATATTCACCTATGTGTAAAATTAGCCAACATCGGCAAATATTGTGTGTGAACCAGATTACCAGATGTATCTGGCATCAATATCTCACTAATAATTTACAGTATCTATGCTCGAGCTGCATACATAAGTTCTTTTTGAGTAGATCTCTCTGTTACAATAAATTCACTCTACAACCATGAAATTCTAAAACATATACCTTTCACATCTGCCTCAGGAGGAATTTTTCCGATATACTGTTTGCAAAACTCAAATACATTTGTTAGTACCTACAAGTACTCACCGCCCCATGTCAAGACCAGACAACCCTCCAATTGTTAATGCTGGCGAGCCATGAGCGAGTGAATGGTACTCGGCGAACTATAACTACGCGAATAACCAAATCAACATACTACCTGCGAGCGTACTAGCAGGACAGGACAAGACAAGACAGTGTGAATAACCAACTATGACCCATCGCGAATTCTACATGCGAATATTACCCCGGACTACATGGCAATGCACGTCATTTATACCGAGACCCGAATCATAATAACTCAACTTATTAAAACACTTGTCTCCTTCGGTTGACACGTGCCCATAACCCTTCCAATCCTTTTTTTTTTAGGGAGCATTCACCTCTAAACCCAAGGGAGGCCCCCCAATAATCAGACCCAAACTTTTCTACACTTCACTAGAACTCCATCATCTCCACCATCAAGGGTTGTTGCACATTTAGGTGATCAACAATTGGTGCCGTCCACGCAGGATCGAACTACGGACCTTCAAGTTTACAACGGGTGCTTGCATGCAGGGATTCTCGAGAAGGGTGGGGAGAACGGTCGATGGCTTGAAGCTCTCTGGCGGCCAAGCATGGCAGCAAAGCACGCGAATCCTTTGCCTTTCACTTCAAAGCATTAATAACAATGGGGACAAAGCTTCTCCCTTTCTTTCTTTTCATTTTTATTTTCAGATTCAAACACAATTTCCCTGCTATATAACGCTTGTGTTTTGTTCTACTGGGTCTTTGCAAGAACATCCATTGTCTCAAGAAAGTCCACGCCATGTTCGTTGTAAGTGGAATCAAAGGCGATCTGTTGTGTGATACCAAATTGGTCAGCATTTATGGGTCGTTTGGGCACGTTGATTATGCCCGGTTGATGTTCGATCAAATTCCTGAACTAGATTTTACCCCTGGAAAGTGATGATTAGGCGTGTAGCGAATTGCAGGAGATTGATGAAGGGAGGAAAGTACATTGCGAAAACTCCTCAGCTATGTCAAGCCATTATAAGATAAATTTTTTAGGACGAGGGGGATTCGAAGTGTAACTCTTCGAGCCTAATACAGAGAAGGTCCGGTTCTGCAGACAACTTAGTTGCCCTGCATAAGGACCAAATTTAAGCTCTTCGAATCCATGCTCCATTGTGAAGGGGGAAAACTACGGACCCAAATAGGTAAGCTACTCTCCGGTTCTCTATTTCCGAAATGGCTGGGGTTAGCCATCGCATTCGTGAGAGAACTGATGCTCTTAATGCTACTAGCAACACTACAGCTGCCATCGAAAAGGTATATTCCTCTGCCACTTTAAATATATTTCTCTGTCGCAATCTAGCATAATTCTCTGGTAAAAAAACAAGATTGGAAAAACATATGAATGCACTTATATGATGACCCTTGAAAGGGTATGCATGAAAAGAAATTTAGTTGTAAGCAATTGATGATATTGTGTGCTTATCTTTTCTGTTGCATGGTTAATTTCACCAATAAAGTAAATGGGTTACACATGTTTTTCCTTGGCTAAGCCCTTGATGAACAATAAGCAAAATTTTCCTTCAAAATTAAATGTCGTAATTAGAGAAAAAGAGGGGGAATATGTCCATTTCCCGAGTGATCACCCTTGTTTGAGAGATTGGGAAAGCCTGAAGAAGAGCTTAAGTTTCTTTGTCATCCGGTCTTCAAATTCATTTTTTCTTTCCCCATTCGGTAAGCCCACTTCTATAGCACTATTTATGTTTGATTATTATGGGAAGTAGAAATAGACTTAGTAAAACATAATTCATTTTTTGAGTAGTCAAAGATCTTATGTTACCAAAGACAACCTTTATGTAAAAAGCCCTTATTGTATTGACTTTATCTGACATTTTGCTGAAACTTATATTTGTGGTGTATAATGTGTAGCTTTGTAAGCTTTTCAGGAGAATATAATGTTGCTATGATTCCTAAGTTCATGACAGCCAATGGCAATCTGGTTTGTGTTCTCATCCACACAACCTGTTTTTCATTTATGTCCAAGACTGACAAAAATAATCCAAAATCTCATGAAAACTTGAACCGAATGAAGCAACAGTCAGAAAACTTGATCCTTTCTGCTCTTGCACTAGCATTTTCTACAAAATTAAGAAGCGATATACGCAATGCAATGGTTATAAATTGGTATACTTCAGGGTTCATTTCTGCTCTTGATTAATAATCTACTTTACTAGTTGAAGTTCTGTAGTGAGTTGTGTTTAGAGAAACTAACGAGTGTCACTAACTTGGTTCACGAACATAGTTAGTATCAAATTTTCAGGTTGTACAGGGAGTTGTAGCTGCTTCATGGCGCATCAGTGATGGAAATAAAGAACGTTGGCGAATGAGCCTTTTATGGTGAACGTGTCAGACGAGAACACCAAAGATAAAACAAATCAGATCTTCTATTTACACAAGAAACTCCTAGATTAAGAAGACGAAGCATGAGCATCACTCAGAGATTCGTGACGATATCGTTGGAGCTTACTGGTTCCAACATAAATGAAGGAAATAAGCCAAGAAATAGCTCAATATCATTGTCCAAATGCCTTAGATATTGCACAAGGACAAGTGAAAATTGAAAAGCAAGGTTTGCAGTATAGTTGTCGCACAAGTATTTAATTTCAATGGTTTAGCTTCCATAATTTTTTAAAAAAATGCTTATTTTTTGCACCCCCATTCCTTATAGCACAGATGTTTTGTTAAATTCTATCTTAAAATTAAATTTTAAGAAACACTCCATATCTTCAAGCAAATTTTCTACTTCCTAGCGAATAAATAAAAACCCATGGATTAGCGAATAAATTAAGTTTGAGATGCTGCTTCTTAAATATCATTACAGTCTGCTATAATCATCAAAGCCCTGAAAATTTTTAGATACAGGACATTTCCTCCTCAACAGTGTGAACTTTGAAGCAAACAGGTGAATAAGAAGAATTCCAAGTAGCAACAACTATGACAGATCAGTATTTAGCAGCATCTCTTGGTATTCAAAGATATACAAATGCGGTACAAACACAAAAAACTGGTACACTTTCTTTTAAATGCTTTCATTACTTACAAGGACGCATTGAAATTGGATTAAGTGTCACTCTTAAAATCATTGAATATGGTAATACTCCCTGAAATCCATTGTTGTCTGCTTACATCCTTGGGAAATCAAATACTTTTAACAGATCTGTTTGTTAATAGTAGCAACCGAATTTTATGCTAAATTAAGGAATGAAACCATGAACAGCAGCAATAATTCGCACCAACCCATGCAGTTAAAAGTTTTGTTTTAAAGATAAAATGTACAACGGTTATAGAATAACATTATAAGTAAAACAAAATTTTCATATTTCAGAATGCATATAATTTTGACATTGCTCATAACAATGCACAGGCTATGGTTAGATGCAATTTTGACGTTTTTTGAAGGAATGAGTCAGAGAATTCTGTCTCGGTTTACTTGAACTCTATGGAGTAAAGGTAAAAGTAATGTGGTAAAGCTACAGATACATAAGTCATCTTCCAGCAAGATTCAAGTATGTATTTCCCACTTTATTGATGATTAATCCATGTTATATTATAAATGTGTGATGAATGAAGTAGCATAATCATTAAACGACTAAGAAGACGATGCATGAATAGACTTGAATGTAGGTATTTGTCACCTTGTCTATTTCTAATTGTTATTAACCTTTGCTTTGTGAATGTGTCTCCAAGATATTTTGTTGGGTTAATATATATTGCCATCTTGGAGAAGATATTGGGTTCATATGGCTTGTCTAGACTTAATTCGAACAAATGTTTAATGTTTTTCTGAATGAAACACCAGATCTGCTGGCTTCATTTAATCCCTTTTAAAGTAAGTCAATAGCTCTGGCAATGCAAATTATAGAATCACTACAACGATGGCTTCTTGATCAGACAAATTCTATAACGTGTCTACTTGATCAGATAAGTAGTTAAACTTTGTTTTCTTACCTTTCCAGCAGAATGTTTATCTCAGCATCTTAAAAATTTAAAGCTTAAATGTAGAGCTGCCCTAAAGCATGTTTCAGATGGCTGTCCTAAATCTTTTCAAGATATTGACCTGCTTCCAAACATTTGTTGCTGCCTTTAGTTAGTGTCTGCGATAGTTGAATAATTGAAACTTCTTTCTTTGGAAGTGGATCTTCATTTTTGTTCATTTCTGAAGTTATGATCTATTTCCTGTTAATATTGACATTTATAATCACGCTGAAAATTAATTATCATGCTTTCCTATATGTTTTGACTGACAATGGTAAGCTTCAAATTCTGTTTTAATGGCTATCTATACTATTTGTTTCGTTTATTTATATCTCTAACCAAGGATCTTTAGAACCATGCTATTCGACACTTGTAAATTTAAGGTACATAAGCTGAAATTGCAAGATTGCAGTCTATATTTTGCTTTATTCGAATAATACATGTTCAGCTGCATAATTTAACCAGTGCAACAGGAAATTCTTTCCAACATGATACCATAAGGACATAATACGCCCCAATCCTTGAAAAATAAGAAGCGATGCCAATGTTGCTTCTATTAAAAAAGAATGCCATGCCGCTTTTCAGAAGCGCGTGAATTGAAATGAATGACACCAATCTCGCTTTTTAGAAGCGCACGTATTGAAATGAATAAAGAAAGATTGGATCGTCTAAGCGTCTAGCACTTTTAAGAAGTATGCATAAAGGAATCAGTTTAACGGTTGTCACTCTCAAAGCAAGTGGGCATAAAGAAATGATGAATCGTCTAAACGTTCGCTACTTTTAAGAGGTGTGCATAAAGAAATCGGCTTAACGGTCGTCACTCCCAAAGTGAGTGAGCATAAAAAAAGAATAGATCGCTTAAGCGTCTGCCACTTTTAAGAGGTGTGCTAATGGACACCACTTGATGATCGTTGCTTCCAAGTAAGTGTGCATAACATCTAACGCAGTAGCAAAAATTTTAGCCGCTCCCAAGAAAGCAAGCAACAGTTCCACAAAATGTCGACTGCTTCCAATTAAGTGAATAAGTAATTACCCAAATGTGTTAAGAATTTACATAAAAATTCAAAAGAGCAGGCTCAATAATACCCAGGCAAGGGGGCAAGAGAGCGATGTCACTCTAAGTTAGCGAACATCTTAGCAATGCCACCATGAGTGAATGAATGAATTAGCAATCACAAGAAAATGAGCTTTAATAAGTAACTCGCTTTCGACGAACTACTTTCAAAAGAGGTGCAAATATTCGCATTAGCAAACAAGCATATACAAAGAGCATATTTTCCAACAACCCCTGTTCTGGGAGGCGAAATCTCCTACCGCTCCAAATAGTGTAATGATGAAAAGGGAACTCTCCTACTAAAAGAAAAGAAAAGGTTCGCTAAACGCTTCCAAGTAAGTGTGCATAGTAAAGTGATCAAAAAACAAAAAGTCCCTAGCCGTTTCTGGGTAAGTGTGCATAATAAAGCGACCGATTACAAAGATAAGGTTCGCTAGCTGCTTCCAAGAACGTGTGCAAGCGTCTGTCGCCCTCAAATGAGTGAGCAAAAGGGGACAAAAGATCACTAGCTATTTAACTTCCAAGATCGCAAACCACTAGTGTACAAGCATTATTCAAACTTTGTAATCTATTCTCCATATGTTTCTCATCACTCGGGAGCAAGAATCCAGCCCACAATCTCATGTCAATTTCCAGATTCGCAAAAGTCTTCTCTCACCTGGGGGAAATTGTCAGCACTTACGAATCGCGCTCCCAAGTGAGTGTGCAGCATAAAGAAAGAATGATCGTCTAAATCGAATAAATATATAGTGATCAAGACTATCTCACCCAAGGGCAAGAATCCTCTCAACTCAAGGTAACTACAAAAATATATAATCCCCTCCAAAAGAGTGATGTTCTATGAGAAACGACGTGGAGCGAATTCTCTTTCGAACTATTTCAAAAGGGGGCAAGCGCTCGTTACCTGCGAACTGCCTTCTAAAAGTATGGTATAAAATTCGCGAATCGCTACCATATAAACAACAACATGCAAAGTCTCAAAGTTTCTAACTAAAAAATTTGTTCCATAAAAACATATACAATGACCAAGTTTACCCTACCTGGGGGGCAAGAATTCCCATATCCAAAAATGAAAGTGCGAACACACAAGACAATATAGTTCGCTACCTTATCTTGCAAGTTTGCAATATCAAAAGTCTATATATATGTTTCGACTTTTTTTTAAAGAAAGAAGCATTTTTTAAGAATTTGTATAAAAGTTATAAGATGAACAATAAATTTTAGGCTTGTGAATGTCACTTTATAACCTTCCCTCGCCTGGGGGCAAGTGTTAGCAATCCCGCTATAAGTTAGTGATGTTATTCTAAGTTAGTGATCCCGCTATAAGTTAGCGATGTCGCTCTAAGTTAGCAAATGAGTTAGTGATGTCGCCTCAGGTTAGCGAATGAATTACTAATGTCGTTAAGAGTTAATTCATGAAAAAAATTAACCCAATTTCCAACATCCACACAAAGTCAAAAAAATCGCTCATATTTAAGCAAACACAGAATATGCTAAGCAATAGTGTAAATCTCGCGACCCATTTTTATAAGGGGCAAGTGTTTGCGCCAGCATATGAGCATGCACAAATAATATGAAAATTAGACTCATCTTATTTATGGGATAAACCATATCGAACTTTACCACCGCTCTTGTCATTTCACGAGAAGCGTAACACGAACACCAAACTGTAAGCATAATTTATGATTAGAGCTTCATAATTTGTATTTTATAATCTCCTCATCACTGAGGGCAAGAATGTACTATGACACTAAAATAAAATTACTTCAAACATTTACACAAAATGAAAAATAAGAGATAAATTACGAGCCCCCACGAATAACAACATTATAACAAGCTATAAACGAACTGGTATTTGCAGTTACAAGGGAATACACAGTAATATTTAATTATTCATTAAAGTGACACAATTCCAAAGGTTGCGAGTATAAAAAACCTTTCTCGACCCATAACCCCACTATAGTTTCCAGGCTTGCGAAGGTCACTTTATAACCTTCCCTCACCTGGGGAGCAATTGTTAGTACCTACGAGTACTCACCGCCACGTGTCAAGACCAAGCAGCCTTCCAATTGTTAATGTTGGCGAACCACGACCGAGCGAATGGTACCCGACAAACTATAACTATGCGAACACCCAAATCAATAGACCACCTACGAGCGTACTAGTAGGACAAGACTGTGCGAATGACCAACTATGACCCATCGCGAACTCTACATGCGAACTTTACCTCGGACCACGTGGCGATGCACGTGATCCACACTAAGACCCGAGTCACAACAACTCAACTCACTAAGACACTTGTCCCCTTTGGTTGACACGTGTCCACACCCCTTCTAATCCCTTTTTTAAGGGATAATTCACCTCTAAAGCCAAGAGATGCCCCCCAATAATCAGACCCAAGCTTTTCAACACTTCACTAGTACTCCATCATCTCCACCATCAAGGGTTGTTGCACATTTAGGTGATCAACAAATATATTTATAAAAATTTTGCGAATATATCTTAAATCTATTTTGAGGTTTTGCCTAAATTAATTATTAAAAAATTAATTAATTAATTGAAATTAAATAAATACAAAAACTTACATAATAGATAAGAAACCGAGAAAATGTGCTTTAAATCCTTAAAAAAATAATTGTGTAACGCCCCGATTTTGGGCCTAGGAGTTAGCCGGGTTTAGGCTAGACGGTTCGGTCGAATCGGTTTCGGCTAGTTTCGAGATTTAATTGGTTTGAAAGGTTTTTGGAGGAAATAAAATATGGAAAAATATTTTAAAATCATTATTATATATATAAATGATTTTTGTGAGATCAATTTTAGAAAATAAATTTTGGAGCTTTGACATTTTTGGACAAGTGACCAAAATGTAAAGTTTAAAAACTGTATTTAGTGACTAATTTGTAAAAGATCAGAACTTTAAATCTTTAAGGAGATTTTGACCAAGAGTCTAATTCTGACTTTTTACCTCTTAATTGACCGATTTTAAAGTAATTTTTAATTGGTAAAAAGGATGGAGAGAATTAATTGCTCATTATTTTCTTAAAACACATTTCACGTAACTAACTTTTCTCTCAAATTCTCTCCAGCCAAACATCCATTTCTCTTCAAAAGTTTCAGGTAAACATTTGATTTAATCCATCTTTTTAATCCTAAATGATTTCTTAATGTTTTCCTAGCAAAACCTTATTGTTTTATCTTTGTTTTCTCATGTAAATCTATACAATTGAAGGGGAGAAGTCATCATTAGAGGTAAGGTTTCGTTCTTCTCCTCTAATGATAGGTTCTTTATTGAAATTCTCAAGTTATTGATCTTTTATGAATGTTTTCTAATATGTTTTGATGATACAATTATGGAAAAGTGGCTTAATTGAAGTTTAATGCGTGAAATTGTTTAAGATTTGTTTTGATTTGTTAATGCTGGGTTTATGATTGAGGTTTATCATAATTTTGATGTGTGATATTGTGGATTAATGGATTTTAATGTGGTAATCCCGAAACTAGGTAAATTGTTTGATTCCTAGGTTGAGATCTTAGAGTTCTTAGCTTGTTTAAGTGGTTATTTGATGGCTGATGATATCTTGGTGTTGAAGAGATACTTTTAGGTGTGTCTTGATGATGATTTGTTCTTGTTTTCGTTGGGAAAGGGCTAGAGATCAATTAGAGTGTTTTCGTCAATGTTTCGGTAGTTTTCGGATAATGAAAGGTTGTTCGATGAGTAGGGAAAGTGTCGTGTTGCTGGGGATTTTAATGCAGAGATGTGCATTTAATCCTCTGTTTTTCTTGGTTAGAAGCAGGGGAGTTGCTTCCAATAGCTTTGGAAGAGGGTTCGGTTGATCCAGAGGCTTGAATCGCTTCGGCACAAAGCAAGCGAGGCTTGTTGGTGAGTGGAAACGAGTTTTATAGCTCTAAAGAGGTTTCAAAGTGACTTTTGGGGGTTTAAATTATGCTTGAAACGCTGTTTTAAACTCAGAAGTAAGTATGATTGGATTCGCTCTCGGTTCTTAGCTTTTCCTATTGTTTTAATAAATCATGCTCATGTTTGAAGATATAATTTGTTACCTACTGTTATGCATATTTTTATGAACTGAGAGGTGATTCATGTGGTCCCATGAGATAGATATATGATTTTGAAAGAGTTTATAACTTATTAAGAAATGCTATGCAATGATATTGCTTTTAAAATGGGATGAGAAATGGTTTATGTTTATGCATTGAAAACAGTAAGGTAACATGATTTTTAAAGTGTATATTGGCAAGTGATGATGCTTATTGTAATTAGATATAATTGGTCGACCAATAGGATGAGAGTGCACTATAATATATACAAAATTTGTACGTGAACCAAAGTCTTCGGTTACGCAATGGGGGTAGTTCCATTGTGTTGCGAGTGATGGGGTAGTGCCATCACCACAGGCAAAGGGGGTAGCGCCAACCCGGCCGAAGTGTGCAATATGGTGGGTTGTATCACCATGAGACTTGATGGGGTTGTAGCCATCAAGGTGTCCGCATATCCAAACATTTAAAGGATGGGGTTGTAGCCATCCAGGTTACTTGAGGGCCAATATATGAGACTACACGTATCATTGTTTTAAATGATTTTGTATAATGGAATTTATACATGAGATCCTATTTTGAGAAATGCTTTGTAATGTTTAAGCATGAGAAGTGGCATAGAGTTTTGCATTAGATTTAATGCATGAGCTATATGATACATGTGTTTTGAAAGGTAGATGATTTTGCTTTAACGAGTTTAAAAGCATGAGATAGATTTGAGCATGATGTAAAATAATTTGTTGAGGAAAGGATTTTCAAAAGGCATTGCTAATGGGTTTACTTTTGAGTATTCCTCACTAAGCTTATTGCTTACGCTCTCTTTTCTTAACAATGCAGATAAATAGCTTGTTGGGCAGCAAAGAGGAAAGAGTAGAAGTCCAAGAGGTTTACTTAGCTCAAGTATGGTTTTAAACTAATCTATAGTAATAAATTTGGCAATGGGAGGGTACCTTTATGATTTGGGAGAGTATGTTGTGAACTCCCTGGTTTGTGGCAAGTTTGTATTGCCTTATTGATTTTGTAAATGGCCTTTAATGTTTGATTTGAGCTTTGATATGGTTTTTGGTGTTTGTCTTAGCTTGGAAATAGGGTGCATGCCTATAGATTTTCCCTTTCAGTATGTTATCATGTTTTAATGTTGTTTCTGATGCTTTTGGCTGAGGTTTGATCTCTAGATATGTTGTGGTTGCCTTAAAAGCATGCTAGAATGGTTTGAATATCTTTGAGGTGTCTTTAAACAGAAAATTGAGACATTACAGGCCCGAGCGTATTGGTATGTGGGGTACCGTATTGGTACGGGTAGGTCAAATCATGCTTAGCGTATCGGTACGGATAGACCCGTATCGATACATTCTTAGAGGAAAAAGGCTGGGCGTATCGGTACACGAGGCTGTATTGATACGGCTTCGTGCAACATGAAATTATGGTACAATTCGTACCAGTACGGGGAACATGTGTACCGATACGGTGTTAGGTAAGTTGGTTATTTGGAATCTTATGATGTTCTATTTTCTTACTTTTTAGTCCCTAAAAATTATGAATGCAATTGAGCATGTTTGGATGATCAAATTGAGTTGAAATTTGACGTGTGAGTATGAAACCCGACTAATTGAATATTGGTAACCTCAATTTCACAATAAGTTCCTGTAATTTTTCAGTTTTACAAAATGGTCCCCAAATGATAATCGGAGCAATTAGATGTCTAATCGACGCCTGATTAAGTTGTAAATTCACCCACTGCTAGCTTGTAGACATAGGTTAATAATGTTGCATCTAGAAAAGATAAAAAAGGGTTTGTTTATTGAAGGGAAACTTTTTGGGTTTTCTTTAATACTTCCCGTGTAACCGCTCGGTCCGGTCTTGCGACTAGGTCGGGTCGAAGGGGTTACAAATTGAACATATGTATTAAACAATTGTTCAATCACACAAAAAATTCTAAAACCCCCTCTAATCTAAAAACAAAACGATAGATTAATTAAAAAAATAGATTACTTACTTCTGAGAATCTGAGAATATCTGCAACCAAATATACTTTAACAATTTTTACCTCTTCGAATACATCTTTAAACAATATCACTCAAATTTTCACCTCAAACTCTCTCAATTTTTTTCACATGAAAGCTGGCTAGTGCATGTATGCAATGCCTAACAGGGAGACGCCACCTAGAAGTGGCGTCCTACCACATCTGCCTTCAAGCTGAATAATTAGTTGAATACTCAGGTGATGCTCAACGTTGAGCATCATGTAAAGTTGTTGGCTTATTACGGGTGTGACGTGGTGTGCAGGTAGAGTCCTACCACCGAGTATAAAAAATTAAACAAGGGGCACAATGTGCACATAGCGTCCTGTCATGTGCACTGTAAAAATTGTCGTAGTTACCCAAATATTCTCCCACAAATATCCCTAATTCTCATTTGAGTTGCATTATTTTCCAAATTTTGCCGATTTTGAAACCCAAAAAGAAACTAAAATCTTTATTTTTCTTTGATATGAGATTAAGAAAATTCATCAGCAAGTTTTCACACTATGATAATGGAGTCGCCATCGGTCCCTTTTATTATATTAGGCAGAACGAAAACCTAAAATTAAACCAGAAATTACTAAATCTCAAGGGTTCAAGGGCACGATTACGTGTGGGGAAAGATTAGCACCCTCACAACACTCGTAAAATAGTGCTCACTTGATCACTAATATTTTTTTTGTAACCCGAACGAATGCATGCAAAGATTAATGCAAAATTCCACAAAGTTCTAAAAGTAATCCTAATTTGCTCACGGCTGAGGAAACCCAATCAAATTTAGACACAAGGGGATTAAGACATTAATCCCTAAAATTTGAAAATATAGTCTTGTATAGGAGTTTCAACCGTTCCCCAACTGCTAGGGGAAGAACGAATTAACCCTACTTGAGAAAATATCTTATTTTTCCTGATGCAATAAAAATATTTTTTAAATGGCATTTTATTTTTTTAATTTTTATAGGTGATTTAATTGTTAAAAATTAAATATCATTTTTAGAAGTATGTATTTAGGGCAACTAATCCTAAAGGTTTTATTTGATTATTTACATTTAGGGGAAAATATTTATCTTTTTAAAAGATTACCTAAAAAGATTTTATTTAATTGCATACAATTAAAGAGAGTGTTTATTTACTTTTCTAAATAATCTACCAAGTTATTTATTAAGAAACAAATTATTTAAGGAATTTAAATGTAGGTCATTTATTATATTATTATGGAACTAACCTATACGACAAATTATTTAATTGAGTCATCTAAAATTTATTAATATTTACAAGGAAATTTAGCCTAAAAGTAAATTTTATAATTAATTTATTTACAAGTTTTTTCCTATTGTCAATTTTATATGGAAATTAAATAACACAAAGAATTAAATTGCATCAAGTAAAAAGAACAAAAAATAAAGGACTAAAATTTAAATAAAAAAGACTATAGTGAAGAGATTGCAAACAGTGGGGGCTGAAGTGTAAAATCATCAAAGATGGGGTACAGGTCAAGCCACAGATTACATTGCACCACTGCTCCTGTCACCGCGCATGGGCACCGAACACTGCTCGCCGGCGTTGTGTCGCTGCTGCTCCTACTCCCAGTTCCAGTGGTTGCGCCGGTTCCACCCCTCAATGATAACGAATCCTCCTTGAACTTGACTTGGTGAGAACTCGTACCCCTTTTCCTTATTTGAAACCAAGTAACAAAGAAAAAATATAGAGAAAAGAAACAACATTTGGGTATGAAAAATACCTAAAAAAATCGACTATAATGCTTGTATTGCTCTTGAATAATGTGTGTACATGTGTTGTGTTAATTACAAAATAATGAAGCCTATTTATAGGCTTCAAGAAACCCTAAAAACCCTAAAAGCATGATATCTTCCACATCAATACTAATTATTCTTAGAAAGAGAATAATGCCTTTACTTGGGCACCAAACCACTTTCCTTACCTTCAATATGATCCTAAATTAATCAAAATAAATAGGAAAATGTCTAAGATTGAATTTAATTATAAATAATTAATAAAATAATTGAAAATTCGTAATAAAATCAAATTTTCGTATTGGACCCGTATTCAATTTTCTGCATGCGCTGTCTTCAGTAATACGAACATATCTTGAGCTCTCGACGTCTGATTGAGGCATTTCAAGATGCGTTGGAAATGTAATTGATAGACGGTCAGTTCATAAGAAGACATCTTGACCTAGAAATTTCCAAATCTTATTGAAATTTCGCCATAAGTCTGCTACGAGAATTCTTTGTACGTAACTTGACTTTCCATAGTTGGACAAGATCTCTTGTAATTAAATCTTCGCATATCTAATGTAATTGGAATTTTTTTAATTAGGCTTGAGGCCTGACAAAAATAGGTGATTATACACACCATCTGATACAACTTTAAATGTTTCATATTTTCTGGAAAAAAAAAACTTTAAATGTTTCATAAAAAAGACATGTATAAATAACTGACCGACGAAACAACACCCATGAAATGCGATGGTGTATTTGAAGATAATCATCTAACAAATTAATTGTTGATTTTGCTGATTATTAAGATATGCATAGATAAGATAAATGTTTGAATTTCATTACAATATTTTTTTAAGTTAGTAGAATGAAAGATAAATTTTTGTTTAAAAGATAGAATGGAAGATAATTTATGGAAAAACTATATATTTGGTACCTCACCTTTACCCATGTTTCTGTTTTGGTACTCCATTTTTTGGTAAAATGGTACTTAATGTTATGTATTGTTTTTATTTTAGTACCATGCTATTACAAAAATAGCCGCAGACTAACTAGAAGAAAGAGAATCACACGTGGCAGGCTGACACGTCATTTTTCTCTCATAGTCAGCATGCCACGTTGACTAAAATCATAAAAAGCACATGTGACATACTGACTAGGAGAGAGAAAATGACGAGACAACCTGTCACGTGTGATTTTCTCTCCCTTATTAGCTTGCGGTTAATTTTTTAACGGCAGATACCAAAATAAAAATGTAACATTAAGTACCATTTACCAAAAATAATATTTAGGGATATTAAAACAGTAAAACGAGAATAGGCGGGGTACTATTTAGGTAGTTTTCCCTAAATTTAAAGAGGAGAAATTTTGAAGTAGAAAGGCTCGTTGGTTGGGTTGGGCTTAGGTATGGAATTAATACTTTATATTTTTATTACATAATTATTATCCTATTTTTAGAAGACATGTCTATTAGAATGTGTAAAAGAATTTAACCACTTATTAAATGTTTCAATCATTAATGAATTATCCATCATCCTATAAAAGTTATGTCTAAATAAAACAATCAATAGGTCGTTCCAATATCACATGTCACGGGATCATTATTCTCTTTTTAAAAGACATGTCTAAAAGAATGTGCATATCTATTGCTTTATACTCTAATACCTCACTTTTTTTTTAACGTGGGATTAATATCCTTACCTCTCACTAAGGCATGACACTTGCACAAGCCTGACCCGAAAATGGGATTAATTGACAAGCGTCGTATATTGTCAAATAAATATTCCTTAATCTCAAATGAATATAAAAATAATGTAGTATAGAAAGAAGAAGGGTCGATCCACAAGGACTATGGAGCTTCTGATGTAGAGAGGTTTTGATTCTGACTTTAGCGCGAAAATAAAAATAATGGGGGGGTTGATAGAGTATGAACTAAAGGTAAAATAATAAAAACGAATTTGGAGAAAATGACGGAAGTAAATATTTTTGAGAAAAGTTGATTAAATTAATTAGCCTCAAGATTTGCTTAGCTTCAATTCAAACTGATCATCGAAAAATGATTTTTATCCCGGTTACAATCTATAAGGCCCAACCCTTGTAACTTGTTTTCTCTCTGGTAAACCGATAATCCAAACTCAATTTTTGAATTTTAATTTTCTGGCTAGACTAACCACGACTATCGCCGTTAAAATAAAATAGTTTTAAAATCTAGAAAAACTCAACTCGAACTATGTTGTCTCGATGAGAATCAAATCCGATCTCAAATTCCCTTAGCGAATCTGTCTCTAAGTGTGTTCATAGGAAAACGAATTTGCTACAAGCTGATCCTTCCTCCCAAGTATAAATCTAAACAACTTTCAAGTCAACGCTAACTTTTTAAAATGAAAGCGTAGAGATTTTTAATAGAAAGGCCGATTGCCGATCTAAGTTTCCAGAAAATCGAGAATGTAATACGAAGATGTTAAGTGCTTTTTAATTCTCACAAGGTGAATTGAAGCTTCGCTCTAAGCCTTTGGCTAATAGAAAAATTTAGCTAAGCATGATTATGGTAAAAATCATACTTAGCATTTTAAAAGAAAATAGATAAAAAAAACTAAAAGAAGAAGAACGTAAAGAGAATTTTATAAAACTTCGAAAACAAGAACAAACTAAAGATGAGAGATGAGAGGTGTATTTGTAGCTTACCCCAAGTGGGTATTATAGTATTCTAAAATCCTAAAAATAACCTAAAAAAGATAAAAAGATAAATCCTAAAAATATTTAAATTTAAATCCTAAAAAAAAGATAAATCCAAGTTTGAAATTCAAAATGCAGCTGATCTGTTTATCCGCTGTTGCTGACATCACCTTCTGAAAGCCGCTTACTGGATCTTCTAGAAGCCGCTGACTAGATGCCATGTTAGACTTCATGCTCAAACACATGCTCACTAGCTCAGCCTTGATTCCAGAACAAAAAAAAAACTACAGAACTCTGCCTGTTAGTGCAACTTCCAGAATTGTAGTCCTGCACAAAAAACACACAAGAAAACGTCCAAATCAGCAACATGAACTAATCATTGAGGATAAAATTAAAGATAAATTAGTACCCAAATTAACTACTTATCAAATTCCCCCTCACTTATTCAATGCTTGTTCTCAAGCATACCTTAGTTAATGGAAGAAATCTCAAGTTACCAATCCATCATCCCATTATATGTCAAAAAACACTAAATGAATCAATGATCACATCCATTATCGAAAACAAGGTGACAATCAATTATAATGGCTCAACTAGTAACGAGTTTAAGCAAAAGCCAAGACATTCCAATTATTCACGAACTTCAATGTATCAAGATTCAATACCTCACAAGAGTTTGCTCATTAACGCTCAATGTATTCAGGTAAAAGAAACGCTCTAAGCCAAGATTAATAAAGATGTTACCATAGGCTTGTACGTAAATCAAGTCTCCACTACTTAGAATGAACCGAATGCATTAATCAAAGGGTCTTAAATAAGATTGTAATGGGGCTTAGGTTGGGGTAGAGATAAGGCCAAAAAGTGGGCTAAAATGTCAAGACAAGAGATACTAAATGAAGGCCACGAAATTTCATAAAGTAAACAATTTGAAGAAGCAATTAACTTATTTCTTTTGCTTTTTTTTATTTTCCTTGCTGTTTTTTTCTTTCTTTTTTTGAACACTTATCCACTGCCTTTTTTTTGTGTTCTGTTCGAACTGTGTTGCAACATATTTTTTTTCTTGCCCTTTTATTCTTTTTCTATTTTTTTCGTGTATCAATCTGATCTTTGTCTTGTCATAGGTATCAAGAGAGGGTAAAATAAAAAAAGGTTCGGTTTAGTAGTGAGAAAAAATGAAGAAAAAGGTTAAAGGCACAAAATTGGTTCACTAATGGATATTAATAGGTAGGCAATTTTGGGTAGAGAAATGGGTTAAACCTAAATGCCCTAATCATTTTAAAACATCAAGTTCAACTTATAGTCTTGATATGCATTCAAATACAAGTTCTAGAACATCAAAATTAATATGGCACACTCAATCAAGAACATGAGCAAGAATAAAAAGTATGCTCGTTTAGGCTCAAAACTCACAAGGTGTATTGTGCATTGAATCAAGAAACATATGAATCATTGAATTCATAGAATGTCAAGCAAAAATTTTAACGGAAAAACACTAATCTTGCCACCTTACTATCATGCACCCCAAGTCTGATAAAAAAATCATCATAAACTCATAGAGTATTCAAAGAAACAAAGCAAAAATCAAAATTAAAAATAAGAGATTTCAACAATTCAACCAAGGCAATCTAATTTCAAGCATATAAACAAAAAGATAAGAAATTTGATGCAAGCGTTTTCTACCCCACTCAACTATATTGTCCTAATATGTAAATAAAAGTATAAGAGAGGGGATAGAGATACTCCCTATTCTAACGATGGTCGCGGGCGAGTGCATGGAACGGGAAAGGGTAGCATCCAGCATTGATTGAGACGAAGGGGCAGTGGGCATTGAACGAAAAGACGATGATAATGCTTGTTGTGACGTGTGGTTTCACCGTGTCTGAGCAGTGTCGACGGTATTGTGGCATCGAGAAGAACGAGAGGAATGGCTAGCGGATGGAGGTTGGACGTTTGGGGATGCGGCGCGAATAGGTGAACCCTTGGGTTCGACCGACAGAGTGACCTCTGCTTGCTGCCGTCGAAGAGGATGAAGAAAAGTGGGGAAAGGGTGAGTGCGGCTGAAAGGAAAAAGATGGGTGTGAAATCGGTCACGTGAGGGTTTAGGAAGAGATTTGTTTTTGGGTGAAAAGAGTGTGGGGCCCACAGATGTTTGAAAGGGGAAGGGATTTGTTCAAATTGGAGATAGGAGGTTTGATCGATTGGGATAAGTGTGGGGTCCACGTGTGTTTGAAATTTGAAGGAAAAAGAAAAGGATAAAGGGAAGTAGCGGGTAAATGGCGACAGACGACTTTGGAGCTCGGCTATAGTGCACTGAAAGGTGAGGGATTTTGCTAATGTGCACTCTCAAAATGATTTCTCCGGTACGTAAAGTATTCCCACGGACTGGTTATCGTGCTATGTTCGATAAAAAATCACCGTTAGTTTTATTCAAAATATTTAGGGTACCTGCAAATAAAATAAAAGTAAAAAATAAAATTGAAAATGAACATAAATTAAAAATAAAATAAAATGGGTTGCCTCCTATTTAGCGTTTTATTTAATGTCGTTTAGCTCGACGTCCTAGTTCAGACTACAGGTTCTACCACATTGAGTTCTTCGATTAAACCAACTGGAGCGTTTTCGTAATACAGCTTCAACCGTTGACCGTTTACTTTAAACGACGCTCCTGAGTCATCTTTGACTTCAATCGCACCATGAGGAAACACTTGAGTTACTGTAAAGGGTCCGAGCCACTTCGACCTATGTTTTCCTGCAAAAAGTTTAAACTTGGAATTAAATAATAGGACCTTTTGACCAACAGAAAAAGGTTTAAATGAAATGTTACGATCATGTTCTTTTGTTTTGTCTTGAAATATACGAGCGCTATCGTAAGCATTTCTACGAATTTCCTCAAGTTCTTGAAGATGTAATTTACGTGCTTCACCAACCGCATTCATCTCCATATTACATTCTTTGACCGCCCAGTAAGCTCTGTGTTCTAGTTCAACCGGTAGATGACACGGTTTACCAAAGACTAGTCGATATGGGGACATGTCGATCGGAGCCTTGTAAGCGGTACGATATGGCCATAATGCATCGTTTAATTTCAAACACCAATATTTCCTATTAGGCTTTACAATCTTGTCGAGAATCGACTTGATCTCTCGTTTTGAAACTTTCGTTTTTCCATTAGTTTGAGGGTAGTAAGCTGTGGCGATCCGGTGCGTAACACCATACTTCTTCATGAGTGAATCGATGATGCGATTAACAAAGTGTGTTCCTTGGTCACTGATTATCGCTCTCGAGTGCTGAACCTGGAAAAGATAAAAGTTTTTAGAAATTCAGCAGTAGTTCTAGCATCGTTATTACGAGTAGCTTTAGCTTCTACCTATTTTGATATGTAATCAACAACTAGAATTATATAACAGTTAGCAAAAGATGAAACAAATGGACCTATATAGTCAATACCCCATACATCAAATATTTCGTAAACGTGAATTGGATTAAGAGTCATTTCATTGCGACGGCTTAAATTACTGGTGCATTGACATTTTTCACAGGATTTACAAAATGTATAAGCATCGCAAAAAATATTTGGCCAGTAAAATCCGTACTCAAAGATTTTGTGCGCAGTTCATTTCGGTCCAAAGTGACCTCCGCAAGAATAAGAATGGCAAAAACTAAGGACAAAATTTACCTCACTTTCGGCAATACATCGCCGAATTACTTGATTCGAGCAATATTTCCAAAGATATAGATCATCCCAAATAAAGAACCGAGATTCTCGCTTGATTCTACTTACCTCGGAACGGTTTAGATTTGAAGTACCCCAGTGGCTAAGTAATTAACCATATCGACATACCATTGAACCATAACTTGCGTCAAAAATAAATGTTCATCAGAGAATTTTTCTCGTACTGGAGCTTCAAGTTGGGAGATAGGGAGACGGCTCAAGTGATATGTGATTAGATTTTCACATCCTTTTTTATCCTTAATCTGAAGATTAAACTCTTGTAAGAGTAAAATCCATCGAATCAGACGGGGTTTCGCTTCCTTCTTACTTAACAAGTATTTTATAGTTGCATGGTCAGAATAAACAACAATATTAATACCGAGAAGATATGAGGGAAATTTATCTAAGGCAAAAATAATAGCAAAAAGCTCATTTTCAGTAGTCGAATAATTTTGTAGAGTCGTGTTTAGTGTCTTAGACGCATAGGCTATCAAGTGAGATTCTTTGCCAATTTTCTGCCCAAGCACGACTCCAACGCTTGAGTCGCTCGCATTGCACATTATTTCAATGGGATAATCCCAATTAGGCAGCTGTACTATAGGTGCCGAAACGAGTCTTTCTTTGAGGATGTCAAAAGCTTCCTTGCAGTTATCGTCAAAATCGAAAACCTTGTCTTTCTGCAGAAAATTGCTAAGTGGTTGCGCTATCCTGGAAAAATTCTTTATAAACCTACGATAAAATCCTGCATGGCCAAGAAACGAGCGAACTTCCCTCACAGTTGTGGGGTGTTAGAGTGAACCAATAATATCAGTTTTTGTTTTATCAACCGCAATTCCATTAGAAGAAACAATATAGCTTAAGATTAATCCCTTATCAAGCATAAAATGGCATTTTTCATAATTTAGCACGAGGTTAAAGTCTAGACATCGTCTAAGTACATTAGTCAAATTCAAGAGACACTCACCAAAAGAATTACCATATACCGTGAAGTTATCCATGAAGACTTCAATTCCTTTCTCGACATAATCGAAAAATATACTAAGCATACATCTTTGGAACATAGTGGGGGCGTTACAAAGGCCGAATGGCAAATGCCTATAAACGAAAGTACCGAAGGGACATGTAAACATTGTTTTCTCCTGGTCTTCTAGTGCCATTGGGATCTGAAAGAAACCTGAAAACCCATCAAGACAACAGTAATGAGATTTACCAGCTAATCGCTCTATTATTTGGTCAATAAACGGAAGTTGAAAATAGTCTTTTCGAGTTAGGGAGTTCAACTTCCTATAATCGATGCAAACTCACCGTCCATTTTGCATTCGCGTAGGGACTAGCTCACCTTTAGAATTTTCAATTACCGTTACTCCAGTGTTCTTAGGAACCACATGGACTGGACTTACCTAATTACTATCAGATATTGGGTAGATAATGTCGGCGTCAAGTAGTTTTTGAATTTCATTTTGTACCACCTCCATTATTAGAGGATTAAGATGCCTTTGGCCTTCTCAGGACGATTTTACGTTATCTTCAACTTTGATTTTGTGCATGCACGTTGATGGGCTAAGCCCTTTGATGTCGGCTATAGTCTATCTGATGGCCTTTTTATGTGTGCGTAAAACCGTTACTAAATCATTTTTCTCTTCTTTGGACAACTTATTTGAAATAATTACCGGTAAAGTTTCATTTTCTCCCAAAAACGTGTATTTCAAGTGTTTCGACAATTGCTTCAAGTCGACTTGAAGGGCCTACACAATGGAAGGTAATATTTTAGAGTTTGAGGAAACAAGGCGTGAATTAGAATCAATTGAATTTTTTTCTCAAACTCTCTAATTTCCTCTTCAAAGTATTCCAATTCTCTGCACAGATCATCAATAAAGTTAGATTCGAAAAACTCTTCAACGACAGGCTCAATAACATCAATAAAATTAATACTAGCGACATTATTAGGATACCGCATCGCTTTGTAAACGCCAAACTTAACAACCTCACCGTCGAACTCTATTGTAAGAATTTCGCTTCTTATATCGATCTTTGTATTCTCTGTACTAAGGAAAGGATGGCCGAGAAGGATTTCTGAAGAAGTGTTCGATCGATCATTTTCCATATCAATGACATAGAAATCCGCCAGAAAAATAAGTTCGTTTACCTTCGCTAAGACATTCTCAAGGAGTCCTTCTGGGTATATCACGGACCGGTCATCCAGCTGTATTGTTACTTTTGTATCTTTCAAAGGCTCAACAGAAAGTGAGTTGTACAAAGAAATGTATTACATTTATAGAAGCGCCTAAATCACACATTGCACGTTTAATTCCAATCTTACCGATTTTACAAGGAATAGCGAACATACCTTGGTCCTTCAACTTTGGTGGAAGCTTTCATTGGAAAACGGCTAAGACGTGTTCCCCCAAATTCACCTTCTCAATTCTGATAAGATGCCTTTTATTTGTGCATAGATCTTTTAGGAACTTGGCATATCTTGGCATTTTTCGGATTACTTCAAGAAGTGGAATATTAATTTTCACTTTCCGAAATACATCTAAGATCTCCTTCTCTTCGTCTTGTTTATCTCTCTTTGTCAATCTTGATGGAAAAAGAGGTGGAATGGCGTAGGGAGAGGGAGTGAGAGGTGAGTCGGATGTACTTTTTATGGTGGGAGATGGTGTTTTTGCTTCTTCTTTCTTTTGGGTGCCTTTCTCTGTAGTTTTTTATGCGACAATGGTACCACTTTAGAGAGTGATGGCGTTTATATTCTCTCTCGGATTTGTTTGAGAAGGTAATTTACCTTAAGACTCAATTTTTCCTACTGTCTGAGCGAGTTGGCTCATTTTCTTGTCTAACTCTTGAAGGTGAGCCTTAGTGTGATTCTAAAATTTCTCCTGTGACAATGCCAATCATTCAACGATAGATTCTAATGAAGACTTTGGTTGTTGATACAGCTGTTGTTGAGGCCGTCTCGGCTGATACGCTTGATTTGGTCTTTAGTTTTGCGTATAGTTGAAGTTCGGATGATCTTTCCATCTTGGATTGTATGTGGTTACGTAAAGATTGTAAGGTCTCTGAGGAGGTCTTGGGAAATTACCTATTGTATTTGCTTGTGCAGTAGTATCCTCTTGCAATATTGGACAGCAATCCATGGGATGATCCGACATCGTACATATTCCACAAAGTCTGGTTGTACCTTTTTTATTTGGAACAAGGGATTGAACAATGTTAGCCAATTTGTCAATTTTATTTTCCAAAGAAACTACACTTACCTCGTGAACCCGTTGAGAGGATTCACTTGAAGGGCAAAATTGTTGGGAGTTAGCGACCATAGTAGAAATTAAAGTTCTTGCCGCCGTTGGAGTCATGTTCACAAGTGCCCCTCCACTTGCTGCATCGATCATTTTCATCTCCATCGGAGTTCGGCCTTTGTAGAAGTATTGAAGAAACGTTTATTCAGACAGTCTGTGCTGTGGACAATTTGCGCATAATTTCTTAAATCTCTCCAGTAGTCATATAATGACTCTTGTGTCTTTTTGTCAGATACTCAATATACTTCGCCTTAGTTCGCTCGCCTTCGCTGCAGGAAAGAACCTGTCAAGAAAAAGTCGAGCCATGTTAGTCTAGGTAGTAACTAAATTGGAAGGTAAATCAAACAACCAATCTTTAGCCATATCGGCTAAGGAAAAAGGGAAAGCACATAGTTTGATTTGGTCTTCGGATAATTCATTTGGTTTTGTACTTAGACAAACCATGTGGAATTCTTTGAGGTGTTTGTGTGGATTCTCATTAGGCAGACCATGATAGGTTGGTAGGAGGTGTATCAGGCCCGTCCTGAGTGCAAATGGTGTCTCTCCATTCAGGAATGTAATGTACAACGGTTGTTGATCGTTAGGTGCTGCGACAAGTTTGCGAATAGTTTGGTCGTCGTTCGCCATTGAAGTCTGCTCGTTGTTGGTGTACTCGAAGTGTGTTTCAGCTTCGAAGGATAATTCTAGATCACGTTCGAGTTGTTGTTGTCGTAGTCTTCGTTTCCTTTCCTGAAGTGTTTGTCCATGTAGTCTTCGATCTAATGCTTCAATTTTCGGGTTAAAATATGCTAGTTCGCCTAGATTCTTCATGGTCATAAATCAAAACAAATTTTATTAGTAACTTTGCCGAAGTCCCCGGTAACGACGCCAATTTGACAAGCGTCATATATTGTCAAATAAATATTCCTTAATCTAAAATGAATATAAAAATAATGTAGTATAGAGAGAAAAAGGGTTGATCCATAGGGGCTATGGAGCTTCTGATGAAGAGAGGTTTTGATTCTGACTTTAGCGCAAAAATAAAAATAATGGGGGGGGGTTGATAGAGTAGGAATTAAAGGTAAAATTATAAAAAATGAATTTGGAGAAAATGACGGAAGTAAATATTTTTGAGAAAAGTTGATTAAATTAATTAGCCTCAAGCTTTGCTTAGCTTCAATTCAAACTGATCATCGAAAAATGATTTTTACCCCGATTACATGCCGGTTACAGTCTACAAGGCCCAACCCTTGTAACTTGTTTTTCTCTCCGATAAACTGATAATATAAAATCTGTTTTTGAATTTTAGTTTTCGGGCTAGACTAACCACGACCATCGTCGTTATAATAAAATAGTTTTAAAATATGGAAAAACCCGACTCGGACTATGTTGTCTCGATGAGAATCAAATCGGATCTCAATTTCCCTTAGCGAATCCGTCGCTAAGTGTGTTCATAGGAAGTTGAATTTGCTACAAGCCAATCCTTCCTCCCAACTATAAATCTAAACAACTTTCAAGTCAACGTTAGCATTTTGAAATGGAAGCGTAAAAAATTTTAATAGAAAGGTCGATTGCCGATCTAAGTTTCCAGAAAATTGAGAATGTAATACGAAGATGTTGAGTGCTTTTTAATTCTCACAATGTGAAATGAAGCTTCGCTCTAAGCCTTTGGCTAATAGAAAATTTTAGCTAAGCATGATTATGGTAAAAATCATACTTAGCATTTTAAAAGAAAATAAATAAAAAAACTAAAAGAAGAAGAACGTAAAGAGAATTTTATAAAACTTCGAAAACAAGAACAAACTAAGAATGAGAGATGAGAGGTGTATTTGTAGCTTACCCCAAGGGGATATTTATCGTATTCTGAAATCCTAAAAATAACATAAAAAAGATAAATGATAAATCCTAAAAATATTTAAATTTAAATCCTAAAAACAAAAGATAAATCCAAGTTTGAAATTCAAAATGCAACCGATCTGTTTATCTGCTATTGCTGACGTTACCTTCTGGAAGCCGCTAACTGGATCTTCTAGAAGCCGCTGATTGGATGCCATGTCAGACTTCATGCCCAAGCCCAACCTTGATTTCAGAACAAAAAACAACTGCAGAAACTCTGCCTTTTAGTGCAACTTCCAGAATTGTAGTCCTGCAAAGAAAACACACAAGAAAACGTCCAAACCAACAACATGAACTAATCATTGAGGATAAAATTAAAGATAAATTAGTACCCAAATTAACCACTTATCATTAATATCAAACCTTCGCAAATTTTAGGTCAGACTTGAACAAATGGCTCGAATTTAAACGAGTATCATTATAAAGAGAGTCTTAGAAAATTTCTTCTTGAGTTTTCTTAAGCATGTGGATAACAATCTAGTTTGAAGAGGTGGACCCATGAACATGTTTGAACTATATAAATTTGGCTTAAGGACATATATAGGATCTTTAGATCCTACTATGACCAAAGCACCATCCAGATTCTAAATTGCCCGGAGTAGCACCCTTACAGTAAACTCGTCGCACCACCACGACGAGTTCCAAAAATATATATTTTTTATTCAAACTCGTCGTATCACCCCAGTGAGTTCCATTTTTTTTGAAATTATAATCCTGTTTAAATCTTAATCAGGTGATTAACCAAATATTAAACCGAACTCGTCTTAGGGGTATGGTGAGTTTCCAACAGGTTAACAGCGCTGTAACTTAGAAAAAATGATCGTTGTTTAACAAATAGAAAATGAAACTCGCCGTAGAGCCATGACGAGTTACCTTTCCTACCAATTTCCCAACGGTTAATTTTTCCAAGTTAGGGTTTTATGTTGTGTAGTATAAATAAGAAGTTTGGTCTAGAGTGTTGAGCACCTAAATATTCTTCAACATCTTTAGCTCGAGCAGAACAAGTGATATTATTGTTAAGCTGTGTGAATTTCGTAGAGCCACGAAATCAAGCACGCAAAAAATTTCGAAGATTCAAGGTAACCGTTTTTCTATTTTTTTATTTTGTGGTGTTTCTGAGTGTTTTTGGTAAAAATATATGTTATTCGATAGTGGTGTTACCGTTTAACATTTTTGGTCCGAAAATTATTAGAACAAAAATGGCGTTGTTGAGACGAGACGGGGATCACATCATGAACAACATGGAGTTATTGGTAATAATTGATTAATTTTTTTAATTTTAATTTGTAGTTAATAAAAGGTATGTTAGTATTTTAATTATATCTTGTGTTTGTAAGTGAGGAGAATAAATTTTGGCCCCGGATTCTATGGAACGAGCCGCCATGCACAAAAAATTGTAGATTTCTAGAGACAGCTGAATTTAATTACGCGGCGAAGATTCGTGATTTTGAAATCATGCCACAGGTGATTAATGCGTTGGTGGAGCGTTGGAGACCGGAGACGTACACCTTCCACACGCCGTGTGGGAAGTGAACAATCACCCTCCAAGATGTTGCTATACATCTTGGCGTCCCAATTTCGAAATTTCCAGTCATTGCGTGCAACAACTATATTCCAGAATCTCTTTGTGTGCAACATTTGGGGAAGGTACCAATGGGCCTAGTTAAGGCTTCTATTCATGGCTCCAATTTCTAATCCTCTATATGAATTCTCACTCGTAACAAGGTAATAATGTTTATTCTCATAATTATTTTTAATATTTTTAGGCAAACAATGATGGGTGTATGTATTTATATTATGTAGATGGAGACAAAACAACAAAAATAATGTGTACCATACAGAATTAATCCTCGAAGTGAGAGCGAAGATTGGCCTCTACTGCCAAGATCAAGTAATGCAAATTCGTAATTTGAAATTTGTATCGAATATCTAGTTTTTGTTGGTAGTTGGCAAATTATGTTAATTTATATGTGAATGATTTTGTTTAGTGGATGAATTGTTACAGTTCATATGGATGCCATATTTGGATGTTGACTGTCAAATGGTGATTGCGTACGATGATACCAACAATTGGTTTTCCATAATGTTGTTGCTACACTTTGTGATTGTTGAGATGTTTTACAGTAATCGGGTCGTTAGGCAGTTTTGATTCCACCAGCCAGTGCCGATTGATTTGCTCATCTTGGATGAATTGGACGACTTAGGTGGACGTGGTAAGAGTGAAAATGACTGGCCAATAAAATATTCAACGTACATAGAAGAGTGGCATGAAAGGGAAAACACGTTGCCTCCTGTCTAATCCATTTGAGTGGATGATTTTGATTTCTCTACTTATGAGTACCATCAGTGGTTTGTCGTGGACAACAAATTGTACTTGACAACCAAAGCCGAACGAGATTCTGTTCTTTTAATCCGACAAGCCCAGAAAGTGCCGGCATCTGGTGCGGGGTTATTAGAAGGCAGATCTAAAGGAGGAGAGGTACATGTAGAGGTACACGTGGCACAAGATAGGCTGAACCGAAACCTAAACTTGAACTTGAACCAACATTGCATGCATTTGATATCGCCAGTTTTCAACCGTCATATGGGTCCCCGAGTTGGGATCAAGATATTTCCATCACACAATAGTCATGGAATTTGCATATTATATATGAAGGAGACGTGTGGAAAGGTATGCCTGGTAATTGGGCAAGTCAAGGACAAGGATCTGCATCACAAGTGGAAGGTTCTACATGTAATTTTTCTGAAGTTGTTTATGTGCCTGAGTTTGTGGTCCCGCAAGCTCTATATCATGAAATGCAAAATCATGATGTGGAGTCAATGATAGCATTATTGTCGACGACGTCCATATCAGGTCCTATATTTTTCGGCAGTGTTGGGGGAGTAGGTCCGAGTATGTTCAGTCAACTGCGTCGTATGACTCCAGATCATGAAGATGAAATAGATGAGGAGGAGAGTGGGGATGTTAGAATAGTAGGTGTCAATGATGATGATAATGATGATGACAAAGACGACGATGAACAAACCCTAATTTAGCCAAGAATTCGACAGAGTTTGTACTTGTATGACCAGACGCACTCGGGACACCGACAAACCCTAAGGCCGAAGAGAGGATGAGGACAAAGAAGAGGAAGATAGGTTTATTTTTTGTTTTTAATAAATTAATTTTGCAGTAGTAGTTTTTTGTTGAATTAATTATAGAAAATGTAATGGGTAGTTTTTGGATATTGATTTCGCAATGTTGTAAGAAGAACTTAAAATCCATACTAATTCATTTTGCAATTTTGTTGAGGCCGTTTAAGCCCGACATATATTTATCTTGATACAATAAATTGACCAAGTTAATTTTAAGTAATTGAAAATATTAGTTTCATAAAAGTAATAAGTTAACTAATTTATTTTGAACTAAATTTATTACATTTATCGTTTACAAGGGTTATAAATAAATGTAATACGTTCGTGCAAAAACTCTATCTTGCACCCACGGTAAGTTCTATCAAACTAGTAAATAATTTTGTTAGGAGAATTTTGCGTAAGTAATTCAGGCTGCACAGTTGTCCGACTGTTCATTACTTGCTATAGTGTTGTAAGGCAATGTACTATTAAGCTTGACAATATGGTTTCTTTCAGCCCTATTTATAAGAGAATGAGGTGGCAGTGCACGCACGAGAGCATCAATGTACCGCTTCACCCCGATGAGAAGACCATGTCGAGACTCACATTGAAATGTTTACGCTGAGACTTACTCAACATACCTATTGTTGTAAGGAAAGCTTCGTTGGTGGAACTCATGATATTGTTAGTTCAGAAGTTTTGCCGTCAAAGTTTAATAAACAAGCTACAAAAGAAACACCAGTTTCAGTTAGTGATGAGATCATCAAACTCGCGAGGCCACATGCCATACATTTACGATGCCATGACCGTCATATGAAGCCCTTTGATGCATGTGGCACTTTAGTGTTCATGCTCTTAACGCATGAGCTACGGGGATGACTTTGAAGTGTAGATAATTTTGTAAGAACTTCAAAATTTTGAAAGATACACTTATGACTTTTTCGTGAAAAATAAGTATATAGATCACCACATTGGAAGAAATTCTACATATAAAAATAGCGGATCGTTTGGTGTGGTATGAAATAGAACATTTAAGTTTTGGAGAAAAAAGCTTTCATACTCGAACATTATATGTCACGAGTATTTATAGGAGATGCATAGATTCGTCTGAAAACTGCATAAATTCATTTGCAGAAGGTAAGAAATGATAGGTGCAACTCGCCTTACACTCACGGCGTGTTCCATCAAACTCGCCTTATGTGTACAATGAGTTGCACCTATCATTTCTTACCTTCTAGACGAGTACATCATAGGCTTTTCAAGGTAAGATTCAGAGTGTTTTTCGAATGCGCGAATGAATGGTGGCCACGCCGTCCGATAGATAAACACATGTACGTTAGGGTGGCGAAAAATACGGCAAAAAACATCCTAATACGACGAAAAAGTTGCCTAAAGGCCCCTATAGAAGTCATCATGGTAGGCTTTTCAAGGCAAGATTCGGAGCTTCGATAGGCATGTTTTAGGTGAATTTACGGGGTGTTGGGGATAATATTTTGTATTTTTAAACTTTCACGTCATAGTACTGAAACATCACTTGAAAATGGTGTAAAGATTGGCGCGTATAATGCATCGTAAAAGGTGTAAAAATCACATTTAAAACACATTTACCTTTGTTTTTTTGCATGAAGAACAAGTAAACATGGGTCGATGGACATGTTTAAATGGATTTTGTGGTATGTTGGGGGATATTTTTCTTGTTTTTTAACTTTAAAGTGTTATTGAACGAGCTTATAAATGAGTCTATAAACACGTAAATTGTACCCCTAAACATGCTTATAAAAAACTTATAAAAGAACATAAACGAACGTTATACAACATAACAAAATAACAAACATAATTAAAAAAATTTATGGACCGAATAAAGGGTATTTTTCCAATTGATTTTCAGTGAGGATGTTTTTCCAAATAATTTCTCAAAACATAATATTCAGCCAAATTAGCCAATATTTATCTATCTTATTTTACAACAAAGTTAATTATTTAACTATGTCAAAAAGCAAAGCCATAATTCATTCATCATCGTCCTCTACTATTTCTCTATATATGCTGTCAAATCTCTAAAGTAATTGTGCATTCTCCGCACGTTAGGACTCCAGGAACATCGTTGATGCTGGCAACATGTACTGTTCATTTACCCACTTGTGCCTTATATGCAGGACCGTAGTAATCCAATGCACCAGTCAAGCTGCATGGCATACAGTTAATATGCGCTTGTGGAAGCTAATCGTTGGTGTCCAGCAATGTCGTTGCCGTTTTTGGCAAAGATGTCTCAAGAAAAGAAGCCTCAAACGATGTAGTTGTAGGCCTGACTTTTTAGAATACTTAATGTTGTAAGGGAAACTTCGTAAATGTAAAAAGATAGACACATGTGGAAGAAAATCGACATATGGTATATGGTATGTAAAAGAAGATTTAACATTTGTAAGCCGTTTTTACATACTCAAACATTAGTTGTCATGGCTATTTATAGGGAAATATGCGCTCTGCTTGTTTCTTTGAAAATAAAGCATGCATTTCTTCTTATGAAACCTGCATGTGTGGTACCTGCAGAAACTTGGAAATGCATGTGTGGTACCAGCAGAAACTCACTTTGCAAGTAAAAGATTCGTTCAAATACCTATAAAAACCAAGTTTTTACCTTCACTTTGTTTCACCCTAAACCCAATATCTTAATATTTATTTGGAGCAATGTCATTCCGAGGAGATAAGCTTGTTATTCCCGTCAATTCCAAATGAACCAAGAATATTGTACCCACCATGGGTTCGGACAAGTTACACAAAGTTTTCCTTATACCATGACGTATCGCTATTCATTTTTTCTCGAAGTTATTGCGAAACTTAATGTTGTAAGGAAAAATTTGTGTAATGAGTCCAAATCCATGGTCTTGATTCATTTGGAATTTATGGGTTTATCAAGCATGACATAGTGGTGTATTTACAAATACGGGCAATCGAAATAATCCAACATCAAATCGCGAGGACATTGAAATAATTGTAATGAATACATTCTGTTTAATATTTCTAAATTTTACTATTTTTTCATTCAGAGTTTATGTTTTTCATTCTGTTGTATTTACTATTTAATGCATGTTGTGCTAATTCTTTTGCAATAAAAATAAATATGATCTATTTTGAAACTCGCCTCTAATACTTGATGAGTTTTGCGCCATTTTCCTTTACTATAAAACCCCACGCTCCAATTGTGTCTATTTCACCAATACATCCAACACTTTGCTCCCTCATGGCTAAGTTTTTTGTAACATTTTATTTTCTTGGAACATCTTTCGACTCAACAATCACCAGCAATATGTCACTCCACGATTTGTTGCAATTGATATCAATTGAGGTTAGTAAACGTACAGACAAGCAAATTTCTTACCTGGAATGTAAAATCCCAACATCGAAGGTAGCTGAACCGTACTACAATATAAGGCTTACCAATGAAAGCGGCGTACGCAAAATGTATGACCAACTCAATTCTGCAAGAGCTAAATACATGAACTTAAATGTTAAGTTCCATGAGGTCGATGCCGAAAAAGTTGGTATGTCCGCACTCGCATCGACCACTGAACAAGCTCCATCTTCACCAGATGTTAATGCAACTGCTGATGCGTTTCAGCTTTTTATGTACAAGCGCAGACAAGAGAAACAACAGCTGGTCGAAGAACTTAACTTTAAACGTCTCAACTAACTACGATGATACCGAGCCAAAATCTGATTAACCTTCCACTACTCAAATCATTATAATTTCATGTTTTATGCTGGTGTTTTTCCTTTGATGTTCTAAGTGTTAGAGTATGCCCAAAGACTAGTCATAAGATGATTGTAAATGACATTTGTTTTTATCTTGTTTATTCATAAAGAGACATTACTATTATTATTTTCAGTTACAATTCTGCGTGCATAAATAAACTGAATTATAATGAAGTCCTTAGAATAATCTGATTATTCTTAAATGTTCTTAGTCGAGTATTATTGTGGGAATGGACAACAATAATGCATTAAGACTAATATGTAGTTGATTGATGACAAAGTGTTGTCATTGACATGGAGATGTCAAAATCAATACACAAGTATGTGTTAGAGAACGACATACTGGACTGACCCACTATGAGCATGTTTCTTAGATTATTATGTGATAGTCACAACATTTTTCATAGTCATAACTACATGTATGATCCTCATACTTGAGATTATCATTATTTCAACATCGTGAGTGACATATTTTGATACAGTCAAACGTGTGTCGTAATTGACTACTCTATAAAGACTGATATTGGATATATTACAATCTATATAGTGGGATATGGTTGATCAAGATAGGATTTGTCCCTCCTATATAATAGGAGTAATTTCGTAGGACACTTGATTGAGTGAGACTAGAAATGCATGGTGATAAGTGTTCAAAAGTACTATTTTTATTACCCTTTTTACTCATATTATTGTTAGATTTAGGGTCATATTAGTTACATAATTAGCCATTCATGCATTAATCCATGTTTCCTTCCATCGTTGAGCTTGATTACATAACTTGGTAGTTTTTGTGGGAAAAAATGCTGCTTTGGTATGTTTTGTGTGCAGGATCACTTGCCAAATCAAGGCTAGAGCTAGTTGCCAGGGCAATACATGAAGGAGACGCCGAGCTAGTTGCCAGGGCAATACATGAAGGATATGCCGAACTAGTTGCCAGGGCAATGCATGAAGGAGACGCCGAGCCAGTTGCCATGGCAATTGTCGACAAGAGCAAAGGTGATATGGTAGTCGAAATTAATGACTAGACAAGCCCAAGATGACGTGGACCAAAGCCCAAACCCAAAGGAATTTGATTGCCATGCAGAGATTAAAGAAGAATTAAATTCCAAGAAGATAGGAGAAGTTCTAGTAGGAATACAATTATAATAAAGAATTATATTCTTTAAAGATAATTTAATTCCAACTTAACTTCCTCCTCAAAGAAGGACTTTGGCCTAGCCCTATAAATAGGAAGGAGATTTCGACAATCCAGAGAGAGTAAGAGGAGAGAATTTTCGACAAGCATCTAGGGCAAGGAGGAATTCGACAAGCCTCCTCCTTCATCCTTTTCTTTCTTGTTCGATTGGGTTCATGCTAGGGATTATTTATCTTGTGTTTCTTTGGAACCTAGCCATGAACTAAATCTATTTGGCTATGGTTATTGTGTTTTGTGGTTGTGAGAAACTATTGGTTTTTGTTTAGGTAATAAGAGTTTGCACTTTTCTATTTCAAGGTTTATTCATTCTTGGTTCTTATTCTTGTTTGCGAGTGAATTGGGAGAGGATCTCGTGATTTCATCTATTTATCTAATATCAGGAGAGTTAGATTCAAGAAACGAATGAATATGATCTTTATTCAATCTATTGATGGTGAAGATTAATCTGGCTTAGGAATAAGTAAAGGATTTCAACGGCTAAGAGGAACGCAAGATTGGTTGTTGTTCACCCTTGATTCACGTAGGGATGTATTATCAAGGCATGCACAAGTAGCTAGAGTTTCGACTTAGAGATAAGAAGAAACCATTGAAGAACGCTCTGCCGAACCTTGAAGGTTGCTGCCCAGACGCCCAAGTAGTTGCCCAACTAGTTGCCCAGGCAACCATCAATTAGTTGCCAAGGCAACCCGTTGTGTAAAGTTGCCACGGCAACTGAGTTGCCCGTGCACTCTTTTACCAAAACGATCCAATCGGCTATCACACCTCAACTCACGATAACCTGGCCTATCTCTCTCTCAATTGATCTCATCTATTCATTTACTTTATTGCTTTCTAGATTAGTTATTAGTTAAACTTCTATAATCCTTTACTTGTGTTTTTACTTTTTACAGTGCAAGAGACTAGATTCTTGAAGTGGCACCAATCCCTGTGGAGACGATATCTTTTATACTATAACTTGCGACGTGTATACTTGCACATTTGCGTAGCACTTATTATGCGCAACAAGTTTTTGGCGCCGTTGCCGGGGATTGGCAATAGCGACTTTGTTTTTATTTTCTTGCACTTTCTTTTTACTTTTCTTGTTTAAGATTTAAAGGGCTAACAAACTTTGGTTTTGCATTGGTATATGACCAGGGCAAGACCGACTACACCAGAATATCCCTTTGATCCAGAAATTGAACGAACCTTACAAAGACTTAGACGAAGGATAAGAGTAGCAATGGCTAATCAAGACGGCAATATGCATCAAGATGTTCGAGCAGGAGGAGGAATGATTCTTGCACGAAACAGAACTATTCGAGACTATCTTGAAGAAGATCTTGATGGACTTAACCCAGGAGTTGTCGCACCTGAAATTGAAGCCAACCACTTTGAGTTGAAACCGGTAATGTTTAATATGATCAACACAATTGGTCAATTTGAGTTACCCCCGATGTCTTACGATTAAGATTATTCCCCTATTCACTGAGGGATAGGGCGAAAGCATGTTGAATAGCATTCATGCCGGATCCATAGCATCTTGGACTGATCTTTGTCGTGATTTCCTTGCTAGATTTAATCCTACAAATTTGACTGATAAGCTTCGTAACGACATTACTTCTTTTCGGCAAGCAGATGATGAATCCATGTACGGGGCTTGGGAGCGATATAGAGAACTTCTACACAAATGCCACCTACACGGATTCCCGGTGTGAACTCAAGTAACAATGTTTTACAACACCGTGAATACACCAACAAGGATGATGCTAGATGCCTCGGCAAACGGCATACTCTTAGATAAGTCGCCGGACGAAGCAATGCAAATTTTAAACAGGCTGGCCAAGAATGATTATCAATTCCCATCTACTAGAAGAGGAGGAGTTAGACGCCAAGCCTCAATACATGAACTAGGATCATCAGATTCAATTTCGGCACAATTGGCCACTTTAACCAAGATGGTCCAGAACATGCAAAAACCAAACAACACACATGAAGTCAAGGTAATGGATTCTTTTTGTGAGTTATGTGGTGATAACCATAATTCTTCTGAATGTATGCAGAATCCGGAATCCAGCTTCTATGTGGGGAATTACAATCGGAACAACAATGTGATGTCCAATACATACAATCCAGCTTGGAAGAAGCACCCGAATTTTTCATGGAGTAATCCCAACAATGCTCTAAACCAGAACAATCAGAATGCACAAGCATCGGGATTCCAGCAGAATATGCCACGGCAACAGATGCCGCAGCAACAACCGACGACATCTAGTTCTTTGGAAAATTCTCTAAATATTTTTATGATGAAAATTGAATCTTATATGGCTGAGAATAGTAATTTCATAAAAAGAACTGATTCTTTTATTAACAGGACCGAGATGAGATTGCAAAACCAAGAGGCGGCAATCAAATCATTGGAAAATCAAGTCGGACAGTTTGCTCAAAATCTGAATACTAGACCGCAAGGAGGTTTACCTAGCGATACTGAAGTCGCAAGAGGAACGGGCCATGAGCAATGTAAGGCGATCACCACTAGAAGTGGCCAACAACTTAGATAGGTTCAAACCCACTCATCAAACAAAACTCCACAAAAAGATCAAGACAAACCTAGCGGCAAAGCCTCAGATGCTGAACCAGGAATTGCCGCGGCAACCAGCAATAAGCATGCCTCGACAACCGACGATAAAGATGCCTCGACAACTGGCGATGAGCATGCCTCGGTAACCCCATTTGATAACGCCTCGACAACTCCAGTTGTTCCGGCAATGCCGTCAATCAGGTTCCAAACCAATGACAGGATCAAAGATATCCGACTTCCACCACCATTCCCACAAAGGTTGAAGCGACAAAAGCAAGAGTATCAATTCAAGAAGTTTCTTGATATCCTAAAGCAAGTCCACATCAACTTGCCATTCGTGGAAGCAATTGAACAAATGCCAAACTATGCCAAGTTTCTTAAAGACATTGTGTCCAAGAGAACAAGGCTAGGAGAGTTTGAAATAGTTGCCGCAACAGAGGGATGCATGGAAATGTTGCACAATCATATGCCACCCAAGTTGAAGGATCCTGGAAGTTTCACAATACCCTGTTCCATTGGAAATCACTATGTCGGGAGAGCATTATGCGACCTTGGGGCTAGCATAAACTTGATGCCTAAATCGATTTTCCAGAAACTAGGAATCGGGAAGGCAAGACCTACAACAGTTATGTTGCAGCTAGCCGACAGATCCTATGTGCATCCAGAGGGAAAAATCGATGACATACTGGTAAAAGTTGATAAATTTATTTTTCCCGCTGACTTTATTATTTTGGATTGTGAAGCAGATAAACATGCACCTATCATTCTCGGGAGACCATTCCTAGCAACAGGGAGAACCTTGATCGATGTTGAAAAGGGAGAACTCACAATGAGGGTGAATGACCAGCAAGTTAAACTAAATGTGTTCCAAACACTAAGGCATGCCGATGATCCAGAAGAATGCCAACTTCTTCATACCACGGCAGAGTTTAACTTCGACGAGAAATTTAGTTGCCTCGGCAACTACATTGCCGATCAAGAGGAACCTGAGGAGTATGAAGAACTGGTCGATGAGGAACAACAAGAAGAGGCAAATTGGCTAGTCAATCGACCAGGTACATACTTTGAACCACTGGATTACTCAGGTAAGGAAGGTAAGCTCGAAAAACCCTCTATTGAACAACCACCGATTCTTGAGTTGAAACAATTGCCAGAGCAACTAAAATATGCATACTTAGGAACCGATAATACATTGCCTATAATTATTTCTTTTAAGTTATAGCCTGAGCAGGAAAAGAAGCTGATCAAGATGTTAAAGCTACACAAAAAGGCAATAGGGTGGACAATTGCCGACTTGAAGGGAATTAGCCCGGCAGTGTGCATGCACAAGATTCTGTTGGAAGATGATCACAAACCTTCAATTGAGGCCCAGAGGAGACTGAATCATGCCATGAAAGGAGTTGTAATGAAAGAAATCATCAAGTGGCTTGACGCCGGCATTATATACCCTATCTCTGATAGTACGTGGGTAAGTCCGGTACAATGTGTACCGAAAAAGGAAGGTATAACAGTGGTAAGTAATGAAAATAATAAACTCATTCCAACCAGGACTGTGACCGGTTGGAGGGTTTGTATGGATTATCGAAAGCTAAATAAAGCCACTAGGAAAGATCACTTCCCATTACCCTTTATTGATCAAATGCTTGACCGTCTTGCAGGTAAACCCGTTTATTGTTTTCTTGATGGTTATTCAGGTTACAATCAAATTGCCATAGCACCAGAAGATCAAGAAAAGACAACCTTCACATGCCCATACGGTACTTATGCCTTCCGAATGATGCCGTTCGGATTATGTAACGCCCCGGCAACCTTCCAAAGATGAATGATGGTGCTCTTTTTAGACATGGTCGAAGGCTTCCTTGAGATCTTCATGGATGATTTTTCTATTTTTGGTAATGACTTCGACAGCTATCTCGGCAATTTAGAGAGGGTGTTGGCAAGATGTGAAGAAACGGATTTAGTCCTCAATTGGGAAAAATGTCATTTTATGGTAGATGAAGGAATAGTGCTCGGCGGCCACAAGATTTCATCCAAGGGAATTGAAGTAGACAAAGCCAAGGTGGACGTGATCGAGAGATTACCCCCACCAAGTTCGGTTAAAGGAATTCAAAGTTTTCTCGGACATGCAGGTTTTTACAGGAGGTTCATTCATAATTTTTCTAAAATCACTAAACCCTTGTGTAATCTGCTTGAACAGGATAAAGTCTTTGATTTTGATGATTCTTGCACCCAAGCATTCGAAACCCTAAAGAAAAAGCTTACCTCGGCACCCATTGTCGTTCCACCAGATTGGACGCCACATTTTGAGCTCATGTGTGATGCAAGTGATTTCGCGGTAGGAGCAGTCCTAGGCCAACGCACAGGTAAGACCTTCCATGTGATATACTACGCTAGTAAAACTCTTAATAGTGCTCAAGTGAATTACACAACAACAGAGAAAGAGTTACTAGCTGTAGTTTTCGCATTTGACAAGTTTCGATCCTATTTGATTGGTACAAAGGTAATTGTTCATACGGACCATTCGGCAATCAAATACTTATTTGCTAAAAAGGATGCTAAACCTCGTTTGATTCGTTGGATATTACTTTTACAATAATTTGATATTGAAATTAAGGACAGGAAAGGAACAGAAAACCAAGTGGCCGATCACTTATCACGTTTGGAACGCAATAGGGAGGAGGACGTAGATCTAGAGATATGCGATGCATTCCCGGATGAATAAATTTTAGTTGCCTCGGTAACCCTCGACGCCTCGACAACCCTCGACGCCGCAGCAGCCTTTGACGCACACGCCTCAGCAATTCTGGAAGCAGTCGCCACGACAGCACATGCCTCAGCAATACCCTAGTACGCGGATTTAGTTAATTTCCTTGTTTGTGGTATTTTACCTTATGGCATTACTCACCAAGGGAAGAAGCGGTTCCACCATGATGCTAAGCATTACTTTTGGGATGAGCCTCTTTTGTTTAAACAATGTGCAGATCAGGTTATACGCCGATGTGTCCCTGAAGAAGAGCAACAGAATGTACTCCGGCAATGCCATTCTTCACCCTATGGAGGACATTTTGGAGGAACTTGTACCGCGGCCAAAGTTCTGCAATCCGGTTTGTATTGGCCAACATTGTACAAAGATGCCCAAGACTTTTACAAGCAATGTGATCGTTGCCAGAGGACGGGCAATATCTCTAGACGACATGAGATGCCGCTCCAGAACATCATCGAGGTAGAATTGTTCGATGTGTGGGGGATCGATTTTATGGGACCTTTCCCATCTTCATTCGGCAACCTCTACATTCTACTTGCCGTCGACTACGTGTCTAAATGGGTTGAGGCAGCTGCAGTTCCCAACAACGATTCCAAGACCGTACAACGATTCTTACAGAAAAATATATTTACACGGTTTGGGATGCCAAGAGCAATTATCAATGACGAAGGCAAACATTTTGACAACAGACTAATTGCCAAGATGTTGCAACGCTTCGGCATATCACACAAGATCGTCACGGCATACCACCCACAAACCAACGGGCAAGCATAAATTTCCAACCGAGAGTTGAAGGGAATACTCGAGAAAGTTGTAAATCCCTCAAGGAAGGATTGGTCATTAAGACTAGATGACGCACTTTGGGCATATCGCACTGCATTCAAAACACCCTTAGGTATGTCCCCCTTCCGACTTGTCTATGGCAAAACATGCCATCTACCGGTGGAAATCGAGCACAAGGCGTACTGGGCAATCAAGACCGAGAATATGGATTGGGAAAGTGCCGGACAAAAGCGTTTGTTGGACCTCAATGAGATAGAAGAATTTCGTGCACTCGCCTATAACAATGCACGAATCTACAAGGAGAAAACAAAGCGATGGCACGACAAGAAACTATTGCCACGACAATTCACGCCAGGGCAACTAGTTCTCCTATTCAATTCTCGGCTAAAACTTTTCCCGGGAAAGCTGAAATCAAGATGGTCGGGACCATTCAAAGTCGTCAAACCATTCTTCCATGGTGCCGTGATAATCAAGTCCATCTCTGACAACCATGAATTCAAAGTTAATGGACAAAGATTGAAGCACTACAATGGTGCCCATGTGGAATGTAACAAAGAAGTGGTCAACTTAGGAGATGCATGAGCATGCTCTCCTTCCAATATTTTATTTTTATTTTTATTTTTAGGAGATATTTTATTTTTCTTCATTATCTTTAGTTTCCAGGTTTTCTTTGTTTTCTTTTCCACAACAAGACTCACGACCAGGATGTCTAAGAAAATTTCCTGTCGAGATCCTTGCCCCGGCAACCAATGAAGCAGTCGCCACGGCAACCGCAACAGATGATGTCGCGGCAACCTATATCGTGCCTGCACAAGCTGACGCCACGACAACCAACCCTGAAGATGCCACGGCAACCGAAGCTAAAGACATCCCGGCAACCACTGCAAAAGCCAAAGGTAAAGCACCTATGCCCGAATCAACTCCTAAGAAACAACCATCACGTTCAAGCAAGAGAATCAAGACACCGACCAAAAGGAAACTAATCATCTACGATGACGAACTCTCGGAGTAAGTCCTCGTATGCATTTTTATTTTTATCTTTCGTTATTTTTATGCATGCATTGAGGACAATGCCTCACTCGAGTTTGGGGGGGGATTGTTATTAGTAGTCACCATGTTTAATTACATTCATCTTAAGTATTACATTTAGGATACATAAATTGCTTGCCATGCCTTTAATTGGAACAAAAATTGCTTAGATTTGATGAATATCCGATGATGACTTTGCCAATGCACTTAATTGATAGAATTTTTATTCTAGGATAACCATGGAAAAACTTAGAATTTTACTATGATGCTAAATTTGATGAAACACTGTTGTGGTTTGATTGATTTAAGGAATTCTAGTGAACTTAGGTTGATGATTAACAAATTTGGGGATTAGAATAAAAATTGGATGAATGCTAGAGGTGCCCGAAATTGGCTTTAGCATGTGCTAAAGAAAAAAAAATTGATCACTAGAGGTGCCCGAAACTGGCTCTAGTATGTGTTAAAAAATTGATTGCAAGAGGTGCCCGAAACTGGCTCTAGTCGAATAAATTCACTTAAGAAAACTAAAAACAAAACACTAGAGGTGCCCAAAACTGGCTCTAGTTAAAACATGTTAAAAAGAACCCAATGAAGTAATTTGAAAACCTATTGTTTGCATAGAATCCGAAAAATCAACTTGCACACACTCACAAGCATTACAGTTTGATTCCTAGTAATTTCTAAGTTTTTCGAAAAATAAAAAGCCAATCATACTTTGTGCCCCGGTTCAGAGAATTGAAATCAAGTTCAAAGCTAAGTTTGTGAAAATTGAAGTCTTGGCAGGTAATTATGAGTTTGCATTGCTTGAGGACAAGCAATAGTTCGAGTTTGGGGGTGTGATAAGTGTTCAAAAGTACTATTTTTCTTACCCTTTTTACTCATATTATTGTTAGACTTAGGCTCATATTAGTTACATAATTAGCCATTCATGCATTAATCCATGTTTCCTTCCATCGTTGAGCTTGATTACATAACTTGGTAGTTTTTGTGGGAAAAGATGTTGCTTTGGTATGTTTTGTGTGCAGGATCACTTGCCAAAGCAAGGCTAGAGCTAGTTGTTAGGGCAATACATGAAGGAGACGCCGAGCTAGTTGCCAGGGCAATACATGAAGGATATGCCGAACTAGTTGCCAGGGCAATGCATGAAGGAGACGCCGAGCCAGTTGCCATGGCAATTGTCGACAAGAGCAAAGGTGATATGGTAGTCGAAATTAATGACTAGACAAGCCCAAGATGACGTGGAGAAAAGCCCAAACCCAAAGGAATTTAATTGCCATGTAGAGATTAAAGAAGAATTAAATTCCAAGAAGATATGAGAAGTTCTAGTAGGAATACAATTATAATAAAGAATTATATTCTTTAAAGATAATTTAATTCCAACATAACTTCCTCCTCAAAGAAGGACTTTGGCCTAGCCCTATAAATAGGAAGGAGATTTCGACAATCCAGAGAGAGCAAGAGGAGAGAATTTTCGACAAGCATCTAGGGCAAGGAGGATTTCGACAAGCCTACTCCTTCATCCTTTTCTTTCTTGTTCGATTGGGTTCATGCTAGGGATTATTTATCTTGTGTTTCTTTGGAACCTAGCCATGAACTAAATCTATTTGGCTATGGTTATTGTGTTTTGTGGTTGTGAGAAACTATTGGTTTTTGTTTAGGTAATAAGAGTTTGCACTTTTCTATTTCAAGGTTTATTCATTCTTGGTTCTTATTCTTGTTTGCGAGTGAATTGGGAGAGGATCTCGTGATTTCATCTATTTATCTAATATCGGGAGAGTTAGATTCAAGAAACAAATGAATATGATCTTTATTCAATCTATTGATGGTGAAGATTAATCCGGCTTAGGAATAAGTTAAGGATTTCAACGGCTAAGAGGAGCGTAAGATTGGTTGTTGTTCACCCTTGATTCACGCATGGATTATTATCAAGGCATGTACAAGTAGCTAGAGTTTCGACTTAGGGATAAGAAGAAACCATTGAAGAACGCTCTGCCGAACCTTGAAGGTTGCTGCCCAGACGCCCAAGTAGTTGCCCAGGCAACCATCAATTAGTTGCCAAGGCAACCCCGTTGTGCAAGTTGCCACGGCAACTAAGTTGCCCGTGCACTCTTTTACCAAAACGATCCAATCGGCTATCACACCTCAACTCACGATAACCTGGCCTATCTCTCTCTCAATTGATCTCATCTATTCATTTACTTTATTGCTTTCTAGATTAGTTATTAGTTAAACTCCTATAATCCTTTACTTGTGTTTTTACTTTTTACAGTGCAAGAGACTAGATTCTTGAAGTGGCACCAATCCCTGTGGAGACGATATCTTTTATACTATAACTTGCGACGTGTATACTTGCACATTTGCGTAGCACTTATTACGCGCAACACATGGCCATGCTCGAATAAGTTGATATGAGATATGATAGTTATTCGTTTATAATAGTCTACTCAAGATATCAAGAAATATTAGATGGACTATACAAGTGTGACTGTTCCATGACTTGTGTTCAATCTAAATATAAAGGACAAAAGGATGTAATACATAAAAAGAGTTAATCACGAAAAAGTTATGTCGAATCATGATTTCTTGTAACTTAAGTGACAATAACATATTGCTAGATGTCACTCATTGTTTGTAATATTAGAAAGTTCTAATATTTACTACTAACGTTACATGAACCTATAAGGTCACATCCACGGTTGAAATGAGCATATATTAAACGAATTCTATATGTACAAATTTGTTGTACACGAATTTAGTTAAATTAATATATATTTGATATATATATATATATATATATATTTTAACTATTGGATAAATATTAAAAGAAAATAATTATTGTAATTATGACTCTTTTAATATATATAAATAATATAATCCGATTTAAATTAATGTATATATCGAAATCCTAATTAAAGTTGAATTGAGATTATATATATATTAAAATCCTAATTAGTTGAATTGGGATTATATATATTAATATATATTGAAATCCTAATTAAGTTAAATTGGGATTATATATATTTAATATATATATTGAAATCTTAATTAAAGGTGAATTAGGATTATATATATTAATATATATATATTGAAATCTTAATATGAGTTGAATTAGGATTTCAAAGGCTATATAAAGGCACGAGAGATCTAGCAATCATTAATGCTTTTGGAAAAACCCTCTAAATAGTTTAGAGAGTTTTATATGCTCGTTTCAATTGGGTGAACTACGTAGAGGTTGGAGCATTATCGTTGCGACTTAGGAATCGACATCATGGAATCGTGATTGGATATCTATCTCCTCCAAATTTAGAATTCCAGATTTTAAACAGATAATTCTTCACCCTTATTCACCCCGATTCGTTCCTCGTACATGGATCTATGGTGGTAATCGCCGAATAATTTTTCCGCTGCACCATGGGGTATACCGGCGTAACCCAACACTAAGTATGTGCAATGCTGCAGTTTACCCTCCTTTATTTATGTGAAACGTTGTTCGCTGCAGTTTACCTCATTATTCTAACAACTTTGACTACCATTAATGCACATATAAATAATTTACTAACCCAAATCGAGCAAAATTCCAAAACGACCATCTTTCCGTTAAATATTTATAAAACTTTACCTAAATCGTCGTACATACACGGCGAGTTTCAGATTCCCCAGTTACGACGTTTGGTTAAGACGTTGGATGACCGTTAACCCATTGGAAACTCGCCATACCCCTAAGGCGAGTTCGATTTAGTATTTGGTTAATCACTTGATTAAGATTTAAACAGGATTATAATTTTTAAAAAAAATTAGAACTCGCCAGGGTGATACAGCTAGTTTGAATAAAAAAGAATATATATTTGGAACTCGTCGTGGTAGTGCGGCGAGTTTACTGTAAGAGTGTTACTCCGAGTAATTTACAATTTTGGATGGTGCTTTGGTCTTAATAGGATCTAAAGATCCTAAATATGTCCTTAAGCCTATAAATTTAAGTCTACATGTGTGATCTGATAGAAGTCTCTCTTCATAAAATGACTATAATGTGCAACACACGAGTTAAAACTAGCCTATAAAACAGGTAAAAAAACGATTTTTTTTAATTTAAGTATTGTATGATAAAGTAAAAAAAGTTAAATGTTGAAAATTTAAATACTGAAAAATTAAGTAATGAATTTAAATTATAAAATATGTTTGATATTTAAGTATGTGTTATATTTTGATATACAAGCTGTATAAAAAAACTACACAACACTTTATATTTAAGCTATAAAATCTAAAACTTAAATACCTAATCCTAGGATGCTTTATATTTAAGTGTTAGATTTTATAGTTTAAATATGAAGGATTGTGTAAATTTTTTTACACAGCTTGTTTATCAAAATATATTCTTTAAAAGAAATGAAAATAAAACTTGTTGGAAATATTCTTCATTATGTGATAAGTCGGTCCTTATCTATTTATCATTTTTCGTACTTTCTTTAAAAAAAATTTTAAAATTAGTTTTCATTCCAGATTATCAAACATGTTTTAAAAATGAGAAAAAGTTTGATACACAGGTCGTGTAAACTTTAGTTTACACGTGCTTTTTAGTTTTAGGGGTTAGGGTTCTAGTTTAGGGTTTAAAGTTTAGGTTATATGATTTATAATTCAAGGTTATTATTTAGAGTTTAGTGTATATGGTTTAAGATTTAGGGTTTAGTTTTTAGAGTTAAGGATAGAAATTTAGGATTTGAGTTTTTATAGTGTAAATACACAGCTTGTGTAAAATTAGTTTTACACAGCCTGTATATCAAAGTTTTACCCATTAAAAATTAGATCACTTGATAATTGAGATACTAATATTCGATTTTAATTTTTTTTAAATATATTATCAAACAAGGCCTTGATTAGGAGTAAAAAGGAGAGAAAGGAAACCAAATGTAAGTTTGTAATTTGTAGAAGCAACTGCACAAAGCTTGAACGCGGTATAATATCACTGGACAAACTCGTAAACAGAGTTCACATAGGTTATATTTTATAAATGCATAATATTAGTACAAAGAAAAATAAAGACTAAACTCAACAAGCATCTCAATTGAAAAATGAATGATGTTCATTCTAGAAAACACAGGCTCAAATTGTCTTGTCTATAAGATATATGCGCATTGTCAAAAGATAAAAAAATATGTATGAACAAATATTATCTTGTAATATTTTTAGACTATTAAAAAAATAAAGATCCTTTTTGAATATACTATTACTATATCTGATATGATATAACTTTGAAAAAACACTTTTGAAGGTGTCTTTAAAAAGTGTAAATCACATTCTCTTTATTAATAACAGTGTAGTAAGATCCATTACATGACCCATACAATACAATAGTAATTAATGGAGCTGGCTATTTCTCCTTCAGATTAACGTGCCATATGACACGGGAGACTCGATTAAAATACACGGTGTACGTAGTAGGTTTTGGTATTATTTTTTTTATGCAAGGTTTTGGTATTATTATTATTATTATTTTGAAGCTAAGTGATGAGTATATTATTGTGTCCTGCGGCCACCGGAGCCACTCTCCCTCTGGCAGTTGAAATAAACGGCAGCCACCGGCAGGCCGAGATTGTAAAGCTCAGCAAAGTCTCTGGTGTTGAAGTTCTGGCGCCACCCTGGTGCGTACACTGTTTGCCTTCCTAGTTGCCGAAACAACACGAACACGTAGCGGTGGATACCGATGGATGGTCGTGGGCTCTCATAGCACACTACTTCTTGTCCTGTGTGAAGGACAAAACCCAAAACATTTACAATCAATGAAACGTCAGGTCAAATCACAAACATGCATCGGGAATTTATAGCTTAAGGCAGCGCCAATCTTTTCTTTGGGTGGTGTAGTGTTTGCCCCAAATTAACCAAGACATGTATGCGTGGCGTCAGCAGTGTTTTGAGTGTTGTTGTTGGTTACAGAGATGAAGAAGGTCCACAATTACTAGTGTTTCCATCAACTCACATAGGCTACCTCTACCACTAAGCTGGTTTAGGGTTTATTAGACTCTAGATTAGGGTTTAGGGTTTATGGATCTTAAACCAAAGCAAAAGATATACACATATGTAGTAGACTATGGACAAAAGCTGCAAAGAAGGCACTAACCAAAGCCTGCACCAGTTGTGGCTGGAATATCAGTTACCAACCTGAAATGTTTGATTTTGATGCAAAGGGTTAGCAAACTGAAACTACAACTTGTCTGCCGGAATAAAAGAATTTATTTTTTCCACTAACAATGCTTCAAATAATAATAGATTATTTCATATGTGTAGGGTGTTTTATTGAAATTATTTAGAATAGGTTTAAGTGAAAATAGAAAATAAATCATAAATGAAACTCAAATGATATGAAATACGAAAATATTAATATAATTTAATCATTATTCTATGATGAGTAAAATAAATAGAAAAAAAGTGATGATAGGGCAACTGTATGTGACTCTAGTCCTAGTAAAGCTAATGCAACTCTAAACTTGGCCGCATATATATATATGGTAAAGACAGATGCAAAAATTAATGGGATTAGTCTCTTGTTTAACGGATTAATAAAATACGTTTAGTTTAGACTTTAGAAGCTGTTCTAATGCCTAATAGGGCTTGATAATTTTTTTATATGGTTTTGCCTGGTTATATTTATGGATGGGTAGCTACTAGCTAATGTATGGCTCTTTGGTTAGAATGTCGATTGCATTGTCTTGAGGTTTTTCAAATACATGCAAAGTACAGAAACTCAGCGCCTGCATTCCTCACTATCATGGATGGATTGATAAAGCTGGAGGGGCGGTCATCTGGAAATTTAAAATTTTTATATAATTTTAAGAATTTTTTTTACATAATTTTAAAAGTTATTGTCGTCCTCTTAAAATTTTGTAGGTTCACACTTTAATATAAAATTATGTGTCCATTCTCTTTGCATGGGTGTTTTGGTATGCAACACAAAGAGAGAAGCAAAAAAGGAGGAAATAACATATAGAGGGAGAAGTCACCAGTGCAAGTATTCTCGGAGGTTGGGGTCACTTGGGCTGGGAGCATCAGGATCCACCATAACCTGCACCAGCCAGACTGATCATTATAAGAAACCAAAAACCCTAATCCATTAGCCTGAGTGTTTGTGTATATAAAGGATAAAAGAAAGTTACCAAAGTGTAGAAATTTCTGAGATCATCACCACCGACATCAACCCTTGGCTGGTTCACAACTTGGGAAGGTTTGAGCTCGACGCCATTGTTAACCTCCCTAATAGGGTAGGACACCCTGAGAGAAATAGACCTTGTAAAAGAGTCCAAAACATCTCCTACAACCCTACCAACCACCAGGGGGTCTCTGTCTCTAGGCATGCTGCTGCTATTCGCTAATGGAAGGCAAAAAAGGGCTTAACTAAACTGCAGAATTCTTGCTTGAGTTTACTGATGAAAACAAGCAACACCCGGGTTGTATTTATATAGGAGAGGGTGGTATCTGCTTTAATCTTTATGTAGCATCAACAGAATCTGGGCTTGTTCTATCACGAGTATAATTTGAGCAGCAATGATATCATTGGTGAATCATGAATATACAAACCAATGGTGAAACCTCAAACTATAAAACGAGCTCAAGACTCAGCAAGGGGCAACAATTCCTTTAATTTTCAAAACCTGGTCCACAGCATCCCGTCATGGTACAATGTGTCAATCTCAGTTCTTTTCCGTTTTTTGTTTTCTTCGATAAAAAAGTTATTCGGTTCAACCCCCAACGCCATACAGTCAAGATCGGATTGCTGATCACCGGCCCTGGAAGCCGAATGCGATGTTGTAGAGTATAATATAAAGAGAGAAAGCATTCATAAAGGAGGCTGTCACCCCTACCAAAAAAATGAATGACACCATTATAGCCACATACTTGGTTAGGATTTTTGTTGCCCCTTTCTGTGATTCCCTTATCACAATCCGCGTCTTGCAATTAATTTACACTACTTTTTCTCTGTTTTCCCCCGTTCTTTTCGGGGTAAATAAGGTAACTCATACTTTCGAATATTTATAATTTCACTATATATAAAAATAAAGGATTTTGTCCATTCTGCAGTATCGCTATAACTAATACTGGATGACCAATCACATCATATCCATGATACGAGAAGAATCTTTTTTTTTCTAGAATTATTTTAGTTTACGGATTATTATCAGATGTAATAGATTGAAAAAGAAATCCACTAATAATGTTAAAATAATAAAAATATTGTGAATAAAATAAAGAACAAAAAAACAAGAATAAATGAATAAAGATGTGAGATAAAGAGAGAGACTTGTATTATATTCTCAATATAGGGTTGTGTATAATGCTTTCTCCAAATTTTATTTATAGGCATAAGATGAAAACTCTAATTTCAATGGGTATTAAACCCTAATAATAAAGTACATTAAAGTCTCATATAAAGATATTCATAATACCCCCCTTGGATATCCATAAAGATAATGTGTCTCGTTAAAACCTTACTAAGATAAAAACCATGTGGCAAAAAAATTTCTTAGTGAAGGAAAAAGAGTACACACATCTTTGATACACATAACATGTTGCCTCATTAAAAATCTTATCAGGAAAACTCATTAGGACAAAACCTCGGTTAAGGGGGAAAGAGTGCAACGCTTATTTATTCTCCCTCATGAAAATATCACATAAGATATTTGAATCTTCATAATTCAATCTTGAATATAATCTTCAAATGTTGAAGTAGACTATGCACTAGTGAATAGATCTTCCAAACTACTACTTGAAAGAATTCATCAAATATTTTTCTTCTGAAGATCTTGAGGGTCAAAACTTTGAAGAAATATGTTTCGTTTTGTCACATTTGATGTATCCACCTTTTGATTGAGATATAATTTTTGCATTATCTCTACACAAGATAGCTTGCATCTTATCTTGTGAAAGCAATTCACATATCTTCAGGATATGTTTAGCCAAACACATATTTCGGCTTTGTCTCATGCATAGCAATTATTTACATGATTTGAAGAGGCATCAAGTGTTGAAAGATCTAAAGGTAATGATCTTGTAGCACTTAGATAGTACTTCTAGACCAACTAAGATCTGATGCATAGCAATTATTTTTCAGCTTTGCCTCGTGCTCAATGAATGTTATTTATGCATGTAAAGTTTCTTTAAACATTTTTCTATGTATGTCGATTGATGCACAAGGATTTTATTGTAAGTGATATCTCTTCATGAGTCCCAATGATATTTAAATCATCAACATACACAACAGAAATAACAAACTCGGAGCTAAAACTCTTAATAAAAATGCTCAGGGAAATTGAATCATTCTTATAGCATTTCGCTAATAAGTATTCACTGAGGCGATTATACAACATGCGCCCAAATTGTTTTAATCCATAAATAGATATATTCAATTAATTGAATAATGTTCTCAAGAACTTGAATTAACTGCTTCTGGCAGTTTAAATTCGTTCATAAGTTACATGTAAATGTTATTATTAGGAGGCTCATTCAAATAGGATGTAACAACATACATTAAGCAGAAACTAAGTCTTTTATTGCCAGACTAATAAAAAATTTAAAAGTAGTTACATCCAGCACCAATGAGTATGTTTCCTCATAATCGTTTCTAAGTCTTTGTGAGAATCCTTGTGCAACCAAACGAGCTTATATCTCGCGATTTTCCATTTTTCAATTCTATTTCTCACAAAGGATCATTTATATCCACGGGCTTTACACATTCCGATGTACGGACTATAGGCCCAAATACTTCTCTTTTCAAAAGAGATTTTCGTTTCAACTCAATTGCCGCTTTTCAATTTTGGCCAATCATTTCTTTGTTTACATTGTCCAATTGACAATGGTTAATGATCCACATCATCATCCAAAATCTCCAGTGCTATATTGCATGCAAATGTATTATCGACGCTGATTTGATTTCGGTTCCACTTATTACTAGACATGACATAATCTATTGAGATCTCTTTATTATCAGGTACCTGAGTCATGTCAATTTCTCTGTTAGAGACCTTTTAATCTCTTCTAGAGATTTTCATAATACGTTGATTCCTCGACCATATCATCATAAAATATAGATCCTTTTTCGAGGAATTTTATCTTTGGAACCTACTTGTCTACCACGCTTCAGGTGAAAGTTAGAATCATTAGCAACTAGAGTTTGTCCTTTCGAGATATCAACTTTAATCAGAGCATTCATAGCTAGTATATGTGACTTAGTCACTCTTTTAGGGTCAACAAAATCATCTTGCAATTTATTTGCTGAGTTTTGTAAACGAATTATCCTTTGAACTTCTAGTTCACATTTGTTGAGTATGTGGATCAAAATGAGAGAATTATAATTCATTTCAACTTATTTTTTTCCAAACTATTTATTTTGAAACAGACTCATTAAAATGACAATCAATAAATCAAACTATAAATAATTTCCCCATCAAAAGCTTGAGTTATTTAATTATCGAATGAGATTCGAATCCGAGATATATTCCCAACCTCTTTTGAGACCCATCTTTGTGCGTTGTGGTGGAGCAATTAGACCATATACCACATACCTAAAAATTCTAAGATGGGAAATATTTGGTTCCCGACCAAAAACCATTTGTAATAGGAAGAACTTATGGTAATTTGTTGGTCTGATGCGAATTAATGATGTTGCATGTAAAATGGCATGTCACCAATATTATCAAGACGAATTGTCTTTATAAGGTAATTTGGAAAATGTGCTCGTAATTTTATCAATTGAGCAAGTAACCTCACAAATGCCAAGTTGCGGGTTGATAACAATGATACATATGACCATTTAGTCGGTGCATTGATTAAAACTGTAAAATATTTAAATGGTCTGTAAGAAGGGTGTATGGGACCACATATATCACCTTGTATTTGTTCCAGAAAATTAATAGATTCACAATCTATCTTATCCAGTGATAGTTGAATAATTAGTTTTCCTTGATAGCAAGCATCACATAAAAAATATTATTTTGAAGAATCCGTCAGTTCTTCAATCAATGATCACATAAAGTGTCAATAAATTTCCGCATCATAATTGAACCGGGATGGTCTAACCGGCCATGCCAAATAATAAAGTTATCAGTAAACTTTTGATTTACAATAGCATAAGCTTTAATTTGTACTAATTCTTGTATAGTACAATCCGGATGACAGTGCATGTAATTTTGTCAAGATTTCCTTATTGTCTTGAGTTATACTAGTAATATGGAAATAATCAGCATCCTCTTGACTAATAGTCTCAATATGATATTCATTTTTGTGAATATCTTTAAAATTCAACAAGTCTCTTTGCGACTTTGACGAGTATAACGCATTGTGAATATGGAATTGAGTTTTATTTGGCAATAACATATTTGCTCTTTCAGAGTCTTCTATGATATTAGTGCTCCGGATATAGTACTCGCATTATTCCCTTGCATTTTAAATGGGAAAATATGCATAATTATGCACCTTCCAATATGTGCTTTGTTCCATTCACTTTAGGGAATGAAAAATATTAAATATAGCACATATCAAATCAATTATCTATCAAAGATAATGTCACAAGAACTTATTACTCTTCTGGAGCATTGATATTTTAGTACTTTGAGATATAGTACTCACATTTTCCCTTTGAATTTAAATGGGAAAAATATTTCTTATGCTTAAGTATAGTATGGGTACTTGCACTGTCTACTAAGCATAAATTGGCACAATTTATTGCATATTTTATTCTAGAAGTAATCATATTCTTCAAAGGATAATAACTATTTTAAAATATTTAAATATAATAAAAAAATATAAATAAATAATATGTAAAACAAATTAAGATAAAGAAAAATAAATTAAAAGATCAATTATTCCCTTTAGAGGTTATAAGGAAATAAAACAAAAAGGTGAATTATTCCCTTTAGGGGTTATGAATAAATCAACAACATCCAAATAAGTTGGACCAATAACGCCATAATTATTTTCACCATAAACAAAATTTGTTTATATTTTCTTTCATTTATCATTCATGATTATGGATAAAGGTCCATAATGCTTCGTCGTTTGACAAGTACGAGACCAATAGTTTGTACCATCGCATTGATAACATAAAAATTTTAATATGATCTCTATCACTCTTTTCATCCTTATAATCCCATTTCTGGTAGGTATAAACATTCTTATAATGATCATCTTATCCATGTCTATTTTAATAGCCTCAATCGCGACCACAATTGCTAATGTGACATTTATTCTTTCCGCTATAAAATGTCGCATTCACTCTAGGGAATGGAGTGGAGCCAATATGTCTTTAAAACATTTTCATGATATTGTGTCTACAGGACAAAATTAATTGCGTGAAAGGTGTGGTATGTTTTCTAACATATCCTCATCAAATATACTCTGACCACAAAATTTCAATTTAATTAGAACGTTCACATAACTGAGTTTTATTCACTAACCATATAGTGAATTATCATGTTTGCATTCACTTCAAGGAATGAAACAAATCCAATAATTGCATGGAATAAACATCATGCTTGCATTCATTTCTAGGAATGCCTCCCTAAAAATTCTTGGATCAAGACGAATTTTCGTAACTTGAACTTGGAAGAAGTCTATAGTCGAGTTTTTTCGACACAAAAAAATTATTACTTTCAAGCAAACATAGAATTTATAATATTCATACTATTAAAGAATAATTAATTAACCAATATATATAATACATACCAGACTTAAGAATCAAGACGCCGAATAAAAACTTATTAGCATTGAATTTTCCTTTAGTTTTTTTCTTTTGATTGAGATTTTTAATCCAATAAAGAACCGTACACTGGAACTTGGTTCATCATCGGCAAACCATGAAACAATCACACCTTTTCTTTGTCAAATGACATATCTAATCCACCGCTTTCTTCACTTTCCTTAAAGTACCGGTTGGCCATTCTATCACTATAACTTTCAAACTAAGTTGATCCTGTAAGTTTTGTTGAAGGCTCGATATCTGTTCATGGAGTTATATATATATATATATATATAAACTCAGTGCAACAAAACGCCATTGAATATTAGAAATTAATAATGAAATAATAGATCAAAATACATTAACCTTAATATAAGAGTGGTTAACCAACTACTACAGCGATATATAAATAAGAAAACATACCAAGCTTTCTAAGTTAAGTTGAATATACGGTAGATGTAGTCACCAATATCTTGTTGAAATCTTTTTCGGAAATTATTGACAAGAACCACGGTTATTGAGCGAGATCGTGCTGATAACGTATTGTGAAAAAAATAAAGAAGAACAAAGAACAAGAATAAAAGAACAAAGATGAGAGACAAATAGGGAGGCTTGTATTATATTCTTAATGTATGGTTGTGTACAATGCTTTCTTCGTACTCTATATTTATAGGCATAAGATGAAAACCCTTATTCCAATGAGTATTAAACCCTAATAATAAAGTACATTAAATTCTCATTTAATAGATTGATATCCACCATAAATAAAGGCATTCATAACAAAAAAAAAACATATTTTTTTAACTTTTCATATTAAAATAAGAAAATTCTTTGATACACAAGCTTACACAAGCCTTTCAATTTTAGGGTTTAGGGATTTAGGTTGTGGATTAGGGTTTAGGAATTTAGGTTGTAGGGTGTAGAATTTAGAAATTATGATTAGAATTTAGAGTTTAGGGTTTAGTGTTTAAGGTTTGGGTTTTAGGGTTTTAGGGGTTTAGGTTTTAAATTTTATAGCTTAAATATGTAGGGTTATATACATTTTTTACACAACTTATGTATCAAAATATAACTCATAAAAATATTATATAAATATCAAATACAATAAATAATATTATTCATTAAAAAAACTTAGAACTATTATTTTTAAAATTATTACATAATTAATCAATATTAGTTATGTCAATATTGTTATTTAAATATTATTTTAAAATTTTATAAATAAAATATTAAGAATACTACATCTCCCTTTCTTCTTTCCTCCAGCTCCAACCACCGACTGTCCTTTTCTGCCCTAAATTTACAGAAGGTGAACCGCTTGAAATCGTCTCCAACCACCTCAATCTTCCTCTCTATTTCTCTTGCTTGGTGTCTCATCATTCAGGTATCAACAGAGTGATTATGACTGGATGTTGAGAAGTGGACCAAATTCATTGTGAGAATGGGCAACAGAAGGAATCCTGAGAAATATACGTAGGGCAGGGGGTTTAAAGTATGGAGTATCATTGTTGGGTGAGTCCACAGACAAATAGACAGATCGGTAGTAAGTTAGAGGAGGGATGCAACACGCCTACACCCAAGAGCTATGATTCCAACGAATGACAACCTCTATTTTAACCACAAGAACGGGTTGCTTTGCTTTAACATTGCCTTTCCCCATCCTTCCTTTTGGGCATTTTTGATTCGGTGAATTGGCTAGACTGAGTGCCAAATGATCGGCACTCATACGCCCCCGATGCCTTTGGTAGTGGAGGGAAGAATAAACCCATTTGGTTGCTCAAATTACCAATCATTTGGGCGCAGCAATTTTGTCGAGAATGTTATGTCACCCCTTGTCAAATCTCCTTTGATTAGACCCTCATTGGACGTTATCTTGTATTCTTACACTAAGACGCCATTTAGCATGCCCACCATTACTCTTCATATTTTCGATGGTGTGATTGAAATATATGTTATCTTAAGATACTAAAATTTGGTTTGCAAAACATTTAACTTTAATTTGGTTATTTTTTTCTTCTATTTTTAATAGTTTTGGTTATCTAATTAACCGAATTCAAATATTTTAATATTCGATTCGAACTACTCACGAACCTAGTTGAATGTATGACCAGCAACAATGATGGTTGCCAACATGAATTGTAAAGAGCTTCAGTAAATTTTATTTTAATTAGATCATAGGTTTTTTTTAAAGGGTTGATGTATACTTTGGTACGTAAATTTACTTTTAATGCTTAATTTGGTACTTAATTTTTTATTTATTTTTGGGGTCTAATTAGGTATATGAACTTACCTTCTCACTTCAAATTGGTTAAAAATCACAAGTATCAGTTTGAACCAAAAAAATTAAGTTTATATGCCAATTAGCAGAGGCACCTTAGAGATTTAGGATGCTGTGTGCAGTGTATTAGAATCAGACATTAAGTTAAAAAATTCAAAATATTTGTTGACTTGTTGCGTGCGTGGTAGGTTGACTTTTGAATAAAAAATGAGTATAACATGATTTAAAAAAATTTCTTGTGAGCATTTAACTTAACACATTTTTAGCATTTTTTTTTAGAATATCGTGTGGTCGTACATATTACACATGTTTAATACTACTCATGTCAATTAGAATCAAGAAGTCAAATCCAAATACCTAATTAAAGAAAAGTTTAGGTATGAATTACACTTTGAACCAAGTTAAAGTATCAAAATGTATATACCCTTTTTAAAATTTAACAACCTAATAAATTTGAGATTCAAAATTCAATAAAAGATAATTTTTTGGTGCACTAGAAGCGAATTTTTTTTCATAAGAGTACAATCATGAAAAATATACTTCAAACAAATTTTAAAAATTTAAAAATAAATAATTGAGATACTTATCATCGTTTTAAAGTCACTGATAAATTTAACAACCTAATTAGTCATTGCTATTGATGGTAGATACCTTGGCTCAAACAAAAAAATTGTTTTTCACAATCGGCCCAAACGCTAATAATCTTTCAATAAATGTATTTGCCATTTCATTGGTCATAAGTATTTAGTATATTTAAGTAAAAAAGGAATTCACTTATATTAACACAACTAAAAGCCATATATATATTTTTTATTTTTTATACGACTGTTTTTCTAACAATTTGATTGTTGGATTTAGTAATATGATTTTAGTCTTGTAAATTTTTAATTTAGAGTCTTTTTATATCAAATAAAATAATTATAATTTTTAATTTATTTAAAAAATAATAAGTACGAACTTCGTGTATAAAATATGAATATAATATTGTTAGATTGACTCAAACAATAATTGGCTTGAAGGCTCCGGACATTTCTGAGAAAATCCTCCAAAAGTATATTCTTTATCAAAACGAAGATTGGTTTGCACCTACGAATCAACTGTTTATATCTATATTTTAAGAATTTATACGAAACTTTTAAGAAAGTATTGTGACATTTGTTGCAAAAGTTTAGTAATATATATATATATATGAACATGAGCAAGAGAATTTAATTTTATATTAATAAGAACTCAACAAGTGGGTTTAGTGGAAAAGAGGATGATGTTCATCTTAAGAGGCCTGAATTCGAGTGGTCCGTAAGGTGTGTGCACGTTATTAAAAGGGTTAAAAAAATATGAATAGATGCTACATTTTAATCATCTTAAAACTATTAAAAAAATTATATTAATAAAGATGAATTTTACTCTAATCAGAGATAATATATATCCATAACCAAGGGAATCTAGGTGCCTTTGTCTTGGTTATTTTTCCCAGATGAGCATGAACAAAGCATATAAAAAACAAGGCTGAAAATTTGCATGAAGGAATATAGACTTTCTTATCTTGACCAAAAGTAATAGATTTCAAGCTTAAGTTGCTGGGAAGAATAACTTTTTTCCCCTTGATAAATTGATATAAAAATATGGGTAAAACTTTGATACACAAGTTGTGTAAAATTAATTTTACACAAGCCTGCGTATTTACACTATAAAAAACTAAATATTAAATTCCTAACCCTAACCCTAAAAAACTAAACCCCACACTCTAAACCTAAACCCTAAATTCTAAACATTAACCTTAAATTCTAAACCCTACAACTTGAACCCCTAAACCTTAAACCCTAAACTAAAACCCAAACCCCTAAAACTAAAAGACACGTGTAAACTAAAGTTTACACGGCCTGTGTATCAAAGTTTTTTTCCTAAAAATATCGTCGACTTATTATTGGATGCTTCATGCTTCTATCTATTTTATCCTTTTTTCAAAAAAAGTGTAAATTATTAGTAAAATATATGAAGTAATTGGAAACATTTTGGAAAATGATTGAAAATAAATTTATTTTAGCAATCAACATACGAATCTTTTGACTAAGATATCGTTTTTGTAAAGAGTTGCGCGGATTTAGAACAAGGCAGTCAGTACCATACCGATATTAAATATTTTTTGTATCGTTTCAGAATTATTTATATTTTTTAAAAAATTATATATATAAACATAAAATACTCATTGATTATATATTTAGTATTATTTATTATTGGCCTGATTATAGTTTCTATGAGTGAATGCATCGTATTACAAATAGGTAATTAATAAATATTTTATATAGATAATTTTTTGTATAAAATATTAGTTTAAAGTGTAAAATATCTCTTCTTTACAATAGGTTTTTAAAGTTTTTTTGTTAAAGTAGATATATAATAATTCATTTCGTTAAAATTTTAAGATCGATCCGTCAATTGTAGTAAGAGAAATTTTGTAAACTAGTCATGGTATGACACATACCTAATCTCTTAATTTAATTTCTAAAAAATCATAAAATCATTGTCCGTACCATAGCCGCACCACCAACAACATTGAAACCGAACAAAGAAAGATCAACGGAGGAAAAAAAAAAAGAGGGCGATTGATGACAAGGGATGCTGAGTGAAGGAGGTTTCATAGAACAACAATGTGATGAACGACATAGGGACAATCGATGGAGAAAGGATGGAGTGTCTAGTGATGGAAGGGCCAAATCGACAACAACAAATGAGATTTGGTATATGAGGATTTGGGTTTTTTTTTTTTGAGAATTTAGAAATTTTTTTTGTAAAAATTAAATATTTTTATGATTTTCCTTTAAAAAAAACTAAAGGAAATTTTTAAAAAATAAAACTAGATTACATGTCAAGTTTTAATTGGATAATAATTTTTTAGCGTCCGTTACGAAAAAATCTTAAAATCATAACAAAATGAAACATTAAACACCTACTTTGGCAAAAAAATGTAGACATCGATTACAAAATATGTATAATTTGAAAACTTATTTTATAATTAAGCCTAAAACAGTTTATAAAGATAACTTTCTATGGACAAATATGTTTACAAAATAATTTTTACATATAAATATTGTATTTACAATATAGCTTATGTGCCCTCCGTTATGAGTCTTATTCTCCGCTCCAAGTATTAAAGACTTAACAAACCCAATCAGACGGGAGGCCATAACTAATCATTGACCCAAATCTGAATAGCTCGATTTTGGACTTGACATGCCCAATCAAACGAAAGGCAAAATAACTCAATTTTGGATCCATCTATAAAGAGGCTCTGCTAAGAATACTAATTTGGACGAATTATGAAAGAATACTAATGTGCACAATCTTGAATGAATGAATATTCATTCAAGTGTAAAATAACTTTGCATCTTACAAATGTTTATATACAAAGAGAGCTAATTACATAACTACTATCAACAAACTAACAGACTTATCTAACTAATTAACTAACATCTAGATAGACTTTCAACACTCTCCCTCAAGTTGAGGGGTGAAAGACATCTTCTAACCCTCAACTTACACGTCAAGTACGCGTGCTGCACATTTCCTAATGCTTTGTTGAAATTTGTTCTATTCCCAGTTCTACTAGTAATCCCACCAACCGAAATCAATTTTGCTGAAGTTACAGCCATACTTCTATATTCAGCCTCTGCAGATGATCTTGTCACTTTATTCTACTTTTTTATTTCCAAAAAATCAGTACATTTCTCAACTTTATGCATAATCTTGTTACTGATTTTCTGTTATTGGGCAAGAAGCCCAATCTTAATCACAGATTGTTGTCAACTGAAAATCACTAGCTACAACCAGTAAAGTACCTTGGCCTAAATTCTTTTTAATATCTGACTACTCTTAATGCAGCTTCCATGTGACTTCTTTTTATCAATGCATAAACTGACTCAAATACTAAACGAGTATGCTATGTCTGGCCTGGTATGAGTCAAATATATTAACCTTCCCGTAACTTTGAAAAATAGTTTTGTCAACCAAATCTTCCTCATGCAGCAGATTCTGATCATACTCTGTTGTAGTTAGTTTAACATTTTGTTCTAGTGGTATTGAGACTGGCCTTGCACCTCCAATACTAGTATTTTCAATTAATTCCAAATCATACTTACGTTGGTTTAGAAGAATTCCTTCTTTAAATCTTAAAACTTATAAACCAATAACGTATCTCAATTTTCCTAAATCTTTCATTCTGAAATTGAGATGTAGTATGCCTTTCAATTCCTCAATCATACCAGTCATTACTAGTAAGAAGCAAATCATTCACATACACAAGTACTATGACTATCTTGGCTTCAACTTGCTTAAAGAATAAAGAATAGTTGTATTTTCTTTGATGGCACCCTGCAGCCAAAAAAGTCTCAGTCGATTTCAAGTTCATTGCCTTGCGGGTTGCTTCAGCCCATAAAGCGACTTTTGCAGCCTGCATACAAGATTCTTCCTCTGACTGCAAAAACTTTAAAGTAAGACCATATAGACTTCTTCATGAAGATCACCTTGTAAAAAGGAATTGTAAACATTCATCTGATATAATGACCAATCAAGGATGGAAGCAAGTATTGGTAAGTGGAGGGCAAAAAAATTGAGTTTGAAAAGGAAGATGGGAATAAGAAATAAAATCTGAAATGAACAACTGATATGAGAATGAAGAAAACTGGTAAGTGAAACACTCAAAGTCACTCAACCAATTGGGGGCTTAGAAACTCTAGTGGAACATCTAGAGACCATCGGTGAAGAAAGTACTGGTAAAAAAGGTGAAGAAGAAATTGATAAAGAAGGTGAAGAAAAAACTGATAAAGAAAGATGAGAAGGTAGTGGTAAAAAAGATGATTCAATAGAAGAAGGTGAAAGAGATAATGCATCAATAAGACCAGATATACTTACTAAATTAGAAGAAATAAAAGGTTGATGTGAAAAAATTTAGGATGAGAAGTAAATAAAAAATAAGTATCAAGAAAGGATTGTGAAAAGAAGAAAATATAATCAGATTCAATAGAAAAATGAAAGGTATCTTTATTAACAAAAAAACTTTTTTGTCAAGAAAAATAAAATATTTTCTTTTTGAGTGGAAGAATAACCTGTGAAAATAGAAGAAACAACTTTTAAATTTTTTTATCATAATTGCTTGTAACTATAGCATGACATAAACAACCAAATACCTTAAGATGGGAAAAATTAGTTTCTTTGTGATATAAAGCTTCAAAGAGTGTTTTCCAACTAAGAACAAGGGTAGGCAATCTATTAATGATATAGCAAGCAGTGTTAATACACTCACTTCAAAATTTAAGGGGCACTTTTGATTGAAAACGAAGGGCTCTAGCTATCTCTAAAATGTGCCTATATTTTCTCTTGGCTATATCATTCTGCTGAGGGGTATGAATACATATAATTTGATTGATTATGCCAAGAGAAAAGAAAAAATTCAGAACACTTTGAGTTAAAAAAAATTTAAATCATTATCATTGCGGATGATTTTTACAGTTGTAGAAGATTAATTAGAGATAAGGGCAAAAGAAAATTTGAGGAAAAAAGCAAAATCATTCTTGAGTTTTAGCAAGTATGCCTAGGTCATGCGAGAGCAATCATCAACTATGGTTAAAAAATACCTCTGACCATTGTGTTTGAAGACCCTACAAGGACCCCACAAATCAATATGTATCAAATGAAAGGGTATAGATGAAATGTTGTCACTAGAAGAAAAAGACAACCCAGTCCGCTTTGCAAGGGGACATATGGAACATTTATGAACAACATCAGAATCAAAATGTAATTAACTCAAAGAAGAAATTTTATTTAAATTCGAAAGTGATGCATGGTCTAAACGAGCATGTCAGATATTTGTTTTATTTATAGAAGTAGATGACATAAAATGTGAGAAAACATAACTAGAAACACTTGCAGCAACAATAGATGAGATATCAAAAGAAAATAAAGTATGACCAACAGAACATGAAGTTGAGGACTTAAAGAAGTAAAGGCCTTGTGATTGCCTACCAATCCCCTTCATCCTTCCAGTAGACAGATCATGTAGTAAACAAAATTTAGGATAAAAGGTAAAGGTATCAAGTAAGCTTAGAAATAGAAAGGAGATTTTGGTTGAAAATAAGTATATAAAGGACATTGGTACGGAATTGGTCAAAATTTATGTGACAGGTACCAACATGGGTTATATGAACAATTTCACTATCAGGAACATGCACAAAATGAGAAGTACAAGAAATAAAAGATTTCAATCTTTGATAGTCAGATAAGATATGGTCTGTAGCACATGTGTCCATAATCCAAAAAGATGAATTAGATGTAGCAGGTAAGCATTTAGTAATTATACCTGTAAGATTCACTGCAAAATCAACTATAAGAGTCTTATTCAAGAGGCTCAGGATCTGAATATAATGCTCTTGTGTGAATACAGGGGCCAATGAAGCATGACCTTGACCCTGAGAAGGTAGAACTGTCGAATCATCTGATAACTGGGAATTAACAACGAACATAGCTTTAGCACCCCTTATTTTACTAAACTTAAAGTCAGGAGAGAATCCAATAAGCCGGTAGCAATTTTCGCGTTTGTGACCTCTGATCTTGTAGTGGTCACAAACACCATTGAACTTGCGACGACCAGAACCACTTGAGCTATTGGAATACAACACACTCGAATCAAACCTAGAAGCCATTGTGCAAAGATGTAACCTTTGAGACTTCTCTTGGACAAGCATAGAATAAGCTTTATTCACACTAGGAAGGGGACTCATCATAAGAGTTATTTTAACCCCTATTAGAAACTGAAATAGTTTCTGATGAGTTAAATGGACAAGATTCTTTTGCGAGATGTCGCAATCGCACGAAAAAACGAAACTAGGGCACCATACTCAACCCATAAAAGCTTAATTTTATTAAAATAAGCAGAAATAGTGGAATCACCTTGACTGAGAGTAGCTATTGCACGATGGAAGAAGAAAATTCTGGACCCATCGACCTTGTCAAAGCGCTCATTCAGATCTTTCCATACCAAAGCCACACTTGAGGCAAACACAATCCCAGCTGAGAGATTCTTGCTAACAGTGTTTAGAATCCAGGATAGCACAATAGTGTTGCAACGATCCCATTGCGAGGCCAAACTAGAATAAAAAACTTCCTTGCGGTAATCACCATCAACAAAACCCAGCTTGTTCTTGGCTAACAGTGTGATGCGAGCAACTCCAAATGTTGTAAGTCTCAATCACACTCAATTGATGAGCCATGAGCAACATTCTTGGTTTATCCGACGGATGTAAAAAAAAGAGGATGATTAAAATCAACCATCATTTCATCTATTGACGTTGTTGTCGTTGCTGGAGGCATATTCGGAAATGAAAAAACAAACCCTAGAAAGAAAATTTGAGGATTGAAACCGTTTCAAAAGAGAAACGATCCAATAAGATCGGAAAAAGTAAAAAGAGGAAAAATAAGCCCAACAGAAGGGAAAAGCAATTTTTAGAAGCACAATAAAAACCAAAAAATGAAAAAAATTGGCTCTTGATACCATGTTAATAATACAAATTTGGACGAATTATGAAAAACATACTTGTGTTGAATATTCATTCGAGTGTAAAATAACTTTACATCTTATAAATGTTTATATACAAAAAGAGCTAACTAGATAACCGCTATCAACAAACTAACATACTTATCTAACTAATTAATTAAGATCTAGCGCCTAGACTTTCAACAAGCTTATTGGCCTATTACCTCGAAGGATATAAGAGAAAGACTTTAACTGTATAAAGAGAGCCCAAATAAAAGGGATAACAAAAGAATGATTCATGATTCTATCTTAATCTACCAGTGACTTCCACCCTAATTAGATGTGATGAATCACCAATCACCGGCCAAAAACTATCTCAATAGTCACCCTAAACCACCATTTCATCTATTGTACATCAACCTAACTGACGAGGGCTTAATTTATCTATTTTATATGCCCATATTCCTTGACTTTTGCATGTTTTCAAGCTTATTTATGTTGCATTTAGGTTAGATTGTACATATTTGTATGTAGATATGGAGTTACACTGTTTGTACTTTAAATGTCATATATATTTGTGTTTTTCACGGGAAATGTGATGTTGTATGGTACATGTGCATAATGCTGGTGGATGCTAGAGGATTGCTGGAGTAAGAGAGGAGCAGATTGCATGGCTAGATCTGAAGAGGCATAGAGAGTTGAAGATGAATCTGCTTTTGCCCACGTGAACTTTCTCCCAGATATGCAACATTAAATGAAGCATGAAACTAATGACTTTTCTTAAATGAAGCCACACAAACTTTAGGGGTACTAAAACCCTAGTTTCACTGCCTATATAAGGAAGACTTGGACACTACTTCAAGAGAGCACGATATAGACGAATGTCTTAGCTTGAGCTTACGAAGAACCATCGGGGCAAAGCTAGAAGATTCTCTTCAACGAACAATGCCATCAAGAGAGGCCGACGGAGATGAGACCTGCAGTATAGTTGGACGGCACAAAGAGAGTTTTGTCGAGGATGCTCAACTTCTTTCTTTTCCTTGCTTGATAAACTGTCATACTTTATACTTTTAATTATGGATGTTTTAGGCTCAAACATCAGCTAAATATTTTAGTTGAGATTATTGCATCCCAGTATTTTATGTTTTGATTACTTTATGTCAATGCTTTAGTTGTTTTATCTTTATCTATTCTGTTCATCGTTCTTCATGCATAGTTAATTGTAAGAGCTATCGAGAGAGACCTATTAACTATTGATCTGTGGCTTAATATCGAGAGAGTTAGGTTATATAAACGTGAACAGTGGGGCTAAGCTATTAACTTAGTCTTAATTTGGATTAGATATAAGTTTAGGGTTTTAACGACTAAAAGGGTGTTCTTAACAAATAATAGAGTCATTAGGGTTAACGCAGACATGTATCACCTCAAACGCAATATTATTAACTTTTAGGCATCGAGATAGCCAGAAGTTCATTAGAAAATCTTGTTGAGTAGATAAAGAATCTAATGGTTTACGTAGGCATGTATTGCCAGTCGCTATAGCATTGATGTAGGTAATCAAGCATATATCCTTAGCAATAATCTCAACCTCTATAATTATCTGTTAAGTCGCTGCAACTGTTTGTCTTAATCATAACTATCTTTAGATTAGTTAGTTTAATTTTAATTAAACCAATAATCACCAATACTTGCAAACACATTCTTAAGTTCGATAACTTCGTAGTCATTGATCCAATGCTCGTGGGTTCGACACTCTACTCATCACTTTATTACATGATACGACGAGTATACTTGCTCTAAAGTGCATCACTATTCGACAAGCATCAAGTTTTTGGCGTCATTGTTAGGGATTGGCAATTGATAATTACGTTGTAATTGCACTTAGGACTTTTATTTTTATTGCATTTAATTTTTGTTTTTGTTTTTTTTTTCTCAGGTACGTTCCAATGCATGACCAAAAGTTCCAACTCAGGACATCTTGTCCCATATAATCCAAAAATCGAAAAAACTTTTCAGAGGCTACTATGAGAAAACAATAGTATGGATCCACCAGGGAACAACATTGAGAACGAAGGTGAACCAAACATACCCCTAGTCGGTGGAAAAAGAGTTGTTGGGGTGGGAAATAATGGCCAAGTTTGATAGGAGGATCCACCACCTGCTAGGCCCAGAAGGCATATACAAGATATCATTGAGCCCGTTATCAACAATCTAAATCCACCAATTGTGGTACCTGATTTTGGACAACCCACTTTGAGGTAAAGCCTGTTACGTTCAACATGCTCAATAATATTGTGCAACGACTCAAGCTATTCACTTTCTCTCTGTGAGATCGAGTCAGAGCATGGTTAAAGACTTGCTCTACAGGATCTATTACATCTCGAGATGACTTGTGCAGCAATTTTCTACATCGATATGATCCACCGAACGTGTACAACTAAAAGCGAAGCGACATCATCTCTTTCCAACAATACGATGATGAATCCATGTATGAAGTATGGGATAGATACAAAGATCTGCTTCGAAAGTGCTCAATCCTTAGATTTATAGACTGGCTAAAAGTCATGAAGTTTTATAATGGCATCAATGCACCAATATGGATGATGATTGACTCATCAGCTAATGGTACTTTGCTCGATAGAGAACCTGACAAGGTTTTCCAAACATTTGACCGGATAGCTAACGCTGACTACCAATTCCTACGAAGGAGGTTGAAGCCTAGACCCAAAGCAGTCGGAACACTCCAATTGGTTGATTCTTAGACTATAGCAGCTCAGCTCTCTACCATCACTAACTTGCTTAAGAACATGTAAGGGCCATCCAATGTCCGAGAGGCCAAGGTGGTGCAATATACTTGTGAGCATTGTGATGGGGAAAATCAATAAAGTGAATGCCCTTAACAACAAGAATCGGGATGCTATGTAGGGAATACCAACCGTAACAGTAATCTTTACTCCAACACCTACAACCCAAGGTGGCGACAACATCTAAATTTTGGTTAGGGAGGTAACAAAAGAAATTTAGGAGAAGAACCATCTACATCAATTGAACCTCATGGATTTCTAAAGACTCAGAGGTAAAACCAGGGAGCTTCTATCTCTAATTCTAATTCTTTTGATAATTCTTATCAATCTTTTATGGAAACTGCCCATGTCATTATGCAAGATCAAGCAACCCACTTGAAGAATCACAGTGATATGTTCACAACGTAGGCTTCCATATTGTAAAACTAGCAATCGATCATGCAAAACAACACCTCCTCAATAGAGGTCCCTAGAGACTCAAGTCGGGTAGATTGCCCAGATGTTGATACGATACCACCTGGCGGATTACCTAGTGATACTGAAGTCTCTAAAACTTTTAATCTAGAGCAATGTAATGCCATCACTCTACGCAGTAGAACACAACCGAAGATAAGCCAAGTTTGGGGGAAGCTCTCTAGTAGATATTACTCCAAGCAAGCCATCCGTTGATGCTCTTCCACCAAAGGAACCAACTCTTGTGTTTGATACAGTGGGTAACCTTGCTACTAAAGGCAAGGAAGATTAAGCCAATGATGCACCTGTATCCAGTAAGCCACAAGACGAGCCCAGACCACCACATCCATTCCCACAATGATTGAAAACTCAGAAACAAGATGTCCAATACTAGAAATTTCTAGAGATGCTCAAACAGTTGCACATCAGTGTCCCACTTCTGGAGGTCATTGATCAGATGCATTTCTATTCAAAGTTTCTGAAGGACATTGTGACAAAGAAGAGAAATGTGAGTAAGGTTGCAACTCCATCAAATCAACTACAAATACATAACCTTGAACCGTCAAAAGGCATATCCTATACAACCTCATAGCAAAAACCATATCTCTAAAAGAACTAGTTACTTGCATACCCACATCTAACGTTTCCATAGGTATATTAAGAAAATGTGAATGCTCACGTAAGATATATGAATGCGTAGAAACGAAATCAACCAAAGAAAATAACGGTAGAGATTGCAATATAAATGTACCTACAATCACGTCAGTGTCATTCCATCTCTCACGATGTACATACACCCTCGTAGGACCATCACTCTCTGGCTGGATAGCAACGGTATGAGCCACTGTCCTTGGACCTTCATCTCTTCGCTGAAAGTGACCTCGACCACGAGCACAACCTTTCTGTGGTGTAACTACAGGTGCCCTAGCCTATCTACCACTCGCCAACAATGAGCAATCACATCTCAAATGATCGTTCAATCTAGAACTCCAACAAGAATTAGCAACAACAGTCGTAGGAGTCTGTCCCTTATGAGCCAAACATGGACAGTCTCGCCTCATAAGATCACGCGAACCACAAACCCAACAAGTATTATGTGCTACTCTAGCCTGGCTACGTTGACCCTACGATCCTCGCCTAGCACTACCTCCACCTTGCCTTAGATTAGAGTGATACCTTCTATCACGATACTTCTTAAACTGACCACCACCAGAACCAAAATCCGCGACTCTCTTGCTAGAGCCAAAACCTTCCACACAAACTGATAAACCCAAGTTCTGCTTAATGTAATTCACTTGTGTAACCAACACGTCAAAATCGGTGTAATCAGAAGCCAAGATATATGTCTTAACATCCTGTACCAATCCATAACAGAATCGGTCACATCGAAGCCTCTCATCTGGTACTAATTCATGAGTATACGAGCTCAACCGAACAAACTGTACCTTATACTCTGCTACGGACATACTGCCCTAAACCAAGGCCATAAACTCGCACTTCTTATCATCCAAGTATCTAACTGCCAGATACTTCTTCTTAAAGGTAGCTCGAAAAAAATCCCAAGTCACGTCACCAGGTTCTCTGCATGCGGTTACGGTAGTCCACCAACTATAAACATCTCTCTACAATATAGATACAACACATCCCAGCTTATGGGCATCATTGTACCCTATTTGCTCCAAAATTTGATCAGTACTGGAAAATCACTCATCGGATGCCTCGGGTGCCAACCCTTTGAACTCAACTCCTCCTAGACTATGCAAACGTTCCAACATCAACCCCTTCTACCCAACAATTGGTGCAGGCGTATGCACTCCAACAATAATAACTTGAAATGCTCTGGTCATCGCCTGAATCAAAGGCGCCATATCACCCAACACTGGCACAGCTGGCGTAGGTGGTACTTGCTCCAATCCTATAGGTGGATTACGCGAAAGAGGTGGAAAACCCCCATGAGGTATAACATTCTCTTAATTCCCCTGCCCAACGATAGCAACATTCATGCCAGACCTTAATTCTATCCTCGATCCCATCGTGATAATATATCTAAGGCATGATAATTACATCAAACAAAAATAGTCAGGCCAGCTTCAAGTGAAGATCCAAGACTTCCATTTCAAATCAAAACATTTTAGACTGTAGTAATAAGGTAATGTGTCCCACACAATATCCCTCAGCACGACATATAACAATCGACGGACATATAAACAATCACTATGCATAGCAAGCATCACTGAACAATCAATAACAACATCCTACCAATCATAACCTTACCCCAATTATCACAAACCTAGTTCTAATACCACCAAATGTAACCCCCTCAACCTGGCCTAAATGCCCGACTGAACTGAGTGAGCTACACTGGGTTTGTCGAAACAAACCCACAATGATTAACTAAGATTAGGTCCCTTTTTTCTTTTTATCATGTCTAGATGCAACATTATGTCCTAAGGTATGCATGCTGATAGCAAGTGAAATCTTAATTGGATCGGGTGTCAAATTGACATCCAATTGCCCATATTTGCAATTTAGGGACCAAATTGCAAATCTAGAAAGTTACGAGGACTTAGTTAAAATTGGAGTTACCAATCCTCAATTAATAATTTTACATGCTTGCTTGCTAAATTTCAACTCAAAAGGATCATTCAAAATCATACAATTGCAATCGCGAACTTCAGAGACCAAAATGAAAGAATCATAAACCTTAAGAATCACATTAACTGAAATAACAACGGTCAATATCAGTACGCGGGCACTCGTACCGATACAAGGATTCATTACACAAGGTTGTACCAGTACAAGTCCTAGGTGTATCGGTACGCGGGCATCATTTGCAAAACCATAAATTCTAGTATCTAAAACCCATACCGATACAGCCTCCCGTGTATTGATCCTAGTCCTTTTTCTAGCTTACCCGTACCGATACGAGGCCCCACGTAACGGTATTCTCTAACCTGTAATGTCTAATTTTGTTGGTTTTTCACACATTCATGGATTCAAACATGCTCTAACAATCCATAAACATGTGCACCACCAAACTAAAGATCAAACCATGCTAGAATATCAAAGAAACATGATCAAACCAAAGCAATAGTTAACTCCTTGAAAGTACTAATTTTGATGCTTATTTTACAATGCCTTTTTCTTGCCTTTGAGTACATTTAGTTATTAAATTCATGCATTTGCATAAGGAGTTAGGGAGTGGTGTTTATGCTAGTGTGAAGGGTTACTTTGTTGGCTTTATTACAGACCTGGCATATTAGGACAGGCTTGACAGAGCAGTGCAGGAGCATGAGAAGGAGATGCCGAAGAGAATGCTGAGTTACAATTGGGAAAGATGAACCAGAGATTGCCAAAGCTCGGCTGGTATAGAAGTAAAGTCTGGTGCCCGGTCAAGTAGCCGTTGGACCTTGTACACATCAGCCCTAGGGTTCAAATTCGGATAAGATGATCACGCCCCTTATCCCTTGCGCATTCAAATTTCAAACTCAAAGGCTTATCCTAGGGTTTCTCATGCAACCCTATTTAAAGAAGATCATGTAACACTCCCTTCCCGACCTGGTCGAGAACCGGGTTGGAGTGTGCTACCAGTGAATAATGCGGTGATATGTGCGATAAAATTTTGATAATGATTATTATGTAACACCCAAAGATTTTTTTTAAAATAAGAAGTGTTGTTGAGGGGTTTTGAACCCATAACCCCTTGCTTGGTAAACCAAGCCTCTACCAAATGAGCTAAGGTATTTCTGGGAATGATTTACCCTAGTTTTCTCTTAAGCTTATTCGGTTTGGTTGCTATCAAACATAAAATAAAAGTTTGAACCTTTCAGCTGCCCTCATCTGTCATTTTTAGCATCGATGAGAGAGAGATAGAGTCCATAATTTATAAAGCCACCCCTACCGCTCACTATCTTTGATCCCGACCACCGTCGCATCGTGGACATCACTGCCTACACCACCATGTTTGCCACCGTCCCCTGAACAGAACCCCGGCCACCACAGGAAGAATCAATGTTTCGTTTACCGTAAAGAATAACTTGAAAGCTCGATAGAAGCTCAAGAGTTTCCATCGTTTTCTGGCTTTTTTGCCTTCGTCCTTCGTCTTTTCGTTGCACCGTCACCACCCTTGAGTCCCTTACATCGTCGCGATCAAAACCCAACCGGCCGATCATTCGTTCAACACTGGCAAGAGCTTCATCGGAGTTACGTCACTTTTTATCGATTTTGCCCTATTCGGTAAGTTTTCGGCCGGTTTTGGTTGATTTCTGGTAATGGTTAGATTGTGTTCTTGATGATCTATGTTTTTCGACAAAAATACGACCTCTGGGGCCTCCGACGACCAATTCTGGTGATTGGCAGGTAAGGCTTCATCAATAGGGTAAGTGAACCGGCCTAACTCGGTTAAACCGGTCTGGCCCGAACCGGTTTGGACCTATAACCCGAGTTAACTCGACCGAGTTAACTCAATGAGTCAACTCGACCGAGTTAACTCAGTAAGTCAACTCAGATGAGTCAACTCGGTGAGTCAACTCGTCTGAGTCAACTCGTCTGAGTCAACTCGTTCAAGTCAACTCAGTTGACCAGTTGACTGATGATGTCAACAGTTGATGCTGACGTCAGCGTTGACCGTTGACCGTTGACCAAAAAGTTAACTTTTCTGAAAACCTCTATTTTATGTTTTCGACATCTTAAGTCTGTTTTCGAAGTCTTTTTCTCAAAATTCTAACCCAAAAGCCTCCGAATATGACCTTGAACCCGAGAATACATATGTTTACCTTTTTAGTTTAAGAGTTGTGGCCAAGCTAATGATTGATTATGGATTATGTTTAATTGAAGGTATTCACCTATCTTTGTATCTGAGATTTTGAGGATGTCGAATTCGAGTTTGAGATAGATCGAATGGAGTATCATGGATCGACCGGTATAGCAAGGATTCAAGGTAATACATTACTACCTTCTGCATACTTTTGAATCTTGTTGGTATACGATTAATGCTTGCATGACCATGATTGAGCATATGATTAATTCTGTATGTCAATCAATTAGGAAATAAAAATAGTAATGGCGAAGGCAAAAATATTCGAATAAATTTACAAAAAAAATTTGTATGTCTGAATTAATCATTGTGGCGTAAAAGACTGACTTGATTGGAAATGACTAAAAAAGATGGAAAATACTGATAAAGTCGAATTGGTCATAATGACCAAAAGACTAAAATATCCTCGGGCACTAATCACCGATCAACCGAAACGTTGGATATACCCTCGAGATCTAGAACAAGTGAATAGTTGGATTGACTGAAAGGCTCTAAATAATTGAAACACCTTCGGGCATCAAAGTTTCTGAAATACCCTCAAATACTAAAATGACTGAAAACACCTCTAACTTGGAATAAGAAATTCCAATAAAGCCAAACAAATGTAATGGCTCTAAAAGTGGTAATATACGACCCGTGTCTGTTGGTCGTTTCTGATACTGAGGTGATATTGGAAAAATATCATATGAAGGCATGTTCATTTTATTTGGAGAAAGTATATAGTTAATAGTAAGAGATATCTGTTCTCCAGAGGTACATTCAATGCTATGAACTGAGTTCGGGTGCAATGCACATGTTCGAATGCTCGGAAAAGTATTGCTTGACTACCTGTTTGATTTCCCATACTGCGTTCAGTGGTTGGTTGGTGAAGGCGAACTATTTTGTTATCCAATGTAGTCAGTTTTGAGAAATGAATGCTTAAGGTGTACCTATCCGGTTAAACAATAAACATTGTGTTGATGGGTTTCGATTAGTTCAAAGGGACTCAGAAACCTGCTGAGCATTTAGAATTCCTGAATTCTGTACATCATCGTTTATGCCTTGTTGGTTTAAATTACCAAATTACACTTGAAGGTTAAAATGATCATAATGCCATCGTAGTCTTAATGATTGGATCACTCATGATATATCTGAAATCTCAATGATCATGATGTATCAACTTCTGAATGTCTGGTTTGAGTCATTGGTATCGAACCCTCTTTTCATAGGGACCTTATTCTAAAATCAGTCTAAAATGGTCAGATGTTCAATGTTCTCTTTCTGATAATTACCAATTATGAGGAATAAATTTGACCTTATTGAGTGTTCCATGTGTCTGTAAAACAAGACTATTTGCTCTGAATTAAAAGTACGAATTTGTTATCTGTATTGAAAGCTCAATTTCTGGCTTATGTCTTCTGATATAAATATATCTGATGCATGTTTTCGATATTAATATTTACTGGATAAAACTGATTCTATCTGGGTATACTGCTTGGGGTTTGATTGAAGTTGTGTAGGCTCAGCGCTGGTAAGTCCTTCTAGACCAAAGATCCTATGCCCAACAGGCCTAAGGTAAGTCTTTCTGTAAGCTCATATGCCCAATAGGCTTAGGGTAAGTCTTTCTAGATACTGTTATAGGATATTGTATATCGGTGTATGGTTGAAGGGTAGTCAAGTAATAAAATAAAACTTTTCATTCCCTTCTATAACCCTACCTTACTAAATTTATTTACTAAAGTCTGAACTATCTGTATGCTCCCAAGCTACGCCTAATGAAACACAAAACATTATGGTTCCACTTCTGTAATCTATCTCTCTCCTAATTATCTGAGTTGTAGGCTTTTTGACAGTACTCAGGTGATTCGATTAAAAACAACCCTGCTACCTTCAAATGAATCGTTGATGCGAATATCGAGTTATAATTGGAGTCTATTATTACCCGAAACATGATGTCAGTGCTATGCTTGCCACATATCTGCTTGTGCCTTTAGCATCTTTTGGTAGTTCTGTATTACTGAGATTTCCCAAGCTCACGTTGTTCTTATCATCGCAGGTTAAAAGATCGAACACATTGCAGTTATCTTTCGGTACGAAAGTTCCTTCGGCTTTGCTTGCAGAGTATGATATCTGTGTATTAGGGGGCATGTATGTCACGTCTTGTTTCACATTTGAGTCTGGAACTTGTATCATAGTTTTGTTCTATTGCCTAAATGATTTCTGAAATTGTATTTTAATTCAGAACTTGATTTATGATTTTAAATGGTTTGACAATTTGTTTTATTTGAAATTTTAATGTGGGTAACTCCGGTGACCCTAATGCGACCTTTTAGATTTGGGTGTGCCACATAGCCAGGTCTAGGGGGTTACAGATTAACACTTAATCAATGTTATTCATTCAAAACATTAATAAGATAGATGTTAGCTCAATTTATCTAATATGGAACAAAATTAATCAATTAGGACCAATTCTTAACTCTTACACGATTTAGGGACTGAACTATAAATCTGGTAATTTTAGGAGTCCTTTCATGCAATTAACTATGTAGTAATGAAATTCAATACAGTAACAATTATCTTGTAAATTTTCATGCCATTCCGATATCATTTACCCATCTAATTAGACTATACAAAAATCAGTGACCATTCTGTAAACTGTTCAAACTGTGTTCAATGCTTTTAACGGAATTAACTACCAATATACTGAAACACATTGGTGTTGTATTGGTACGGGTGTACATGAGTTTAAGCTCCAAATGAAACTGTCCAAACACGTATCGATATGGTCGAGGATCGTATCGGTACCGCATGCAAGGGTGACAACCCATTTCCTAGCAATTCAAGAACGAGTATCGGTACAACTTGACCTGTATCGATAGGGTTGACTAACATTGACATTGACCATGACTCGTTTCGATACACTTTGTACTTGTACCAATACCATTAATTTTCCAAACCTCACTGCCCAAAGTCGTATCGAAACACTTTGAAGCCGTATCGGTACGTCTGGGTTAACATACACTTTGACTGACCAAATATGCACTACCATACCGAAATAGGTGGCCCCGTATCGGTACGGCCTGCACTATAATGCCAAATTTTATCTAGCTTTTAATCGAATTAACCTGTCTAATGATGTCCAAATACAATGAAATTTTACCAGCAACATTAAATCACTATAATATACTAGCATGCCAAATTTTAGGGTTATCCGAATCCATTTACCAAGTTTTCCACCTCATGAGCCAAATAGGCCATTTTAGCCAATTTTAGGCCATTACAAAAGGCCATTTACTGTTTTAGGCATCTTTACACCAAAACCATAAAACATATATACCAAAAGGACCATACATGACTATTCTAAGTACTTTGCCACCCTACTAGGAGTTCATAAGTTCCATATACATTACTTTAAGCTTGCTTGTGACTTGTCCAACATTTCAACCTCTCTGATCTCCAACGATGAGTTCCTTAACCTAAAATGTATGAAATGAAATGCATTAGGTATACTTTGCCTAGTGAGGTAGTCACAGCTAAACATTTTATCGATGAAATGCATTCCAAATCATATCTTGACAATGACAATACAATGATCATATTCAATAGCAATAAGTCCATATTTCAACAATAACCCTTGGATCGATTTGGGATAGTGGATACGCGAATTCCTACGCATTGCCAAAATAATGAATGGTTTAGTCCCTCCACCTCGCCAATATAACCAATATCACAACACATCCCTCTACCTTGCCAAATCAATATAGGTCGTAGCCCTAGGACCGTAGTCCACCCGTACACTGAGCTCATTAGTTCTATGGCATGCCAATTGTATCCAATGTCCTTTTGAATCCAAGGTCTGGTGGCATTATCAACAATCGATGTTCAATAACAATAGCTATGTTCAATGTTTTTATCAGTAATTAATGTTCCGATGTCCATGTTCAATAGCAATATCAATAACAATGGCAATGTTCAATTATCTCAATGACAATAACAATGGTCGATGCTTCATCTACAATGTTTCGATGACAATAACTTGTCGATATCATTATACAATGACAATAACAATGACGATGACAATAGCAATAACTATGCACTATGTCCAATGTTCAAGGCTTCAATAATTCAATGACTATATCAATGGCGAGTTCAATGACAATGAGCGATGACAGTGGCTATAGCAATATCAATGGTCTATATTTAATGCAATGACTTACCTTAACTTACCAATGGAATCCACTTGAGTGGTTCAATGCAATAATCCTTGACAATAGTGTTAGCCATACTATAATCAATGACAATGAAATCGAGAAAGGCACCTAGCCTAATCCCGAGACTTCAATTACACTTGCCTCGATTATCTGAAGCTGTTACGACTCTTGGATAGAAATTCCTTTGTCCTTAGCCCTTGATGGAGATGGTGGATGCTCTTTATTCAATTCTTGAGCTAGATTAACAATAGGAAATGGTTAGAATCGATAACACGATATCAGAATCAATATAATGATGTCAAAATCAATATCAAAGCTTAGGATAGCTATTGGCTATCAAATCCCACGGATGACCAAACCCTAGCTTAAGATTAAGCTTGATTTTTTTCCATGGATTTCATCAGTATTTTGGGTATTATAGCTTACTCGATTGATAGCAACAATTCGATAACAATAAACCAAAGAAAAACTAAGCTTGAGCTTAGGCTCCAATAGAGGTGTATGCTTAGATGAGGAAGACGATGATGAGGTGAGGTGTTTGCATATCTTTTAACTGGATAAGTCTTTTGGTTCATCCTTTCTTTCTTTTATTTCTTTAGTTTATAAGCTTTCCTTCCCATGAAGTAGCTTCATCAGATCACCCCACATATGGGTGATTATAATTGAGCAGGGGCTAATCGCAAGGTTAGTCCCTCAACTCTTAACACTCTATGATTTTGCCCTTAAACTCCCAATTTCTATAATTTAGCCACTAAAAAGTTTTTGATATGTTCATTAAGGTCCAAGATCGTTAAATTAACTCAATTAGAGTTTAGTATCAATGCAATTGACCTCACAGTCATAATCAACACAATATTTGGATCGTTCTGGTATAGGGTTTCTGATCACTAGAACCCAATTTCGACTAGATCAGTTTTAAGGATGTTACAACTCTCCCCCTTAAGAAAAATTTGTCCTTAAGTTTTTACCTGAATCAAAGAGATGAGGATATTACCTCCTCCGGTTCCCAGGTAGCTTCTTCCATGGAATGGCTCCTCTAGAGCACTTTAACTAAGGGGGTAGACTTGTTGCGAAGTCTTTTAACTTCCTTTGCAAGAATTTGAACTGACTCTTCTTCATAGGATAAGTTTGGTTGGATTTCCACTGATTCAGTTTCGATAATATGCGAAGGGTTAGAACGATACTTCCGCAACATCGATACATGGAATACATCATAGATTTTGCTTAGTTCTGGGGGTAACAACAATCGTTAGGCCACTGGGCCAACTCTTTCAGTCACCTCGAAGGTTCTAATGAATCGGGGACTCAGTTTCCCATTTTTACTAAATCTCAGAATCTTTTTCTACGGTGAGACTTTGAGGAAGGCTTTTTCACCAACTTCATACTGCATATCCTTTCGCTTAAGATCAGTATAGGCCTTTTGTTAGTCAAAGGTAGCTCTTAATCGATCATGGATTATGGTAACCCATTCTTAAGTTTCCCAAAATAGGTCAATGCCCAACACTTTTCCTTCATCGAGTTCAGGCCAATATAACGGAGTTCTGCATTGTCTACCATACGACGTTTCATATGGTGCCATCTTGATAGAAGCTTGGTAACTGTTGTTGTAAGAAAACTCGATAAGAGGTAGGGATTTCTCCGAAGAACTTCCAAAATCAATAATACATGCTCGAAGTATATCTTCCAAGATTTGAATTACCCTTTCTGACTAGCCGTTAGACTGAGGGTCGAAAGTAGTACTAAGATTAAGTCTGGTGCCTAGAGCTCTTTCCAACGACCTTTAGAATTGAAGAGCAAAATGTGGATCTCGATCGGAGACAATAGAATGAGGTACCCTATGAAGCCGGATGACTTCCTTGATGTACAAGTCAGCTAATTTGGGAAGACCATAGTCTATTCGAACCGGTAAAAAATGTGCTGACTTAGTGAAATGGTCTACAATGACCCAAATGGCATCGTGTGTAGTTGGAGTTAGGGGCAGACCACTGACAAAATCCATAGTGATCTTCTCCCACTTTCATTGCGGTAGGTCGATTGGTTGCAGTAGGGACATGATGCTCAGCTTTAACACTCTGGCACGTAAGGAACTTGGATACGGATCCGACTATGGCCTGCTTCAATGCTCAGCCACCAGTAAAGTTCTCTTAGATCCTTGTACATCTTTACCAACCCTGAGTGAATCGAGAAAGGACTCGAATGAGCTTCTTTAAGGATATCGGTACGAAGAGATTAATTATTGGGAACAGACCTGGTCACGAAAACATAAGAGTCCTTTAGAATGAATTCTGAAGTCAGGGTTGTCTTGTAGCTTGGAAATGATAACTTGAAGCTTAGGATCTTGTTTTTGCAATGCTTGAATTCTCGATATGATGGTAGAATGAACTTGAAGTTCAGCCATGAAACAACAATGCTTCCGAGGACGAAAGTGAGCATTAATAGCTTGTGGAGCAGGCAAAGGTTTGCGGCTAAGTGCATCAGCTGCAACATTGGCCTTGCCTGGATGGTAATCAATAACAAGATCATAGTCCTTGAGGAGTTCCATCCATCTCCGTTGCTAAAGATTTAACTCCTTCTAAGTCAAGAGATACTTGAGGCTTTTATTATCGGTAAAGAGGTAACATTTCTCTCCGTAGAGATAATGCCTCCAAATTTTTAATGCAAAGACAACTACAGCCATCTCTAGGTCATGGGTGGGATAATTCATTTCATGTGGCTTTAGTTGCCTAGAAGCATAAGCAATGACTTTTCCTTCTTGCATTAACACACACCCTAACACGAGATGCGAAGCATCACTATAGACAGTGTAGTCTTTTCCAGACTCAGGTTGGGTTAGAACCGGTGCATGAGTCAAAACTTGTTTCAATTGATCGAAGCTTCTTTGCTGTTCCTAGGTCCAAACAAATGGAGCTTCTTTTTTAGCAACTTAGTTAATAGGGCTGCTAGCATAGAAAATCCTTTGACGAATCTCCTATAATAGCCAGCAAGACCAAGGAAACTTCTTACCTCACCAATGTTCTTTGGTGGGTGCCAATCAACCATAGCCTGGATTTTCTTCGAGTCCACCTGGATCCCTGAAGCAGATACAATGTGCCCAAGGAAGGTAACTTCGGTGAGCCAGAACTCACACTTAGAAAACTTGGTATATAATTGTTTCTCTCAAAGAGTTTGAAGCACAGGGTGAAGGTGGTCTTGATGTTCAGCAGAGTTCGTGGAATAAATTAGGATACCATCAATGAACACTAATACAAATTTTTTGAGGTAAGGCCTAAAAAACTGATTCATAAGGTCCATGAAAGATGCCGACGCATTGGTTAGCCCAAAAGGAATTACTAAGAATTCATAGTGACCATATCTTGTACGAAAATTGGTTTTGGGTACATTACAGTCTTTAACTCTCATTTGATAATACCCAGACCTCAAATCGATCTTGGAAAACACAGATGCATCCTTGAGCTGATTGAATAGGTCATCAATCCTTGGCAATGGATATTTGTTCTTAATGGTTACCTTATTCAACTATCGGTAATCAATACACAACCTCATAGAACCATCTTTCTTGTTGACAAAAAGGACCAGTGCTCCCCAGGGCGAGGAACTCAGTCGAATGAAGCCTTTGGTCAATAGATCTTGAATTTGAGCCTTTAGCTCCTTAAGCTCAACAACTGCCGAATGATAGGGTGCAATAGAAACTGAGGCAGTTCCGAGTTGCACTTCGATGCCAAATTTAACCTTATGGGTTAAGGGTAAACCCGGGAGTTCATCAAGGAAGACATTGGGGAATTCACATACAATGTCAACATCCCATAGTTGAGGCCCATCCTTGGCTTCTAGTGTCAAAGCATGCAAGGAAAGATTTCTTGAACTCATCAACACAATGCTCTCCTTTTCAAGGCCCCGAAGATACATTTTTCTCTTACTACAATCTACCTACACTTGATGTTCACTAAGCCAGTCCAAACCCAATATAACATCAAACTCATAGATCCGCAAAGCCAATAGGTTGGCCACAAAAGGAATCCCTTGAATCACTAATGGACAATTCTTACATACAAGGCTTATAGTGACACAATCACCTAGCAGATTGGTTACAGTGACCCTCGATGCTATGGGCTCAGAAGATAATCTGTGCTTCTTAACTAGCACATTACTTATAAAGGAATGAGTAAAACCCAGATCAACCAATGCATATAAAGAATGTGAGTATAGTTCAATGATACCTGCAATAACTTCAGGCTCATCTTTCTCTTCCCTACTCCTCACATGATAAATCTAAGCAGGAGCCTTGGATTCTTGCTTACTCGGTGCCTTGTCAGAGCCACTAGGTTTCCCTATAGCTCCCGATGAACCTTCCCTTACCTTGGAAGGACTGAGTAAGAGTTGCATTATTTGCCGGTGTAGCATTAGACTTTGTGGTATTGAGGGGACAGTCTTGGATAAAGTGGCCTTGCTCACCATAATAGAAACAAACTCCCAACTGCTTATGGCACGGTCCTGCTGGATGCCTGTTCTGACAATAATTGCAAACGGGATACTGTGAACTTTGATTTGAGCCTACAATGCTCTCAACTGAGGTCATCTTAGAGAAAGATTGATTTATGGACAACGACTTCTCAATATTCCCAGAATGGGAAGGCTGTAGATAGACATGCTGTTTAGGGCCTTGATTATTTCCTTTCTTGTTCCATCTAGGTGGTCGAGAATCATCTCTAACCCTCTTCTTAGATTTGCCCAACCTGCTGGTTCTTTAGGCTTTCAATGATGCTTCGATGGCTTTGACTCAGTTCACCAAGTCATGGAAATCAGTGATGCCCAATGCAGTGAACATAGGGAAAAGTTCATCACTAAGCCGAACAATAAACATGCGGCATTTCTCTTCCTCCATCTTGATGTATTCAACACAATATCGGTAATACTTGCAGAAATCACGAATGTAATGCTCGACTGGTCGTCCACCTTGCTTGAGGTGGAGAAAGATGCTATGTCTCTCTGCAAGGTAGTACTCACTAACATACTTCTTTCGAAATTCTTAAAGGAAGAACTCCCAAGTTACAATTTCCTTAGGAACGGTAAGAATAATGGTCTCCTACAACTGAAGTGCTTCGTTAGCTAGCAATGCAAGCACGCACTCCAGCTTGTGCTCATCAAAACACTACAATTGCTTGTTTAGAATTCTCAATGTGTTGTCCAACCGGTACTCAGCAATCTCGGGATTATCATCATCTTGATTAGTGAAAGTGTATGCCCGGAGTGATTCCAGCTTGTCAATAGGGGCTCAGGCATATTGGACAACTGGTGGGTTAGGTTGCACTACCATCTCAGCTCTCATAGATGTCATAAATTGCTTAAATATATCAGCCATATTATGGTAGCATTCAGCCTGCGCACCAGGCAATACCGGTTCGACATTCTAGGGTGAAGGATTAGGTGGGTTCAGAGGGTCTCCCCTTACTTCCTCATCATGATTCGAGGAGCCGGTAGTAGGCTCGTTTATATGGGCTTCGTTAGTCCCAAACATATCTATAACATAAAGAGATCGAATTAGTCGACAAGTAAAAATATACACAATATACAACTCCTAGGTGGCAAAGTAACACAATAATAATACAATAGGCTCTGGTTTAGTCCTAGAATCGACTAAACTCTAGCTCTTATACCACAAATGTAACACCCTCTTCCCGGCCTGGTCGAGAACCGGGTCATAGTGTGCCACCGGTGAACGGTGCAGTGATCTGTGCGAATTTTTTTGATAATGATTAAAACTTAATCAATGTTATACCCTCCAAGCATTACCAAGATAGATGCTAGCTCAATTTATCTGATATTGAACAAAATTGATCAATTAGGACCAATTCTTAACTCCTACAAGATTTAGGGACTGAACTGTAAATCTGGTAATTTTAGGAGTCCTTTCATGCGATTAACTATGCAATAATGAAATTCAATACATTAATAGTGATCTTGTAAATTTTCATGTCATTCCGATATCATTTACCCATCTAATTAAACTATACAGAAATCAGTGACCACTTTGTAAACTGTTCAAACTATGTTCAATGCTTTTAACGAAATTAACTACCACCGTACTGAAACACCTTGGTGCCGTATCGGTATGAATGTACATGAATTTGAGCTCCAAATGAAACTGTCCAAACATTGACCTGTTTCCCTTATATGCGGTATCGATACAGTTTGACTTGTATTGATACGGGTGATAACCTATTTCCCAGCAATTCAAGAACGAGTATCGGTACAACTTGACCTGTATCGATACGGTTTGACTAATGTTGACTTTGACCATGACCCGTTTCGATACACTCTGTACTTGTACCGATACCATTAATTTTCCAGACCTCACAGCCCAAAGTCATATCGAAACGCTTTAAAGCCGTATCGGTACGCCTGGGTTGACCTACACTTTGACTGACCAAATATGCACTACCATACCGAAATAGGTGGCCCCGTATCGGTACGGCCTGCATTGTAATGCCAAAATTTATCTAGCTTTTAATCAAATTAACCTGTCTAACGATGTCCAAATGCAATGAAATTTTACCAGCAACATTCAATCACTATAATATACTAGCATATCAAATTTTAGGGTTATCCGAATCCATTTACCAAGTTTTCTACCTTATGAGCCAAATAGGCCATTTTAACCAATTTTAGGCCATTACAAAAGGCCATTTACTGCTTTAGGCATCTTTACACCACAACCATAAAACATACATACCAAAAGGACCATACATGACTATTCTAAGTACTTTGCCACCCTACTAGGAGTTCATAAGTTTGATATACATTACTTTAAGCTTGCTTGTGACTTGTCCAACACTTCAACCTCTCCAATCTCCAATGATGATTTCCTTAACCTAAAATGTGTGAAATGAAATGCATTAGGCATACTTTGCCTAGTGAGGTAGTCACGACTAAACACTTTATCAATGAAATGTATTCCAAATCATATCTTGACAATGATAATGCAATGAGTCAATAATAGCAATGCAATAATCATATTCAATAGCAATAAGTCCATATTTCAACAATAACCCTTGGATCGATTCGGGATAGTGGATACGCGAATTCCTACGCCTTGCCATAACAATGGATGGTTTAGTCCCTCCGCCTCGCCAATATAACCAATATCACAACACATCATTCAGCCTTGCCAAATCAATATAGGTTGTAACCCTAAGACCGTAGTCCACCCGTTCACCAAGCTCATGAATTCTATGGCATGCCAATTATATCCAATGTCCTTTCAAATCCTAGGTCCGATGGCATTATCAATATTCGATGTTCAATAAAAATAGCTATGTTCAATGTTCTTATTAGTAATCAATGCTCCGATGTCCATGTTCAATAGCAATATCGATAACAATGGCAATGTTCAATTATCTCAATGACAATAACAATTGCCGTTGCTTCATTTACAATGTTTCGATGACAATAACTTGTCGGTATCAATATACAATGACAATAATAATGATGATGACAATAGCAATGACTATGCTCTATGTCCAATGTTCAATGCTTCAATATTTCAATGACTATATCGATGGCCAGTTCAATGACAATGAGCGATGACAGTGGCTATAGCAATATCAATGGTCTATATTCAATGCAATGACTTACCTTAACTTACCAATGGAATCCAATTAAGTGGTTCAATGCAATAATCCTTGAAAATAGGGTTAGCCATACTATAATCAATGACAATGAAACTGGGAAAGACACCTAGCCTAATCCTGAGACTCTGACTACACTCACCTCGATAATCCGAAGCTCATACGGCTCTTGGATAGAAATTCCTTTGTCCTTAGCCCTTGATGGAGATGGTGGATGCTCTTTATTCAATTCTTGAGCTAGATTAACAATAGGAATCGGTTAGAATCGATAGCATGATATCAGAATCAATATAACAATATCAAAATCAATATCAAAGCTTAGGATAGCTATTGGCTATCAAATCCCATGGATGACCAAACCCTAGCTTAAGATTAAGCTTGATTTATCTATAGATTTCATCAGTATTTTAGGGATTATAGCTTATCCGATCTATAGCAACGATTCGATAACAATAAACCAAAGAAAAACTAAGCTTGAGCTTAGGCTCCAATGGAGGTGTGTGCTTGGATGAGGAAGACGATGATGAGGTGAGGTGCTTGTTTATCTTTTAACCGGGTAAGTCTTTTGGTTCATCATTTATTTCTTTTATTTCTTTAGTTTATAAGCTTTCATTCCATGAAGTAGCTTCATCAGATCACCCCACGTATGGGTGATTATAATTAAGGAGGGGCTAATCGTAAGGTTAGTCCCTCAACTCTTAACACTCTATGATTTTGCCTCCAAACTCTCAATTTCGATAATTTAGCCACTAAAAAGTTTTCAATATGTTCATTAAGGTCCAAGATCGGCAAATTGACTCTATTAGAGTCTAATATCAATGCAATTAACCTTACGGTCAAAGTCAACATAATATTTAGACTGTTTTGGTTTAGGGTTTTTGATCGTCAGAACCTAATTCCCCACTAGTCTGGTTTTAGGGATGTTACAAAGATCGAACGAGCACTTAAGAAAGTGGGAAGAGGCTGCACCATGGTGAACCGAGATCGACGTGGTTCAACCAGCTTAAGACCAAGGGCTTGGAGCCATTGAATGGCTGGATCGACAGACTTCATTCGTGTCCATTCTCTTTGTTTTATTTATTTTTATTCAATGGTGAAGTTCATATATGATGATATTTTGTGGATGGACCTCCCAACCATGAACTAAGGTTTTACAACTGGTTGGGGGATGTTTTTGTTTAACGCTATTTTTATGGTTGGTTTTTAATAATACAAATGCCTTGCATTGTTTGCTCTATCTGGCATGTACTTCATTTTTCTAAATTCTTTGCCAATAGACCACTGGCATTGTTTACTTATTACACCTTAATATCTTAACAGACTTGAGGGGTAACGATTAGTTGCCAGATACTAAGGAGAGAAGCTCCAAAAGAAGATGTTCAAGTAGATGAGCTTACTTATGAAGTGAATCTACCCCTTAAGAGTATAGATTGGAACCTAATCAAATTAATTAATGAAAAACTTTACTATAGACATATAGGAGTTTTAACATGGTTAATTTTAGGCATTGCCATCGACAGAGGCAATGCCATCCTTGAATCTACTCGACAATTGTTTCAAGGCATGGCGTTATTAAAGGCTGGCATGAATAGCGTGAAAACCAGACATCCCTTACCAACGCTCATCACTCATTTGAAACCTCTTTTTGCTAAAGTTGTTTTACTTTCATTACATTTCGTTAAGTCACTTTCTAAAACCACTTCAAAATCAATCCAACATTTTTCCTTGACTAGTAATAATTGAAGCAGTCAAATTCCTGGTCAATCCATGTGGTTTCGATACTCAGCTTACTGATGTATTACTTGCTGACAGTGTATACTTGCACACAAAAGACTCATACTTGGCATTATTCTTACATATTTCCATTACATTTTCTACTCTTTTGCCAAGCGTTAGCACAGTCGACAAGTTTTTGGCGTTGTTGCGGGAGATTGCGACGAAATTTATTATTTTAAAATTTTACTTGTCTTTCTTTTTTATTTTTTATTTTATTTCTTTGTTTTGACCGGTGTATGACCAAAAACCACCATGTGGTGGAAGATTGGCCATACGATTTGGAAATTGAAAGAACCTTGCAAAGGTTAAAGAAAAAGTTCGAGAGATGGCTCAACAAAACAATAGAGGAAATGGTGTATTAAACAATGTGATACCACCAGCTCTTGTTGCCCTAGCCGTTAATGTGGAGGAAGAGAGACCTATTAGAGATCACTCGGCACAAAACATTGACAATTTGATGCCAAGACTGATTGGTCCCAAGGTAAATACACCAAATTTTGAACTTAAACTAGTAATGATACAAACGCTTTTGAATGTAGGACAATTTGATGGAGCGCCTACTGGAGATCTAAGGCAACACCTAAAGCAATTCATGGAGGTTTGCAGCTATTTCAACAGCCTAGAGTATCGGAGGATATAGTGAAGCTGAAGTTGTTTACATTTTCCCTAAGAGATAAAGTAGCTACTTGGTTCTGTCACCTCATTAGGAGATCTATGCTAGAAAATTTTTTGCGATTCTAGCCACCTAAACTCACTGCCAACCTGAGAGTGAGATTATCAAATTTAGACTGGCTAACGATGAGACCATATATGATGCTTGAGAGAGATTTAATAACCTATTGAGGAGATGTCCCATGCATTGATTCCCAAAATAGAACCAGATGGGGACCTTCTACAATGGACTCAATGCACAAACTAGAAGGGTTGTTGATGCTTCGACAAATGGTTCACTGCTTGACAAAAACTATACAGAGGCAATTGGCATCCTCGAAAGGATTTCAATCAATAATTTTGAATATCCTACTGCCAGACTTGTTACCGGAACTAAAATTGGTGGGCAATTATAGATAGATGAACTTACATCCATCCACGCTGAGATTTCCAATCTTACTAGTTTGGTGAAGACTTTGCAAAAGAGTAATGAGGCCTAAGAAATTAACACATTAGACCCATTCTGTACAATATGTGGAGAGGATCATTACAATAAAGATTGCCCTGCCAACCCTAAGTTGGTAAATTTTATTGGCAATTTTAATCGTAATTATAATCCTAATTCCAATACTTACAATGCAGGATGGAGACAACACCCAAATTTTCTTGGGGAAATTAAGGAGGTAACCAATACAATGCCCAGCGTCAGAACAACAATATCCAGAGGCAGAATAATAATGACATGCCAGGGGTCAACCAGAATGCCATGCCATAGAGGGCACAAAATAATTTTTATGCAGGGCAAAGGAATAACTAGGGGACTTTGAGAGAATACATGGAGAGGAATGATACAATTGTCCATAGTTTGGCAGCTTCTATTCGAAACTTGGAGGTACATATTGGACAGATTGCTAGTGCACTCAGCAAAAGACCCTAGGGAGCTTTGTGAAGTGATACAGAAGATGCCAGGCAAAACCGCAATGAACAATGCAAAGTTGTTACTCTTTGGAGTGGCAAACAATGTGAGGCTGAGACATCTGTCAAGTAGTCAAATAGTTGCCAAGAGCAGAAGAAATGACCAGTAAATGAGCCAAAAGAACCAAAGAAGAAAGAAGCAGACATAAGCCGTGCTAGACAGCAGTCTGATGCCAGACCTTAGTTGGATGCCAACAAAACCTTGGCAAAACTGGCGGAGCCAGTTTATGCTTATCCACCTCCACTATTTCCATAAATACTACAAAAGCACAAGCAAGATCAACAATTTAAGCGCTTCTTAGAAGTCCTTAAACAATTGTAAATCAATCTATCATTGGTGGAAACTCTCGAGAAGATGCCTAATTATGTTAAATTCATGAAGGACATCATGTCCAAAAAGAGGAAACTAGGTGATTTTAAGACTATAGCTCTCACCAAGGGATGTAGTGTAATGATGCTCAATCAGTTGCCACCAAAGCTGAAAGATCTGTGAAGTTTTACTATTTCATATAACATTGGCAATAGATTCATGGGTAAGGCACTGTGTGACTTGGGAACCAACATCAATTTGATGCCAATGTCTGTTTTTTTAAAAAGCTTGGCATCGAAGCAAGGCCACCACTGTAACACTTCAGTTGGTAGACCGATCTTTTGCACATCCTAAGGGTAAGGTTGAGGATGTGTTGGTAAAGATAGAAAATTTCATATTCCCACCTAATTTTATCATTTTAGATTATGAGGCAAATGTTAATGTTTTAGATTATTTTGGGCAGACCATTCCTTGCCATAGGTAGAGCTTTGATTGATGTTCATAAAGGAGAATTAACTATGCGCATGACTAATCAACATGTTACATTTAATGTGTTTCAAGCTCTTAAATGCGCAGATGAATCTGAGGAATACCAAGCTGATGAGATGATGGAGTCCATTTTTAAGGTTGACGTGGCACAATTGTGCCAAGATTCAGATGTCAACGAGAGAGACAGTGAAGAAAAGAAAAGTGAGGACATTGAAGGAACAACTATAGAAGAGGTAAGTTATTTCGGACAACCAGAGCCGTTGGAGTCGGCTGGTAGAGAGATCGTGGCACCTAAACCATCCATTGAGGACCCACCCGAATTGGAACTAAAATCATTGCCAAACTACCTCAAGTATGCCTACTTAGGTAAACACTCAAACTTGCCAGTGATCATTGGTGCTGATCTAACTAATGATTAGGAGGAAAGGTTGCTGGAAATTTTAAGCAATTACAAGAAAGCGTTGGGATGGACCTTGGCTAATATCCAAGGAGTAAGCCCAGCCATTTGCATTCACAATATAATTCTAGAAGAATATCGTGGAAAAAAAAATGAGGTCCAGAGAAGATTGAACCCGAGCATAAAAGAGGTTGTTAAAAAAAATTATCAAGTGGCTGGATGCTGGGATAATTTATCCCTTTTTCGATAGCCCATAGGTCAGCCCAGTGCAATGTGTGTCAAAGAAAGGTGGCATGACGGCGGTTCAAAATAGAAACAATGAGTTAATCCCTTCTAAGACTGATACTAGATGGAGAGTGTGCATGGATTATAGGAAGCTGAATAATTCCACCAAGAAAGATCATTTTTCATTGCCCTTTATTGATCAAATGTTGGACAGACTTACAGGTAAGGCATTTTATTACTTTCTAGATGGTTATTCAGGATATAATCAGATTGCCATAGCTCCGGATGATCAGGAGAAGACTACATTTATGTGTCCATATGGGACGTTTGCCTTTAGAAGAATGCTATTCGGATTGTGTAATGTCCTGGCAACGTTTCAATGTTGCATGATGTCTATTTTTTCGACATGATGGAACATAACTTGGAAGTGGTCATGGAAGATTTCTCAGTGTTTGAAAAAACATTTGAAGAATGTCTTTAGAATTTGGAGCAATTTTTGAGGAGATGCATTGAGACAAACTTGGTATTGAATTAGGAAAAATGCCACTTCATGGTGAATGAGGGAATTTTTCTCGGGCATAAGGTGACCAAGCGTGGATTAGAGGTTGATAAAGTAAAAGTTGAGGTAATCAAGAAACTACCACCTCCTACAAGTGTAAAAGGTATTAGAATTTTTTTGGGACATGCAGGTTTTTACTGTCGTTTCATTAAAGACTTTTCTAAAATTTCTAAACCTTTATGCATGCTTTTAGAATAAAATGTAGCTTTTGCATTTGATGAATCTTGTTTAAGAGCATTCTGGGAACTTAAGGAGAAATTGATTAATGCCCCTATAGTAGTGGCACCGGATTGGAATGAACCATTAAGGTCGTGTACGATGCTAGTGACTATGCAGTGTTAGGACAATGGCGTGGCAAAGTTTTTCATACCATTTACTATGCCAGCTGGACATTGAATGAAGCAAAACTGAATTACACCACTAACGAGAAAGAATTTCTCGTGGTTGTATTTGCATTCGATAAATTCAGATCCTATTTAGTTGGTAACAAAGTTATGGTGTATACTGATCATTCGACATTAAAATGCCTCTTGGCAAAGAAGGATGCCAAGCCCAGACTGATTCAATGGATGCTTCTACTACAAGAATTTGATCTCAAAATCCGAGACAAGAAAGGTAGTGAGAACTTAGTAGTTGACCACCTATCACGCCTAGAGCATCACCTTGAAAATGGTGAGACCCTTGCCATAAGAGATGAATTCCCTGACGAGTATTTACTTGCAGTCAATGTTATGCCATGGTACGCTGACATAGTCAATTACCTGGTAAGTAATATTCTACCACCAGACTTGGTATATAATGCCAGGAAACATTTCCTGCGAGATGTTCAGCAATATTTTTGGGACGAGCCAATAT